>CM068367.1:671925831-672675831 GCA_034769895.1 Magicicada septendecula
CGAGTTCTGCATCTCTATAACAGATAATTTATTAGTTAATTTACCTCTACTTAATGTAATCCTTCCCTCCTTCTTTTATTAATGTTTCACTCCTGAACCATACAAAATTAAGTGATTGTTTATCCTCTATAGGTTTCTAGTCGTCGAGAGGCCCGCATGGAAGTCAGATCTGTTAGAAAAACGAGCCCTATTAACAATAAGTACTTTGTCCCCAAAGAAAAAAAGTATCGACCAGGAAACTAGTACTGAGTTAAAACAGGACACAGAAAAAGATATAGAAATAGTGAAACTTCGTGAAAAACTTTTACAGCTAGAAAAGAAAAATGCCCTAAATCCACTCGCGCTAAAACAGACGCAATCTGCTCTAAGAACATTCAGAAGAGCAAGATATGTAGCGTCTTTCAACCCGTCCAAGACAACACGGGGAAAATTAAATCAAGATGTGAAAGATATCCTGTCTAAGTGCTTCGCTCCAGGCCAGATTCGATGTCTTTTACAAGACAAGAGGGTTAAATGGTCATCAGAAGACACCACGAAGGCTCTCACGCTAAGAATACTTTCAAAGAAGACCTACGATTACTTAAGGAAGCGCAATTTTCCCTTACCCCCTCGTTATACTCTCCAAAAGTGGACACGACAGTTTAAATGCAGGCGAGGCATCCTTCAGGAAGTTTTGTCTTTAATGAAAACTAAGGCTGCAAATTTTAGAGAACTTGAGAAAATCTGTGTCCTTTCTTTCGATGAAATGAATGTTGATGAACGTGTGTGCTACGATTCATCTGATGACGTAATTCTGGGGCCCCACAGTAAGTTAAGATGGTCATGATTAGAGGTCTGTTTGCCAAGTGGAAGCAACCCATTTTTTATGATTTTGATGTAATCATGACAGATGAATTGCTTAAAAACATTATCAGTGCCGTGAGAGTAGTAATATTCATGTAGCGGCTGTGACGTGTGATATGAGGGGAAATAATTCAAAAGTCTAGATGGAATAAGGCGTAAACACAGAAAAAACGTTCTTCATTAACCCAATTACAAACAATAAGGTGTTGGTTTTCTGTATATAACTCATCTTTTGAAGCTACGTAGAATTCATTTTCTAGACGATGGGCTGTTACTTTGCGACGGCACTGAGCTTAAAAAGGATACAACAGAAAATCTGCTACAGCAACAGACAGAAAACTTGACGTTTTACCCAACAGTAACTGATCGGTCTCGCCAAAATGTAACATTTGCTGTACAGTTGTTTTCTAATCGTACAGCAAAGCAGAGACGTAGCTGGGGAGGGGGGCAAGGGGCAGCCGCCCCGGGCGGCTACCCAGGAGGGCGGCAAAGTAAACACTGGCTTGAAAAAATTGTTTTCAGTTTATAAAACTACAAACAACTTGTTTTTTTTTTTTATATGACTATTCCTTAACAACTACAGGAATATAAGATTAAGATCTACAACAAGTTCCAAAGAGTTTATGAAGTCTTTTATTCAAGGAAAAGCGAACCCTGAGTGTGAAAATATTACAATTAACAAGGAATCAAATTGCGATTATAAAATGTATGTTATTAGCGACGAGGCTGTTCATAAATACAGTAAAGTTAACGACGTGAATACTTCAAACTGTGAAATTGTCAAAGTACAGTTACAAGATTCAGTTGGTTCTAGTACCATGGATGATGATGCATCGTGCAGTCTTGAAATTACAGGCGATGAAAGACAGAAAATTACCAACAACAATGTAGACCGTGTTCACGGTACTTCTCTACAAGATATGGGAGATTAGCCAAGCGAGAAATCTCAATCCCTCCGAGATATAATCCGAGGAACATGTCAGTTGCAGAAAAAGGACAGCCGTTTTCCTGAAGATGAAGCTGGACGATCCTTAAACAAGTATTGGTTTGATAAAACCTTGTAAAATGGCGAAAAGGTAATACTTGGATGTGTTTTTCTCCAACTAAAAATCTTTATTTTGCTTTTGTTGCACCTTATTTCTATAACAACAAAAAACTATCAAAGAAGCCATTTCAATAGTAAATATCGGTATACATGACTTCCATGTTCTAAGATTTATATTTTAAATCATTTATGAAATTAAATGTTTCCATAGAAACTACTTCTTTCCACTTATTGCTTCAGTCTTAACAACAGTACTGTGGTCACTAACGTATACCACCACACGTTATCGCACTCGATTTTCACTGATGATGGAAGTCGACGGCATTGCTGAAACGTCTGGTTTTGCAGAAAACTTTGGTCTACGGCCAAACAGGACGGGAAGGAATTTTAACAACAAACTACTTCTTTGTTGCCGATAACGTAGTACATATATAAAAAATTATCCCCTCCCCCTTCAACTATAATTTTCATTTATAGAAAATTACCCCCACCCTGTTCAACTAGCCTCTTCATTTATAGATATTTCATCTACGTTTCTTTAGTGGATTATTAAGATATTCTTATCAGGATACTTTATTTATCAAAATTAAGTACTTTACTCTTGTTACAACAAAAAATGTTTCAGGTAAACTACCCTTTCCCCATAACCGATCTTCACCAAAATCAATAGGCCTTGAGTCTTCTACAACTCAGGTACATATGTAAAAAATTATTTGATTCTGTTTGAATTTACGGCAGTTATCGTTCGTCATGAAAACATTTCTCGTGTTACAACATAAAATGTTGCAGGTAAACTGCCCCTTTCCCTTAACCGATCTTCACCAAAATCAACAGGCCTTGAGGTCTCTACAATGTAGGGAAGTATACAAAACATTATTTTACTTTGAATTTACGGCAGTTATCCTTCGTCATAGAAAAAATTACCCTTGTTATCACATAAAACGTTGCAGGTAAACTACACCTTTCTCTTAACTGATCTTCACCAAAATCAATAGGTCTTGAGTCCTCTATAATTCAGGGATGCATGCAAAACATTATTTGATTCTGTTTGAATGTGCGGAAATTATCATTCGTCATAGAAACAATTACTCTTATTAAAACATTAAAGGTGGCAGGTAAACTACCGCTTTCCCTTAACCGATCTTCACCAAAATAAATAGACCTTGAGTCCTCTACAACTCAGGCAGATATGTAAAAAATTATTTTATTCTGTTTGAATTTACGGCAGTTATCGTTCTTCATAAAAAACGTTCTCTTGTTACAACATAAAATGTTGCACGTAAACTACCCCTTTCCCTTAACCGATCTTCAACAAAATCAACAGACCTTGAGTTATCTATAATTAAGGAAGGTATGCACAAAATTATTTGATTCTGTTTATATGTGCGGCAGTTATCGTTCGTCATAGAAACAATTACTCTTGTTAAAACATAAAATGTTGCAGGTAAACTACCCCTTTCCCTTCACCGATCTTCACTGAAATCAACAGACATTGAGTTATCTATAGCTTTTTAAGGTATGCAAAACATTAATTTATTCTGATTGAATTTACGGCAGTTATCATTCATCATAGAAAAAATTACCCATGTTAAAACATAAAACGTTGCAGGTAAACTACCCCTTTCCCTTAACCGATTTTCATCAAAGACAATAGGTCTTGAGAACTCTACAATTCAGGGCTGTATGCAAAACATTATTTGTTTCTGTTTGAATTTGCGGCTGTTATAGTTTGCCGTAGAAAAAAATTACCCTTGATTAAAAAAAAACGTTGCAGGTAAACTACCCATTTACCCTAACCGATCTTCACCAAAAACAACAGACCCGAGTACTCTACAAATCAGGGCTGTATGCAAAACATTGTTTGATTCTGTTTGAATTTGCGCCTGTTATCGTTTACCATAGACAAAAAATTTACAGACAGATAGACAGACAGACACATAGACGGACAGACGCACAGACAGACAGACACACAGACAATTTTTGAAAAATGACTTTTTTTCATGTTTTGAGGGTAGTACAATCAGAATCTGCAATAATCTCGACCACGCTTTTTTTGCCATCACCATACTTCCATTTCCTTATGGAACATGAAAGTAAAATATCGGTATGGAGAACCATACCTACATGACTTCCATGTTCTAAGATTTATATTTAAAATCATATTCGAAATGAAATATTTCCATAGAAACTACTTCTTTCTACTTATTGCTTCAGCCTTAAACCACAGTACTGTGGTCACTAACGTATACCACCTCACGTTTTCGCACTAGATTTTCACTGATGATGGCAGTCGATGGCTCAAAGTCTGGTTTTGCAGAAAACATAGGACTAAAGCTAAACAGCCCGGGTAGGAATTTTAACAAAGAACTACTTCTTTGTTGCCGATAACATAGTACACATATACAAAATTCTCCCCTCCCCCTTCAACTATAATTTTCATTTATAGAAAATTACCCCCACCCCGTTCACCTAACCTCTTCATTTATAGATATTTCATCTACGTTTCTACAGTGGATTATTATGAGCTTCCTATCAGGATACATTATTTATCAAAATTAAGTACTTTACTCTTATTAAAACATAAAACGTTGCAGGTAAAGTACCCCTTTATCTTAACCGATCTTCACCAAAATCAATAGACCTTCAGTCCTCTACAGTGCAGGGATGCATGCAAAAAAATATTTGATTCTGTTTGAATGTGCGGCAGTTATCATTCGTCATGGAAACATTTCTCTTGTTACAACATAAAATGTTGCAGGTAAACTACCCCTTTCCCTTAACCGATCTTCACCAAAACTGATCTGCAACATTTTTTGTTTTAACAAGGGTATTTTCTATGGGAAACGATAACAGCCGCAAATTCAAACAGAATCAAATGATTATTTGCATACAGGCCTGAATTGGAGAGTTCTCAAGACCTTTGTTTTTGGTGAAGATCGGTAAAGGGAAAGGGGTAGTTTACCTGCAACGTTTTATGTTTTGACAAGGGTATTTTCTATGGCAAACGATAACAGCCGCAAATTCAAACAGAATCAAATAATTTTTTGCATACAGCCCGGATTTGTAGAGTACTCAAGGTCTGTTGATTTTGTTGAAGATCGGTTAAGGGAAAGGGGTAGTTTACTGGCAACGTTTTTTTATCAAGGGTAATTTTTTCTATGGTAAACGATAACAGCCACAAATTCAAACAGAATCAAATAATGTTTTGTATACAGCCCTGAATTGTAGAGTTCTCAAGACCTGTTAGTTTTGGTGAAGATCAGTTAAGGGAATAGGGTAGTTTACCTGCAACATTTTATGTTTTAACAAGGGTAATTTTTACTTCCATGTTCCTTAAGGAAATGGAAGTATGGTGATGGCAAAAAAATCGTGTTCGAGATTATTGCAGATTCTGATTGTACTACACTCAAAACATGAAAAATAGTCATTTTTCGAAAAGTGTCTGTGTGTGTGTGTCTGTCTGTCTGTAGATTTTTGTCTATGGCAAACGATAACAGCCGCAAATTCAAACAGAATCAAATAATGTTTTGCGTACAACCCTGATTTGTAGAGTACTCACAACCTATTGTTTTTGGTGAAGATCGGTTAAGGGAAAGGGGTAGTTTACCGGCAACGTTTTATGTTTTAAAAGGTTATTTTTTATGGCATCACCATACTTCTATTTCCTTAAGGAACATGGAAGTAAAAATGGGTTTTCGTCATGACGAAAGTTAAATCCCCGTATTTAGAATCATAAAAAGTCCTGCTCATCGCTCTGCGTTTTTTCAATGGAAAGAATTGGAACGCTCTATAAACAAAAGGGGACTATTTGATGATCTACTTCAGGAACAAATGAGTAAAGCAGTTAAGACATGGAAAGGAATCCTCGAACGGGTCATTGCCACAGTACAAACTCTTGCGGAACAAAATCTGGCATTGATAGGACTGATAGGAGTCAATTAGGCCTACTAACTATCCAAATTCTGGAAACTTTCTGGCTTTGTTAAAATATTTGTATAAATTTTTAACGTAGGCCTATAAAAAAAAATACTTTGTGCATAACGTGTTAAAATACTTTATTATGCTTTGGATAAGTAAAGCATTGACACTTCTGGAGACGCTTATGGACAAATTAAAAGTTTGGAGGAATGAGCTGAGTGACAATTTCGGTACTAAGGCAGAGCTGGTATGTAATGAATTTAGTGTCAGTTAACAAAAAGGATAAGAGGGAAGCGCACGATGCCAGGGGAGTATGCAGACGATTCTGCATTAACCGTTCAGCCAGAAAGCCGACGTTCTCTAACAGAAATTTGGACAAACTGTCAGTTGAAATTTCAAGCCGTTTCTCTAACATAAAAGAGTTAGAGAAACGCTTTGGGTTCCTATGTAAATTTGAGGCGTACGTAAATGATGGGGATATACATTTTAAGGAACAGCTTTCCCAGATCAATATTAAGTGCACAGTGCTTGCAAAACTGTATCCACATGACCTAAACAGTGAAGAATTTTTAGTGACTTGAAAGACGTCATACTTTTATTTAAAAGGGAAAAAGTTAACGGAGAACAACACGACTTTAAACCTTAGGGCCTGCTACAATACATTTCTTCAATGAGATTAGAAGCCTACAAAACACTAGCAACAGCTTTAAAAATTGTTCTTACTTTACCAGTGTATTGTGAAAGATGGTTTAGTAACCTTAAATTGATTAAATCGTACCTACAATCAACAATATCTCAAGACAGGGTATCAAATCTAGCGAAACTTTCAATTGAAAACGACATTGCTTCGTCTTTAGATTATAGTGATTTAACAACCCACTTTGCAGCAATTAAGACCAGGAAAGTTACATTTTAAAATTTATCGTTTTAAATATATATTAATATTAAAAATAAATATTAAGTGTTTATTAATAGAAGACGGAACCATTAACCTGTAATGGTAAGTGATCTATTTTATTACTTTTAATGTAATTCTTTGTTTAAATTTATGTTGCTTTAGGATATTGTTTTGACGATGCGCTTTAGACCTACAAGGAATTTGCATGTTTATTAGAACATTTTTTCGTTATAAATTTTTTATATTACTACATTTTTATAGTCTACATTTGTTAATAATAAATATATACTAACTGAATACCGGTAATATTATAATATGTAATTTCTTAATTTTGACTTCACAAATTTTGTTTAGACGTTTGCTGGATGTGCTTTCATACAAAAATCTACACATGTGCATTTATTATGTACTTTATTAACTGGATGAGCCTTCATTTTTGCTCTTTTGTCCCCCTTTAATTGTGAAGGTGAGGCGGCCGACAATCGCCTTGCCCCGGGTGCCAAAAAGCCTAACTATGCCACTGCAGCAAAGGCGCCGAAACATGTTGCAAACAAAGAGCGCGAAAGCAGTTTCATCGAACTAGTAAACAAAGCATTTGATGTTTTAAACTAGAGACTTCCAAACGACCAGAAAATGCCCCTAAGAAGTGGGTACGGCATGAATTTAAGACGTCAAGAAAATACTTTAAAACGGTTTTTGGAAGTAATAACCAACATGCGATTGGCACATAAAAAAAGTTTACTACCTTTTCAGAAAAGTTTCGTTATGTCCTTAAATTATTGTTTGGGCTTTATGAACAAATTACAATGAATCATGGGGTGACATACATATTAGTTGGGGGGGTTATGACAGTTCTGGGCCGGAAGTGACATCATCCCCCACCCCACCATCGACCATTTTGGCGGGAAATTCCAATATTGTGGTGGTAGGGGTAGTGTTGGGTGTTGACTTTCGGTGTAAAATTTTGTGGTGGGGGTACCACGTGACAGTCGTGGGGTGTTATTTGTGGTGGGTGTTGTGGCGTTGATTGGTTGGGGGTGTGGCTTGAGCCGCCGCCAGGATGTTGATTGGTCGTGTCGTCGGCCATGTTGGAAAAGTCGTCGGCCGGATGTCATCGGCCATGTTGGAAAAGTCGACGTTGCCAACTTGTGCATGTATACGGGTTAAGCGTCAGGTCGGCCATGTTGCCGCATGTGTACGTGTTTAGATTTGGACATCGCCAGGCTGCCGCTGGGCCGCGGCCCGGCCGTAGATTGGTCGGCATATGGTACGAATGTATGTGTCTGTGGTAAGTATATATTGTAAAAAGAAAGGATCACTGTGTTCTTCTTCCGCGGGATCGGACTTTAGCCGCCATCCGCCGCCGACAGCGAACGGGGGTTAGATTTGAGAGGCTGTGTATGTGTCAGTCGTAAATTCGGCAGTGGTGTGATCTGGTTCGCCGTCTACCGCCCGGATGTCGTCGATGATTGGTCGGCGGTAAATTTGAAATTAAGGGTATATTGCATTGCTGCCAACTTGCGAACTGTGTTAAATTTGAACGCCGTTCGCCATCCGCCGCCCGGATGTCGATTGGTCGGCGGGTAAATTAAGGTGGTGCTGAAGAGACTGGGTGTATTGCATTTTTGCCAACTTTTGAACGCCGTCCGGATATGTGAACGTAGGTGTCAGTATATTGTGAAAAAAAAGGTAGTGTGTAACGGTGTAGTGTCATCTTCTTCTGCATCTGAAACTCTAACGGACTTTAGCCACCGTCCACCGCCCAGCCGTAGATTGGTCGGCGTATGGGTATGTGTCTGTGGTAAGTATATATTGTAAAAAAAAGGGTACGGCATCACTGCGTTCTTCTTCAGCGAAACTCTCGATGACTTGGTCCCTCGACGCTAAAAAAAATGGGTAGTGTGTTCGGCATCACTGCGTTCTTCTTCCTCGAAACTCTCGATGACTTGTTCCCTCGACGCATAATTGAAAACCTATTCACTTGTAAAAATTGTATATCACACATCCATGCATGGAAAATACCATTGCATATCATGCACGGAAGATAAGAATTACCATATATAATATTCTGATTGATATGTAATTTCTATCGCATGGACGCAGAAAAAAAAAGTTGTAGTGTCGTCTGCATCTGTTGTAAGAAATTCTCATGACATGTACCCCGCGTGTATGCACTGCATACGTGAAAACCACTTCACTTGTAAAAATTGTCTAACACACATCATGCATGGAAAATAATTACCATTTATATTATTCTGATGGGTATGTAATATCTGTCGGGCAGGCGTAGTAAAAAAATCTGATGGGTATGTAATGTCTGTCGGGCAGGCGTAGTAAATAAAGTGTAGTGTCTTCTGCATATCTCGTAAGAAACTCTCTTTGATTTAGTCCATTGTGTACAAATGAAAACCACTTCACTTGTAAAAATTTTGTAACACGCATTATGCATGGAAAAAATAATTGCCATTTATATTATTGTGGGGCAGACTTAGTAAAAAAAAGTAGTGTCTTCTGCATCTGATGTAAGAAACTCTGGCTGATTTGATCCATCGTGTATAAATGAAAACCACTTCACTTGTAAAAATTGTATAACACGCATTATGCATTGAAAAAATAATTACCATTTATATTTTTGTGTATGTTAATAGTGAAAATTATTTCTAACAAAAAAAAGTTAGTCAAGGTAGGAAGGAATTTTGGGGTGTTAGCTGATATTCGGGTGTGGTTAACCATACCAGCTCTGTCACCTTTGTGTGTCGCTTTTTTTTTTGTCATCAGGCGTGCATTACATGGTACCTTCACTTTCGCGTACATCCTTGAATGGGCTTTTCGGTATTGTATAAAAGCTGGACGAATTGCTCTGTTAGAGTACAAAACATCGCAGGAATCTGCTTCAACAGCACATCATTCGATGAAAGTCAGAAGATCTCGTACAGGGTGAGTTTGTTTTAAATTATTCTTTAGTTTCTGTAGTGTATTATCATCAAGCAATTATTTTAAATAAATCTGATTTTTTGTTAATTGATTGTATGTAACAGTTTGAGACGTTCATTATTAAATGACATCATAATAATATAAAATCAACGTTAATACACTTCTACTTACCATTGCGTGGCTTCAAGGTTGCGTCATACGTATGTTTGGGATGCAGACGTAATTTCTTAAGGTTGTGGGAATAATTTGCACAACACATTTATATGAAGAGAACTGAGATTTTACTTTTAATTATGTCAGTTAAATTTACATATAGAAACAAATGTTATACTGCTTTTTGCATTTTACTCATGATCATTTATAACTATGGCTTACCTTATGTTTGATACTTACACATTGATTTAAACAAATACAGGAAACAATTAGAAAACACACACAAAAAATAGCCCAGCTTTGCCACTCTCACATTCATTCATAATTTATAAAACCCTTAACATTTTAGATGAAGCCCACCCCTGCCCTTACGTAAACCGTTGGCACGTGGTTCATACACGCACTCATAGTTTTAAGAGAATGTTGATTGTTATCTTTCCGAAAAAATACTGGTTTCACTACTTCAAGTTGGATTGACCGTGGTCACATAAAAATTTGCTGTAATTACCACTTTTTCTATTGATAAATTAAAACTTTGTTGGCGAGCCTACTTTAATTGTACCGGCGCCGGTGGCTACAACTGGTAGACTGGAACTGTAACATAACAGGTACATCTTACTTTCTCTGGAGGAAAACTGTGGTTCACTGCCACTATGTTTTCGTCGCTCATACTCAGTTGTTGTGAGGTAACCATTTTATATATGGAATAGCATAGTTATATTCTGGATACCAAAGTACAATATTGGCTTTGGCTCTGCTGATGTCACCAACAGTAGACGGGGCGTTAGCAGTGTTTCCGGGAGGTCTTGGAGAAGACGACAAATATTTTTACGCTCTGGCCATCTTGAGTTTTTAGTCAAGAGCGTCCTTTTGACCGCGTGCGGGTGTAGTTGCGCTTGAGCGTTGACACACATGTACAGAGTTCTGCGAATTTTTAGGGTGGCGCGAATTCTCTGCCGCATTCCTCGACAATAACTGCGCCTTACTGCTTTGTTTCAAACTGTTTCTTTCACAATGGAAATAACGTTGCCATGCGTTCTGTTATAATGGAATGAATCTGGTTGCACAATAATTTTCACAACTTTTAGACAAACCCGCCCAAAAATGAAATAAATAAAAATATAATTATTCCATACTGTGGAAAATAAAAACACCCAAAAATGACCCGCTACAATACCCCCTCGATGAGAATTCTGCTGTTCACGACAGAAGAAATCTCATCGATAAACCCCGAAGAGGACCGGAGAGGAACTGGTGCCAACAATCCCCTGGTTCTTAATCTCATGGGTACACGACCCCCCTGGCTCAGCGACTATGGACTCGTCTGAACGAGATCACTGGACTTCTCCGTAAGAGATCCCAACACCGAGAAATCGAGCAGACTCGTACCACGGCGCATCTCGCCTTTTAACATGCTACCCCCCAAAATCCTCAATCCCTGGCTACAATTATTCCAGCTCCTCCGCCGATATGTTTCCCCCTTTTTTTTTTTTTTTTTTTGCAAGCTGGACTGCCTTTAGCAAATACTGGGCTCACACACACTAACATTACATGTTACCATAACACATTAAAAATAAAAAATTTCTTTTAAAATTTATTAAAAATTTAAAAAATTCAAAATTCAAAAAAATAATATTTTATCAAAAAATTCTCTTCCTTGTTTTTCTAATTTTTGTTTCAAATGACTTAACCTAGACATTTCTACTAATCTAAACACATCCTTACTCTAACATGAGAACCACTTATAGTCTACCAATACAATGCAATACAACAAAATAAACATGGTTAATGCACACATAATAAAAGAATCATTATCTAAAATATTCCTTCGCTGGCAGGCGAAAAATCAAGTTTTTTTTTTTTCAAAAAAAATTAAAATTTTCAAAAATTTTAAAATTCAAAAACAAATTTAAATTTATTAAATGTTTCCCTCATATGCAAAATTATTTAAATATTGGTTTGAATTAATTAAACAAACAAATTAAAATTGACTTCCCACTATACAAGCTTAGTAGGTGTATGACCTCATCAGCTGATCGAAACTAGGTCAAGTCCAAAACCCTTGACCTACATATGTTGTGTATGCTTTCTGAAAATACACTGAACATCTGTAATATCCTAACTTGAAATACAAACATAATAAAACAAAATATTTAAAATAAACAAAATATTAATATAAATAATAAACAAATTGACATTTAAATTATTTAAAATAAACAATTCTTGACTTTACATTACTTTCAATCCCAAATTTTATCAAAATTCTGTCACTGGTAAAAAAAAATAAAAGATTTTATATCTTTATTATCAATCTCTCTCTTTATTCAACAATCTTACTCTTCATTTAACAATCTCGCTATACTTTACTGTGGGTGATGTAAATTATTTATTCTCATTTACTGTATTAGATCTGTATACATATATAATCTTTATCTCTTTGACTCTAACACCTACAACTTTTAGTAACCTGACACCCATCTCTACCAAAACATCTATCCCAAAACGCTCTAACCCCAACTTACCATTGAACCCCATTCGCCGCCTTCTCTACATATATAAAAAAAAAACTCTCTAACCCTTTGTACATAGGATATGTGTTTCCCCTACCCAAAACTCAATTCCCTTATTTGGCGGCCTGGATTCTACCTAAGGCGGCCCCTTCCCCACTAAAATCTATCCCTATCCCGTCCCAACCCTTGTTGCGGACTCCTACATTACACTACCCTCTAATACAAAATTGCCATCCCCAAAAATCTCAATCTCATAACCTTACTACAAATACAACAAAATAACCTCATTAATTATAAACATAAATATATCATTCAGAACTCTACAATTATTCTCCATTACTACTGTGTCAATATCAATACTTCTCAAACTTCTATAACATACATTACTTCAAAAACAACATTACATTATCTTCACCTCTACTATTTCAAATTCAACTTGGATTTTAACTTGGACAGATATATGTGTCCCATAAAATTATGCATCACCCAAAAAAAAACTATCTTTTGTTAGATTTCACAAATCGTTACTTTATTTCTCATTGTAGCAAATTATTTTTATCATTACTTCAAAACATCTGTAATACATCAAACATTACATTGAACATCAATTACTTAGAACATTTGTAACCAGTATACCAGTGGCATGTTATTGCTGATCAGCTGATACCCTAACTTAATGAAAACACATCTCAAATTTGAACAAATTACATGGAATGTACATATTTATTTCTACTCACTTCTATTATGTTAATTGCCTGCCAGGCGTTTAATTATTGGCTTAATCTAAAGCATACACATATCATGAAAATAACTATTTTTACAATACCTATATCTAACGTACAACAATAAAACAATACATTTAAAAGCGCATAATGAACACCTTATTTTTAAATATCTAAGCAGCTAGTTACCTGAACAGAGCACAAGCAGTTTTATTTGATCAAACTTTGAATAAAAAATGTTATGTTATAAAATTTACATTCGTGACTCCTTTGCGTCACCTCCCAGCCACACACACTATTTCAAATTATGTAAGACTGTGGCGCCTTTTCGCTTCAACAGAGACTGTATATTTTGGAGCAGGTTTTACCTCTCCGTGTCCCTGCTTCCGCTATTAAGTTTTAAACGTGGCGAACATCATCATGTCCTTGTCTATAATTATACACCCTTAAGACGGTTCTACCACCTTTCTTGCTACCCCAAAGCGGGCAGAGTGGCAGCCGCTGTTCCATAGTACCGGAGATTTCCCCTAAGTTCTCCCCCCATTGAATTTCTAATCTGTACCAATTTCAAGTCAGCTATGGTCAAGGGACTTGATATGACCATAGCTGGCCGCTAGCCAAATCCACGATTAGTGCTGGTAAGGCAGTAATCGCCCGAAAAGTCGGGGAAATCTAAACTTGCATTTCACTGCCTGTTTCAATCATCACTATTATGTGCGACACTGTCATTTAGCAGGGTGTAAATTTTAATTTACACGGATAAGGTGTGCCGCACATTTATCGCCATTTTGGCCTCCGATGGAGGTAACACTCACTGTTACCCCCAACCCATTTCGCTATTTGCGAGAGCACAGGCCACTCCCGCAATAGCCACTTAATAGCTAATTAATTAATTAAAAAAATTTTATATACATTCTACGATATTTGCATCAATAATCATTTAACCCAATTCACAGCTTTTTACCATTTGACTTTCTTAAAATTTTCCAAATTTATTTTTAATAATCATTATATATCATTTTTCATTTATTAAAAAAATTTTTTAATTATTATTTTTATTAAACACAATGATTGCATTAAAATCTCATTATTACATTAACACCTCACTCACACCTGTAAACATTTTTATTATACATGATTATCAAATTTTTTCTACTTACAATCCATTTAACATGATATACACCCAAAACTTAATCACCACCACAATACTTTTCACCTCATCTCTGTAACATTTAACACAAAAATTAGTTTACATCCAACAATGCCTTTAATTACAAAATTCATCTCATAAAACCATTTGACTTCAAACAAAAATTCAATTATATAACCTTTAAATAATCAATCAAAATATTTAACATGTATCAAATTGTTTTAATTAAATTAATTACCAAAAATATAAATTATATAGTTATCGAAACAATTACCATTAATCAATTGCTGTTTTCAAAATTAATTCTGATATTTATTTGTTTAAATTACAGAATATTATTATTGCAACAATCATCTCACATACACACATTATTTATTTAACATTCCACAATGTACACAAATAAATTCGCTACATTTGTATTTACAACCTTTCATTATTGATTGTCCAGTTTTTTCCGCACTTCATTTGTCCAGATTTGCCATGTCAGAACCATTAAAACAAAATGTTTATACTGTCTTTTATTGTTTTAATAGTTTAACCTCCATCGTTCCAAATTAACCTTGGTTCTACATAACATCGTTCAATTTTATCATCACACAAATGACTATTTTGTGTGTTGCAACCATGCAAACTAAACTCATCCATCATATCAAAATACTCATTACACCAGTCTACATTAGGTAATTTTGTTAAGTCTCCGTCGGTAAATATATTCATGATTGGGTTAATTACTTTATTCAAATCATTATAGTTATTATCATTCACATATACTTTCAAACTTTCTTTCCAATCGTCATATTTTCTATGCAAATTATACAGTTCTGTTACATACCATTCTCTACTTACTTCTCTCTCTTCATAACACCACATCACACTCTCACCATTATTCCGGACAGAGGGTACACAATTACTCAACAAAAATAAACACCTTACTTCATCTATCAATACGGGACTCTTGCCCTTCACCAACACTTGTGACCACATTAAATCATCATAAATAATAAAGGGAAAATTTGCCCTCTGTCCCCACTCTACTACAACATTATTTCTCCTCTCTCTCTCTAACTCACTGACACACATTAACATCTCATAATCACTACATTCTGCAATTTCATTAGTACTCTCATTATTTATTTTTACCGTATCAGTCTCTGATACTAACTCTTCAAACACATTAATATTCTCAATATTACATTCGTTGTGCTCGACATTATTGTTATTATTAGTTAACTCTTTATCTGGTATTACATTTTTGTATTTGTCATTACAATTTCCATTTATTTTATTTTTCTCTGGATTCATCACAACTACTTCCATTCGCTCAACACTCTGTTCTAATTTATTTAAACTGGTTCTTATCGTTTCATGGGTATTTTTACAACATTTATTCATTTCTTGAACCTCATATTTCAACTCATTAATGTCTCTACTTTGTCTGTCAAATTTATCGTTCATTTTATTGTCACTAATATCAATTCTAGCATTTATCATGTTATATAATCGTGTTAACATCTCATCTGTATCAGATTTTTTACTTTGGACTGGCGTTAACTGACTTTCTGTTTTATCGTCAGTGAAACTGATTTCGTTACTATTACTTTTCTTTTCTCTATTTGATTTTGGGGTCGTTTGGATCCCCGAATCATCTGTATTATTTGATTCATTTATACTACTTGTGTTCAGAGTTTTGTCGCCTTGACTTACATTCGGCGTTGAATGTAATTCAAAACTATTCATAACAGCTGATTTATTTAATTCAGCTATTTCACTTATCACAGTCGAGTCGGACAAATCGACTCCGTTCTCTGCTGTATTTTCCATTATTATTATTTTTAGATATTTACTCTGTTTCTTATGTGAACAAATATTCTTTACTTATTTTGCATAACTTTACATAAGTACCTTTTGCGTATTTTCACTCAACCTCCAAATTACGATTGCATCCCATTTATAGGTATGGAATTTATCTTATTAAATTCGTCCCGTTCGTGGCGCCATTGAGACGTTCATTATTAAATGACATCATAATAATATAAAATCAACGTTAATACACTTCTACTTACCATTGCGTGGCTTCAAGGTTGCGTCATACGTATGTTTGGGATGCAGACGTAATTTCTTAAGGTTGTGGGAATAATTTGCACAACACATTTATATGAAGAGAATTGAGATTTTACTTTTAATTATGTCAGTTAAATTTACATATAGAAACAAATGTTATACTGCTTTTTGCATTTTACTCATGATCATTTATAACTATGGCTTACCTTATGTTTGATACTTACACATTGATTTAAACAAATACAGGAAACAATTAGAAAACACACACAAAAAATAGCCCAGCTTTGCCACTCTCACATTCATTCATAATTTATAAAACCCTTTAACATTTTAGATGAAGCCCACCCCTGCCCTTACGTAAACCGTTGGCACGTGGTTCATACACGCACTCATAGTTTTAAGAGAATGTTGATTGTTATCTTTCTGAAAAAATACTGGTTTCACTACTTCAAGTTGGATTGACCGCGGTCACATAAAAATTTGCTGTAATTACCACTTTTTCTATTGATAAATTAAAACTTTGTTGGCGAGCCTACTTTAATTGTACCGGCGCCGGTGGCTACAACTGGTAGACTGGAACTGTAACGTAACAGGTACATCTTACTTTCTCTGGAGGGAAACTGTGGTTCACTGCCACTATGTTTTCGTCGCTCATACTCAGTTGTTGTGATGAGGTAACCATTTTATATATGGAATAGCATAGTTATATTCTGGATACCAAAGTACAATATTGGCTTTGGCTCTGCTGATGTCACCAACAGTAGGCGGGGCGTTAGCAGTGTTTCCGGGAGGTCTTGGAGAAGACGACGAATATTTTTACGCTCTGGCCATCTTGAGTTTTTAGTCAAGAGCGTCCTTTTGAGCGCGTGCGGGTGTAGTTGCGCTTGAGCGTTGACACACATGTACAGAGTTCTGCGAATTTTTAGGGTGGCGCGAATTCTCTGCCGCATTCCTCGACAACAACTGCGCCTTATTGCTTTGTTTCAAACTGTTTCTTTCACAATGGAAATAACGTTGCCATGCATTCTGTTATAATGGAATGAATCTGGTTGCACAATAATTTTCACAACTTTTAGACAAACCCGCCCAAAAATGAAATAAATAAAAATATAATTATTCCATACTGTGGAAAATAAAAACACCCAAAAATGACCCGCTACAAGTTGGTGCGCAACGCTTGTTCTAGCTCGTACATTGACTGGCGAATAGATGTACTGTTATTTAGAATAGTGTTAATGTTCGAAGGACTTTTGAAATTAAATACAATGAAATGTTAAAGCAATAACGTTTAATTAAAACAAATAAAATACATGTAAGCAAAATATATTACAAGTTAAAATACATAATATGTAAACGCACACAGTAGTGACAATTACTATGTAGTGACAATTACAAAATACATAATATGTACACACATGTACAATGACAATTGTGTACAATTAAAACAATTGAAATATATGTAAGCACATTACATTATAAGTTAAAATACAATATGTAAACGCACACACAATTGTGTATAATTAAAACAAATGCAATACATGTAAGTACACTAATTACAAATTAAAATACACACTATGTAAATGCACGCACATGTAATGACAATTGTGTACAATTAAAACAGTTGAAATATATGTAAGTACGATATATTACAAGTTTATGAATGCATTCAAGTTAAAATACATAATATGTATACACACACACACGCACACACAATGAATTGTAATGACAATTGCTTATAATTAAAACAAATGAAATACGTCTAAGCGTTATATATTACAAGGTAAATAATACATTATGAAATATAAATATAATTGTTAATTCATAAGATGTCCATGGGTCTTACTCTAAAATGTCCACCACATAAGCCCTGTCTTTTTCTCCGCGGTAAACAAGATGTAGTGAATATGGCGCTAAATTATTTAACTCATCGTCAACGAAAACACCTGCATATCTCTTTGGCAGATAAACGCAATATTTCAATCTATTGTCCCTGTAGTCCTGGATAGTGGCAATTACGGCATTCCCGTATTTACCGTCTGCATTTTGAAATTCTTCTATTGGATATTTTAACCCAATTACTAGTTCTTTAATTTTCTTGTATTCTATAGCGCTAATGGGCATGAACTTAGCAACGTATGAAGTTATTTTTCCAATGAAGAATCTGTATTTCGCTTGCGCGTCTGTCAAGGTGTGAATTAATAACACTCGTTCGTACCGGTATAAGTAGGGAGGCTGTTGAGGAGGGGGAAACTGGACAGCGCAGGGGAAGGGGAACCAGTCGACGCACAGTAAGCGGTTATTATTAACCCTGTGAAACAGGATGCAAGGTGTGGGTGATGTAATCGACTCTAGTTGAGCGAAGAGGGGAGGGGGAGGCGACCCGGTTATTGGGTCCACGTTCCTTCTGTACCTATCTCTAAATTGAATTTTACATCATTACTGATATAAAAATATGCTACTGCAATTAATATTTTGATGGAAATATTATAGAATTGATAAAGAAATTTCCTGTACTAGGCATAATCCTGATTTTCTGGCACAACAGCTTGACAATGACTTGGCATGTCAATATGAACGAGTGGCTAGTTTGTTGCTTAATCTGCATCTATAATTATAACTTTCACTGCTAGAAACACTGCACTTCAACTCACAATACTGAACAGATACTAATCTTAAACTCACATCCTCTATCATCAGACTTCATCAGAATGTCATCATACCGCAAAGGAGATGAAAGCTCCAATTCAATATCCAAAATTAGGACGCAAGTGTTGTAATACCATAAGTAAATCTGCACAGCATTAAAGTAAACCATGTGTGCCTTAATAGTACACTTCAACCCCACATGTTAATAAATAATTATAAATATATCACTACTGACTCTGAACACTAATTTTTTATTGTTAAAAATTTTAAACTTTTACCTTGTAACTTGAACTAGTTTTTGCATATCACAAGCTCCATCAGAGGCTGCTGCTAGGAGCGCTGCCTATCTTGTCCTTGGTGACGGCGCTGTTGTTAGAATGATCGATGTTGTGTATGTGTGGTGTGATATGTTCGAATAGTACGTGTGATTAAATTGTGTCTGTTCATTTAGGATGTTGTTTTTATGTGTGTTTGTATGTTTCTAGTTGTTCGAGAGTGTCTACTTTTCAGCCTTTTATGTATACGTGTAGAATTTCCATGTTTCTGTTTATGATTGTGTATGTGTGGTTTGCTTCAATGAGGTGGTTTGCAAAGGTGGGTTTGGTGGTGGAGTGTAGTGCCTTTGTGCGTTCAATGTACCTCTGTTTGAAGCTACGTCCTTTGTGGACTAGAATTTGTTACATCCTGAGCCGTTTAGTTTGTATACACCAGGTAAAACAAATTTGTTTTTTTCTTTGTGTGTGTATTTGACAGTGTGTGTTCTGTTTTGTTAGTAGTTCTGTATGTGATTCTGTATCCTGTTTTTTTTTTTTATATTTTGAATATTTTTTCAGTGTTTTTATTGATGTATGTTAGTGTTATCAATTTGTTGTTTTCTGTCTTTGTCTGTAGTATGTTTTGTGTAGGAGTTTATTGATTATTGTTCTGTTGTATCTGTTGGTTTCTGCTAGATATCTGATCATGTTTAATTCGTCTTGGTATTCCTTTTCGTCTAGTGGGATGTTGTTTAGTCTGTGTAGGCTATCATGGTTCTGAAGGCAGCTAGTTTGTGTTGTATTGGTGATTGGAGGAGTTGTGTATTAGTGTGTCAGTTGTAGTGGGTTTTCTGAATATACTGAATTTGTGCCTGTGTTCTAGTTTTGTGATGGTGAGACTAGGAAGTTTATGCTATTGTTGTATTCAACAAAACATGCTATTAATTAGTTAATCAATGAACACATCATGGACAACAATATCCAAGACTGTTAATAAATTATTAACAAATAGTTCAGTTGTTTTATTTGATTAAATTCACCTTCTAGTTTTGTGTCTCTTTGAGACCCTCTTCTACCGTGGACAGAACTGGATGCACAATAACAATAATAATAGCATTAGGAGGTTGGAGAGTCTTTATAGACAATGAAGAAGATGGGTTGAAATTTAAGAGAACAGAAGATCCTTACAACTAACTAAATTTAATTTATTACATAAATGTATTAGTATTTCATAAATATGTTAAGAAGTCAGCCACAGCCAAGAACAGAAACCTCCTTTTTAAAAATTTGTAGATTATTTATTTTGCTGTGTAGGTGGTGTTATTTTTCTTTATTGATAGCAGTACATAATTACATTTTCCCAATCACTAACATACATGATATACATACTACACACATACATGACAACCACTCAAAACAACATCAAATGTATACATGAGGTGTACTTCCAAGTAACTCTCCTTTTTCTAAATTATAGGATTATTTTATTTACTCAGTGTACAGCTTAATCAGATTTATCCCCTCCAAAGTAATTTCCTCCACTTCTTTTATTATATACAGTTTCCAGTGTGCCGTCCACTATTGGAATTCATTCTGGTATGTATTTTGTGGAATACTTCAGGTATTATAGTGAATTTTCACTAATTTCTTCTACAGTCTGGCTTACATCCCCAGAAGCAGAACGAAACCCACAGGTGCCAAATTTGTATGCATACAGGAGAGGGGTGAGGTGCAATAACTGTATTAAGCCATAGGAGCATTATCTTGGTACAGCACCCATGCTTGCTGCACTTCAGGCCTCTTCTTTCTCACTGTCTCCCTCAAATGCCAACTGAAATACAAGTAGAGTAAATATACCAAATAAAACTCTTTCTTGTCAATTTAACCAGAAGCACTCAAATTAACAACAACACAGGATGCAGATCAACATTACTTTCACATTTGAGAGCCATGTTTTCTTTGGGGGGGGGAGTCTTGGTGATAGTTTTCCTACCTATTACAGTGTTTCCAGTAAAAATTTCATGATAACTAAAGACCCATGTCTTTTCACCCATGTCAAAAATATTATATTTTTTTAAAAAATTATCGTCTCCAATATTCTCATATAACTAATCCAAGAGATCTTGACTGATTTTAGTGGACTTCTCTTTTTGTTTAACCATCAGAACCATAGAACAAATTTTGCAGAAGCTGATGCAGTTAGAGTTTGTCTGTCAGAATCATAAGATATGAAATTTAAGAAGTTCTTACTTCTTCTACATCACAGATACTCTATCTGGTGATCTCTTTGTACCATATCATGCATTTTTAAAGATAGACTCATCAAATGATGTTGATTGTTGCATTACCTTCAAAGGATGTTCTACTTGATTTCAATTATATCAATCTCAACACTGTGTACAACTTGTCATTCTATTCCATAATCTTCTTCCAACATTTTCAGAGTTTCTGATGGGTATTTTGCTCAACTTGAAAAAGAAACAAAAAATATGTTACTTTTATTTTCTCTAGATCAGAAAACTACCAAAAGGACAAAGCACAACCTTAATTAAATATGCAAACTGAAATTGAAACAATGCTGAGTACTGATATATTCTTGTGCTGTTTCAAAAGTTAAGTTTCTTATTGGATATTGTAACGAAACAGAACACTGTAAAAAATAATTATAATGACAATAGTGAAACCTTATCCAGGGATGGAACTCAAAACAATGCTCAATAACTAGTTATTAGAAAATATCAAATTTTGAAGATCAGTAAGGAACCAAATATGACTCAACAACATCAACCTTTGACTTAATTAATACTATCAAGACCCAGCCAGACATTATCCAGTAGAATAGGGCAGTAAACAAACCAAATTTTAAAAATAAAGAACCCTGGTAAATAACTTGCAATGAGTAACCTAAACAGACCCAATAAAGAGTACAACATTCAATAAAGTAAAATTGTATTAACTTTATTAAACCAAATTGTATTAAACCAAATTGTACTAAACCAAAGAGAGAAGAAAGGACACAACCCCTTACAGTGATAAAAGTGGTGATAAACACAGAAAAAGTGGCATAATAGTAATAGTTACACAAACTATAGTTAAATAGTGTACTATTATTTATAAAAAAGTGTTCAGTTATCATTAACAGTAGTGATGAATGATTTATCACACAGACAATTGTTAAACAGTGTGCATAAATTAAAATTGTTAAACTAAGTAGTATTATTAAGAGTTTTGTTATATATTATAAGAGTTTTATGTTACCATCTAATTAATTTAAATTAATGTATCTCAAAGGGGTCAAAGTATAACTACCATCAACCATTATAAATTGTTTCATCAGATATCTGGAAAATTCACTAAATACTAAGATTTTACAGGACTAAACCAAGACATGTTTAGTACCAAATTATTTGTAATTTTATAATTAATAACTATATAAACATTGTATGAACCATTAGTATATAATGATAAAATAATAAGCTAAAGGCAAATTGTAAAATATAAAGTAATTAAGGGGTATTGGTCATATAACACTTGAACTGTGCATAAGGGGCCAATCAGAATTTAAGAAATTTTTGTCAGTTCGATGACAAAAAGAAGAACTTACACTTGATTGTTAACTATGGTTGAAGACAGTTGAATAGTGCTCACAGAATGATTATGTAACAAAATTATAAAACCCAGGAACCGATTTGGAAGAAAAAAAATTATAACCACAATAGAAGATACCGAAATTATGAACTAAATTCACATCATCAAAAAGAACGAACACCAGTAAGAATAATCAAGCGATTAACAAGAAGACGCACAGTTAAATTCCACGTATAAGTGTAACGTATAATACCATTATTCTAATAGACAAAATTATTAATCCAAAACGAACGATCACTAGTCACATCAATAACTCACACCACAATTAATCACTAGTGGACATTTCATAGAGTGAAACACATTAAAGAATCAGTGAGTACAAGGAACACATTTATTTAAAATACATTGGTACAAAACTTCATGCATTATCAGAGACGGACGAAGGCAGCCGTGATGGTGACGTCATTCTAGGACCAGCATGCTCTGCCCATAACGAGCTAACTATCGCCAGACATTTTTGTTGGTCTGAATACTTTTTGTAATTCTCACATTAGATTATAAGCATTAGAATTATTTGTAATGTACTCTATATTGTTTGTTAATAATTAATGGAACCTTTTGTAGCAGCCAAAAGAATTCCCACGTTATATGTTTAATCCATTTTTACTATTCAACCCTGAGATACATATCGATTATTACTAGCGTGTATATTGATTCAAAATTCCATCAACTTGAATTAAATTGCAAAGATTAAACGATAATATTAATAAATCATATCCATGCGTTCTTATTTCTTGAAGGTAAGATATAATCAATATTTATTTTATACTTACGAAGATTAAGAAGACGTCGAGGAGTCGTTGGAACCATAGAAACTGCAAAACCAAGATTAACCTCAACGAATAGGGTTAAGACTAATATCAAAAGTGAACGTTGAGAATTGTTTGGAACAATTTGACCGCTACATTTAATTTCGAACAAATTAACTGACGAATTAAAATAAGTCAAATCTAATTATTAAACAAGGCAGAATAATTCAGTCATTAAAATTATATATGAAATCACTTCACACAAACACACAACAGAATTAACCACTGGACAACTGATACACTTAGAGCAAAAGTTTTCTTCATTGAACCAACGACCTTTTATTACAACTTCACAATAAAAATAAAACGGGCGAATTATTATCCAAGGTAAATTAAATTAATAATACAAGAGATTTGTAATAAATTATCGCATCCGTGTGGCAAAATATAACGGGAGATAATGTTTCGTAATAATATATCAAATGCTTTATCTGATCTATTTAAAATGCTAATCATACTAGAGGAGAATGGACTACAATAGTGAGAATAATGGTTTTAATATTCTATATGTGTCACTACTTTTGACATTAATTTAATCATAGTTAATCAACATTGTAACGTCACAAAACGTTCCATAAAGAAAATTAATTGCAAAGTAAATTATCATAAGAGGAAGGTGAGACGAACAGTATCGAACCCAAGTAATCCAAAAAATTTTGTAATATTGTCCAATAATTAATATCATTAACATGTAAAAACGACAAAGACTTTTACCAAGACTCAAACCCCATATATTGTTTAAGTGAAGAACAGAATAAAACTGATAATGTATAATAAGAGAAACAAATAATCTCAGAAACGACCAAAATGAGGTCATGACATATTAGAAATGTAACTCTGAATAGAGCATAAAAACCAATTTGTTGTGAAACAATAGACAAGGTCTATTACAATACTTTATAATATATATAAAATAAATGTATTAAATGATTTAAACACATCACTAAATATGATGTAAATTAAAATAAAAAATATGTAAATTTTGTAACAGAAAATCAAAGTTTTAGAGTTGAGACCAATCACTCAGATTTTATGTGAAAATTAATTATTATAAAATTAAGAAAAAAACTAGATGTAAATGTCAATTAGACAAAGACAAACAAATTACTTCAAATAAAGAAAGCTGTAAATTGATTAGAAGTCAATGAAAATAATCAAAAACAGTGTTAAACTGAAAACATGTGGTGAACATGTAAAATTGTAAAATTTATGACTTTAATGTTATCAAAATGCAACAAACCTGTATTTTAAAGTTGGAACACAATATAAAGTAACTATACCTAAAGATATGACCACCTAAAATACTTTAACTGACTGTTAAATGTTAGACCATGCTAGGCTGAGATCAAAAAACAGTCACAAAATTAGTCATATTTGACAAATTAATTGTATAATATTAGAAAGAATATAGAAAAAGATACAATTCTATAACGTACAATGGAAAAACATTTGCTCAATTGAAGACAAGCTTAATTCATAGAGAATTTTTAAATATAAAAGTGAAATTTGTCACACCCATGAAATAGCTCATCTGTACAAAGACAGTGAGATGCTAAATGAAATTACAATAAAATTAAAATGTATTAGGAAAAACCAGGTATTCCCAAAGATAAACAATATAACAAACTCTAAGTGAATACCCAAAAAATCCCATAAATAATACAAATAAAAAAAATAATTTAAAAAATTAAAAAACACGACTGCCAAAAAATAAATGAATAAATAAAAAATAAATTGATAAAAACACTAAATAAAAAAAAAGAAATAAAAATAATATTTAGTAAAAATCACAAAATCTAAATAAAGTCGATTTAAAAAGCCAAAAACAAGGTATTGAAATTCAGCTCTGATCAGATTTAACGAAAATGTTATGAATGATTAAACGCATAGTAATTTTATTAGATTTAAATTACTTTTCGATGTTGAATATATATCAATGCATCATATGAAGACTACAATTATAAAAAATATTGCTGATAAAATTTTGCTCTTCAATTTTAATTTTCAATGCAGTCGGGGGCTGTTTAATGAAAAGAACAAATCTATTTAGAAACAGCCCCCGACTGCATTGAAAATTAAAATTGAAGAGCAAAATTTTATCAGCAATATTTTTTATAATTGGAGTCTTCATATGATGCATTGATATATATTCAACATCGAAAAGTAATTTAAATCTAATAAAATTACTATGCGTTTAATCATTCATAACATTTTCGTTAAATCTGATCAGAGCTGAATTTCAATACCTTGTTTTTGGCTTTTTAAATCGACTTTATTTAGATTTTGTGATTTTTACTAAATATTATTTTTATTTCTTTTTTTTTATTTAGTGTTTTTATCAATTTATTTTTTATTTATTCATTTATTTTTTGGCAGTCGTGTTTTTTAATTTTTTAAATTATTTTTTTTATTTTTTCCTTTTTGTGTTTAAAAAGAGTATAATGGGAATGTGCAGTGTGTGCGTGCGTATGTGTGAAGTGCAGATAAAATTTCAATTTTCACATAGTTTTATTTAGAAACTTTATTATGTACATAGTATAATTAGCGTATGAACTTATAAACTTATAAATATAGTATAACTTTATTTTATATACTATTATATAACTAGTATAATACAAACATTTCGATAAATTGTTTTATAAATTATATAATTAACTAAATAATTTAATTTATTAGAAATGATAAAGAAAGAGCTTTGGTCTACAGGTTTCTGAGTCGATTTAATTCCTCAAGTGAGTTTTTATCGTGCGGTTCATGCAACAATTTTCATGGATCCAGACAACTTATTGCTAATCCCTCTAATGTTTTCACATGACTTAGTGCGATGTAGGCCTGACCCTTGGCAAAAATATTACTACTCAAATCAATGACTGCTTTGTCTAAAGTAGTGCCTTGGAGTTTATGTACTGTTACAGCCCAACACAATATTAATGGCAGCATACGTCGTTCTACTTTGCCCTGGCCTCGCAAAGCATCATATGCAACAGTGGTGGGCTCTATCTTTACTCCAATACCAGCAGTATTTCCCCTAATTGATCTGTCATCAAATTCTACAAATACGGCTTGTGGAAGCTCACCAGGTTGAAGCTGATCTCGACGTAGTGCAGGCCACTCAATTTTTCTAATGATGCCGATTGCTCCGTTGACCAGACCATGATTAACATTAATGTTTTTTCGCAACATTACCCTAGATCCGACTCCGATTACTACAGAGTTTGGAATACCTCCAGTTTTGTTTGGATCCATTGGTATGAAGTCTTTCTTTAACTTTTGTCCGTAATTCTTTGCTTCGACAGACACATACACCGCTGCAATATCGTAAATTTTAGATGATGTTTTCAACTTTTCAGTCATCATAGCATTATATTCTTCTACCTGTTTAGTGGTTGGGAAAATACGCAGACACTCGCCATCAGCAAACTCATCTGTCAAAGGAACTCTTCGACGATTTAAAATTTCTAGCTGCTGCATGGTGAGTTGGCCGACTCGTAAATTATTTAGAATGTCTATAAAAGTAGTGTCGTTAGCTTGCCGCATATTTTGAGGTAATTCACAGAAACTAAACAGTGTCCACAAATTAATTTCATTTAATGAAGAAATTTGTGTTAGTGGTTGAAATCACAATCAGAATGATCAATATTGCACACCACTATATAAAAATTATTCCGATTAGCGCTTTCAAGCTTCACAGCTCATCGTCAGATCAGGAATAGACAGAAAATATGTAATACCCAACCCTTCACCCCTCACCCTTCACACACACACACACACACACACACACACACACACACACACACACTGAAACACAAGGAATTTACTAGAAAAATATGTAACTGTACAGATGGTGAGACAGAGTTTAGGGGGTGGGGAAGGGTCATTAATTTTTAGTTTGTTGTGGGTGAGCAGGGTGGGGGAGAGGGGTGAAGGGTTGGGTATTACATATTTTCTGTCTATTCCTGATCTGACGATGAGCTGTGAAGCTTGAAAGCGCTAATCGGAATAATTTTTATATAGTGGTGTGCAATATTGATCATTCTGATTGAAATTAATTTCAACTGATAAGTAATGAGGCTGCTTGAAGCAGTAGGTACCACCAACTGCTTTTGATACAGGTGGCAACTGCATTAGATCGCCAAACAAAATAATATTAATACCCCCGAAGAGAGCATCATTCATTTTAAGCTGTTGCAACCTTGAGTGAATATTTCTTAGGGTAGTATAGGGTACCATTGAGATTTCGTCAATGATTAGCCAATTAATATGCTTCCACCTTAGCCGTTCCCTTTGAAGACGCTCATCAGTAAGAGGGCGAAGAGCTGTCACCTTGCCTTTTTCGATAGGAAGGGCAAAAGTAGAGTGCAAAGTGCTACCTCCAATCAATCTTGCAACGACACCTGTGGGTGCTGCTACCGTAACAGCTCTGCTTGCATGTAAATGAGAAAGACGACGAATCTGTTCTACAATAATTTTCAGAGTAAAGGTTTTGCCGGTGCCTGCTCCTCCAGTAACGAACACACGTAATGGCTCAGTATTATTTTCACTTGGAAGCAATCTGTCTGAAATCATTTTGAACAATTGGCGCTGCTGAAAATTCATTAAGTTTACTGCTGCGGCATATTGTTGATCCGTCATTTCATGTATTTCAGGTTCACCATATTTCGCAGAGAGAAATATATATAGCAAACCAATATATATATATATATATATATACACTTTCAGATCAGCTGTTCTCGTGTTCTCGGTTTCTCACGGATTGCACATCTATACTCTCACACAATAGCGCGCTAACATAGTATTAGTGAGCGTGGTCTTAAATCGCGAGCACTATCTGGAGTGAACTTTACAGAATACCTTCCACTAGCGCCACCTGATGGACCAATAAACGAACAAAAAAAAAATCCTTAGAACCGATCATTTGTATTCACTTCTGGTCAAAACCGGAAGTCAACTCATGGTGATATATAGCCTATGACACTTCTGGTGAAGTAAGGAATCCATCGAGCCATCGGACATCAAAATCGGTAAAGCCGTTAAAAAGTTATAGTGGAACAAACATACATACATACATACATACCCTACCACTAAAAACATAACACTCCTTTTTAGCAGTCGTGTAAAAAAGACAAATTACTATGAAAAACAGTGACAAAAATCTAGGCCATATGTCATGCCTACAGAAAAATGAAATTATTTATATGTTATGTGCTTTAATATTTGTTTGTTTTATTATGTAAAGCTAATTATGTTATGTATTAATGTTATAGCAAGAGCCAAGGATCTTAATAACTTTTTATTAATAAGAAACTTAGAATTTTGTGTAAACACTACAAGGTAAGAATTTGTATTTTGTTAATTTATTAGATTTAATTTATTTAAAACCAATCATGAATGGTATCATTTTATTCAGTTGAAAGCAGAGAATCTAAAAATAATAATGACATGCAGATTGTAAGTAGTTCTGTAAAATTGTTTGACAAATACCAGAATAATTTCAGTAATATCCTTTAGTAGGAAGAACAAGAAGTTTTTGTTCTAAAGCTTCTACGGAAGTCAAATTTGTTCCATGATGTTCTATTTGCATATTCTCGAACGTTCCAGAAGAAAATTTTACTCAAAATACCGGAAGTCATGAATAAAAATTAAAACAATGCACCTTACAAAGAGTATATAAGCGAGACCAAAATCGACACAAAAACACTTTATGCTTTGAAACCAAGAGAGACACTTCACATGCGAATCCGAACATCTAATCCAAGGCGAACTCGAAGAAGAGGAATTCAACCCGAAAACTCAAAAAAGGCTTTTCCCGTACTAGACGAAAGACATACTTAACCTATAAAAGGAGTATATCGCTAATCGCTAATGTGTTTGTTGAATAGAGCAACAGCACGCAAATTTAATAGAATGCACACAGCCAAATATCCAGCGGCCCTGAAAAGGACCGATTTTAATAGAGAAAAATCAAATTTGATGGTATTTGCGAAAATAGACAGACTTTGATAAAATTCCCAAACATGTTACTGATGCAAGCCTTCTACATTGAGTCGTAACTAGCGCTGAGACGGCAGTATAGCGAGGCCACGCAGACAACTGTTCGCCGCCGCCAAGAATTCAAAGCATAGAGACAGTACGATTTTTATTTAAATTGTGCGGAGTTTTCAAATCGTCATTTGACCTTTTAAATAGTTACCAGTGAGTGAGAAAACGTAAATACGAAGAGGCGCAAGATTGGAATCGTCCCCAAGAACAGTGTCCAGTGAAGGAAATACTTACCCACCGGAATGTGAGTTGCCAAAATTAAAATCCTTTTACCTGGTATCTTTGTCACACAATTGTACTACATATGTCAAACACCTTCAAATCACACGAATTTTGTAAAGCATCCCACTGATTTGTCTTGATAGTTCAAAGGAGTCACGTCCTGAGTATAACGTTTTTTCAAAGATTAAATTCATGCGATTCAAATGAGCAATAAAATCTTTATTAGCCGATACTTAATTAAAATCTTGTCAATAATTTTTGTAACTCTGAAATTTTGCTTAATTTGATTGTTAGTCCTTCAGACGATTTTATGAAAGAAAAGTCATTAAAAATACGTTATTTGCAACTCAAATTGTCTTGTTCACATTTTTTCTATAATTAATATAACAATTAAAAAATCAATTTTTAATAATAATAATTTCTTGGACAAAATATCCAAGTGGTGCCCACACACACACACACATATTAGCATAAGTTGTGTTTGCAGGACTACATCTACGAAGAGAAACTGGCAATTAGTAAGTATAAAGTGCGCGGAGTGTGACACCCGACACGACATTTACAAAATCTGACACCAATTCTAAGTGTTATAAATTGGCAGCCCAACTAGTGAGGCTTAAAAGGAAAGGAACAAGCCCGGCAACTATCAACAAATCAAGATGCCACAACCAAAAGGAAAAAAGGGGAAGAAAAACATAGAACCCGAATTAAGTGTGGAAGATGGGGAGGCAGTCCAAGCTGAGGAGATAGAAATAGAGCCGCCCACACTAGAAATTGAAAAAAACAGGCAAACAGGAGATGAACCAGAGGAACAAGCAGGAGAAAGACCCATACAAATGGGAGACCAAACAAATAAACCCACACAAAAAAGGGATGAAACAGAGAAACCCGAACTGGAAAAAGCAACAGGGAGCGTCGACATGAACACAATAATGATGATGTTCCAAAGAATGGAAGAAACAATAAACAAAAATACTAATAAAAGTATAGAATCCCTGAAGGAGGATAATAATAAAAATAGACAGGAAGACAAGGCAGAAATAAAAGGAAGTATAGAATCCCTAAAGGAGGAAAATAACAAAAGTATAGAGTCCCTGAGGAGAGATAGACAGGAAGATAAGGAGGATAATAATAAAAACAGACAGGAAGATAAGGAGGAGTTAGATAAAAAGATAGAATCTTTAAGGAAATATATAACCGATAAAATCAATGATAATGGAAAAAAGCTGGAGGTATTTCAGGAGGAAAATAAAAAAAGTATAGAGTCCCTGAAAAAGGAAGTCAGTGCAAATTATGAGACAGTAAACCAAAAAATCGACGATAATAAAGTCGACAGTGACAGTAGGGTTGAAGCAATGGCGAAACAATTAGAAAGTTTGCAGGAAGGAAATGATACCCATTTTGAAACCATGGAGGAACGAACTGTAGAGACGAGACAAAATGTCCAAACTCTCGATAACAAAATCAGGCAAAACCAGGACGAAATTATGGAGGAGGTAGGAGAAGTCCGGAAAGACATTAGCGAGAGAATACAAAGAACGTATGGCATAGCTAATAGGTTGGATGAACAAATAAGAACCAATAAAAATAATATACAGGAAATTGATCAGAGGGAGAAAAACCTGCAGGAGAGATTAGAAGCGCTGAGGGACACACCGATCTTAAGTACCCATACGTGTCATAGCGAAAATAGGGAGGTAATTAACTTCCAAAATTATCGCTGGAACCCTATGAAATTTTTAGAAAGGATGGAAGAATTCATAGAAAGGAATAGGGAAACAAGATGGGATAGAATAAGGGAAATGTTAGACGAAACATTCCGAAATACATGGGATAATTGGTGGATAGCAGTACAACCCGAAATAACAAACTTGAATGAATTCAAACGCCAATTCAAAGAAAAATATTGGTCAGAAACGGCGCAAAACAAGGTGAGAATGGATATATTTTACGGGAAATACGACGCATCCAAGGGACAATCCCCAACATCATATTTCCTGGGAAAAATGTTTAGCGCGAAAATTAATACCGCCAATCCCAGAAGAGTGCTTGGTAAGACAATTGGCCGGACACTATAGCTGTGGTATCAAAGATGCGCAATTATACCAGCAACTCAGCGAAATTACCGACTTAGCAAAGTTATTAGAGAACTGCGAGTCTGCGGGAAAGTTTCAAGACTACCAACCCCCCAGTTGTAAGGTATATATTATAATAGCAACAACGGGCCAAATCGGAATGGTAGCGGAAATGGTAATAATTTCAATCCGAACAACCATAACAATAACACCCCAGTAAATAACTGCAATAATAGTAATCAAAGTCCGAATAACCGTAACAATCCGGGACCAAATCGAAGTAATTACCCCGAAAATAACTACCATAGAAATGGTTATCAAGGAAATAATTATCGGAGCAACAATTATAGAGGAAATAATTATAATCAAGGAAATAATTATCAGATCGGAGGCAATCAAGGGGGAGGTGATAGAAGGAATCAGGAGTACAGACCCCAGGTAAACTATGCGATGGCCAATAGTCAACGACAATACCAACACAATTTACCAACTTATATGTATTACCCACAGCAAACACAAGGTAATCAAAATAATACAACAAATAGCAGACCTATTAGTGGTAACCCAGAGGTTAGACAGGAACCACAAACAAATCAGCAACCCAATGTTCCGGGAGACCGGGCAAATGAGACAAACACTCATTTAAACTAGACGCGGCAGTGAAAAAGGAAGACAGCCCTTCACTGATCCAACATTATGGGGTAACTGGACGAAAAAATAGACATGACGAAGACGGGACAAAGACATTGAGAACAAATAATTATCTCAGAGATATTAGGGAGGAATTGTTAGAAGAGAGAGGTAATATAATTGAAAATAATAATAATGGGAATAATGGGATAGTACAAATTAAGGCAGATATAAATGGAATAGATGCAACGTTACTAATTGATACAGGATCAAACGTATCGTTAATAGACAGTGTGGAGTTAGAAAGAATTAAACAGAATAGTAATCTACCCATACCCACTCTGCCTATAAATAACATTATACTAGTCGGAGCGACAGGAAGGCAGAATAAATCTATAAAAAAACAGGTGTCGTTAGAGATGACCAGTAATGGTATAACGTTGCCAATAGGACTATTAGTAGCGAACAATTTACCCATGAATATTTTAATAGGATGCGATATACTTAGGCCATATAAAGCGATAATAAATTTAGACAGTAAGGTAATAACGCTAAAGACGAAAGAGGGAATTTGGACCAATAAGTTAATGGATACCCAAGGAAATAGTACAAGTAATGCACATTATCAGGCCATTGTAAATCATTATTATTGTGCCGATCGACCACTAAACATGCCCTTATATCAGGAGGATAACCCAGAATTATGGCTAGAGAAATTGGAAAAAATAAGGGAATTCCAAAGGACAAAAGCAAGGGGTCAGATTAGCGAAGTACAGGCCGAACGATTGATTACTGTGTATAATAATTACCGACATATCTTTTCAAATGCTCCGGGCAAGGTCAAAAATTATCAATGCACCATCAAATTTAAAACCCCTGTAGAGTTTAATAAAAAATCATATCCGATTGCTTACTCACTAAAAAATGAAGTTAGGGAGGAACTGAACAGAATGATACAGGATGACATAATTGAATATGGTCATTCGCCCTATACTAGCCCAATCATAGCTGTGCCTAAAAAGAATGGACAGGTGCGAATATGCCTCGATGCTAGGGAGATTAACAAGATGATTGTTAATGACCGCACATCCCCTGGGGAGATAGAAGAAATACTAAAAAAGTTTCACGGGACAAAATATGTAAGTTCATGGGATACAGTATGCGGCTACTGGCAGGTAGAACTCCACACAAATAGTAGGAAATATATGGCATTCATATTTGAAGGCAGAAACTATCAATTCAAACGATTACCCTTTGGTTTAATTAATTCAGTGGCGGTATTTGTAAAAATAATGGACAGAATATTGAGACAGGAAGTGCTGAAATTTACGACAGTATACGTCAACGATTTACTGGTAACTTCAGCTAATTGGGATGACCATTGCAATAGGGTTGAACAGGTATTAGAGAAGCTATCCGAGAATAATATTACCCTCAAATTAGATAAGTCCCAGTTTATTGCAAACGAGGTAAAATTTTTAGGTTTTAATTTAACCGAGCAAGGGATTACTCCATCCAAAGAGAAAGTAGAGGCAATACAAAAGTTCCCCACCCCAAAAAAACAGGAAACAGCTTCAATCATTTTTAGGAATCTGTAACTATTACAGGAAGTTTCGGTCCAATTATTCAGAACTAACTGTCAGGTTTCAAAAGCAGTTATCAGCAAAAGACAAATGGACTTGGGGACCAGAGCAAGATGGAGTGCTCAATCTGATAAAGGAGAAATTTTTAGAAGCAGTTATGTTACATCACCCCGACTTTACGAAGCCATTTTATCTCAATTGCGATGCCAGTAATGTAAGTTTAGGTGCAGCCTTATATCAGGAAGATCAGGATGGAAACCATTTAGTGATTAGCTTCGCCAGCCGCGTGCTGAACAGTTGCGAGCGAAACTACAATACCACTGAAAAAGAGCTATTGAGTGTAGTTTTCGCATGCGGTAAATTTCGAACATATATATTAGGATACCCCATCACGGTTAGGAGTGATCACAAATCAATCTCGTTTTTAAAACATTGCAAGCTGAATCATGGGAGGCTGACGAGATGGGTCTTGGCCCTACAGGAATATAATATCACGTGGGAATATATACCAGGCAAGCAAAACATAGCAGCCGACATCCTATCCCGCATCAATTTACAAAACCAGACATTTGACGGCGAAAAAGAACAAATAGCGAAGGTATATCATATTATTAAAAGCAGGGAGGATTTGAAATATATTTTAAAAGATGTGAAGGCACAACAAGAGGCTGACCCAAAATTAGGAAATATTAGGAAAAGGGTACTGGAAGGCGATGAAGTTGTAAATCATAAACCCAAAAGTTATAAAAAATGTTTAATAATCATTTTAATAAACCCCAACTTATTAAATGCTGATTTTCTTATAGCATTTTTACTATTGGAAGCCCCTTTATAAATGTATCATTTGTGAGTTGTGTGTTTATTTTTAGCATAATTTTTCAATTAAATTTTTAATAATTTTATAATTCAATTTAATATAAAGTTTTTAAATTCAGCATAATTTTTGTTGCCATAATCATATGCTATTCTTCAATGACATTTGTATTTTTTTTTAATTTATACACTACTGTCTTTCCGAACAGTTAATGTGAATATAAAATTTACAATTAACATTATCTTCTCTACTGTTATTAAAGAATGTGTGAGCTATTATGTAATTATATTATCTCATAAACACATTGGCTTCAACTATCCTCGTACTGAAGTCAAAGTATAGCAAATATAATTCATTTCATTTTTTTTCATTTTTATCTACTGTAGTCACTGCTAATGTACAAGATGCAAAAAGCTAACATTTCTGACTTAATTTTATAGCTTATCAGTGTTTAATAAAATATACAGAAGAACCGAGTCTGATAATGTTTATAAATAACCAAATTTAGTAGTTCACATTGGAGGTGTACGACCTTTACTTGCTGAAACCACATTCACAAAATAAATAATTTAATGTACAGACATATAAATATAAATTTATACTTTTAAATATAAATTTAGACATTCATGAATATTACACTTACTCTTAGATAAAAATTTATGATAAATATCATCTTGAATTCTAAAAAACAAGCAACATCAAAGGTAAAAAACAATTTTGGAGAACTGGTAAATAAATAAAATTTTATACCATTTAATAGGAGCAATTAAGATATTAAATGTACCCAGAATTTCTTATTAAATTGTTTATTTAAAACGCATACCTAAAGTGAAGCATTCAAAAAAGTATAAAATACGTACAATCAGTATTTTTACTGGTAAAAAGTGCCTGAATTCAAGATCAGGTGATGAGAAAAAGCCAGTTTTGAAAATTCTCCAATTTAAAATTTAAAACATTCAGAATGATATATCATAATCTACAGTTTACAACTCACAATGTCTCACTGAATGGTTAATTTTTAGATTACTATTAATATTTAAACATAACGTATTAAAAAAAGATAATTTTGCTTTTTAAGTAGGTATTATTATTTCAAAATGTTTCTTCAGTACTCTTTATTGATTTTTTTTATATAACTGTACCTGAACATCTGACCTTCAGTGTTCGTCAAAGTGATTATTTCAAAATATTCTTTGCTGTCTCAAAACAAAGAAATGTTACGTTTTGTCACAGACATAATTTTTCTGTGAATAGGTACCACCAGTTTTGTCATGTGTTGTTCCATACAAACCACAATATACGAGTTATTTAGTCATAATGAACTTTATAGGAACTTTAAATAGAAATTTAAAACAATATACAAAATAAGCACCCATTCATATTCAAAGTTGTAATAAGATTTACACAAAATATTATTACTAATAATATGTGTTAGAGTTATACATGACAACCTGACATCATTGCCCTTAGCTAAGCAGTCGTATTTTATGGCAGTTTGGACTATGCTAGTGTGAGTCTGTGATGCATGCGGCTAATAGCACATCTGTATTCTAGGCAAACTGATGCAACAATTGGAAAAATATTTAAAAGTGGGAACTAACAAAAAAAAAATAAAATTAATAAATACAGTGGAACCTTAATAATTCGTCTCCCTCTGTAATTAATCACCCACTCAAACTTTTTTTTCTGTTTCTTTATTAACAAGCAAGTAAATATACACATTACTATGCAACACTAAAACTCTGAGAAACGCCGACTGTTTCTGATGAAGGAGTCAGAGGTTCCCGGAAGGGAACTCAGCTCTACCCACAAATCCTACTCTCACATTCTTGAAGACGAAAGTCGCGTAGCCCCTGAGTACGTAATGTACCAGACGAGAGAGGGTGAATGACGAGTTCCCAGCGCCAGAAAATTGGGAAGAGAACCCTAACAGAAAATCCCTGGTCCTCCAGGTTGGGGGTTGGGTGGTAGGCCGGTAACCTACCCCCGGAAAAGATACCACACCATGGAACCTTCAAGAAAGCTTTAGTCAGTTAACAACGTACATGGCTGGAGAATAAGATATAACTTTGAATTGTATCGAATGTATAAAGAACCACCGCTAACACGGTACATAAAACTACAGCGTCTAAGGTGGGCTGGCCATGTAGCCAGGATGGGAGAAGACAGAATACCATGAAAACTATTGAATACCAGAATCCACGGAAAAAGACCAGTGGGAAGACCAAGGAGAAGATGGGAGGATTCGGTGGATAAGGATGCAAAAGAAATATTGAAAGTGCGTTCCTGGAGGAGGATGGCTACCGACAGAAGAGAATGGGGGGAAAAACTGAAGGAGGCCAGGGCCCAACAACGGCTGTAGTGCCATGAGAGAGAGAGAGAGAGAGAGAGAGAGAGAGAGAATATATATATACAACTAATTTATAGCCGGGGTAAACCAGAAACAAGCACTATAAGAGAAGTGTTGTGTTGTTACAGCATAATACGTTTCCGAAAATTCAGTTGGATTGCTGGTGCCTGGCAAAGTATTCCAGAAAACACTCTAAAATCTGCCTGGAATAAATTACGGCCATCTGAATTATAACCAGCGTCTACAGAACCAGAAGGTCTAGACCCCATATCGTAATTGTTAGATATCTGCCTATCCCTACCAGCATTTAACAGTTTGAATGAAGGCACCATCAAAAATTGGTGTGAAATAGACTTACCAGATGTAGGCTACAAAATGTTTAGTGATGATGAAATTGTTACATATACTGTATATCCACATAACCTACAGAAGAAGCTAATGGTGAAGAAGATGATCAGCCAATAAAACCTGCAACCTCTCATAAGGAGGCCATTCAATCACTGACTACAACAATCAAGTGGTACGAAAGCTGCCTAAAATAATTTCACTGCAACAAATACATAATTTGGTAAATATAATTATTTCACTATCCTACAAAACAAACTCAAACAGAACAACACACCAGCCGAACTTATCAACGAAATAACAGAAACTCTGAACATTATCACAAAACAAAACTACTTTACATATAACAATAAATTCTACACACAGAATGATGGTCTACCCATGGGCTCACCCATACCCAGCATTCTAGCAGAAGTCTTCCTCCAACACTTAGAAAAAACAAAAATCCTCACAAACAATGACAGACACTCACATAAAATACTATATTTGCACAGATACGTTGATGACATTCTAATACTATATAGGGGGAACAAAAGACAATGTGAACAATTACTAACGCACATAAACAAAATACATAAAAACATAACCTTTACTGCCGAATACGAACACAACAATAGCATAAACTTCTTAGACCTCTCCATCACAAAACTTGAACACAGGCACAAATTCAGTATATACACAAAACCGACTACAACTGACACACTAATATACAACTCTTCCAATCACCCAATACAACATAAACTAGCTGCCTTCAGAACCATGATACATAGACTTAACAACATCCCCCTAGATGAAAAAGACTACAAAGACGAACTAAACACGATAAAATATCTAGCAGAATCCAACGGATACGACAGAAAAATAGTCAATAAACTCCTACACAAAACAAACAACAGACAAAGACAGAAAACAACAAATTCATAACACTAACATACATCAACAAACAAACTGAAAAAAATAGCCCACAAATTCAAAAAAGCAGGATACAGAATCGCTTACAAAACTACTAAATAACAGAACATACACTATCAAAACACACACACAAAGCACAAAACAAATTCGATCTACCTGGTGTTTACAAACTAATTTGCTCAGATTGCAACAAATTCTACATAGGCCAGACAGGACGTAGCTTCAAACAAAGATACATTGAACACACAAAGGCACTCCACTCCACTACAGAATCCACCTTTGCAAACCACCTCATTGAAGCAAACCACACATACAAAAACACTGACAATAACATGAGCATTCTACACGTACACACAAAAGGCCGAAAACTAGACACTCTAGAACAATTGGAAATATACAAACACACAAAAATAAATAAAAACGACATCCTAACTGAACAGACGCAATTCAAATCACACGCATTATTCGAACATATCACACCCAAAACACACAACATCGATCTTTTGAAAATCGATTTTGTCACCAACAACAAGACGAACAGTGCTACCAGCGGTAACCTCTGAAGAAGCTTTTTAAAAGTGAAAACCAGTTCAGGTTGTAAGGTAAAACTTTTACTTTTTACCCATAAAAAGTTTTGTGTTCCCAGTCGTAGTGAAATAATTATATTTAGTTAATTAACGGACACGTCATGGACAACAAAATCCAAGAACACAATTTGGCTCTTGAAAGCAGCAGGGTGGACCAGTACGAAGAAGTCGGCACATCGAATGCGTACCGTATTATGTGTTATTAGTGAACAGTGGAAGTTTCATGGGCAATTAAGTGAGATCGAAAGTGAAGTGAAAATAATCAGTAAGGATTATTAACAAGGGAGTAGAGTGAAAAATAATTGAACATAATTATATTATTATTGTATTATTGTTAGAACTACATTCACTTGTATACACCTATGTACTGCATCACCATACAATAATATCACCATAAAGAACTATTGTGAACACTTTTGGTTAAACTTTGTACTTATGTAAACTTTGTACTGTAAAACACCGCATTGCGGTCGCGTGCAGTGACGTCATTTTTTTTCTCCGCTATCTGCTGCCGGTTTGATACAGGCTAGCAGCAGTCAAAATTAGTTTAGTTACTTGCAAGACACTGAGCGGGCATCTCGCTCAGTTCGCCAGCCGCGGCTACATTATTTTTCAACATTTCTAAATTTAGCATGAGCATCATGCGCTAACTACTTAGGCGATCTCGGCCTAAACACGATTATGGGTTTTCAACATTTAATTCTATCTTAATTCTCAGGCATCTATGCCGCGCTAAACTGCACGCGCCAGCAACTATTTTCTACTAATTTCAATAAATCATTAACTCCAACAAACGTATACAGTCCACTTAGTTGTTTCATTTCACACCAGCACCTCAACAATAAGCGTTCTAAGACCAACTTAAGATTTCATCGAGAGCGTCTAAGACGCAACATTTGGTCCTCCGGGCCGGATTTTGGTCCACCACGGAAATTCAGATATATTTCATTTAATGGGCCCAAACAACCTGTGGTTCAAGCCCGAATACTCTCGAACTTTAGATTGCTGGCCGTTGCATGACTTCATTGTTCTCAAAAAAACTTTATGCATGACATTGCAAGATTCTGCAGAGCATCAACTCTGAGACAACAAGACATCATCATTTGTCCTACAGCAGCGAAATTTCAGAACTTTAAAATTATACGGAGAGCTACAACTTCAAGCGTCACCCGACCAGCAGGAACAAGAGTTGCGCCAACTTCTAAGGATTGCCGAACAGGGTCACTGAAACAACGGGATCGAAGCCAGCTTGAACACGCCAGGATTCACAATCCACGTGAATATGAAATCACATTTCTCATAATTTTTCATGTATAATTTTTATGTACAACAAAGTCAGCAATATTTTAGCACAGATTTAATAGCTTTTAATATACAATCATTCACAATTTTTACTTAAACAGAAATTAGTGTCAAGTGGCCACAAACGTGTATTTGTACCTAAATTTTCACTTACGCAACTGTACAATAGTGCATTAAGGAACTTAAGTGATGTGATAAGGCTATATGTATATTGTCACTTTGAACGATTCATATTTTCAATAGCTTCCATAACTATTTTTTAAAGAAACTAAGTTCCTATTATAATAAGTAATAGGTTAAGTTGCATACCGATCACTGGCTCCGCATCATATCAGAATTTACTAAATTATTCAAATTACAACAATCATTCACCTGCTCTATATTCAACTATCGTTTTCGAATCACATTTTGCAGTTCGGTTATGGCTGATGTGAAAGCGTTAGTAAAAAAACGGGCCACAATTACGGCCTCTATCTCCCGTGTAAATACTTTCGCTGACAATTTCGATCCGGACATAAGCGATCACCACGCCTTAAAAATTAAACTCCGCCACTTGATGGAATTGTCCGCGAAGTATGACGAAATTCAGACCCAAATTGAAGCTGACGATTCCGATTTCACATCAGTCAGTGACAGGGTTCAAACAGAGGATGATCTCTGTAATATTGAGCGCAAACTACACTATTTATTAGAGCAAGTAGAGGAGGTGAACAAGAAGTCATTGATTCAAGCTGAAGTTACACCAATTAAAACCCCCCCTATACAGTTAGAGCCAATTAAATTGCCCTGCTTCTCAGCCAACATTATTGATTGGCAACATTATTATAATATGTTTGTGGAACTTGTACACGTCAGAACTGACCTGACGGACATTCAGAAATTACACTATTTACACTCTTCATTAAGAGACGAAGCTTTAAACGTAATAAAATCTCTCCCAATAACCCATGACAATTATGCTGTAGCCATTGATCTATTAAGGGCCAGGTATGACAGCAAATTAATTGTCTCAGCCTATCACATAGGGAATGTCTTGGGCATGAAGTCCATTCAACAAGAGTCCATGGTTAGCATTTCCAAATTCATTGACGAGATCACCGCGAATATAAATGCTTTAAATTCATTAAATTTACCGGTAAATACTTTTGAAATCATTTTCGTTCAATACTTAACGCAAAAACTCGATAAACATACATGTCAGTAGTATATGTATGTATGTGCTGGGACAAGGTCAATGACCCCGGAAGTAAACAAATATGACCTTGACCTAGGTCAAGGTCACGGCCAAGGTCAAGGTCACGACTGGTTATGATGTAAGCAACATGATCTCCAATCACATGTTCAAGGAAGTTACGTAATAACATCTGAACGCATGCGGTTGACCTTTCGATTAAACCGCGCCCAAGGAAATTACGCAATACCACGTGAATGTATGTGGTTGATTAAACCACACCCAAGAAAATTGTGTAATAACACGCGTTTTCATCATGATAGAAAAGTTGGCGTCCATATTTTGAAAAATAAAAATACGAATTAATCGGGATCGAACCTATGAAACTATACATCGAATTGAAACAACGATTTAATCTACACGGCTAATTCGTATTTTGAATATCTTACTAAATCATGTGGGGAAAAAAGAAAATTCTTTAGAAATATACATATTTCTTTTCTTTATTTTTTTCAACATAACCATATAATTGTTATAATGTTTTTACATAATGTTGATAACTACATTTATTAACTTTCTGCTGATTATAAAGACCATTAGTAACATCATTTATACTATCAACTAGCTTAAATTCATTATGTTGAATGTTTAACATTACTTTGTACTCATTCACCTTTTCAGGTACAAATTTAAATATTTTACAATTACACATATTAAAATTTTTAAGCCTTATATTTTTAGTATCATAAATGTTATAAACTACATTCTTCCCCCCCCCCCCGATTATATTTGTTTCGCGTGTTAAAAACTTGTTCCATCATTCACCAATGAATAATGACCGTAGGGCAGTGTATCTATTTTATTATCACAAAGGATTCTTTTATTGTCTAAATTACTTAACGCCAATTTGTTGCACGTAATCGTTTCAACTAAATGTTGTTTCGATCGGAATAATTTCATCATTCTATAGCTATTTATTTTATTATTATCCTTATTTACAGTTACGGGTTTATTAGTTTTAAAAACGGTTTTAGAATAGACGCACTCTTTAAAATCTTCAAAGCTTATATGTTTGCTAATAACATTTTTTTAAATTCCTTTTGCTCTTTTTTTAATTTTGTTATCCGCAGTTTTAAATGTATATAATTTAGAGCGTAAACCGATAAATTCTTTAATCGGCACACCCACACATTCATCTTTAAATTTACCAATAACTTTTTTATTTTCAACCGAATAGCACGGATGATTGGGCGAATAATCTGATGTATCAAAGTGTGTAAATAAATCTGGATCTAATATGTCTTTATAAAAATCTTCTGTACGAATTTCATAAAAAAAGCTATCTGTATCTGTATATAAGAGCAAAAGCTTTTCACCATATTTTTTCTTCATTATATCATAGTGAAAATCATACATTAACGTTTTACTTATTTCTAATATGCTAAATCCGATATATATTGGTTTATCTAAAAATAAACGTTTTTTATCTGATAATACCGCACATAATGATTTATTATAAATTATTTTGTCTTTAAATACCGGTTATGTAATTAAATTTAATAATTTTTTCTCATCACTTACAAGTTTAAGGTCAATTCTTTTTCTAACGTTCTCCATACATTTACCGAACACTGAGTTGTTTAATAATTTAAAAAAAATTTTTTCAAAATCATTTTTAGCTTGTTTTTGTTTTTCTGTATTTAAGTCGATGTACGTTTTTAACCAAGGACCCTACAAAAATTCTATAATACGATGAACTTTTATAACTTTTAAACTGTGTTTAACAGCTTGTTTTAAATTAATGTAATGACATATATTTTTCTTTATTTTCTAATGTTGTTAACAATTTTTGTTGTTTTGTTCCTTTAACGCATTGATTAACTGGTAGAAATGGTAAATCGCTATGATGATCATGTAAGTGATGAGGATACTCGACGTCTACTTCTAAAATATAACCAACGGGAGAATCGTCTGCAATATCTAGTATATTAAAATTATCGTTAGGAACTTTCCAAGTAAAACCTGCATATGGCATACATTTACTCATTGCCCAACCGTACAGATTATTCGCGTCTAAATAAGTTAAAAATTTAATTGGGTTAGTTACATCAAATGTTTCTGGAATATATTTATTGTTAGCAACAGATTCTTTTTTTATGCAAACACTTATTCCCCCCCTCACCCCATTTTCAAAAAGTAAGTACATTTCATAATCGGTTAATAATTCCAGTTTAATTTTTGTATAACTTAACATTGCATCAAAAGCAAAACCTGGTACTGTAAAGTAGTGTGCACAGTCTAGTTTATAAGATTGCATACAAAGAGGTCTAAAATTTTCAAAAATATCACACAATAATAAAACATCAATTTTTAAATAAAGATCGCTATACTCTCCAAGAGTTTGTATATTAAAATGATTCCAAACTTTACACGCATGTTCATAATCATCATTTCCAATTTCCGAATCATTTAGTGAACTATGAAAACAATCTTTTGGAGGTAATCTACATTCTTCCAACTTTTTCCAGGAATTCGTATATTCATAAGGATACACACCTTTCCTGGTAACTAGCGGCATCCTGTCTACAGAAAAAAATTTTCCAGTATAAAAAAATGTATCCTTAGGTAGATTATTACTGAGCTCAGCTAACGAACAATTCATAAACCGATAAGTATCAATAAATCTAATATTTAAACCCAAATGTGTTTTCTTTGCAAAAGAAATATATTTTTCTCTAGTATTAGGAATTACATGAATATTTTTTACATCATAGCCCAATTGTCGCACTATAAAATGTGAATCATAATTAGAACTACCATGTATGAAAACTGGTACAAATTTCTGTTCTTGACGTTTCAAGTTACACGTATTACATAATACCGCACAAAATCGACCAGTTAAATGACAATGATCGCGAACTTTGGGATATAATAACATAAATTCCTTGTTACACATTTCGCAATGTGTAGCCAATTTAAATTTTATTTTATCATCCCGATTCATATGTAAAGGTATATTTTGTTTAATAAGTAAACCGATTAAATTAATTTTTTCAACTAAATATGTCATAAATTTTTCCGCAGCATTTTTACCACGATATAAGTAAGGTTCTGAAGGTAATTGGTTTCTAATACTTTCAGAGATATTGCTATCTATAACAAAATATACGCAAAAACTCATCGGAATATGAAATTCGTGAACTGTAGTAAATTTGTTTTCGGGGTTGGGCAAACAAGTACTAACAGGTTTCAAAATACATTCGAAATCTGCATATACCACAATAGGAACCCTATATTGATAATGAAAATTTTTAAATTTTAATATGTTGTTGTCAGTAGTTGGTAATACTATTTTTACAGGCGAATACTTTCCGCAATATCTACTATGAATTTTTAATTTTTTTGACTTTTTAGTAAAAAACAAAAAACAATGTTTACATATTTCAATTACTTCTGTATGTTTTGTTAACTGTGGTCTTATTAACTTGGAAAATCCTTTATATAACAATAATGCTAATTAGCATTATTCAATTTATTTAATACTAAAAGGTCAAAATGATTATTCTTTTCTTCCCTACACACTTTAAGAGGAAAAATTGATTTTTTTTCATCGATAGAATAAATGTTTATTGACACATTATTTTTTTCAAACGAGAAATTTGGTTTAAAGGTGTAGGAAAGTCTATATGTTTAAAATCAAATTTATTTTCTAAATTAAAATAACGAAAATTAACCCATTCAATGTGAGGTCCAGTAACATAACGACACAGGATTGACCATTTGAAACAAAAAATATCATTATTTTTTGGATTTATTATACATTTTTTATTTTGTAAGAATTTTGGAAGTGAAATATATGAAGCACCTCTTAATGGTTTAAATCGATTTATTCTTAGTAAAATTCCGTCTATACAGTGAAGACTCAATCCGGAATCTTTCCCCATATATATGTTTTCATTGCGACAAATTAATCTCTCTAATCGAATTATTTAATATCATATTTAAATTATCGTTTTCTAAAACCGGAATGTTTTTTGTTTTAAATGATCTGTCCTGTGTTTCATTTATGACAAGTTTTATGTATGTACATTCAACAACTATGTTGAATTTTATTGGACCAAACATTGAAATTATGTTACTTAAAATTGTAACTATATTTAATTTAATGTAATCTAATAACAAACAAATGTCCTTATAATTATTATTAGTGTTTTTATAATAATATGTTTTTAAATTTCCTTTAAATGCATTCTCTATTTCTATGAAACTATTTGATTCAACAATTTGTTGAAATCTCGCTGTTTTTAATTTCAAATTTTTTGATGATGATGATGATAATGATGATGCTGGAGATGATGGCGGTGTTGACCATGTTGTTGTTGACTCCAAATCTTGTACACGTGACGGACCAGGTTGTGGCGAAGGTGTTGTTTCACGAGATGAAGCATGTTCTTCCTCAACAGTATTTCTGGCAAATTGTCTTTTTTTAAATGGCAGATTTTTGTCCATTGCAATCTATAAAAATATATTTAAACAAACAATATTCATATCGGTTCTATAATTATAAAAATTTATTATCCTTGTATAATTTTTATACTTACGTCAGTTACTTGTTCTTCTTATGTAAAGTAAACTGTATTGTCAGCTTCTTATGTGTGTGGTTGTATTATATATCTTTATATAGTTGCGTAAAAAGTAGAACAACAGAGCAATCTAATCTTTATACTTTGAACTATTGTTGTGTAACACGCACACCGTTTTTGCAATGCAAGATAATCTTTCTTGGGCGCGGTTTAATCGAAAGGTCAACCAGCTTTTCCTATAGCGAGAAACAGTATATATAAAGCGCCTTAGAATTGTATTGTACACGCTCAAACTGCTTCAATAAGAAGAATCAGCAAGTTGTTTCTGCATCGATTTTTATACAGCAAACTCTATTAGGTAATTATTATTTTTTTGTATACTTAAAACTTTATTTACAAATTAGTTATGTAACAAAAATGATTATTTGTATGTTATAGAATCAATAATGACCGCATCAATTCTTTATTTTAAAAAATTATCTAAAAACGCTTATCCACCTGAAAAGTTAACTAATCAGTCTGTGGGTTTTGATCTCCGTAGTGCGTATAATTATAAAATTAATGCTAATGGAAAAGAATTAGTAAAAACTGATTTAGCCGTTAAACTACCTGACGGTTGTTACAGGAGAATTGCACCACGTTCAGGATTGGCTCTTAAATATCACATCAACGTTGGAGCTGGTGTGGTAGATAGAGATTATAGAGAGAACGTAGGTGTGGTTATTTTTAACCATTCGTCAGCATATTTTAACATAAATAAAGGTGATCGAATCGCGCAACTGATTTGTGAAAAGATTGAAGAACCGGAACTGAGAGAGGCATCAACTTTAGATGGTACTGAGAGAGGTGATAACGGTTTTGCTTCTACGGGTGGGATAAGCGGATTAAATGATAATGATGAAAATAAAGAATTATTGCTAGAAATCGATAAATTTTTAGCGGAAGGCTAATAAATTTTTTGTTTTTCTAGCAATGGACATCGCTGGACCATCTCACCACATCGAGGAATATGTTTCGTTAGAAGACATCCTTAAACTATTATATTTTTATGGACTTTCATCTTTATGTTTATGGGAAGATGTGTTAAAGAAAATTAAAACTGATATTATCAATTCTGATGATGTAGATGTTTTTAATTTATATAGTAGACTAATAGAAATAACAAAAAATATTAGAATTGCTTTAGAATTAAAACTAGTTCACTCACAAAAGGATTTATCACTACTAAATAATTATTTGTTTGATATTGATGAAGTATATGAATATTTAAATACAACAATTGTAAATTTTAAAGAAAAAATATATTAAAATCGACATTTATAATTATTAATTCTTTAATAAAAAATAATATGATGTGTGATAATGATAGTGAAAAGTTTACAATAGATATAGGCAATGAGGAGGAGGATGAGGATGAATTTGATAAATTTTTTACACCTGTAAAAACTAATGAAAATGACAAAAACAATCTCCGTTTTGAACAAACTGTAATGTTTCAAACTGGGGGAACAAGGAAAACATTGACCACACCTGGTGAAAAAGGGGGATATTTAATCAAAATTGAAATAATTGACACAAAAAATTTGGTAAACGTTGCTAAAATCGATAGATGGACTAAGGCCGCCTACAGGGCCACATTTTTAGTAGATTCTTCTAAAGACTTGAAATACGTTCAATTATATAAAATGATTTTAAATGTTGCAAAGAATTTGGCAAATATTAAAAATGTTAAAAAGACAAAAATTAAAAATTTTTAATGTTTTCCTTGTTTACTCGAATCTTGTATTTTTTTATTTAAAAAATTGAGTATATATTGTAAAACTTTTGTAATAAAAAAATTTAACACAATTTTTATCTCTAGTTTTTAAAAACACGATCCCCAAACATAAAACCTATATATAATTACAGATATGGAACCAACTGAGGTTTTCATCAATTTCTTCATCTTGTTGATGGTGACGATATATATGTCTCAGTCAAGGTTGCAAAGACCTGTAGCCGTCGTAAGACCGATGCGTTGGCGGTTACCATCACCACCACCAGTACGAAATGTACGGCCACGAAGGGGACCGTCACCACCACCACCAGATGAAGAAACAATACAGATTATTGATGATGATGATGATGAGGTTATAATAATAAACTCTTTATAACATAATAAAAATTTTTTATTATTTCACATAAAGTTTATACATATTTATTTATTTCCGCTACACAGTCCCAACATCTAAGTCTTTTAACTTTTTGGTGTTTACCACATTCACTGTTCCAATAATACATCAACCAATCGCTTATATAACAAACATTATTTAAAGCACATTTATTTACATTATGTTTATAAGGACAGTTAACATTATATACATTCTGCTGTTTCAAAATATTTAAAGACGGACATCCTAAAGTTTCGATATCGATAATTCCAACATGCGAATTTAGTTGTGTTTCCAACAACAGCTTCTTTTCCGATTATTTCACGTAGATACGTTTAATTTTGGATAATTTATCGAAAATCGTTTGTAGTTCAGAGTAGTCTTTAGTTCCAACTAAATCCGTGTAATCTCTCTTTAAGCCAGTTTGTATGTTTTTTCTTTTTATTTGATAAATGTTTATAATCAAATGGTGGTAAAAATAAATGATGTTCTCTAACGCCAACAAGCTTGGCGTTTTCTATTTTTTGCATACACAACTCTTTAATAATAAAGTTTTTTCCGTCATCTCGGAAACCTTGAAAATCGACAACGTATTCAACCATTCTTATTGAATGCAAAAGCGTGAATACTGTAAAAATATTCTTCATCCTTCATTATAAAACGATTAGATAAGCGATTTTCTTACGGAACCAGATAACGGTGTGTATTGTATAATTGTATCATAGATAATAAGACAGTAGGTTGCAGTTTTTTCGGGTATATTTTGAGATGTTTCTATTTCAAGACGAACATCTATTGAACCTGTTTTTAATGATTCATTTTGCTTAGAACAATCAATAACAAACAGAGGCGTATGAGTTATAAAATTTTCACGATTCATCATTGGCGCGTCCTTACTACCATAGTAATATGAAGATTGAAATCGTCTGTAAAATTCGTGTTTATGTTTATAAGGACAGTTAACACTATATACATTCTGCTGTTTCAACATATTTAAAGACGGACATCCTAAAGTTTCGATATCGATAATTCCAACATGCGAATTTAGTTGTGTTTCCAACAACAGCTTCTTTTCCGATTATTTCACGTAGATACGTTTAATTTTGGATAATTTATCGAAAATCGTTTGTAGTTCAGAGTAGTCTTTAGTTCCAACTAAATCCGTGTAATCTCTCTTTAAGCCAGTTTGTATGTTTTTTCTTTTTATTTGATAAATGTTTATAATCAAATGGTGGTAAAAATAAATGATATTCTCTAACGCCAACAAGCTTGGCGTTTTCTATTTTTTGCATACACAACTCTTTAATAATAAAGTTTTTTCCGTCATCTCGGAAACCTTGAAAATCGACAACGTATTCAACCATTCTTATTGAATGCAAAAGCGTGAATACTGTAAAAATATTCTTCATCCTTCATTATAAAACGATTAGATAAGCGATTTTCTTACGGAACCAGATAACGGTGTGTATTGTATAATTGTATCATAGATAATAAGACAGTAGATTGCAGTTTTTTCGGGTATATTTTGAGATGTTTCTATTTCAAGACGAACATCTATTGAACCTGTTTTTAATGATTCATTTTGCTTAGAACAATCAATAACAAACAGAGGCGTATGAGTTATAAAATTTTCACGATTCATCATTGGCGCGTCCTTACTACCATAGTAATATGAAGATTGAAATCGTCTGTAAAATTCGTGTTTATGTTTATAAGGACAGTTAACACTATATACATTCTGCTGTTTCAAAATATTTAAAGACGGACATCCTAAAGTTTCGATATCGATAATTCCAACATGCGAATTTAGTTGTGTTTCCAACAACAGCTTCTTTTCCGATTCTTTCACGTAGATACGTTTAATTTTGGATAATTTATCGAAAATCGTTTGTAGTTCAGAGTAGTCTTGAAGCCCGCAGTTCCAACTAAATCCGTGTAATCTCTCTTTAAGCCAGTTTGTATGTTTTTTCTTTTTATTTGATAAATGTTTATAATCAAATGGTGGTAAAAATAAATGATGTTCTCTAACGCCAACAAGCTTGGCGTTTTCTATTTTTTGCATACACAACTCTTTAATAATAAAGTTTTTTCCGTCATCTCGGAAACCTTGAAAATCGACAACGTATTCAACCATTCTTATTGAATGCAAAAGCGTGAATACTGTAAAAATATTCTTCATGCTTCATTATAAAACGATTAGATAAGCGATTTTCTCACGGAACCAGATAACGGTGTGTATTGTATAATTGTATCATAGATAATAAGCCAGTAGATTGTAGTTTTTTCGGGTATATTTTGAGATGTTTCTATTTCAAGACGAACATCTATTGAACCTGTTTTTAATGATTCATTTTGCTTAGAACAATCAATAACAAACAGAGGCGTATGAGTTATAAAATTTTTACGATTCATCATTGGCGCGTCCTTACTACCGTAGTAATATGAAGATTGAAATCGTCTGTAAAATTCGTGTAAAAGTAACAATTGACCATTCAGATTGTCGTAAGGATAGTATTCTGAATTCAAATATAATTTAATATTACGTAGTGATAACGGAATCGAAATTTTCCGAATTCTTGTGTATATTATTTTTCCTATCAGACTGAAAGCCGACAATAACGTAACGAGGTTTTTCTGCTTGTGATGACGTTTTGACAGTCCAAGTGTGCTGCTTCGCTTGTGGTGTAGACGTATATTCATAAAGCTCCCATTTCCTAAAGGGGATCAATATAGGTTCATCACGCTCTATTATTTAAAAAAATCATATTTTTTTTCATCATTTACATACACATATGGCATTATCCATGATATCTGTTTTATTGTAAATTTACATCCAGTCACCGATTCTGGTAAAACAACAGCGTTACTATCAGTCGATGCTCTTATTAAAACTAGTTCTTGTTTTATATTTAGCAGAATACATTTATAATCCTCAACGAATCCAAACAACATTTTTAATGGAATACAGAATAGGAGATCTTTTTCAGATGGTGATAGAGCCCCATATAAATTTTCATTCCAAGCGGCATTTTCTAAAGTATTAACTTCATAAGGTTTAATTGTTAATAGATTCTTCATCGTTGTCGTTATTCCAACATTTTTAATTCGATCAATTTCTGACCCACATATTTCATATCTAATTTCATCAAATAAGAATGCCACAGCGTTTGAAACTAATTTATAGGTTTGATCAAATACACCTAAATTATTTGTGTATTCTAATAGTATATAGAGATAACTATCGTGTGGAAACGTAAAAACATCTTGTTGATTGATTGGTATTCTAATTTCATCGTTATTATTATAGGTGCTTGAAGTATACGGATATGGGTCTGATATTTTAATCTTACTATTGCATCATCTTCATATACAGGATTGTTTAATATATTTAAAATACTACTACTCATTTTTTCGAATATTCACTTATTACTGTTAACCCCAATAATTGTAAAAATTTCTTATTTTGAGGTGTTAATCGTTTAATATTTTTATCTCTACTGATCTTATTCAGATCGTTAACAACCGTTTTATCGGTGTTACCATAGCAAAAAATAAGCCTCATTTTTTTCTCAGGTGTAGATGTAACGTTATTATCTCGTCTCTAAAATTAATCGGTCTTCCTTGTTGATCTTCTAATCTTACTGTAATACGATGTATTCTCGATGTGTTTACAGGTAAATAAATTACATTTGTTGGTATTTCAACTATTTTAAATCCTGGTGGAACCATAGGATAAAACTCGTGTATTATATGACCTTCAATACCGTTATTAAATGAATAACTGACGAGATTGCAAACTAATCGAACGGCCTCTACTCGAACAATACTTATTGGTAAGGTTGAGCTGTACCATTTATTAGGCTCAAGCACACATTCTTCAAAACCGAATATAGAGGCAAGAGAATTAGGTTTTTTAAAATCGATTAGTACATTAGACAAAATTTCGCTTTTCAGCGTATTGTTATTCGCCTTTATTACCACCCGAACGTATTCATAATTTTTAATTAAGTAATAATTAATATATGTTGCAATGTCTGATATTTCGTAAGAACCTGTAGGCAATTCAATTTTCTTATCATTATCAAAATATAGTATATTATTTACACCTTCTTCCACGTTTGGTATTGAATTGTATGTCATGAAATCGATTAATCCAAGTTCCCATTTTTCATTATTATTTAATTCAATTGGTGGAAAAATGCCACATTCCAATTCAGGTCCTTCGCCACTTAAAGAAAACATTGTCCGCAAGAAATTGAAGACATAAGTGTCCACAATTAACTAAACCCAATTTTTGCTTTCGTGTATAATTATAACTAATTTCGATAGGATGTTCTATGGATGAAGAAAAATAGTTAATCAGCTCAGTAGGCGGTTTTAAATTACCAAAACTATCAAAATAATTAATTTTATTCTCATGTTTTACGTAACACAACCAATGCGTGCCTTGACCGTAAATACTGTCTAAATTAACAATACCAGCCTCATTTTTCCATATAGCACTGTTTAAAGGTAACGTATCACGCATAAACACACCTCTAAAATTTGGAATTTTTAATCGATTAATATATAACAATAACTCGCTCGTTGAAAGTGGACGAATCGGGATATGTTTAATTATTTCCACCGCCGCCGATTTGATTTTTTTTTTAACGCCTCCACCCGTTTTTTATATACGGTCGTAAGTATAATCCTTTACCTTTCAAACATTTCTTTTTTGAAACCTTCTTCTTCTTCTTCTTCTTTACACCCCCACCAAATTTGCTTTTCGCCTTCATAATATTAGTTACAGCCCACACGGCAGCTTTCTCCGCGAGCGAAGCGTCTTCTGATTTAACACGTTCCCAAGCTCTTTCAGCTAATTCTTTATCCACTCTAGCACGGTTTGTAGAATCTGAATATTTAGAATAGGCGATATCGTGTTGTTTACACGCTGCGTCAAGCTTATTAATTCCAGGATCTCCTCGTTGCAAGCGTTTAGCCAACTTCGTACCTGGTCCACAATATTGATAACCCGGTATATAAATTACTTATTTTTTGCGTACCGTATCACTTATTATATGATATATAATTACCTTAATATCCACTTTAGTGATACACAGTTTCGTCACTGATGACGCGTTTCGGGACTAAGTCCCATCCTCAGATACATAATTAATAAACTAAAATATTAAAATCACGACCATGATACTGGTCAAGTCAAAAATAAATAAAATAAATTATAAATCGCATGTAATAAGTTTTGCTAACCACGGCTGGAGCTCCCGCATGCGTTCACCCGCAACCGCGATTGTCACGCGACCTTTTATACGCGATACTTGCCTTGTATGGCTCCATGTTAATTACTTATTTTTTGCGTACCGTATCACTTATTATATGACATATAATTACCTTAATATCCACTTTAGTGATACACAGTTTCGTCACTGATGACGCGTTTCGGGACTAAGTCCCATCCTCAGATACATAATTAATAAACTAAAATATTAAAATCACGACCATGATACTGGTCAAGTCAAAAATAAATAAAATAAATTATAAATCGCATGTAATAAGTTTTGCTAACCACGGCTGGAGCTCCCGCATGCGTTCACCCGCAACCGCGATTGTCACGCGACTATCGCGATTGATAGGTCGCGTGACAATCGCGGTTGCGGGTGAACGCATGCGGGAGCTCCAGCCGTGGTTTGCAAAACTTATTACATGCGATTTATAATTTATTTTATTTATTTTTGACTTGACCAGTATCATGGTCGTGATTTTAATATTTTAGTTTATTAATTATGTATCTGAGGATGGGACTTAGTCCCGAAACGCGTCATCAGTGACGAAACTGTGTATCACTAAAGTGGATATTAAGGTAATTATATATCAACCGGTATATAAAGTTCAACTGGTAATAAGTCGATCGATTTGTTAATAACAGTACCAAGAATGTCACCCACTAGCCCGCTCCCCTCTTTATCGTTCCGATACACGCGCATTTATGATTCTTCATACAAACTCTGTACCATATATATAATATAAAATTCGTGTCTACTTTTAATAGGTTTGTCTGTTGTAAGTTCTTTATATAACTTGTACAATATATTTAGCAATTTTTTATCATATTCGAGAAACTGATCATATACGTATTTTTTATTTACAACACCATAATCGCTTTCAGGCCCGCTAACATTAACAAGTTTAGCTTTTTTAAAATCCAGCTCACCATCACTATTAAAATCTACTCTTTTGTCTATGTATTCTTCAACCTCATGTTTTAAAGTGTTCAAAGTATTGTCTAAAGTTTGCTTATTTATACCATCGGTTAAATCAACAGGTTCGGCCACATTAATTAATCTATTATTCCTAAAGTCGCAACACCCAGGTTGTACAAGCGAATTGGGTAATTTATTATCCACATAAAATTTATTTGCGGCGTCTTCTTGTTCTTTAGGATTTTGTAGTCGTTCGATAACGTGATTCTCAGCATCAAAAGAGTTTCTTTTTTTATTAAATATAATAGTATTGTTTCTTAAACATTCCACATTTACAACATCGAGTTTAGATATGGGTGAAGCAACATTTGTAACACGATTATTTTTAAACGAATAAACAGAACCATCTTTCACCTTAACCGGAAGTCTATTAATTAAACAAGTTTTCATTGTATTTTCACAATATATTTTATTCACAGCATCAAAAGGTTCTTGCGGATCGGCTAAATTAGTAATTTTTTTCATTTTAACGTCAAAATGATTACTAGTATTTGATAAAGTAATCGAATCACAGCTTCATTATCCGTTTTCGGGTCTCCAACATTGCACAGCCTTTTGTTATTTATATTAAAATTTCCATCCTTTGTTAATTTAAACCCCTCGCCTGGTGGACCGCGTTGAATTTTTGATCCTGTCACCAGTTCTCCACTATAGTGTCCGAATTTGTCAACGCTCATTTTGAAAATATGGCCTCAAACGATGCACCGTCTTCTTTTATTATCCCCGCCTCATGCAATTCTTCTATAATCGATAATATCTCGTTGCTATGACCTGAATGACCAGCACTTTGAGAAGCGATTAACAATTGTAGCCGTTTACATAATTCGTTTACATCATCCCAATAGACATAATTAGGCTTGTTATTTAATTTTAATAAACCTCGACCACGATTTTCCGGTTTAGATGTCGAAATAATCGGTTTAATTATATTTTTATATTTGTAACTAGCGCTGCTTTTTACTCTATTTGTTGTTAAATTTAAATATGCACCTGTTTTACTTATCATATGTGAATATGCGTTTAAGTCTTCTTCCGAATATAAATATGCGTCCGGGTGTTTTTTGAAAATAAGATCGTACAAACCAGGTGTACCTTTATATGTAAAACCGTTGATTATAATATCATCATTTTCTTCAATTTTCATAGGGTATTTACCCAACATTAAAGTAGTACCATTCGTAAAATACGGACCAAAAACGTGATCGATATCGTGATTATCATCATCAAAAAATTTACGCATATATTGTCTCGCTAGCAGTCCTTTAAACCATATATCAATATAATGATCAATCGATTTTCGTCCTTCTGGTGTTGATATCACTTCTTCTGCTGTAGGTAGCGTTTCATACGTTTTTTCTTCTTCACGTGGTAACGGAAGCGGTGTATTCGGTGGTGCTGGGCGTTTATTCGATAATGTATTGTTTTCAGATTCATCTGAAAACCTTTTGTTTTTTAATCGCTCCTGAATATCGTCCATTTCAACATCCGCATCTCGTTCTTTCTCCTTACTTGGCGGTGTAACAGTGTTCTTTTCTTGTACTAACTTTTGTAATGGAGCGGCAACGGGCCTTAACGATTTTTCTGCAAGTTCTTCTTCATCAATAATGTTTTGTGTTAAAGTCTAATGTTTTTTTCGAATATTCTTTCTTATCTTCCCAATCTCTTTAGCGAGCTTCTCACACTCATCTAGAGAACGTGACTTTCTCGGTGCCATGATGAAAAATAATTGAACGAACAATTACAAGTCGTTAATATAGATATCAAAATCAAAACGGTAACGCCCTCCACAGTTCATATTGCTTTCTTTATCTATTACAAGGAAACCCTTTTTCCGTCGTGTCCACGCTTTTGTACAAATATCTTTAAACATTTCAAACGTCATGTCTGTAGCCTATTTACATGATCACTATATATGTTTTAAATTTAAATCGTCCTGTCTAAAAATAATTATTAAATTTGCATTATCGCGTATCAAATGTTTTGGTATTCGAACATAATTTTGACATATATAAATAACATTGTTTTTTTTATGTCTACACATTGTAAAATGGTTTCTAATGTTGTCCTGTTGCTCGCACGCTACATCGTCAAATATAATAACCGAATTTGATTTAGCATCGTCAGGATGAATCACTTGATCATTTTCAGAAAATTTATAATAATCTATTTCCGACATATCGGATAAAACCATATCTAAAAATTTATATTTTGTTTGATAGAGCGATTTTGAAAAAATATATACATTTTCAAAATATAACCCGTTAGGATCAAACAGCAGATTTAACATTAAATTTGTCTTGCCTGTGTCACTGGGGCCTATGATAAGACATCTGACATTATTTGGTAATAAATCGCTATGAACTTTGTTCTCTTTTTCTATCGATTTACCAAAGTTGCGGATACGCAGTCTCTTTGTTTGTTGTACAAACTTCATTTTGATAATAACTAATACAGATTAAATAACACGATTTTTATCAATCCAGCTATTGCTAGATTTATCATATCCCAACCACTTAACAAATAATTTATTACCTCTACGCTTTAATATTTTTTCGATTAAAAATATATCTCCAAATTTTGTTTTACTAATTTCTTGTTCGTAAAACCCCCCATCTAATACGATTCCTTTATCATCTCTTAAAATATAAGTTCTGGGTGCTGTCGGTTTAATACTATCAACTGTAAATATTTCGTTTGTCCAATTTGGTAAATAACCCTGTGTAAATACTTTCTTATATTTACTAATTCTTACTCTATCACCAACTTTAAATTTAGGCGGTTTCTTATTAAGTAGTAATTATTTTTTATTTATTTGTGATAGGACTAACTCTTCATTATGTAAGCCCACATCTATTGGTTTCATCTTAATAGTTCTGTGTACGCTATTATTATATATTTATGTAATAAGTTGGGAAGAATTTCAATCCATGTATATTCCCCACTAGAAGTAAACCACTTCCACATATAGTTTTTTAATGTGCGATTAAAACGTTCGATTATGGACGCTTTTTTATCAGAAAGAGTAGAATAATGGTTTATATTATAATAACCAAGCAATCGTTGAACGTGTAAATTATAGAACTCTTTTCCGTGGTAGGTTTGTAAATGTTTCATTTTGTTCGCTCGTAAGATAGGTGAAAGAGCTTCCACAATATCGTTTGAAGATTTTGTTTTTAAAGGAATGGCGAACGCATATTTACTAAAACAGTTTATTATTGTTAATATATACTTATAACCTTTATTTAACTTTGAAAACGATATCATGTCTACGAGGTCGGCTTGGTACAAATCGTGAACGCCTTTCAACGCGACATTACGTGTTGGAAAATTCCGTCTGGCTTGTTTGTGTAGTTCATCGCTGATAATCTGTCTGACACTCATTATTATTCTAAATACAGTAACAAAGTGATTAAATAGGTTGAAAAATCAGTTAATAAACACATACTATTTCTATTATCACATTTTTTATTTACAATTGCACAGTCGCATATTTTATTTTACAATTGCAATTTATGTAATTTTACTAGTAAACAATCTGGTGATGCTTTTTGATGTTCAGTCCAAGGATCATCGGTCGCTTCCCATTCGTCAAGAACAACTTTATATTCTACACACATTACTTCATCGCTATTTCCTGTATAAAAAAATCCTGCTAATAAAAGCTTATCGGCAGCTGGTAAACGTTTTGGCCAAGCACAGAATGTAGCTTCCATCATTTCCTCAGTTGCACTAACACACATCTTTGCATCTGAATAATCTGCAATACACTTTTTAGATTTTGCATAGTTTTCATATTTGTAAGGCAAATAACGAACTCTTTTACATTTCGGATGTGAAAGTTTATGTATAAATTGAATATGTGTGATAGTAAAATAATTTTTTGTTTTAAATCCGCACTCGCTACAAACAATAATTCTTGAACCTGGTGTATGAATAAAACCCTCATTTTCAAAAAAATCGAATAAAAACTTTTCGCATATTGTCACCATCTTGAACCGATTATATCTTTTGTTTCTTCTTCACAGTCTATGTCTATTAGTATTTGGTAACGACATCTTTCTAATTTTCTCAACACATCTGTATATGAATAAGATACTGGAAAATGAATCTTAATTATACACTCTGTCCTTTCAAATTTGATAACATCCGCTTCAGAAAATTCGTTAATTATTAGATAACACACATCGTTAAAAGAATACTTGCCTAAACCTAAGTGATCTACAAAATAAACGCGCCAATTCAAAGCGTGCACGTTTTCCGTATCACTCTGCAAAGACATACTGAATGCAACTTATAAAAAGAGGATATATATATATACCCCCACAGAGACCGTATGATGAAAATATATAAATAGGAGATTAAAAATAAATATTTAACAAAAATTTTTGAACTATAAATCTTTTATTAATTCTTTCATAAACAGTCTTATAGTTGAGTCTGGTCTGTTGGCCATAGATTTTAGTTTAGTAATTTCCCCAGGTGTCAGACGTTTTGGTGAAAAAACCATTTATGTAGGAGACGCTCCTCCTCCTTCCGTTTTACGTTCTCTTGATCCATTGAGGTGGGCTTTCGTTTTACGTTCTCTTGATCCAGCAAGCGTTAACGCCTCGGTGTGCTTTGTGTAAAATTGAATACAGTTTATATAGCAAGTGGAACGCGTGCTGCTTTTTTGCAATGCGAGCAGGATGTAGTTGACCGGCTTACGCAACACACATTCACTTTCTGGTTATTACACAATATCGAGGTCAACTAACCGCTTAGCGCGGTATAAATATTTTTTTAATTTTTCCTTTGTATTATTAACTTCTGTATCAAATCTTTTAATTGATATAATACGTCATCATTTACACATTCCAATCCAAACACTGAAAGATTATTTCTTTCAGTTTTTGATAGCTTGCCAGTAAATTCGTTAAACGCGAAAATCGTATTATTCTTAAAAAAATATATATTACCATCTATGAACCTAAACGACGAGTCGATATTAGGAGGTATCCCTGGAAAACGTTGAGATATATATCCCCACGATCTAATTGTAAACGAACACTCATCAACCTCTCTAAAATAATTATCATTATGAAATATAAAAGTTTTACCTGTATAACTATTGAATACAGTATGCAATTTACTTGGTTGAATATTAAAGACGGATGAAAGATATTTTGGGTAACCATGAATTAATTGAAGACTTACTAAGTCAAACATATAAATAAGCGAATCAACGAACATCACTATCTCACCAGACGGGCGTTGATAGACGGCTAAAACTCTTGAAAAGTTTTTTGGTAAAAATGTTAACTAATCTGTTATAATAATCGGTTTAGAATATATCATATCATCGGTGTTTACTATCCATAACCATTTATCGTATACTATATATAATCGTTTGTCTGCTATTAGAAACGTGTTAAGGTTTTTAAGACGACAAAGATCGATTTGACTATCAACAATAGAATAATTATCTTCTTCTTCAATTGGTGATATAGGCGTTGTAGAAACTGGTACCATATTTTGTTGTGGTTTACCATACAAATTTTGAATAGCCAAAACATCATCATCGCTTAATTCAATTTCGCCATTATAATATGCAAACATAACAGAATCCGGCACATCGGAGTGTGATAACCCTATCGCGTGTCCGATTTCGTGAATTAAGGTTGAAAACAGATTTGTATAACCAGGAGACTGAATTTTGTCGCTAGAATATGACCATATCTCATCCTCGTCTACATGAATTTCCCGTCTTGAATTTACATAATCTTGATAAAATGCATGTGCTAGCGAGCCCGATTTACCATCAAACTCTCTCGTACACTGTGTTAATTGTGTTTGCATCATATGTTTTAGACGTTTATTAGAAATTAAAATGTCAGTATTTGTTCTGTCGTGTTTAAAACGTATACCAGATTTTTATTCCCACACAGCAAAAGCTTTACTTGTTAATTCTAAAATCTCCTGATTAGCTAAATAATAATGCCATGTAACCAATGGTTTATTCCATTTAAAAGCTGTTAAACGAAAATCGGATATATTATCTTCATTACCGCATCTGGGTTTTAGCATTAAATCTTGAGTTTCATTATTTAATTTTCCATCCGCAGGTAACTTGTAATATTCTTGAAAAATAAGTAACGTGTTGAAAATGTTCGTTTCGTTTAATAATTCTAAAGAAGTATTATCTTTCACTTGAAGATAACCATATTTATATAAATATGATTTTACTTGTTCCAACGTTGCGTTATCCGTTAAACAGACCGGTAAAATAAATACTAAACTTATAATAATTTTCATGTTCACACAACACAATCAACTGATGGTTAATCACTGCTGAAAGATAGTAATATTGGAAAACGGGTGCGCCATCTAGGGGAAACAAAAAATAAAAACTTTATATCAATTTTTTTATTTATACAGTATCCAGTTTTCAATATATGTATAAACATCTGAAAACGTTTTACCGCTTATATCTAAACACATAATATTACAAATTTCAGCAATAGATTTAAAATAATAATTTTGTAACAAAAAATATTCATCTGTTGCTAAATTAATGTTAAAACCGTTTCTTTTTAATAATCGTTCCTTAACACTTTTAATATCCGAATCTATTAAAATCAACACATTAGACGATTTAAAATAATCTAACATCCACGAAGGTATAATTTCCTGTAACTCTGGAACACTTAATTTTTCACCTTTTTTATTAACTATACCATACACAAACGGTGCTACGGGCGATCTGTCACAACACATTATTTTATAATTTTTCCAATTTCACCATTTAAAAATGGTTGTGTCTGATACATAGAGTACCAACTAATCGTATTAAATTGTATTCCATCAGTGCGAGTATACTACTCTGGAAATTCGTTTCGCAACTGAGTCAAATCGGATGAGGATGTAAAACAAACGTTATTTTGATAAAGATTTGTCAATATGCTCGATTTGAAACATGCTGCTGTCCCATCTAAATAATATACAATTTTTCCAGACATAACTAATTTTTTAATGTGTCACTCCTTTTCTTTACTTCTTCACATTTCGGCGACCATTTCTCATGTTCATCGAACGGATCATCACCAACCTTCCAAAGACCTAATTCGAGCCCGCAGTAATAACAGCGTACTCTATCGTCCGGTCTACTATTACCACAGTCGCAACAGTCGTAAGAAACTCGAGGATAATAATAAAACCCCGCAGCTGCTAAAGCTGTTGTAAAATAGAGGCCAATTCCTAAATGATAACCTCCTCTCATATAACTCCGTATGTGATTTATCAGGAGCGGATACACAATCTGCAATGTCGAATTTCACTCTTCGGCGGGTAGACGTAGAATCGGTCATACTGTGCTCTTTAAATAGACCGTTCTCCTTATTATCACCTGTTGACCCCTTCTCTTCATACATTATACAATAAACCCAACTTTCCGCGTCACGTTTTACTACAGAATGACAATCGTCACATATAAAAAAGTAATATATTAAAAACACGTATTTTAAACGCTATCTGGAAACGATTACATGTAAACACGCGAACCCGAAACATGCGTACGCCAACTTTTCTATCATGATGAAAACGTGTGTTATTACACAATTTTCTTGGGTGTGGTTTAATCGATCACATACATTCACGTGTTATTGCGCAATTTCCTTGGGCGCGGTTTAATCGAAAGGTCAAGCGCATGCGTTCACATGTTATTACGTAATTTCCTTGAACACGTGATTGGAGATCATGTTGCTTACGTCATAACCAGTCTTGACCTTGGCCGTGACATTGACCTTGGTCGTGGCCTTGACCTTGGACGCGACCTTGACCTAGGTCAAGGTCATCTTTTGCTTCCGGGGTCAAGGTAATCTTTGTTTACTTCCGGGGGCAATTGACCTTGTCCCAGCACATACATACCTATACTACTCATGTCCGCTCTGGAAAGAAAGCTTGTCCGACGAGTGATTTCCTAATTTCAGTAATTTTATTAAATTTTTAAACAGTAGAAGACAATTAATGCAAAACATCGGTGCCGCGACTAGTTCAGTAAGCAGAATACAAGATAAGACTCCCTATCGCAAAGCGATTAAACCGGTTGATCTTACTAGGTCAACATTCCATTCTCATATCGGTAACAACATCTGTCAGCTGTGTCGTGGTAAACACCGCCTTTCTGAATGCCCACAATTCGTGGTTATATCTCCCCTGGAACGAAAAAATATTTTAATTAAACATAAACTCTGTTTAAATTGCATACGTCCAGGCCATGATCTTGCACACTGTCCTTCCATATTTGCTTGTAGGACATGTGCTAAACGCCACCACACAATGATCCACATATCAGGCAATAACGCTTCGTGCAGGGACAATCAGTTTTCACTGAAACTGCAAACAAACAAATCTATCTCATTATCCACCGCTCTCTGCATGACAACTGACCATGCCGGTAGGAAGCACCCAGTAAGGATTTTATTGGACTCAGGATCGCAAGCTAACTTCTGCACCATGAGTTTCGCACGCCGCATGGGTCTAAAACTAATTAAATCTCAATTACCCATCACCGGTATAAACAATTCCTTATCTCAAGCTGACTTCAGTACTAGGGTAAGGTTGGATTCCCGTTATAAGAATTTTAGTTTGAACGTACATTGCGCTGTGCTTCCCAGCATTACGAATAAATCTCCCTGCGGAATCATTTGATATCTCATCTCTAAATATACCAAAAGGCATGTTCCTAGCTAACCCGCAACTGAACTTCTCTTCGCAAATCGACCTATTGCTTGGTGCTCAGTATTATTTATAATTAATTGAACCTGTCAAATTCATCCGTAGCCCACATTTTCCCATAATACATGAGACAAAATTGGGATTCATTCTCGCGGGTAACTTGCCATTTAATGTCGACATGACAAAACCTGTCTCATCATTCATGGCATGTGAAGATAACAATGCTATTTCCTCGCAACTAAAGGACTTCTGGAATTTAGAGGACGTTGCTGTTCGTGCCCCCTCCGTTGAGGACTCGGAATGCGAAAGTCATTTTGTCGCTAACACTTTCCGTAATAATGATGGCAGATTTGTGGTATCCCTACCACGTAGGTCATACAATTCTCATTTGGGCGATTCTCTTCACGGAGCTATCCGCAGATGTCCATCACTGGAACTCAAGTCCAAGCAGAACCCTGCCCATGAGTCATCATCGTGGCCCACCAGTGCCTTCGAGGCCCATTCTCCCTGCACTCATCCCGATCTTAAGCAGGAACAACGTAAGCAGGTCCAAACCTCATTGTCGTCGCTTCATCTACGTCTAGTTATTTTGAAAACTACTCTTCGCTTTCAAAACTCCTTCGCGTATTTCGTATTGCCGTCGATTCATTCGGAACTCTAGGCTCCCTATAGCAGATAGAGACACTTCCTTTTTAACTTCCCATGAGTTACATGGTACACTTTTGGTTTTTATTCGCCAGTCCCAGCAATCGCACTTTAGCATCGAAATTAAGGAACTTGAGGCACAACGCTGCATCCCTAATAATAGTAAAATTCTTTCACTTAACCCCTTTCTGGACAATGCGGGGATATTGCGCGTGGGCGGACGTCTTCAGCACTCTCAGCTTACCTATGAGAGCAAACACCAAATCATACTCCACCCGCATTCTCATCTCAGCAAATTAATTATAGAAGGCGAGCATCTTCGTCTACTACACGCTAGGGTACAATTGACTCAGTACTCTCTACGGCAGACATATTGGATAATTAATGATAAATCTTATATACGTTCGGTAATACACAAATGTATCACTTGTTTCCGATTCCGTGCTAGGGGCGCAAGCCAATTATTAGGACAATTACCCCCTTCCCGGGTTACCCCTGCTAAGCCATTTTCTTAATCTGCAGTCGACTATTCTGGTCCCGTACTTATACGTCATGGTGGGCAGCGTTCAAAGGCAACGTCAAAAGCTTATATTGCTCTATTTATATGCATGGTCACTAAAGCTATTCACCTGGAACTAGTCTCAGATCTTACCTCAGACGCCTTCATAGCGGCCTTAAAACGGTTTATAGCGCGTAGAGGTCTCCCTGATCAGATATTCTCCGACAATGGAACAAACTTTCGTCGTGCAAGTAGCACACTTCACGAATTATACAAACTTTTTCAATCTAATGGATTTGAACAGACCACCCAGGATTTTACCAGTGGCCAAGGCATCAAATGGTCCTTTATCCCCCCCTCAGCACCTCATTTTGGTGGCCTGTGGGAAAGTGGAGTCAAGAGCGTCAAGTTTCATTTGCGGCGCGTTGTCGGCGGAACCATTCTTACGTTTGAGGAGTATTACACTATCCTAACTCAAATAGAGTCCTGCCTTAACTCACACCCCTTGTTCGCCTTATCAAATGACTCTAGGGATCCCGAACCTTTAACTCCAGCTCACTTCCTGGTTGGTTCTCCGCTCACTGCACTCCCGGAACCTGACTATTCCCAAGTCAATATTAGTCGTCTGGGCAGATGGCAGCTGCTCCAAAGATTCACCCAGTCTATATGGAACAGGTGGTCGAAGGATTATTTGCATCAGTTGCAACAACGCAACAAATGGCGCATCCCGTCAAAAAATTTGACTCCCGGACAACTAGTCCTTATTCTAGAAGACAATTCCCCCCCCCCACTGCTGTGGAAACGTGGGGTAGTCACGAATGTCTATTCGGGTCAGGATTCAATAGTGCGCGTCGTGGATGTTCGCACCGCAAATGGTATCCTACGTCGACCCATTCATAAATTATGTCCACTTCCGGTGGCCTTAGACTAATCGCATGAGCATTCATGCAACACGTATCAGTAATGTGAACTTTGTCACATTATCGTGCTTCACGCCCGGGACATTCCCCGGGCGATCACATGCTTTACATTGTTATGATTATTACATTATTATTATGTCTATTGTACTATTGTATCACTATCATGTTTTTGGGTATTTTTGAATTTTTTGGGGATTATTATTCTAATATCATGCATATGACTTATATGTCTTTTACTATTGTATTATTCTATGGTTATGTATTTTTGAATCTTTTGGGGATTATTATTCTAATATCATGCATATGAATTATGTTTTTTACTATTGTATTATTCTATGGTTATGTATTTTTGAATTTTTTGGGATCATTATCCTATTATTATGTACTGCTCACTATCATGTCTGCCTGATTATTGTATTATCATTTATCATTATCATGTTATTATGTGTTATGGAATTTTTAGTATCATTATTCTATTAATATGTAACGCAAATCATTATGTATTACGTATCCTTACATGAATTTTGGTATGTCAATCATATTGTTATGTATTATTAACTTCCTGTGTGTCATTGCTTGATTGTTATGCATATCAATTATTATGTCTTTGTTATTGTATTATCATTTGTTATTTATTATTGAATTTGGTGTCACATAATGTCAATTACTATGTACTATTCACACAATGGCCTAAGTTACAAAATCGCCCGATTTTGTGCGGGCAGTATGGTTAAACTTTGTACTTATGTAAACTTTGTACTGTAAAACACCGCATTGCGGTCGCGTGCAGTGACGTCATTTTTTCTCCGCTATCTGCTGCCGGTTTGATACAGACTAGCAGCAGTCAAAATTAGTTTAGTTACTTGCAAGACTCTGAGCGGGCATCTCGCTCAGTTCGCCAGCCGCGGCTACATTATTTTTCAACATTTCTAAATTTAGCATGAGCATCATGCACCAACTACTTAGGCAATCTCGGCCTAAACACGATTATGGGTTTTCAACATTTAATTCTATCTTAATTCTCAGGCATCTATGCTGCGCTAAACTGCACGCGCCAGCAACTATTTTCTACTAATTTCAATAAATCATTAACTCCAACAAACGTATACAGTCCACTTAGTTATTTCATTTCACACCAGCACCTCATCAATAACCGTTCTAAGACCAACTTAAGATTTCATCGAGAGCGTCTAAGACGCAACAACTTTTTTAATTATTAATTAATTGATTCCATGCTGGATATGATCATTATACTTAACCATAATTAACCTCCAAGTTCGGCAAAGACGAACGACCAATTGTTATTAGTTATAAGTGATTAATGGTGTCTAACCTAATAGAAGATTAATTGTAAAGCATCGTAATTCGTGGCATTTGAGTTTTATCTTGTAGATCAAAAGAATTCACCTCCGAGATTAAAAATAAAAATTATTATCGATGTCAATATTGCCAACCTGCTGGGTTAATAACATAATAAGCCAGGTCAATCATTAAATATTTAATTATTGTTTAATCATTTTAAAAAAGAGAAAATAACCTTAAGTGGAAAATAAAAGAATTATAAATAAAATTAAAAGTGTCAAGCATTATTTTAGTAATTTCGAATAATGTTTCTTGTTTACAAAAGTTGTATCTTTCAAGCCACTCAAATGGTTACGTTGGCAGCACTGACTTTTGAAGCACCAACCTTATTCAAATTGTCAGATCAACAACAAGCGAAGTAACATTAAAGTAAATAAGATTTTAAAGAACTAAAATTAATAGCTTAACCAACAAAATAAATTAACTTTTTTTATTTATCAAATTAAAGTTATGGAGTACATAACAAGATTCCATATGGTGCCCAAATACACCACTATAAAGCCATTCAGCTAGTGGTAATTTTTATAATTCAGACAATTCTATTATTTTAGTCAATACCACAACAAATAGTGTAACCATTACAGACATACAGACGTGACCAGATCTACACAAAAGGTACGTACAACGTGTGTGTTACAAATCGTAACAACAGTACTTCAAGACTATTACATTAATAAAATATTTAGAGAGGAGAAACCGTCATTTTATAAAGTGACGCAAACAATGTGAGGCTTTTATTACATTAGGAGGGGACGAAACCATCTTTTTATAATATATATTATAATAAAAATAAATAAAATATTGTTATTGATGATAAGAGATTGTGAAGTATGAGACTCCGATGTAATCAAGCCCCACTGTTTGGGCTAGCCAATTTGTAATAAAAATAAAAGATTGATGTGTGTGCTCTTAAATTGGTGTGTTTAAATGGTGTGTAATTGGTGTGACTCTGTAGGTTGTAATGTGCTTAATTGGTGTGGCTCTCAACGTCTTACTGGCCTGAAACACTTCCTTAAGTTTCCCAGCTGGTCGAGTCTCAATGGTAGCAAGACCGGTCGAGTAGCGTAATGTTGATGAAGAAATATATGTTCAGCTTCACCGAAAGTTTCAAAACAAAAATTGTTGTTTTGAAGAAAATTTTTAAAAAAAAATTGTTTATAAAAAAAATAATTAAAAAAAATTTCTTTTTATTAATTAATTAATTAATTATAATCAATTAATTAATATAGGGCTGTGAAGTTTTAAAAAGTGTAATGCTCTTCTGAAAAATTTTATTAAAGTTTTGGTATATTTTAAATAAACTATCACCACTCATAAGATTGTCTTCAAACCAATCGATACTTGTTTACCTTTTTATTTTTTTAGGTTATCTTCACTTATAGGTGGTAAAGTCCTGGTAGATTATTAATTAGAATTATATTAGTGATAACTAGTAATATTTATGGAATAAAGAACTATTTAGTGTTAAAGTATATTAATGTTTTATTAGTTAATAGCCATATTGACTCTTATCGATTATAATATCGATTCTCAGGATATCGAAAAAGTTACAAATTATATTATATAAAAATCATACCGGGTTCTTTAAACAGCCAATTATTATCAAAGTCAGAGAAATCGGGCCAATATTTAAAAAGTATAACGTTACAACAAATTAATAATTATTACTAAATACAGACATTGAATAATAATTTGAAAATAATATAATTGTTTTCACCAACAGCTGATATGTGGACGGAGAGGCATTGGAATTGTCAAAGAAAGATGGCTGCCGTCAAGTTGATCAAAATGTCGCTCGTTCCTGCTGCGTTCCAAATAATGTATTTTCTGGCAGTATTCCTGTTCTGGTGTCTGCAAATCTCTTGTTAAATGTTGTGTAGTGACTGGTGTAATGTTTCTGGGTTGTATTTAGTATATCCGTGTAATTATAAGTCAAAACACTTTTCCCAATTCCGACACTAATACTTGGTTAATGTATTATACAGTTTTGTGGTGTTTTTCGGAGTAGATATGTATTGTTTAGTGTTAATAAGTGTTTATTGATTGTTTTTGTCACAATGTATATGTTCTGGAAGGATTTTATAAGTCACTCTCGATTTCACAGTAACGTACTATTCACCGCTTAACTTTACCGTTGTAAGATAGGTTAGATCGTCACAAAACTCTTGTCATGTTAACCGTTCGAATACCAATAATCAACTAACTATTTCCTTCAGTCTCAATTAAACTCTTAGCCCATATAATATTATCCTTAACATTGTTCAAATATATTTTCACATCCTGTGCACACTTTAAAGTTCACTATATGATTGCCTAAACTTTGGTTATTTGTCAATTTTATTCACTAGATGTTATTTAAATTAATCTTTCAGTTCATTCAGCTTATTTTCAGATTAAATAATGCCGTTTTATAGTGTTTTCTGTCCAAAATTAGTAATTTTACTTTCATTTTTGTTATTCTCTGAAAAGTCAAAACATCAAAATTTACTTCCTGTCATTATATAAAATTCATCCATTTTATCCGTTATATTTAATATTAATAATCCTATATTGTATTAAAAGGCTTATATTCCCTGATTTTCTGGTAATTAATTGAATTAGTTGTATTCTGAAACATTATTCTGGAATATATGACTCCCATGTCTAAATTTCTGAGTTTAGTCATTTTCATTTTTATTTATAATTCTGAATATAATTTATTAAAATCTTTCTAAATGGTATGTGCAATTATATGGTTTGATCTCAAGTTTATTTTGTCTAAACCCCTTTTGTTTATTTGCATTTAAATGAGCAATTTCTCCGTTTTGATGAAGTTTGGTTTCCATTCTTTTGGCCTATGATTTTTTAACAATTTTTCTTACAAAATATTTTACAAACAATATATGATGTGTGATACCCTCTCTGACTTTTACATATAGTATTATAAATTAAACATGTTTTCAAATTACACAATAACAATTAGTATTGGTTACAATACAAATAATAGTTAAGCAAATAAAGAATATTTTTTTTAAATAAATGGTTGTCTTCAAGTCAGACATTTTACAACAAAATCCTTATTTCTAACATGGAAATATGGTTTACAAAAAAGGTTTTTTACTAACTAACATCTTAATTACTCTCTACTATTTACAAGTAGTAACTATCTTTATAGTTCTGATGTTAGTTGTATCAGACCCAAACAAATGGCCTTATATCTAAAACATTTTTAAACATTCTTATACTATATACATAAAAACCTTATATTTATATTCTTATTTCTAACTATTATTATAAGTAGGATTCTACAGTTTTTATACCGTCTTTTACACATTGTCTTTGGGGAATTGTACCCTGTCATTAATAAATAAATAGTATGAATTGTTCGAAAAGTATTATGAAATCTGTTTTTCTTTTTGCATATAAAACAAAAATGTTATTTTAAACAGATTTATGTCTTATAAACAACATATTGTCACAGTACACATTTCAAGTCATTGAAAATTGCATATTTCATTGCATTCAATGTTTGTGATTGCCAAGAATGAAACACAAGGTTCATTTTTTATAATACCCAAAACTATCACTGGTTCACTTTGCACTTTTATATTACGTTAATGCTAAATGGTTGTATAGTCTTATTAACATAATATATTGGTTAGCGTTTTTTCAATGGAGATTTGTTCCATGGGTACTATATTATTGTTTCATCTTAGTTCACAGGCAACTTTTACTTTATACACTTCTCTCTCTTAAATTTATATACATGTGGTTTTCATTTCGTTATACTTTTATTTTTAAATATTTATTTTGGGGATATAGGGATTTGGGTGTCTTTTATAAGAGCATGACATCTTCTTCAGGATGCTGCCTTCTTCTTCTTTCATCAGTCTTCTTTTCTCCTGCCTTCTGGGACTGGTATCTTCTCCCTCTTCTTCTTGATGCCATCAGGTTTCTTGGGATCTTCTCCATCTTCTTCTTTATTTCAGAAATACACCACCTGTATTGTTTGATCTTGGCTTATTTTAGGGTTTCTCTTCTATTTATTCTTCCTCGTTGTGGGTTTGGTCATATTCAGTACTGCTTTGTTATTTACTTTTTTACCTTCCTGGGTTATACCTTGAAAACCTTTGGTTATGAGACTGGTCTTGGATGACTCATCACTAGTAACTCATTTTATTTGAACTTGTATTTTCTTTATAATAATGATTTCTTTCCACAGTTGCTATGAATTAATCTATTTATATTAAACTTAATGCTTTCTTCCAAATTTAAACATTATAACTTCATTATTCTAATGATCAATTGCCATTCAATATTATGCTTATATCTGTCACGTTACAGATTGCTCTCCTCCAGAAGTAATTATTTCAGACATGTTTATGGATGAAATAATTTCTTATGATAATTTCATCATTTCTTATAATTCATTTTCTTCTCCATCTTTATATCGACTTTTTTATATTAGAGTTTTATTAATTTTATATATATGGTTACTTGTCTTACTACTGATCCTTTTCGGATAGTTAGTGTCTTCTGAGATATATTATAATTGTAATACATTTTCTTTTTTTATCAACTTCGTGTTGCATCCTTGGGATATTAATTCCCTAACATTCCCTATCACGTGGGCTGGGGCAGATCAGAGGGGCACTGTACGCTACTTCTCTGCTGGCCATACACCACTTCTATAAATTGAGTACAGAGGCATATCCATCCCTGCTCAAAAAAAACATAATGCTGCTGGAATTATCTTCAGTCAGTCATAGAATAAATAAATAAAAAGTAGTCTCATTTTCGACTAATAAAAATATCTTTGGATTCTCCACTTCGTAGTCTCTCAGATTATCTCACATTTTCTATCTTAATAAATCTTCATAATCATTATTATACTCATTACATATATATTTTTTCAAAACTCTTAACTTGTCTGATATATTTAATTTAATTATGGTTGAAAACCTTTCTTTTAATAATTCTGGTTACTGTTTACAGTGTAACTCTCTTTCTTCTCCATCTGAATTCTCTTTATATTTTCTTCTGGTTACTCATAGTATTAGTATGGTCTTTATATATAGTCTTTCTTATTCATTATTTGAATGGTCTTAATATATTATTTAATTTTTTAACATTGTATCTTTACATTAGATATACAGGTTGTTATATTGATCATTTTATTTAAACATTTTGGTTCTTTCCTTTCTCTTAGAAAGTTATTAATCCGCCTTCGTATTCATTAACATTAATTCATTTATATCATATTTCATGTGGTATTTCTTCTCTTTGCATTTCATATAGGTCTTATTATTATCATTGGTTCAAAATCATCTTCTCCATATGTTTGGTATGAGTTGTTCTTCTTTGCTCTTAATTAACTGTTTTCATTATCGTTTCATAGGTAATTAGTCTCTTTGCTTCCAAATTTTTTTTTTCTCTGGCATATTACACTCTTTTTTGTTATTCTTCTCTACTCCTTCAAATGCTATTGTGAATATCTAGCATTTATTCTGGAATAAAATTAATTCTCTTTTCTGAATTAATCACTTTATTTTCTTCTCAATTCAATCATAATTGACACATAATTATTTTTTGGAACTTGGTTAGTTTTAATGTAAAATTCAAACTATTCTTTTTATTTAATTGAAAAATATTTCTCATAAATCCTTGTAATATGTTGATCTTATCTTGTTTCAAAGTTCTGACGTTCTATCAACATTCAAATTCTGTTTAATTCATTTATTCCCAGAATTGTCTAATTCAGAATTGTTTATAGTACTGTGATCTTACTATTATTTCTGAATGTTTTGGTATTTCTCCAAATTCAAATTCTTCTTAATTATTTACCATAAAGTTTTCTCACAAACTTAGTTATAGTAAGTTGGTCTTACTTTATTTTTAAATTTTTTGTATATCAACTTCAAAATTCCTTTCTTCTTAATTCTTCCAAAATGTTTTTCTCATAATTCAGTGGTAGTAAGCTGTGCTTGCTTAATTTTAAATTTTTTTAAAATTAAGTTCAAAATTCTCTCTCTTTCTCTTTCTTCCATAAAGTTTTGTTCTAAATTATCAGGTTGTAGTAAGAAGTACTTACTCAATTTTAAATTTTTATAATTATATTTCAATTCAAAAGTCTTTCTTTTTCTTTCTTCCATAAAGTTCGTTCCAAAATCATCAGGTTGTAGTAAGATGTACTTACATATTTTAGAATAAGTTATATTCAAAATTCTTTCTTTTTCTTTCTTCCATAAAGTTTGTTCCAAAATCATCAGGTTGTAGTAAGATGTACTTACTCAATTTTAAATTTTTATAATTATATTTCAATTCAAAAGTCTTTCTTTTTCTTTCTTCCATAAAGTTTGTTGCAAAATTATTAGGTTGTAGTAAGATGTACTCACTCAATTTTAAATTTTTATAATTATATTTCAATTCAAAAGTCTTTCTTTTTCTTTCTTCCATAAAGTTCGTTCCAAAATCATCAGGTTGTAGTAAGATGTACTTACTCAATTTTAAATTTTTATAATTATATTTTAATTCAAAAGTCTTTCTTTTTCTTTCTTCCATAAAGTGTGTAATTGGTGTGACTCTGTAGGTTGTAATGTGCTTAATTGGTGTGGCTCTCGACGTCTTACTGGCCTGAAACACTTCCTTAAGTTTCCCAGCTGGTCGAGTCTCAATGGTAGCAAGACCGGTCGAGTAGCGTAATGTTGATGAAGAAATATATGTTCAGCTTCACCAAAAGTTTCAAAACAAAAATTGTTGTTTTGAAGAAAATTTTTAAAAAAAAATTGTTTATAAAAAAAAATAATTAAAAAAAAATTTTCTTTTTATTAATTAATTAATTAATTATAATCAATTAATTAATATAGGGCTGTGAAGTTTTAAAAAGTGTAATGCTCTTCTGAAAAATTTTATTAAAGTTTTGGTATATTTTAAATAAACTATCACCACTCATAAGATTGTCTTCAAACCAATCGATACTTGTTTACCTTTTTATTTTTTTAGGTTATCTTCACTTATAGGTGGTAAAGTCCTGGTAGATTATTAATTAGAATTATATTAGTGATAACTAGTAATATTTATGGAATAAAGAACTATTTAGTGTTAAAGTATATTAATGTTTTATTAGTTAATAGCCATATTGACTCTTATCGATTATAACATCGATTCTCAGGATATCGAAAAAGTTACAAATTATATTATATAAAAATCATACCAGGTTCTTTAAACAGCCAATTATTATCAAAGTCAGAGAAATCGGGCCAATATTTAAAAAGTATAACGTTACAACAAATTAATAATTATTACTAAATACAGACATTGAATAATAATTTGAAAATAATACAATTGTTTTCACCAACAGCTGATATGTGGACGGAGAGGCATTGGAATTGTCAAAGAAAGATGGCTGCCGTCAAGTTGATCAAAATGTCGCTCGTTCCTGCTGCGTTCCAAATAATGTATTTTCTGGCAGTATTCCTGTTCTGGTGTCTGCAAATCTCTTGTTAAATGTTGTGTAGTGACTGGTGTAATGTTTCTGGGTTGTATTTAGTATATCCGTGTAATTATAAGTCAAAACACTTTTCCCAATTCCGACACTAATACTTGGTTAATGTATTATACAGTTTTGTGGTGTTTTTCGGAGTAGATATGTATTGTTTAGTGTTAATAAGTGTTTATTGATTGTTTTTGTCACAATGTATATGTTCTGGAAGGATTTTATAAGTCACTCTCGATTTCACAGTAACGTACTATTCACCGCTTAACTTTACCGTTGTAAGATAGGTTAGTTCGTCACAAAACTCTTGTCATGTTAACCGTTCGAATACCAATAATCAACTAACTATTTCCTTCAGTCTCAATTAAACTCTTAGCCCATATAATATTATCCTTAACATTGTTCAAATATATTTTCACATCCTGTGCACACTTTAAAGTTCACTATATGATTGCCTAAACTTTGGTTATTTGTCAATTTTATTCACTAGATGTTATTTAAATTAATCTTTCAGTTCATTCAGCTTATTTTCAGATTAAATAATGCCGTTTTATAGTGTTTTCTGTCCAAAATTAGTAATTTTACTTTCATTTTTGTTATTCTCTGAAAAGTCAAAACATCAAAATTTACTTCCTGTCATTATATAAAATTCATCCATTTTATCCGTTATATTTAATATTAATAATCCTATATTGTATTAAAAGGCTTATATTCCCTGATTTTCTGGTAATTAATTGAATTAGTTGTATTCTGAAACATTATTCTGGAATATATGACTCCCATGTCTAAATTTCTGAGTTTAGTCATTTTCATTTTTATTTATAATTCTGAATATAATTTATTAAAATCTTTCTAAATGGTATGTGCAATTATATGGTTTGATCTCAAGTTTATTTTGTCTAAACCCCTTTTGTTTATTTGCATTTAAATGAGCAATTTCTCCGTTTTGATGAAGTTTGGTTTCCATTCTTTTGGCCTATGATTTTTTAACAATTTTTCTTACAAAATATTTTACAAACAATATATGATGTGTGATACCCTCTCTGACTTTTACATATAGTATTATAAATTAAACATGTTTTCAAATTACACAATAACAATTAGTATTGGTTACAATACAAATAATAGTTAAGCAAATAAAGAATATTTTTTTTAAATAAATGGTTGTCTTCAAGTCAGACATTTTACAACAAAATCCTTATTTCTAACATGGAAATATGGTTTACAAAAAAGGTTTTTTACTAACTAACATCTTAATTACTCTCTACTATTTACAAGTAGTAACTATCTTTATAGTTCTGATGTTAGTTGTATCAGACCCAAACAAATGGCCTTATATCTAAAACATTTTTAAACATTCTTATACTATATACATAAAAACCTTATATTTATATTCTTATTTCTAACTATTATTATAAGTAGGATTCTACAGTTTTTATACCGTCTTTTACACATTGTCTTTGGGGAATTGTACCCTGTCATTAATAAATAAATAGTATGAATTGTTCGAAAAGTATTATGAAATCTGTTTTTCTTTTTGCATATAAAACAAAAATGTTATTTTAAACAGATTTATGTCTTATAAACAACATATTGTCACAGTACACATTTCAAGTCATTGAAAATTGCATATTTCATTGCATTCAATGTTTGTGATTGCCAAGAATGAAACACAAGGTTCATTTTTTATAATACCCAAAACTATCACTGGTTCACTTTGCACTTTTATATTACGTTAATGCTAAATGGTTGTATAGTCTTATTAACATAATATATTGGTTAGCGTTTTTTCAATGGAGATTTGTTCCATGGGTACTATATTATTGTTTCATCTTAGTTCACAGGCAACTTTTACTTTATACACTTCTCTCTCTTAAATTTATATACATGTGGTTTTCATTTCGTTATACTTTTATTTTTAAATATTTATTTTGGGGATATAGGGATTTGGGTGTCTTTTATAAGAGCATGACATCTTCTTCAGGATGCTGCCTTCTTCTTCTTTCATCAGTCTTCTTTTCTCCTGCCTTCTGGGACTGGTATCTTCTCCCTCTTCTTCTTGATGCCATCAGGTTTCTTGGGATCTTCTCCATCTTCTTCTTTATTTCAGAAATACACCACCTGTATTGTTTGATCTTGGCTTATTTTAGGGTTTCTCTTCTATTTATTCTTCCTCGTTGTGGGTTTGGTCATATTCAGTACTGCTTTGTTATTTACTTTTTTACCTTCCTGGGTTATACCTTGAAAACCTTTGGTTATGAGACTGGTCTTGGATGACTCATCACTAGTAACTCATTTTATTTGAACTTGTATTTTCTTTATAATAATGATTTCTTTCCACAGTTGCTATGAATTAATCTATTTATATTAAACTTAATGCTTTCTTCCAAATTTAAACATTATAACTTCATTATTCTAATGATCAATTGCCATTCAATATTATGCTTATATCTGTCACGTTACAATATATATTCGGGTTAAAACGTCCTGCGACGTTGTCCGATGCCTAATTGCCAATATCTCCTGTCGCTGCAGTTTTCTTCAGTAAGGCCTCATACACTTATTGATCTCCTTACACCCTGTATCCATGTTACTTTTGACCTTCCCCTTTTTCTGTTTTCCTGTGGTATCCATTTCATCACTCTCTTTGGCAACCTCTCCTCTCCCATTCTCTGCACATGCCCCCCTTTTCAGATGTTCTTTCATTATCCATGTCTCAGACCCATATACTAATGTGCTCTTAATCATTTTGTTGTATGTTCTCATTTTCCTTTGTTTTCCTATTTCGGTGCTCTACAGTATTCCATTTAGAGACTTAATTATTGTTCTTGCTTTGTTTACTCTACACATTATTTCTGTATCGTCTGTCCCTTCCTTGTTAAAATTTATTCCCAGATAAATCCCAGATATGTTTACTTCGTACATTTTTTAGCCAACCCTTAAGTTGGAATATGCTTTTTATACTGTACTATCTGTTACACCTGCGGCTTCATTATTGTTTTCTTTTAATTGACATTCTTTTAAAACACAATTTTTTAAAATCATCATTCGTCAAATTATCTTTATTTTTGTGTTTCTATTTAAAGGTTTTAATCGCCTTATTACTTGCTCATTTATTGTCATGGGTCATCAGGGATTGAGATTTTATGAGAGGTGAGAGGAATGTAATCGTATGAAAGAAAACGCATATGTTTTTGTAAGTTACATTTATTTTTCAAAATATTTTCAAATTGCATTGTTACATTTATTATTTTCAAAATATTTTAATTTCACAATAATATACCTTGAGTCATTTGATATTTATTGGCATACAGATAGTGTTCTAGCTTGACACTACTATCATTCTAATGCTTTAGAATATACAATATTTTCCCTCTGGTGCATGTATATACAAATGATTAGGCGTGCCTACCCTTGAACAAGCCACATACAGCTGGCCATGTGAGAAGCATGCATTTTCTAAATTGATTCCAGCTACCCCTAAGGGACTCCCCTTGCTCTTTGTTTATTGTCATCGCTGAATGCAAGCCTAATGGGGAATCGCAGCCGCTTAAAATTGAAAGGCATATCACTGGGTATTAATGGAATAAAGACATCTTCTCCTTTGACGTACCCTGTTATGATGGTAGCTTCTATTATGTTCGGCATGAGGGTCTTAACACATAGCCTCGTACCATTGCACATTTTTGGTGGATCGATGTTACATAATAATATTATCGGCATTCCAACTTTTAAAGTCAGGATGTGCGGGGGCATTCCGGGGGGCTCTAAAGAATTGATTGGGATAAATTAATTGAATTATATGGGATAAAACACAGCTTCCTCGTTGTTTATGACTGTGTCGGTGGACTTATAAGTCGTCGATGAGCCGGGAAGTTGGTCCTGTATTCAGTCATTAATGTTATTCACGCTGTCATTCTGGGGGCTAAAATGGCACGCTCACAAAGCCATTAATGGTTTTTAAAATAGGTTGCAGTGTCGGGAAAACTTTGTCAACAATATCTTGAACAGATAGCACAATATTGCAAAAATCTTCCAGAAAAGAAATTTAATCAGTTACTGGGTCAGATAGAAATTTACCATCTCCAAGGCACAGTAGTTGTTTTTCAAACTTTCCGGCAGTAATATCTCCCAGTAAATGAACTCATGTATTGGTCACAAGTGTTCGGCTTTTGAAAATGTCTCCACATATATGATGCTTTGAGGCAAGCATTAAGTTTGTTGGCAGGTGTTCCTCGTTGTACAACTGGTAATGTCTGGCAAAAATCTCCAGCCAAAACCACAACAGGTCCTCCTATTATTCGAGTGTTTCCTAGTAAATCCTTCATTGTATGATCAAGGGCTTCAAGAACTCGCTTGTGTGCCATAATACACTCGTCTTAACAATGCCATTGCACATTTGTAAGACTTTAGCTTTTCCTGAGCCTTTGTTAATGTTACAAATAGGACTTTCTGATAATGTAAAATATACAGGCAAACCAAACCTAGGGCAGAATGAGCTGTTCTCCCTCCTGCCCGAAGTGTAGAGGCTATACTTGACGATGTAACGGCAAGAGCAATTTCATTTTGAGCCCGAATTTCTGCTAGTAATAAATTAATTTAAAGTGTTTTCCCTGTCCCACTCGGAGCATCGAGAAAAAATAGTCCCCCATTTTCACTTGAAATGAGGTCCATTATTGCGTTATATGCCGCCCTCTGGTCATTGATTAGGAGAGGCTTATTGGTAACGACCAAATTTTTTAATTGTTCAGTGTCGTAGCTTTTTTCTTGCAGAACATCCCTGTCAAGAACATGAAACCTGTTCAGACTGGGGCCAGTAAGCCTAATTAACAAAGAGTTTTGCCGTTTATCGATACACATTTATCCTCAAGCAAAATGAGAGCATCATTAAATACATCGGAAATATAATTTAAATCCATATCGGAGTTAGCTCTTTGTCGCTCCCTGAGAAGATCTTTGCTGAGACGTTCCTTGTATTTGTCCCAAAAACTACACGAATTCGACAGCACGCAAGTCATTATTATTACAGGGAAAAGATTTCTTAGCTGGGTTGGAAAGCGTGTGAGAGACGCTTCGAACAACGTTAGGTCCCAGTGTTGATCATCTTCAAGTAAGCCACGCCTTTGGCATGCCTCCCTGAATATCTCACATTCCTCCCCATCTACAGTTTTCAGATCTGCGAAAGAAGTAGGCCCACGGACAGTGTGAAGAAGTAATCTGAGGTAAAAGTATTCGGCATTGGTTGGATGAACAGTATACGCACGTCGTAAAGCATCACTTGCATATCCATCATAGCCTGGTACCCATTCACCTTGTTTCCTCTTAGAAAACATTTTGCTTGATTTATTCCACGTATAATATTTTGTAACTTCTGGGTACAACAAAGTTCTTGCGAATGGATCTTGTTGATACAGAAGAAAGAAGGCTGTCAATGTTGTGTTAGGTGGTTGATCAGCTCTTTCCGGGACATCTTCTTCTGTGAAATAAACTGTTTGGCTGTTTTCCAAATGCATGGCCAGATGAACAACAGTTGGATATTGTTCGTGAATCGGAAAATTTAGTATATGCCAAACCGCTTCATTGCTACTTATGTACCTTCCCATATGATATTGCATAATTTCATCAGATTGCCCATTTTCATTTTCAGGTTGAAAAACTGCCGTGTCACTACCCTTATTTACGTATTTGAATGTGTATTTAATGGACTTCACTGAGTTGCAGTATTCAATGTTAATATGCGCTTGGAACATTTTTGAAATTAGTGGAGTGTGAGGTATAATCCATCTGTTGTCTACTTCGATATCCTGACATTATCCATCCTCATTTGAATAGGAGCAATATAACCTCCATGTTGTGGTTGTTGCCTTCTGTAAACCAGGTAGCCGTCGTCTCCCATCTGCTTTTCTTGTTGCATCTCATGAGGGTATTTTTTAGTACATTTTCTGTCCTTCATACATGGAGAGTGAGGGTTTAATGCTCCACAAGGGTCGTGAATCATATTTCTGGAGATAATTTCAAAGAGAATATGATCTTCGTCTGGGTTTGGTAGCTCTGGAGAAATAACGCTGTCTATTTCAGTGGGGCATTACTTATTCTTGAGCCATACTAATATGTCTGCATGTGGAAGTTCTCTTATCTGGCACTCAATCGAATACATCTAGCATCAAGTCGCTCCATAGATGTAATATTTAGTAATCACGTCCAGGAGCTTTATCAACTTTTGTTTAAAAATCCTGGCTGTTAATTCATGACGGTCGGATGGCACTTGGCCTTCTTTTATTTCTGCCCAAGCTGGATTACATGTGAATGTCATAAATAAATCTGGACGACCATATGCCCGAACGTATGTCATCGCGTCTTGGGCATATCCATGCATATGTCTGGTAGATATGTGTTTTCCGGTGAAGGTAGATGGTAATATGACCATTCATTCAATGTCCGTAATATTTTCATCATTGGTGACGGAATCCCTCAAATGAATGTACTCTTCAACTCGAAGTTTTTTTTTATTAAGTCGAATGTTGTAACGGGACAAAATTGGCAGAACCATTTTTAAAATAATTTTCAGTAATTCTCAATGTATGTAATAATTTTATAAAACCTATTGTTAGAGATGTGCGGGAAGACATAACAAGGCATAGGTGAGTCACAGAACACGCGTGTGGCTTACAGCGTAAAAATAACACCACGTGTTTTCAATGATACAATGAACTTCCGGAGCCGAGAAACGACTAGAATCTGCGATGCTTGAGGGCAGGAGACAGGTGGACATCCGTTTGAACCTAGTTTCCAATGCGCAAAAAACAAGGATAGCATACCCGCGCCATCTAAGATCTCCCCAGTTCAGCATACCTCATCAGACAGAACCGACGTAATTTAACCGTGGCCTTGGGTGAGTTTTTGGTAGGCCAAAAATGTTACAATAGGCCTACCAAAGAGTGTATTTAAAATATAATGGAACAGTGAAGTAACCACAGTGACGGTGGAATAAAAAGTTTAGAAAATTGAATCTTGGTAGTTCAGTAAAAAAGGCTCGATCGACATAGTGCACAATATCTGGGAACACGTGCAGATAAGTACAGTGCAAAAACAAATTTAACTGGCCAAAAGTGAAGTAAAGTTTATATAATGAAACAGCAATAATAAATAAGAGCTCAATAAAAAGGGGGTTAAAAAGATATGTAAAGAGAGTGAGAGAGTGTGTGAGAGTATAAAGAGAAAGAACAAAATACTGGTTTGCCAATTAAAACACTTTCTTAGTTAAGTATCATCATTTGTGCCTATTCATTTTTGTTTTATTTCCAATAATTAAAATGATAAGAAAACTAGTATGTTCAATAAACGTACATATGATATTGATATAACCATGTGTTAGAGTAATTATTACGCCAGAACCATACCCTACCTTCTGTGCCAAAAGGCTTGCCTAAACGAAGCTGTGAGTTTTGAATTAAGGGAAATAAATTAACTAAATTGTTTTAATGGGAAGACTGTAAAAGGTTTCCACATTTCCTTTTCCAAATGTGGTGGCGACCTTGAGAGTTTTGGGATCTTCTGGTTTTTATAATAAGGTAAGTCGTAGTAAGTTTGTCAGAATCGGGGGAAAGTAAAGTATTGCCTATATTATTTTAATTGTATAGTTACAATTGGCAATCCCTGCCAGGACACTTATATGAAATTTTTCATATAAGTTAGGCCTGCCTTGAAGAACGGAAATAGGGTTGGTTATGGTGTTCTTTTTGAATAATTTGTATAGGTTATAAGGTGTTTATAGTAACACATGGTGTTTAAAAAGTTTTTTTCCTCCTCTCAGATTGGAATCTGCCAGAAACTTAAAAGTAGATCTGGCTTAGTCAAGTAGCGTGCTCCCTCACACTTTGTAAACAGCTCGTCCGCAGTTGGCGCACAGTCATATTCTTTCATTATAATACTATTTAGCTCCCTCATGTCCAGGCATAGACGAATATCCCTGTTTTTCTTCTTTACTACTACAAGAGGATTTAAGAAGTTGCTGTTGGACCGTTCAATCACGTTACTATCCAGCATGCGACGTATCTCCGTTTCTACTTCTTCCTCGTAGCACATTGGAATAGGGTATGTCCTCCTGACAAATTTTGTTGGGTCTGTCACAGTTATAGTATGTTCGTAGACTGTCGTCTGCATTGGTGTTTTGCTGAAAATATCTTCATATTCATTAATTAGTTCGTTAAGTTGCTTTTCTTCCTGTTTAGAAATTTTGTCGGTAGTTTGACTTGTGTATTGAGTTGGTACATATTGGACTTTGGGTTTAGATAAGACAATAGGTGTCTCGCTTACCTTATAATGGTCCTCTGCTTCATTCATATTTATGTTATGTTGAATACCCTTATAATTACATTTAATCTTATTATTAAAGATATCAATTTCAGCATCTAGCACATTCATTAAATCAATTCTTATAATACCATCATATATTAGTTTATTCACAATAATTATTGGACATTCTAATTCTAAATCCTCACGTGTGATTGTTACGTGTGCTTCCTTTCTAACTTTTTTCGCTTATTAGTAGCGGTTATAATATTTATATTAGTGACAGGTAATATTGGCATATTTTTAAAATAATTTTTGTTTCGTTGCATCCAGGCAGCATTTAAAACTGATAGTTGATTATCTGTGTCTACTAACATTTTAATCTTATGGTTATTTATACACACATTAACAGTAGGATATTGTGTTTGGTGAGCCACACATGACCTCCCTTTTTCCTTCCACATTCTCTCTCTCTCTCTCTCTGTCACTGCTATCCCCCTCTTTCTCCTGACGAATGCATTCCACACGCTGAGTCGCTGGTTTGTGACCTGTGTTAACACATGATTTATTTTGCGTGTGTTGGGCTTGTTGTTTATAATTATTACCATTGTGATTATAATCACTGTGCAGTTGATAATTGTGTTGTTTATTCTCACCCCGAGTGATGTTCTCAGATTGTGTTACAAGTATTAAAAATTCTTCAATCGTTTTAATACCTTGTGTGTAGACAGTGAGCTGGATATTTTTGTGAAAATGGTAAGATAGTTTGTATATTATTTCATACTCTGAAAATCTAGGTTTAAGATGTTTTACTCTCTCAATCTGTGCTATCGTATATTGCTCAATACTTTGGTGACCATGAATATTAAATCTACCATATTCTAACTGATCACGTACCTGACGTTGCGTATGGATGTTCCAATACCTATTTTCAAAAGAATCACGAAATTGCTGATAAGTCGTAATATTATTGCGTATGATAATATACCACTGTGCAGCTGAATCCTTGAAATGGCGCGTAACGAAATTTATTTTCTCAGTATCATTGATATTATTACCAATTTGCTCCATTTCTTTCTCGCAATTAATTACAAATTGCATACTGTTCTCCCAGTTATTTCCTGCAAATGTGAACTTAACTGTATCTTCTAATGGTGTTGGATAGACCATTATTTGGGCTGGACGTCTACGTAGCTCAGCTCGAAGTTGATCTATTTCTGTCTTCACCTCTTCTTTAATATAAGTCATTTCACCAGAATAGTCCTTAGCAGTTTTGGTCGTTTCTTCTAGTTTAGTCTCTATTATATTAGTTCGTGTTTCTAGTTCACACGTTTTGTTTGTGTTTGCTTTAATCTGATCATGGACATCATGCATTTTGCTATCTTGTTCATGTTTTACTGTATTTAGTTTATCATTCCAATGATCTGCTAATTGTTTATAGGTATCTTTTAAATCTTTCTTCCACTCTGCACGTAGTTCTTTGTTCTCGTTTTCCATTCTAACAGCTTGTTCGTGAAGTGCTTGTTGAAATTTTGTTTCGAGTGCATCAATGCATGTGTTAGTGTCCGAAATTTTATCAGCTAACCACTTAGTATTCTCTACAATTTCCATCTTTAATTCTTCCTTTAGTCTTAAATTATCTTGTTTTAATTCTTCCTTTAGTCTTAAATTTCTTGTTTTAAGTCCGCTATCATGGAGTGCATCATGTCTCGAAGTGCCCCCATATCAAAGCTACCCTGTTCTGCCATGTCGAACCTATCTTTATATTATGTTTTTAAATAATTATTATTGGTTATCGCGTTTCTAATAGTCTGATTTATTATAATAATAATCATTATTGTTATTACACCTTTTCCATATATAATACTTTCCATTTACAATACAATTACTTGTTGAGCACCAGTTGTGTGAATATAATACACAACAATTTAAATATAATAAACAAATAATATTTAAACATGAATAATAATTATCCTATAATATGCACATAAAATATATTTTTCTAACATTTATATTCACTAGTAGAGCATTCATTTAACTTTTAATATTTTTTTTTTTTAAATAGTTAAATGGTATGGTCACGCCCCACGTTGGGCGCCAAATTATTATATAACGAGAAAAGGTGTAATAGGTGTGTTTATAAAATAATAATAACACTTCTTATATCATATCGACTTTGTAAAAATCATTCAAAACTTTATTAAATAAAATTTCCAAAAATTACGAATTAAAATTTCGTCATTATTATTCGCATATTTTTCTTTTGTGTGTGATCATCATACACACAATTATTGTCGCTATACAAATAACATTACACAAATATTCATAAATATAATACACAAGATATAAATTACCATATATAAATAGAAATTTTTATAATATACGTGATCTCGACTTGCTCAGATTGTATTTCTTTTTAAATTTCATATTATTTTATACTATTACATATGAATGTATTATTAAATATTCATGAAATATCAATCAATTTTAGAATTACTTAAACATTTATGCTACGTTATAATTTCAAAAAAAAAATATTAATTTGTAAATTTTAAATATCATTATAAATTACTACAAATTAACCAATTAAATTTTACAATTATTATTTACACTATTAAAGTTATCATTGTCTCTTTACTCTTTTCTTTTTAATGTCTTTTATGACTCGTTGGCTGAGTAAAAATGGTTTTATGTCGCCTTATGGCTGTGCAGTGATGGTCAGTGATTCCTCATCATGATCCTGAGTCCTGTGTCGATCCTCCGTTGTCGTCTGATCCTCCTGGAGTCCGTCGTCCGGTCCTCCTGGTCCACTCACATTCAGATGACTCGTACGGTACTGCTGGGATATCGACCTTGGATGCTCCACTGTCAGGCATAGCCTTCGGCTGCAGAGGTGTTCCAACGAAAGAGATCAAGCTTGGTGCTGCTCGCTTATTTATACTGTCGGGCACAAAAATCATGTTTCAACCATTCTGTGCACGATTTATATTGTAGTTTGTCGAGAGTCCCTTTACAGATTCATTTATTTTTTGTACTTATTTTAATTTTATTCGCAACATGCGAAGCCTTTTGTTTATTACTCGATGTTCATATGATAGATAATTTTTTTATGTATAATTGTATGTTAACAGTTTTTCTATACTTTAATTGTTCTTGGTTCTATTCACTTTTATTTACACTGCATTAATATGTATTATCTGTTTTGCACTAGATTTTGCACATGTTCGCGTCTTTATATTATTAATAACGTGGCATAATTTGTTTTGTCATATCTTACACGCACTTACCACAATTTAAATAAATTACTTGTTTAATTCACATTTATTCAGGGGTGACGCTATGCTGGATTCAATTGGCTTACACTAACACACATAAAATACACTGTAACACACTCTGTTTGTGCGTGACGTGATACTCCAGTACCAACCTGTACGTTTGGTGTTCCCCTTCGCTGGTTAATTACAGCTTTCAATATTTGTTTTTTTTTTAAATACTGACAATATTAGTTATTTATTCAAATTTAGCAGTTTTTTTAACTAACTACGACAATGCACAGTAACGTACGCAGAAGTACTGTTGCAATATATATATTTGGCTGGAAGTTTGTTTCAAAATTTTATTTAATAATTTAGCTATTTTGTAATTTGTAAAAAACTGAATTATTACACTGCACATATCACATTCTACTTTTCAACTAAATATTGCATAAGTTATATTGTTACATTGAAAAAATTGTGTTACATATTGTTTGTATATGTACGTATACTGAAAATAATGTGTGGGGTACAATTCTATTTATGTTCTTTGTAAATAACTATTTTTTATAATAAAGTACATATAAACACTACTATGCCCTCGACTCATTTAATTACCCATTCACTCTTATTTGAATCATAACCGTTTATAGCAAAATCTCTCTTACTCCAATACATACACACCCATTTTCTCTTTTTTCCTGAGTCAATTATGCTGTTAAGATCCATGCACATGACATAAATTTTTGTATTTTTTCTTGTTATATCTTTTCTCTGTTTTACAGTTTTAACATTAGTCATGTTGCATGAATAAGAAATTCAATCATACTCTTTCCTTTCCAACCACCATTTTGTGGCTTTCAATCTGAGTAAATAGTAATCTGATTAATTTTCAATCTAGCTTTCTTTATAAATTGACTACTGTATATTAGTTGTCATTCTTCAAATACAAACACGTTAACTTTAGATGTTATCAATAACAGCAGTTTTTCTAGGAAAAAGGGAGTGAAACACTGAAATAGAAAAACCCAACATGAGTACCAAGACAAAGTTATATATTGTTCTGACTGTTGTTTTGTACAGTGGGAACAGAATAACTGAGACCAGATGAAGTTGCTAATTACAACTTTAATTACAGTTAAAGATAAATAAATAACAATGAACTACAATTCTCCAAGCTAAAGACTGTCAAACACACAGTGATGGACAAATAATAAATGTCACCTTATTAACATCTTGCACTAAGTAATCATAATAACTCTTGTTAAGACTCTTTAATATCATAGGTACAAATCAAAATTGGCTGGCTGTTGGGGCTTATATTAATACCCCGCCAAGGTTTGAGAATAAATGACCATTTTCTGGCCCATACATCAACAATATTCCCATATTCCCGTATTTACAGGCACTGGAACACTCTGGGACCTATGTATGTCCAACCTTGTACACATCCCACAGACCTTGGGGGGTGTTGCACTGCCCCAAACAGCCTTCTTAAGCCTTCCGAACTGCCAAACTGTCTCTGTAGTAATACTTTGCCATGCAGTCTACATGGACGACCTTGAATTTCATCTATCCTTCTTGATGTATCCTATAAACAACATCACTGAATATATTTTTTATATGGTAATGGTGTATCTAGGTAGCTTGAAGTTTCAGGGAGCAGTCACAACAGCGCTTTGGGTTCTACAAACCCATGCTATTACTGTGAATATCGTGCAGAATTTCATTTTGTCACTGGCTATCTTCAACCCATCATCTTATCAAATTATTCAGTTTTCGCAGTTGGTTTTCTAATTGTGAAGAATAATTTGCGGTTCTTGGAGCTGAGTGGTGATCCAAAGATTGAGAGTCCCCAGGAAGACGAATCTCCCACCTAAACAGCAGTTTTGCTGGAGTTATGTTGGTTGTGTCATGTACTGATGACCTACACACCATCAGGAATGTACTAGTATATACTAGTCCCATTCTGTTTGATTCTCGACAACAACTATGTCTGTTCAAAGGTCCTAATAACCTCCACCCCCCTAACTTGGAAGCCAGCAACTTTCTCCTTGTAACGCAATAGTTTCTCTCTGCTTTAGACAGTCCCTACTGTAATAGTCTATTACTCTTCATCACTGTTTTGCATATGAGACAAAATTGCCCCCCAAACCAGTATATGTGTCTGTTTCTATGATGTACTTCCTTTTTGAAGCTGGGAAAGCAAAAAAAGCTCCAAGCGTATACAATTTTTAACGTTCTGAAGGCTTTAGCACACTCTCTTGACCATCAGAATGTTCATTTATTTTCCGCTAGTCCATATAGTGGTTTAGCAATAGTAGTGAAGCCTTTTACAAGTCTCTAATATAAGCATAACCCCATGAAGCTTGGAACATAGTGTTTAGTCTTCGGATCTGGCCAGTTTCACAGTGTCTACTTTATTGGGATCCATTCTAGTATCAGCTGCCAAGACCAGTTGGGCCAAATATTATACACTCTTCTGAAACAATGTACACTTCTTCGGAGTCAGCTTCAGACTTGGACTTGGTGAATTCTGGTTAGAATCACCTTAAGAGTTTGTGCCGCGACTAGTAAAAAACATTGCGGCGAGTTTTAATTATTTTATTTTTTTTTGTCCATTTATCGCCGGGACATAGTTCTACCGCGTGGCATTGGCGATTGCAGTGAGCCGTGAGTAGTGCATTGTCATGCGCTCTGTTGAGTAATTGCCGTAACTGCTGTAGCATGACAGAAAATCCACATTGTTCTAATTTAAAAAATAAAAATAAAATGACTTCAAGGAAAACTACTATAAAAATTAATCAAGGACCACAGTAAATTGTAATCATAGTTCGAAGAGATAAAATAAATTAAAACAAACCATGCAATATATAATAAATTATAGGAAAAGAATGATAGTCCAATGTATAAAGTAATTATACCCAGGTAGTATAGGAGCATGTAAGGAAATACAAGGGAGAAGCGAAAGATGTCACAAGTACAGAAATAATTATGAAGACAATGGTAGTCCGGACAATAAGGGCAACTGAGTTTCTGGATCATGGATAAACTAAATACCACCCACCATCAAGAAAAAGGGACGGATGTTATGATAACCGACTACAGCCAAAAAACCATTTAAAAGAGAAGGAAAATAAGTATAATTGAGAAAAAATAATCTGAATAAAGAACCAAGAAACAAAACCGAGATTTAAGGAAGAATATTATTCAAGAAAATGAACAATACCAAATATGAGGAACTAAGCGATATTATGAAAATCACCAAAAGCTCATCAATACTGGGTTTAGAAGAACATATAACAGTTAAGAACTGTAATAAGGGAATTATAATAAACAAAAAAATTCAAAAAGAATGTAAGATCAACTTACACCAATTATTTACGGGACTTAATTTTGAATTGAAGTATAAAACTTCAAAATTCTAAAAGAAAAGTAAGGTCAACTTACACCAATAATTTACAGAATTTAATTTTGAATGGAAATATAATTACTAAATTCTAAAACTAAATAAGATCAACTTATATCAAGAATTTACAGGAATTAATGTTGAAGTAAAAAATATATCAACAAAATTCTGAAGGAAAAATAAGAACAAATCATATCAATAAAATGAATAAACTAGTTTTGGAAAAGGAATATTAAAAGATTTACAAAACATAAAAGGAAGTAAAGACCACTTAAATAATATAATGTTAATGAAATAATTTAGATGAAACCAAGAGTGAAATAATAATTTTTGAAAAAAAAAATATAATAGAACTATCATCACTACTTTAATTTCAATTATAATAAGAACAATTGGAAGAATGACTGTCATAACATAAAACCAATAGAACAATTAATAAGAACCAAGAAAAAAAATGCTATTAATATTGATAACCAGAAGAAGATTGTGCGAACAATAGAAAAATTAAAGAGAATTCAGATGAAAAGATTTACACCCAATAACTAGTAATAAATATATCAACAGAGCTTCCAACCATGAGAAAAATAAATATATCAACAGAGCTTCCAACCATGATAAGAATAAATATATCAGCAGAGCTAAAAACATTAGAAGAATACATAATAAGAAGAATAAATGAGATAGAAAGTATTAGCAAATCTGAACAACCATGAAGTGAGGTATCCAAGGATGTTTTTTAGTAGTCGAAAAATAGACTATTCTTGTATAATTTTTATTTAATGACTGTCTGTAGATGAATTCCAGCAGTATTATGTTTTGAGCAGAGATGATGTTCCTCTGATCTCAAATAAAGTGTAGTATGGCCAGCAGAGTATATGTAGCCACAAGTGCCTCTCTGGACTGCCCCAGCTCACATGTTAGGGAATGAATATCCCAAGGATAAACACTAAGTTAAGGAAAAAATAAATATAATAATAATAATAAACCTCTGATAACAATAACTATCAAATAAGAATCAATTAAAAAAAAAAAAGAAAACTAAAGCTCAATTACGAAGTAGATATAGAAATGGGTAGGAAGACAAAGAATATAATAACCAATAAATATCATAAGCAATTATTTCATACATACTCAACGTATGATCTGAATTAATCACTTCTGGAGGAGAGCAATCTGTAGCATGACAGAAAATCCACATTGTTCTAATTTAAAAAATAATCATGTATAAAATAAAATAAAATGACTTCAAGGAAAACTACTATAAAAATTAATCAAGGACCACAGTAAATTGTAATCATAGTTCGAAGAGATAAAATAAATTAAAACAAACAATGCAATATATAATAAATTATAGGAAAAGAATGATAGTCCGATGTATAAAGTAATTATACCCAGGTAGTATAGGAGCATGTAAGGAAATACCCCGGATAGACAAACATCCATAACAAAAGAATGACTATTGGAAAAACAACCACATATAATAAAATTAGAAACCCCCAAAAAAGATGAAAATAAATAAGAAAAGTACAATGCAATAAAATAAGAGTAAATGTAAAGTATGTGTAAGTAAAGGTTCTAGAGATATAATTAAAAATGTACCAGTGCAATTTATGTTTATAATGAAAAGCAAGTCCTGATGATCTCATATAACTGATATTCTTTATCATACAATACCAGATAAAATGACAAAAAATAATATAAGAGTATGCAATAAATAGTGAAGTGAACAAGGGGAAATCCCTAAACTAAAACCAAAAACAGCAAAGGACTGCATAAAATTTAATTTAAATAAATAATTTAAATGAAAAAAAAACAGTTGTGTTGTGTTGATGTTAACAGTTCATTGAACTCAAGACTTGAATGTTTGAGACTGAGTCTATTTTTTTTTTTGTTAGAGAATATATTTATTATGTTTTAAGGATACCAATTAATAATAAACATTACTGTAATTAAATAAGGATAATTTAGTTAAGATGTTATAAGAATTGTATGTCAGAGAGGGTATTAGCAAGCTGAAATAATAATAAACATTGTATTTGAACTAACATAAAATGTAGGCCAAATGGTAAATATCACCCACATTATAATTAGTAAATAAGTTAACGAAATTAATTAAATCGATGAAAATTGTTTAGTGTAAATCAATAACTGTGTATTATAACTGTAACAAGACTTTGTAAAGGTATTGAAGGAATGTATAAAATATTATTAGACAAAAATGCAAGTGTAATAACATTGTAGTCTAAGGAAAAGCTTAAATTTAAGATAATATTCAAATTATTTAACTAAATCACAAAATTACTGAGAATTAAAGAAATCAACCTATAATAAGTCAATCAATGATCTTGTTCAATGTTAAGTAGAATCTAACAGAAATTGCAAACCATTTAATGTGACAGGAAGTACAGTTTAAAGCCTACATTCAAATATACAGTAAATATGACTTTTTGAGTTAAAAAATACTATAAAGTATATCATGTGTGGTATTAAATAACACAGAATATTAAATAAGGATATTGATTATGTAATTAGTATTTAATAAAAATAAATAATAAGAAAAATGTAATTAATCATATAATGTAAAAGTCAATTATTTAGGCGGAAATGCCATCTGAGTAAAACAATGTCAATTTAATATTAAATCAGCCAGAACCTTTTGTATGGAGAAGAAAGAGAGTTAGTTGATTGTTAAACGTTGAGATGCACACTTCAGAACAAGCTCACGCAAATTAATTCATTAAAAGAGACAGAAGAATAATCCTACAGACGAACTAAACCTATAAAAAATAAAACAGAGAATTTTAAAAACATGTTTAATCAACACTGAGAGAAATTGGAATAAACCAAATTAATCTATTTATGAAGATTGGAAGTCGTAACCCGGATAATAGAACAATATAAACGTGAATTCAAAATTTTTATCGATACGAAAATTGGACATTGTAAAACCATATAACTATTGAAACAAGAACACATTTAAACACTGATTGCCGTGCCAAACAACTGACCACTAATCCCGAATAATTACACTGTGATGAAGAGGAATTAATCACTACTGTTTGGAAGAGGAACACACCAGTAATCAACATTTATTTGAAGGAATTCTGCAGTGAAGACTCTTTGTACACACGCAGCACAGGGGTGGCCATCTTGAAAACGCCTGGCTTTAACTGCGGTGACATCAGAATATTGTCCAGAGTCATTGGTTCGAGAAATCTAATTTATTAACATTTATATCTTAAATAATATTTCTATTTTTTATAATTAAGAAGTTTTTTTTTTGTAAGTGTTGTACTTTTCAGCTTTGCCCTTTCTCTGACTATTTAAATAACAGCTAAAAGAACCTGTAATTTAACATTAATAATTTATATAGCGAAATCAATTGCCCTGAGATATGAGTTTGCGAGCTGTCGATTAGCCAATCGATTCAGAATCGATTAGTCTCTATAACAATAATAAATTCATTGAATATTATAATTTTGAGTTTTATTTATTAGTACACATATAGATAGAAGAATTTCAGATAATATTTGACACCTGGACTCCCAGAAAAGAAGAGAATAACATCATCGAAGGAGTACAATCATTGAATAACGGAAGACCACTATTATTACATTTTATAATATATTTAACGCTGGGAAACACTTCTTGTTATTTTAAAGTATTAAATTAATTAAATTAATAATTAAAGGAGTTAAGAATAAATAAATAAATAAATATATCAAATTAATAAATAATAAATTAATAAATAAATAAATAAAATTTTTTTTTCAAACAAAATTTTTCTTTCAAGTTATATTATAAATTGTAACACCGAAACTCAAACCCATTGGATTTGATTTTGTTACACTGCATCTCCCCGAACGTGGGCTTTCACGTGGAAAAAGTTCAGTGGCTTTTGATATCTCAACCAGTTAACATCTGAACGCCGGCGACGAAATAAGAATTCTGTCTGTTCTTTTACTTTCTGCCATGGGCGAGTAATTTTATTAAGGACCTCTGGTGAGTTTCTTTTGATTATACCTTGTTATTAAGTAAAATGAAAATGTGCATAAATATGTTTATAATTTGGATGGAATTGGATCAAGGTGTGTGTGCGTGATTCTGGTCTGGTACAAACATGGTAAGCCATATGGCAAAGTTTTTATAACTGCTTTAAAATTAATAAAACAGCTTCAGTGATTGATTATATTTGACACTTTGATTGTAGCGTAAAGGTGCCACTGATTTTCACAAACTGGCAATCTATCGAATGACTTAGCATAATTGAAGCCACGTGGCGAATTATTTTATAACTGCCTGAAACTGATTAAAAATATATTTTTGTAAACGAATTACATTTGTTACTTACTAAATTGTGAAGTATTAGTGTCAATGGAATATTAAAATAACCACCAATCAATCGCGATTAACTTAGCATAATTGAAGCCACGTGGCGAATTCTTTACATGAAAGCACATGATATTATAAGGTAACAGCCTTAACTCTTTGAGTAAGTAATGATTATAGCTTTTACGGTGGCATATTTAATTAGTAAAATGTAATTGGTTCAGTTGTTAAAACTATGTGCGAGCGACTTTTGTATCTGAAATATGGTGTGTAAGTGTGACACTAAAGTCGAGTTGGCTGTTTATGAATTATTATTAGTGACGTGGTCTACAAAATACATGTGCTTATAGGGTTCCCGAACCAGCCAGGGACTTGGGACAGAATGATGGCGATGACTACATCTGTCGCCATCAGCCAGAGCATTGCGGCCTAGCTCCCCTGTTTCGCCGCTAGATGTTAGGGATAACTATTGGATACTGTGCTATAAGATCTGAGGGAAAATAAATGTTATGTTAATCCTGACTTTTATTTGCAAGTCCTGTCACAATGGGCTCGGTGCATTTTATGCTTCATCTAGGCCATCTGCCTAGTTCTAAAAATTATGGGTCACCTTCCCCTTTCAAAAAAAAAAAAAATTCTCAAAACTTTGAGAAGGGGTAATGAGGTGGCTCAAGTTTTCAAATGATGATTAAAAGATTGCTGATAACTATAACAGCGTCTAAGTAAGCAAGACAAGTTTTCCATGTTAGGCCTCAGAGGACCAGATCCATTAGTCTTTCAAATGTTGCTGGTGCATTACAGAGTCCAAATGGCATGACTTCCAAACTGGAAGAGGCCACTTAGGGTCGAGAAAACTGTCTGCTCTTTATCTCCTTGATAAAGACCCACTTGCCAATATCTGCTTTTTAGGATCAATATAGAATACAATTGAGTTCCAGACAGCGTGTCGAGCATATCGTCAATGCGAGGGGTAGTATACAGCAATTTTTCTTTGTCATGTTCAGCTTCAGGTAGTCAAAGCAGAAATGTAGTCCACTGTCCTTCTCAACTACCACCACTACCGGAGAAGACCAAGCACTTGATGAAAGCTTGATAATTCCCTCTGACAACATGTCCTGTAGTAGCAAAGACATTTTCTTTTCCTTAGCTAACGGAGGTCTTCGAGAAGTTTGGCATATCGCTGTTATGTCCCCTGTATTGATGTGTTTCTTTCAGCAAGGGTGATACTTCCTAATGATTGGCCCTGAACTGCAAAAGCATCTTTAAACTAATGTAAAAATTGAATTCTTCAACTTCAGCTCTTAAGAGACCATCATCAGAAGTTCTCCTTAAGTTCCCCTGGTAATTCTGAGATGTAGAATCCATGGGGTTTTGTTGGATCATTCTGGTTACCCAAGCCATAGGAAAAATTTTACCAGTGTGTGCATTCCTTTGTAAAGTGATAGTCTGGTCCACGATATTTGTTACTCTAATTGGATCATTTCCAGTTGTGCCTGGTTTGTCTGGCAATTAGTATGCCCAGTGTGCTGACTGCCTGGGATTCGAATACAGATAGATACCCTAGTATCTATCTGGGTTTTAATAATGCTGATTTTGTGGAGTTTGATAGGATAGTTACAGCCACTTGATTTATCATGCTTATTGATTTTTGTGATGTATTTGTTGTAGGAAGCATTACTTTCTCTTGTCTGAGTCTCAGGGCATTGTTTTGAAAGCCGACTACAAACTCAAATGCGTTCATAATGTTGACACCAAGACCTGTTTCATCCATGATGTCTGGAATGAGTACTTGATAATCAAACTCAAGTCGACCCAGGCAGACTGTATCTCCACTTCCCCAAACACTCTCACACGCCTTCCAGTAGTCATTATCAAGGTACAAGAGCACAAAATTAGCTTGAGATTTTGCACTACATCAGGGTGCACAATGGCAATTGTGGCACCCGTATCAACTGTAATTGAGGTTGGCCTTTCTTGAACAAATCCATTAATTACCAAACTGTCACTGTTTTTATGAAGTGTAAACATTGCACGAGGGCTTTGTTCCTCCAGTTGAACCAAGGACCAATGCAGTACACACTCCATTGTACCAACTACTGCTTGTTCCCTACTGTTTGCTTGAATTAACTCTGGACTGACAATCTCTTTGTAGATGTCCAGGTTTCCCACATTTATAATACTTCAGTCTTCCAATATTTCTTCCTTTGTACTGTGGTGATGATTACTGGTTCTCTGTTACCTGTTCTTCCTCTTCATTGCCAGTGTCATCTCGATCTTTTAGTGCTCATGCTGTAGGATGGACCCAAGCAGATGCTGCCTTAGTGGATTCAAACTGTAGTCCACTATTCTCATGTCTTACCATTTGTAACACTTGCTGTAGTTTACTATCTCTGACACCATCACTAAACACCTGCATTGCAAACTGCATTCGAAAATCCTACAGTTCTTCAGGATAGACCAATGTAATTAGTCCATCAATGCTTGCTTCAAACTCTAGAAGGTTCTTTCCAGAATGATGTCGTCTTCCTCTCAACTCTCAACGATGAGTGCAGTACACACTGAAAATACTTATCACCATACCATAATTCTAGAGCTTTTATCAATTTGGCATAGTTGTTCTGGCTATCAGGTGACACTTCCTGTAGTAGCTCTGAAGCAGGCCGTTTTAAATCAAGAACGAGTGAAACTGCTTTCTCTTTCTCTATCTAATGATTTGCACATGCAGTGGTTTCAAACTGCCGAATGTATGTCACTGAGTGAGTGCTTCCATCAAATGTTGGGGCCTTGACATCAACTGGCTCTACTGCAGGCATAACCAGGCTCTTACCTTATTTTCTTCATCTTTTTCTGTCTTTACTGTTGGTACTGTCTGTTCAGGAACTTGTTTCAAAAACATAGCTGTACTTTCATAAATTGTACAACTTCTGATCAATTTTTTTTTATATTGGCAATTGACTCTTTGATTCTTCTACTGCAGATATATTTGTTGACATAGCTCCTTCAACTTCAAATATTTTGTTAACCATTGTTTCTTCTCTAGTAAATATTTTTGATGTCATTGATTATCATAACTCGGATATTCTTGTAACTTGTTTATTCAGTTCACCTCACAATAGACCAAGCTCTGCAGCAGTATGCTCTTGCATCTGCTTTTGCTCCTGTATCAATGCTTTGCTATCCTCCAATTATTGCTTATGTTCTTCTTTTGTCATTCCTTCGACTGAAGCAACAGTGCCTTTTGCCATTCTTCTCTTTCATACCTCAATTTCTCATGCTGTCGTTTTTCTGCTTCCTGTCAGCATTTCTCATTTTGTTGTTTTTTGGCTTTTGCTTTCTAACATTGTTGTTCCTCTGTTTACAATAACAGTGTTTGGAAAGTTCCCATCATCTTACTGGTATCCATTATCATAAATCAATTATCATGCACATTATTTTTCTACGAAATATACTCTGTTTCCACTGTTAACTGTCCTATCCAACTTCTGACACCAGTGTTATGACAGACGCACAGATGGCCATTTAGTACAGTACAAAACAGAATAACTGGCACCAGTGAAGTTGGTAACTACAACTTTAATTACAGTTAAAGATAAATAAACAGAAAAGATGCTGAAACTGGGGCCTGTGTATATGGGATAACACTATTACACAAATAATAGGTGATAATAAAGCCCTGAATTGTAGAGTTCTCAACACCTATTGTTTTTGGTGAAGATCGGTTAAGGGAAAGGGGTAGTTTATCTGCAATGTTTTATGTTTTAACAAGGGTAATTTTGTTCTATGGCAAACGATAACAGCCGCAACTTCACACAGAATCAAATAATGTTTCGCATACAGCCCTGAATTGCAGAGTTCTCAAGACTTACTGCATTTGGTGAAGATCGGTTAAGGGAAAGGGGTAGTTTACCGGCCACATTTTATGATTTAACAAGGGTAATTTTTTCTATGACGAACGATAACTGCCGCACATTCAAACAGAATCAAATAATGTTTTGCATGCATCCCTGAATTGTAGAGGACTGAAGGCCTATTGACTTTGGTGAAGATCTGTTAAGGGAAAGGGGTAGTTTACCTGAAACATTTTACGTTTTAACAAGGGTTAATTTTTTTTACAAACAATAACTGCCGTAAATTCAAACAGAACAAATACTTGTTTGCACACCTTCCTGAATTATAGAGTACTCAAGGCCTGTTGATTTTGGTGAAAATCGGTTAAGAGAAAAGGGTAGTTTACCTGCAACGTTTTATGTTTTAAAAGGGCAATTTTAGTTTTATGACGAATGATAACTACCGCATATTCAAAGAAAATTAAATAATTTCTTGCATACGTTCCTGTAGTTGTAAGTACTCAAGGTCTGTTGATTTTGGTGAAGATCGGTTAAGGAAAAGGGGTAGTTTACCTGCAACGTTTTATGTTTTAGCAAGGGTAATTTTTTCTATGACGAACGATAACTGCCGTAAATTCAAAGAGAATGAAATAATTTTTTGCATACGTTCCTGAATTGTAAAGAACTGAAGGCCTATAGATTTTGGTGAAGATCGGTTAAGGGAAAAGGGTAGTTTACCTGCCACCTTCAATGTTTTAACAAGAGTAATTGTTTCTATGACGAACGATAACTGCCGCACATTCAAACAGAATCAAATAATGTTTTGCATGCATCCCTGAATTGTAGATGACTCAAGACCTATTGATTTTGGTGAAGATCAGTTAAGAGCAAGGGATAGTTTACCAGAAACATTTTTTCTGTCGAAGCCAGGAGGATAGCCGCGTACAAGGGACATACGAGCCTTTTAATAACCCTCATAATGAACAACCAGGAACAAGCCAAGAATTCCAGACGAATCAACCGGCATGCCCGGATAATAGTAATGACAGCAACAATTTAAACGGGAGGAGGCAGTGATAAACCCTCGCAACCCATCACTGCTCCAATCTACTGGGTATAGACATAGACAGAACATAGGGACGAACAACCAAAAACTCACAATTATATACAACAACTATTTAAAAAATCTTCATAAAGAATTATTAGAGGAAACTGCTACTAATGTTATCAGCCATAATCATGAAATTATTTACATAACCGCCGAAGTAGAAGGAGTTCCAACCCAAATTATGATAGATACCGGTGCCAACGTGGCACTAATTAACATCACTGAGTTAGAAAAAATACAGAAGCAATGTAAACGAATATTACCAACACTACCTGTCAATAATATCATTCTAATAGGAGCAACTGGATGTCAGAATAAAACAGTAAGAAAACAAGTGTCATTAGATTTAACAAGCAAGGGTGTCATCATTAATATAGTATGTTTAGTCGCAACTGGCTTACCATTTCAGTTATTAATAGGTGTGATGTACTGAGGAAATATTCAGCCATCATCGATCTGAGCAGGGAGAAGGTGTCCTTGTACTCAGCAGGTGTCGTGTGGACGGCGGAGTTAATAGGAAGCGATGGTGCCCCTCCTAGGCGTGCCCACCACCAACTTAGAGAATTAAATTATTTAAAAGATGACACACCATGCGAAAAAGTAATCTATAACATTACCGATGCCGACCTATGGAAGAAAAAACTACAAGATATAAGGGAATTCCGATGTGAACGAACAGGAGGAGATCAATTGACAATGAACCAGGTAGAGAATTTGATTAGACTATATGAGAAGTATCGGCACGTATTTTCGGAAGAACCAGGGAAAATTAAAAACTATGTAAGATTCAATTTAAAGAACCAGTGGAATTCCACAAAAAATCATATCCAATAGCATATTCATTGAAGGAGGCGGTTAGGGCTGAAATTAACAGAATGATAAATAACGATATTATTGAATATAGTCAATCACCATTTACAAGTCTAATAGTAGCAATTCACAAGAAGAATGAACAAGTCCGACTTTGATTGGATGCTCGCAAAATTAATAAAACGATTATAAATGACCGAATGTCACCCGGGGAGATTGAGGAGATTCTAAAAAAGTTCTACGGCACGAAGTTCATCAGTACATGGAATACCGTTTGTGGGTACTGGCAAGTGGAGTTACATCAGAAGAGTCGTCAATACTGGGCTTTAATTTTTAGGGACGAAACTACCAATTCAAGAGGCTGCCTTTTGGACTAGTAAACTCGGTAGCAATTTTTGTCAGATGTATGGACCAGATCCTTGGTCAAGAAGTGCTCCAATTTACCACTGTTTATGTAGACGACCTACTAATTACCTCATCCAACTGGGAGGAACATTGTCATAGGGTAGAACATGTATTGAAAAAATTAGCAGCCAATAACATTACCTTAAAACGGGAAAAGTCAAAATTAATTGCAAGGGAAGTTCAATTCCTGGGATTTAACTTAAATGAACAAGGAATTTCACCATCAAAAGAAAAGGTCGAAGCCATTCAGAAATTCCCAACACCTAAAAACAAAAGACAATTACAATCGTTCTTAGGAATCCGTAATTACTACAGAAAATTCCAAAACAATTATTCGGAATTGACATCGAAATTTCAAGATCAATTATCTTCAAAGAACAGGTGGACATGGGGACCTGAACAAGACATTACTTTACAATTAATATAAGACAAATTTTTAGAAACAATAATACTACATCATCCAAATTTCAATCGACCATTTTTCTTAAATTGTGATGCCAGTGATATCAGTCTCGGAACAGTATTATACCAGGAAGATGAAGATGGTAACCATTTGGTCATCAGCTTCGCCAGTAGGGTGACCACTCCGAAAGAAAATATAACGTGACCGAAAAGGAATTGTTAAGTGTAGTATTTGACTGTGGTAAAGTCCGGACTTACATTTTAGGGTATCCTGTGACCCTCAGAATGGATCATAAATCTATTTCATTTTTAAGAAGTTGCAAACTGAGTCATGGTAGACTTACAAGGTGGATACTCGCCTTGCAAGAGTATAATATCCAATGGGAATATATTCCAGGAAGTAAAAATGTAATAGCGGACGTGCTATCACGAATTAATTTAGATACACAAACATTTGAGGGAGAGAAATAAAAAATAATTAAAGTTTACAACATTCTCAAGAATAGATCAGATCTAGAAACATTACTTCAAAACATCAGAATCCACCAACAGTCAGACCCAAAATTAATACACATTAAGGAGCGGCTAGAGGAGCAAAATGACATTATAACCAGATTTTATTATATACATGACGGAATATTATTTATCAAAAATACTTTGAACCAGGAAAATTGGAAGGTGATCATCCCCAAAACCATCGAAAGGGAATTAGTTTTGGATTACCACATAAGGTATACAGCCATATGGGGGCATTAAAAGTAATAAAAGCATTAGAAGAGAACTGCTACATAAAGAACATCAACCGAAAGGTTAGAAGTTATATAAAACCATGTCACATTTGCCAACTGGTGAAGACCAACAATGAAAAAAAAGAAGGTATGATGATACCAATACCATCAAAACAAAAACTTGGAAAGGTATTTTTAGATATATGTGGACCGTTTCCTCGTAGTGGAGGGTGATACCGATATAAATACATTGTTATCATCATAGACAACTTCACCAAGTTCACTAAATTATATCTGATCAACCGGGCAACCACCCAGAAAATCCTTGAAGTAATAACTACACAGTACATTCCAGAAGTAGGAACACCCATATCAATTATCACAGATCATGGTACGCAATTCAGGGGGAGAAGATGGAAGAACACTTTATTAGAACTGGGAATTAAGACTTACAAGACATCTGTCTACCACCCAAGTAGCAATCCGGCAGAGAGGGTGTTGAGAGAAGTGGGTAGGATACTAAGGACATACTGTCATGACCAGCAAAGAAAATGGCAGGAATATCTATCAGCTACTGAAGAATTCATCAACCTAACTTATCATCCATCTATCAATAGTACTCCATACACCGCCATGCATGAAAAACGACCCCCCCCCCCCAAGAAATCCAAGAGTTAATCAATTTTCTTGACTGCCAGATACATCAATTTAGTAAAGTAAAATTTTATAATAAGGTACTGGAAAACATTGAGAAATGTAAGAACAAATATAAGAAAACCCAAGGTAAAATAATCAATTATGAAGTAGGGGAAAAGGTATTGCTAAGGAACAGAGAATTGCCCAGCACCTTATAGGAAATCACCATGAAATTATTATTACTGTACGTCGGACCATACGCTGTAACCAAAAACCATCACAATAACACATATGAATTGACTGATCCCATTTCAAGAAAGATTAAAGGTACTTATAACCAATTATCACTGAAAAAATACCATGTAGAATAAAATGTAACATAAGTAATTATGTCATCCACACCGAACGTTGTGTTCAGAAATAACACTTCTGAAAGAGGGCAGTATGTAACAAGACCAAAATCTGTACTTTTAAAGACAAATAATAAACCATGAAGAGTAGCACAGATATAGAAACAAGCAGTAGTATTACTATCAAGTAAAATTGAACTCCCAAATAGAAAGGAAGATGTAGACCAAATTAACACACCAAACCCAATAACTGACATGACTATGACCAACAACTATACTAGTTGGACAATACCCAGATAGATTAGGAGCAGTAAATAAAGAAAATAATAATAAAACAAAGAGTACAGTACAACTTTAGAGTAAATAATATGTAACAAATGTATAGTAATTAGTTCACTAAATGTAATTAAGAATAAGAGGTAAAGTGATTCGAGGTAAAATAAAAAAATTCAACAGTGTCAAAGTAAAAAACAGTGAAAATAATCAATAACCACCCTACAGACAATATAATAAGGATGAAGATCAATGACGAATAAAAACAGATCCAAATGGACTCTAAACACAGATATAATATTGTTATTTGTTAATCACACAGACAATTGTTTAAAAGTGTGTTGTTATTTAGCATTAGGTGAAGTTGTAGTCATTAAGACATGATTTTTAGTTAAGAATTTGTTTAGTTTTGAAGTAGTTAATATTACTCGAAAGCAAGGAATAAATAAGTTCAAATAATAATTTCCCAAAATGTCATATCAATCGGCCATCCATAATTCTAAAATGTTCTGTTTTGTAAAAGTAAAATCCCCAAAACTAATTATGAAGTTACAAATACAGGTCATGAGTGGTACCAAATTGTTCATAATTTTACCAGAAAAAAACAACATGTAAATTATATTAAGTCTGATTATGTAATAATTAAGGAGTAATTTGGGTGTAAAATATAAAAATAATGTATTTTTTATAACCGGTGTCATGTGACACCTAAACCTCACAAAATGGACCCATAAGGATCATAGTAATTTCTGGTCAACTCAGTGAAATAAGAAGAAATTAAAAACACATTATTGTTAGACACGAGAGAGTTCGGTTGAGTTCAGTGCTCATACAAAAATGACAAAATTTATATAAGGGAATCTAATCTGAGAAGTTAGAAAATTTACTGAATGAATGAAAAATAATATCCAAAATTAATTAAAAATAAAGATATAACTAAGCACGGAACAACTAACAAGAAAGAAGAATAAAATAAAACTAAATAATAAACAGTGAATATCTCTACAAGTTCAACTAACCTACAGGTAATATCCAATCTACGATTTATCACTATCAACACTAAGAACGACCCAACAACATTTGCAACCGATAAAAACATTATTGCACAAAGAAAATATAAGTAATAAACAGTGAACACTTAGTGACATTTATTTTATTAATAAAAACAGTGGGTAACCATTTCACACGATTAACAGCAGACCAGATAGACGCCATATTGCTTTCATCAATTCTTCAAGCCCATGATGCTTTGTGGCATTAGACTAAATTAAAATATTTCTAGTAATGTATTTTAAATTTTAATTACCATTATTTCTGTTGTGTTAGATGATAAGTATTACTATATTTGTACTGTAATGTACTCCTTGTTTTTCTTTTAATGTAAATGAACCTTGCATAGCAGTCACAAGAACTTGACATTATATTAATTTAAAAAATTAAGAAATCGAACCCTGAGACAGAATCGATCTATACTATTGTTAATATCGAATACATAATTTTCCAAAAACCTGAATAAAATAAATATTGAACTTTATTATCATCAAATACAATTCCATGTGTTTTATTTCTCAAAGGTATTAAATTAATAGGATTCTCACTGAACGAGCGAAGAACAAGAAGACATCAGCGTGTGGTAATTTCGAAGATAACTACGAAAACAGAAATAACCTCAATCGGTACGTTCAAGATGGTAATCGAAGGTACTTATTAAAGAATTGTATCTACATTACAACCGTGTTATTCAAACGTCTGAGGCAGATAGCGAATAATTTTATTCGAATCATAGAAAAATCGATAAAAGAAATCAAAAACTTAAATAAACCAACAAATAAATATAATTAACATACATACGAGGAATAAACACCAACAGCTATACTCATTTACAAAAATATATAGTAAACCGGATTAACAGTAACGAGATAGTAAATTGGATTACAAATTAACTAATAAAAGATGAAAATCCAGTTTATATACAAAGTGGCGCTCAACTAGTGAGGCTTAAATTAGGGAATTAATAGGCGAAAGAAATAAAATAATAACTAAACTAACTTCCTAATTTTAGCTGGCGGCTGCTATTGGTTCAAGAAAGTAGCAAGGATGCAAAGGAGGGTGACATCGAAGGAACGAACGAAAGAGGCTGAAAAAGAAGTCGATATGGAAGAGAAAGAGGTAACATTGGTTGAGGAAATAGAAATGATGGGAAGAGAGGAAGCCAGAGGAGGCCTGGATATACAAGCCATAGAACAAATGTTTAAACGTATGTAGGAAAACTCCAAGAAACAAAACAAGACTTTGAAAGAAAAGATAGACAGTATTAACCGAAATACTGATCAAAATAATAGACAAATGAAGGAAGAGTTAAAACAGATAAATGAAAAAATAGTCAGTACAAATGAAGGTACTAAAGAAGATTTAAGGCAAACAATAAACGAAAATAATAAACAAATGAAAGAAGAAATAGATGAAAATTCAACGAAACAAAACGAAACTTTGAATGAAAACAATAGACAGATAAATGAAAAGATAAGACAGTATTAACCGAAATACTGATGAAAATAATAGACAAATGAAGGAAGAGTTAAAACAGGCAAATGGAAAAATTGACAGTATCAAGGAAGATAATAAACAGACAAATGAAAAAATTGACAGTATCAAGGAAAAAATAAATGAGACATTTGACAGGAATGATGAGTTTAAAACAAATGATGAAAAATTTGATAGGAATAAAGAAGAAAATAATGAAAATTTTAGGAAACAGAACAAAAATAATAAACAAATGAATGAAAAATTTGACAGTATAAAAGAAGATAATAAACAAACAACTGAAAGGTTACAAAATAGAATTGACAGTATTAAAGAGAGTACGAAAGAAGATTTAAAGCAAATAAATGAAGAGAATTTAAAACAAATTAACGAAAGGTTTGAAGAAAATAATAGAAACTTTGAGAAGCAAAACAAAAATAATAGACAAACGAATGAGAAAATAGACGGTATTAAAGAAAGTTTACGAAAACAAATTAACGAAAAAATTGAAACCATTAATAAAGAGATAAGACAAACTAAACGAACAAAACCAAGAATTGAGAGAAACCATTAATGGGAGGATTGAGCAGGTTAATGAGACAATAAACCAGAAGGTGGATAAAAACGATGAAGAAAGAAAACAAGAAATAGCCAAAATGAATGAAAGGTTGGAACAAGTCAACGAAACCTTTGAACGATATAGGGTACATTTGGGTGCCAAAATAAACCACGTAAAAGAAGGCAATCGTGTTCGAATGGCGGTAATACAAAAGGAACAAGAAAACTTGGAGAAGGTACAGAAACAATGGGAGAAAGTGTGACCACATTGACACTGCAATGACCAATATAACCGGTCAAGTCCGTCAGAACCAAGAAGAAATCGAACTGATTCGAACCAGACCGACTCCTATTGCTAGTATCCCCACAATCGAAAATCGTGAGGGAATTAACTTCAAAAATGACAGGAGAAACCTATGGAATTCCTAGCGAGGATCGAAGAAATTTTAATAAACACCGTATAACAAGATGGAATTCGAATCGAGAAATGTTGGACGAGTATTTTAGGGAAATGACTGACAATTGGTGGACGGCGACGAGAAATTAATTCCCGATTATCCACAGTTTAAAAAATTATTTAAGGAAATATACTGGTCAGAACCACCCAAAACATCATACGGGACATCTGTCATGGGAGATATGACGTCAATCGAGGTACTTCACCAACCACGTACTTGCTAGGAAAGGTGTGTTTGGCTAGACACCTGGAGCCGAAAATACCTGAGGAATGCCTCGTTACTAAAATTTCGTATCATTACGATGAAGGAATCGCTAGAGCCCGCCTAGGCAGTCAAATACATGCAATGGCCGACTTACTGGAGAACTACGAACATGAAAATTATTACTGAAGAAGCAGACAGAGAACTGATCGATACGAGGGGAGAAAGAATAACCATGGAAGTAATAATTACAATACTAATAACAACAGGAATAACTATAACTAAAATAATAGTAATAATAATAATAATAATAGTAACCCAAATAATAATAATAATAACAGAAGCAATCAGTATAATAATTATAATAATAATCGCCCATATAGGCCTCGAATCAATCACATATGAGCAGAAGAGAATGATTCGAGGAGGTGCCAGCATCAAAGGAAGAATTGTTTCGATAACGATGACAACCGACGGGGAACTAATGGAAGTGATAACCATTACGATAATCATGCTAGAAGAAGTCGAAGCCAGGAGGATAGCAGCGTACAAGGGACATACGAGCCTTTTAATAACCCTCATAGTGAACAACCAGGAACAAGCCAAGAGTTCCAGACGAATCAACCGGCATGCCCGGATAATAGTAATGACAGCAACAATTTAAACGGGAGGAGGCAGTGATAAACCCTCGCAACCCATCACTGCTCCAATCTACTGGGTATAGACATAGACAGAACATAGGGACGAACAACCAAAAACTCACAATTATATACAACAACTATTTAAAAAATCTTCATAAAGAATTATTAGAGGAAACTGCTACTAATGTTATCAGCCATAATCATGAAATTATTTACATAACCGCCGAAGTAGTAGGAGTTCCAACCCAAATTATGATAGATACCGGTGCCAACGTGGCACTAATTAACATCACTGAGTTAGAAAAAATATAGAAGCAATGTAAACGAATATTACCAACACTACCTGTCAATAATATCATTCTAATAGGAGCAACTGGACGTCAGAATAAAACGGTAAGAAAACAAGTGTCATTAGATTTAACAAGCAAGGGTGTCGTCATTAATATAGTATGTTTAGTCGCAACCAGCTTACCATTTCAGTTATTAATAGGATGTGATGTACTGAGGAAATATTCAGCCATCATCGATCTGAGCAGGGAGAAGGTGTCCTTGTACTCAGAAGGTGTCGTGTGGATGGCGGAGTTAATAGGAATCAATGGTGCCCCTCCTAGCCGTGCCCACCACCAACTTAGAGAATTAAATTATTTAAAAGATGACACACCATGCGAAAAAGTAATCTATAACATTACCGATGACAACCTATGGAAGAAAAAACTACAAGATATAAGAGAATTCCAATGTGAAGGAACAGGAGATCAATTGAAAATGAACCAGGTAGAGAATTTGATTAGAATATATGAGAAGTATCGGCACATATTTTCGGAAGAACCAGGGAAAATTAAAAACTATGTAAGATTCAATTTAAAGAACCAGTGGAATTCCACAAAAAATCATATCCAATAGCATATTCATTGAAGGAGGCGGTTAGGACTGAAATTAACAGAATGATAAATAACAATATTATTGAATATAGTCAATCACCATTTACAAGTCCAATAGTAGCAATTCACAAGAAGAATGGACAAGTCTGACTTTGATTGGATGCTCGCGAAATTAATAAAACGATTATAAATGATCGAACGTCACCCGGGGAGATTGAGGAGATTCTAAAAAAGTTCCACGGCACAAAGTTCATCAGTACATGGGTCACCGTTTGTGGGTACTGGCAAGTGGAGTTACATCCGAAGAGTTGTCAATACATGGCTTTAATTTTTAGGGACGAAACTACCAATTCAAGAGGCTGCCTTTTGGACTAGTAAACTCGGTAGCAATTTTTGTCAGATGTATGGACCAGATCCTTGGTCAAGAAGTGCTCCAATTTACCACTGTTTATGTAGACGACCTACTAATTACCTCATCCAACTGGGAGGAACATTGTCATAGGGTAGAACATGTATTGAAAAAATTAGCAGCCAATAACATTACCTTAAAACGGGAAAAGTCAAAATTAATTGCAAGGGAAGTTCAATTCCTGGGATTTAACTTAAATGAACAAGGAATTTCACCATCAAAAGAAAAGGTCGAAGCCATTCAGAAATTCCCAACACCTAAAAACAAAAGACAATTACAATCGTTCTTAGGAATCCGTAATTACTACAGAAAATTCCAAAACAATTATTCGGAATTGACATCGAAATTTCAAGATCAATTATCTTCAAAGAACAGGTGGACATGGGGACCTGAACAAGACATTACTTTACAATTAATATAAGACAAATTTTTAGAAACAATAATACTACATCATCCAAATTTCAATCGACCATTTTTCTTAAATTGTGATGCCAGTGATATCAGTCTCGGAACAGTATTATACCAGGAAGATGAAGATGGTAACCATTTGGTCATCAGCTTCGCCAGTAGGGTGACCACTCCGAAAGAAAATATAACGTGACCGAAAAGGAATTGTTAAGTGTAGTATTTGACTGTGGTAAATTCCGGACTTACATTTTAGGGTATCCTGTGACCCTCATAACAGATCATAAATCTATTTCATTTTTAAGAAGTTGCAAACTGAGTCATGGTAGACTTACAAGGTGGATACTCGCCTTGCAAGTGTATAATATCCAATGGGAATACATTCCAGGAAGTAGAAATGTAATAGCAGACGTGCTATCACGAATTAATTTAGATACACAAACATTTGAGGGAGAGAAATAAAAAATAATTAAAGTTTACAACATTCTCAAGAGTAGATCAGATCTAGAAATATTACTTCAAAACATCAGAATCCACCAACAGTCAGAACCAAAATTAATACACATTAAGGAGCGGCTAGAGGAGCAAAATGACATTATAACCAGATTTTATTATATACATGACAGAATATTATTTATCAAAAATACTTTGAACCAGGAAAATTGGAAGGTGATCATCCCCAAAACCATCGAAAGGGAATTAGTTTTGGATTACCTCATAAGGTACAGCCATATGGGGGAATCAAAAGTAATAAAAGCATTAGAAGAGAATTGCTACTTAAAGAACATCAACCGAAAGGTTAGAAGTTATATAAAACCATGTCACATTTGCCAACTGGTGAAGACCAGCAATGAAAAAAAAGAAGGTACGATGATACCAATAACATCAAAACAAAAACTTGAAAAGGTATTTTTAGATATATGCGGACCGTTTCCTCGTAGTGGAAGGCGATACCGATATAAATACATTGTTATCATCATGGACCACTTCACCAAGTTCACTAAATTATATCCGATCAACCGGGCAACCACCCAGAAAATCCTTGAAGTAATAACTACACAGTACATTCCAGAAGTAGGAACACCCATATCAATTATCACAGATCATGGTACGCAATTCAGGGGGAGAAGATGGAAGAACACTTTATTAGAACTGGGAATTAAGACTTACAAGACATCTGTCTACCACCCAAGTAGCAATCCGGCGGAGAGGGTGTTGAGAGAAGTGGGTAGGATACTAAGGACATACTGTCACGACCAGCAAAGAAAATGGCAGGAATATCTATCAGCTACTGAAGAATTCATCAACCTAACTTATCATCCATCTATCAATAGTACTCCATACACCGCCATGCATGAAAAACGACACCCCCCCCCCAGAAATCCAAGAGTTAATCAATTTTCTTGACTGCCAGATACATCAATTTAGTAAAGTAAAATTTTATAATAAGGTACTGGAAAACATTGAGAAATGTAAGAACAAATATAAGAAAACCCAAGGTAAAATAATCAATTATGAAGTAGGGGAAAAGGTATTGCTAAGGAACAGAGAATTGCCCAGCACCTTATAGGGAATCACCATGAAATTATTATTACTGTACGTCGGACCATACGCTGTAACCAAAAACCATCACAATAACACATATGAATTGACTGATCCCATTTCAAGAAAGATTAAAGGTATTTATAACCAATTATCACTGAAAAAATACCATGTAGAATAAAATGTAACATAAGTAATTATGTCATCCACACTGAACGTTGTGTTCAGAAATAACACTTCTGAAAGAGGGCAGTATCTAACAAGACCAAAATCTGTACTTTTAAAGACAAATAATAAACCATGAAGAGTAGCACAGATATAGAAACAAGCAGTAGTATTACTATCAAGTAAAATTGAAGTCCCAAATAGAAAGGAAGATGTAGACCAAATTAACACACCAAACCCAATAACTGACATGACTATGACCAACAACTATACTAGTTAGACAATACCCAGATAGATTAGGAGCAGTAAATAAAGAAAATAATAATAAAACAAAGAGTACAGTACAACTTTAGAGTAAATAATATGTAACAAATGTATAGTAATTAGTTCACTAAATGTAATTAAGAATAAGAGGTAAAGTGATTCGAGGTAAAATAAAAAAATTCAACAGTGTCAAAGTAAAAAACAGTGAAAATAATCAATAACCACCCTACAGACAATATAATAAGGATGAAGATCAATGACGAATAAAAACAGATCCAAATGGACTCTAAACACAGATATAATATTGTTATTTGTTAATCACACAGACAATTGTTTAAAAGTGTGTTGTTATTTAGCATTAGGTGAAGTTGTAGTCATTAAGAGATGATTTTTAGTTAAGAATTTGTTTAGTTTTGAAGTAGTTAATATTACTAGAAAGCAAGGAATAAATAAGTTCAAATAATAATTTCCCAAAATGTCATATCAATCAGCCATCCATAATTCTAAAATGTTCTGTTTTGTAAAAGTAAAATCCCCAAAACTAATTATGAAGTTACAAATACAGGTCATGAGTGGTACCAAATTGTTCATAATTTTACCAGAAAAAAACAACATGTAAATTATATTAAGTCTGATTATGTAATAATTAAGGAGTAATTTGGGTGTAAAATATAAAAATAATGTATTTTTTATAACCGGTGTCATGTGACACCTAAACCTCACAAAATGGACCCATAAGGATCATAGTAATTTCTGGTCAACTCAGTGAAATAAGAAGAAATTAAAAACACATTATTGTTAGACACGAGAGAGTTCGGTTGAGTTCAGTGCGCATACAAAAATGACAAAATTTATATAAGGGAATCTAATCTGAGAAGTTAGAAAATTTACTGAATGAATGAAAAATAATATCCAAAATTAATTAAAAATAAAGATATAACTAAGCACGGAACAACTAACAAGAAAGAAGAATAAAATAAAACTAAATAATAAACAGTGAATATCTCTACAAGTTCAACTAACCTACAGGTAATATCCAATCTACGATTTATCACTATCAACACTAAGAACGACCCAACAACATTTGCAACCGATAAAAACATTATTGCACAAAGAAAATATAAGTAATAAACAGTGAACACTTAGTGACATTTATTTTATTAATAAAAACAGTGGGTAACCATTTCACACGATTAACAGCAGACCAGATAGACGCCATACTGCTTTCATCAATTCTTCAAGCCCATGATGCTTTGTGGCATTAGACTAAATTAAAATATTTCTAGTAATGTATTTTAAATTTTAATTACCATTATTTCTGTTGTGTTAGATGATAAGTATTACTATATTTGTACTGTAATGTACTCCTTGTTTTTCTTTGAATGTAAATGAACCTTGCATAGCAGTCACAAGAACTTGACATTATATTAATTTAAAAAATTAAGAAATCGAACCCTGAGACAGAATCGATCTATACTATTGTTAATATCGAATACATAATTTTCCAAAAACCTGAATAAAATAAATATTGAATTTTATTATCATCAAATACAATTCCATGTGTTTTATTTCTCAAAGGTATTAAATTAATAGGATTCTCACTGAACGAGCGAAGAACAAGAAGACATCAGCGTGTGGTAATTTCGAAGATAACTACGAAAACAGAAATAACCTCAATCGGTACGTTCAAGATGGTAATCGAAGGTACTTATTAAAGAATTGTATCTACATTACAACCGTGTTATTCAAACGTCTGAGGCAGATAGCGAATAATTTCATTCGAATCATAGAAAAATCGATAAAAGAAATCAAAAACTTAAATAAACCAACAAATAAATATAATTAACATACATACGAGGAATAAACACCAACAGCTATACTCATTTACAAAAATATATAGTAAACCGGATTAACAGTAACGAGATAGTAAATTGGATTACAAATTAACTAATAAAAGACGAAAATCCAGTTTATATACAAAGTGGCGCTCAACTAGTGAGGCTTAAATTAGGGAATTAATAGGTGAAAGAAATAAAATAATAACGGAACTAACTTCCTAATTTTAGCTGGCGGCTGCTATTGGTTCAAGAAAGTAGCAAGGATGCAAAGGAGGGTGACATCGAAGGAACGAACGAAAGAGGCCGAAAAAGAAGTCGATATGGAAGAGAAAGAGGTAACATTGGGTGAGGAAATAGAAACGATGGGAAGAGAGGAAGCCAGAGGAGGCCTGGATATACAAGCCATAGAACAAATGTTTAAACGTATGTAGGAAAACTCCAAGAAACAAAACAAGACTTTGAAAGAAAAGATAGACAGTATTAACCGAAATACTGATGAAAATAATAGACAAATGAAGGAAGAGTTAAAACAGATAAATGGAAAAATTGACAGTATCAAGGAAGATAATAAACAGACAAATGAAAAAATTGACAGTATCAAGGAAAAAATAAATGAGACATTTGACAGGAATGATGAGTTTAAAACAAATGATGAAAAATTTGATAGGAATAAAGAAGAAAATAATGAAAATTTTAGGAAACAGAACAAAAATAATAAACAAATGAATGAAAAATTTGACAGTATAAAAGAAGATAATAAACAAACAACTGAAAGGTTAGAAAATAGAATTGACAGTATTAAAGAGAGTACGAAAGAAGATTGAAAGCAAATAAATGAAGAGAATTTAAAACAAATTAACAAAAGGCTTGAAGAAAATAATAGAAACTTTGAGAAGCAAAGTAAAGTGATTCGAGGTAAAATAAAAAAATACATGTGGGGTTCTTTTTTATTAGCAGTGGACTGTATATTGTAAAACTAAAATAGTTAAAAGGATTTATTCTCATGTAATCAACAATGCATAAATATTAAGCGTTCACTGACCTTGTCCTTGTGTGTTGTAAATGTCCCGTTGTAAGCAACACTTCGCTGATTTTTTAGGCAGTCCTAAACTTAACAATAATATTCTAATAAACGTTAAACACATAAAATAAACACATGAAATAAGCGGAGTTTTAAATTATAAGTGAAGTAAAATAACAACAGCAGTGAATAGACTTTCTATTCTTGCGGTATGCGTGTATAAACCAAAAAAAAACCGAACTGCACGATATGTCTTACACTACAGGAAAGAAAACGCTCTAATTATGACTGCTGATTACTATGTGAATTGTACTTTGAAACAGTTAATGGGAGTGCACTCTATTAGAGAACTAATGAAGTAGAGATAGGGGGAGTTTTATTATTGTTATGAAAACAAAATATCTGACATACCGGCCCCTTTGAACCAACTGGTTCAACAAGAAACATTAAAAGAACATAAGAACAAATTTGATCCTTTGGAAGAGTATAATAAAACTAAATTATAAGGGGCAGTAGCCAGTTGACTGGTCAAGGATTTTAGTAAATGGGAAGATGGGAAACCTTAACAGAAGGACGGGTCAAGGTTCCACCGGCAGTCTTCATGTTGACGACACGTACCACTCCCTCATTCCCTGGAGATACTGAGATGACTCTCCCGAGCTTCCACTTGAGGGGTGGCAGGTTCGTTTCATGAATAATGACTAAATCTTCTATTTTGAGATTTTCTTGAGGTCTGATCCATTTGTACCGTTCTTGAAATGTGTGGAGGTACTCCATTTGCCATCTTTTCCAGAGATGCTGTGTGAAGGCTTGAACCAATTTCCAGCGTTTTATGTGATTAAGTGGTGCATTAGTTAGTTGAGGTTTGATCAGGGCATTAAGAGGTTCTCCAGTTAGAAAATGTCCTAGTATAAGAGGTTGAAGATCTGAAGGGTCATTCGAGAGAGGAGCTATCGGCCTCGAATGAAGGATAGCTTCAACACGCAAGGTGGTAAATTCTTTGTACGTTAAAATGTGTTCACCTATGACTCTGGTGAGATGATATTTTGCACAAAGTCCACCTTGGTGAGGTGCATGCGGAGGAATGAAATGGAATGTGATACTGTTGTTCATAGCAAAATCTTGCATCTGTGGTTGCTTCATGAGATCTTGAAAACATCTTTTGAGCGAAGAAGCAGCTCCTATGAAATTGGTCCCACAATCAGAGTACAGGTCTGATACAAGACCTCTCCTAGAGATGAATCTCGTAAGGGCTGCAATGAAGGCGTCTGTAGTTAAATCAGTAACCACTTCCAAGTGTACAGCTTTTGTTGCAAAACAGACGAACAGACAGAGGTACGCCTTTATAGGCTGTGTCCTGCAAAGTATAAAAAAATTGACCGTGTAAGGGCCAGCATAATCAACTCCAGAAGCGTTGAAACAACGAGTAGGGGTAACACGACCGGCTGGTAGATCACCCATGAGCGGAGACGTGTTTGTTGATTTTGTACGAAAACATCGTACGCATTTAAATATTCTTGAGCGTATAACACTGTGGGCGGAGAGGATCCAAAAGCATTGAGATAGTGTTGCTTGGAGGAACTGGGGACCAGCATGCAGGTACATGCCATGATAGTAATCGATGAGTAAATGAATAGTGACATGATTTTTTGGCAGAAGAATAGGATGTTTGGCATTGTAAGTAAGCGCAGAGTTCTTCAGTCGACCTCCGACACGGACTATTCCTGCATCATCAATAAAGGGTGCTAGACGTTGGATGCGGTTTGAGCATGTCCTTTTCTTGGAGAGTAGATCAATGTCTTCTGCAAAGTGAAGTCTCTGAATGAGCCAGCAAATGCGGTTACAGGCATTATTTAATTCAGTTACTGTAAATGATCCACTTATGGTGGTTTTAAATTTCAAACGGGTTATAAAGCGAAGGACATAAGCCATTACATGAAGAAGAGTCTTCCAAGAAGAAAACTTTATAAGAAATCCAAATGTTGGGACTTCTTTTGTGGTCATCATAAGATTAAGCACATTTGGTTTCATTTCGGGAATAGACTCCTCCGAAATTGGATGAAGGATAGATAGTGGCCAGGTCTGTGTTGATTTAGCGAGCCATGGTGGTCCTAGCCACCATTGGCTATGTTTCATCAGAACCGTGGGTGTCAAGCCTTGAGAAGCACAATCAGCAGGATTGTCAACAGTTGAAACATATTTCCAGACGTGCGGTGAAACTCAGTCTTGTATTTGTGCCACACGATTGGCAACATACACCTTGAGACGAAAAGATAGAGTGCGTATCCAAGATAGAACTACTGTAGAGTCGCACCATGCTGAAATGTTGTCAATCTTGTGATGTTGTGAGAGCTGTTCTGTACAGTAATGTAGCAATTTGGCTAACATGTGCGCACCACAAAGTTCCAAGCGGGGAATAGTCACATGCTTCAGTGGAGCTACTCTTGATTTTGCGATCAGCAGTCGTATGTTGACATCTCCTTCTGCGTCTTCTGTGCGCAGGAAGACACAAGCTGCATATCCGGATTCACTTCCATCTGAAAATCCATGAAGCTGGATACTGACTGCAGTTGCTAAGGATATTAAACGTGGTATCCTTAGCTTTTCTATTTCTGGAAGTTCTTTCACGAATCGTGACCACTTCTCGGAAATATGATCAGGTAATGGAGAATCCCAATCTAAGCCTAAGGTCCATACATGCTGCATTAAGACTTTAGACCAAAAAACTATTGGGGATATCCAACCACAAGGGTCATAGATCTGAGCAATTGATGAAAGTAAAGTTCTTTTTGTGTAATTACTTGAAGGTGTGTGCATCAATATGAAAAGACATCAATATCTGGGATCCATTTTAGCCCTAAAACACTTGAAAATGGCTGTTCTGACGTGCGTAACATGAGGGGTGTCTCATGATTATCTTGCATGACATTTTCTAAGAGTTTAGGATGGTTTGAAGACCACTTGCTCAGTTCGAATCCACCCTTTTTCAAAAGTAAAACAACATCCTCTTGAAGGTGGAGATCTTCTTCCAGAGAATTGCTCCCTAATAAAGCATCATCAACATATATTTGCTGTTGGAGTGCTTCAGCAGCAAGTGGATGATTTTTTCCTTCGTCCATAATGAGCTGTTGTACTACTCTATTAGCAAGGTAAGGCGAGGTCATCATACCATAAATGACAGTAGTCAATTGGTAGACCTTTAGCGGGACTGAAGTGTCTTCTTTCCAGTATATTAACTGAAAGAACTGATCTTCTTTATGGATGGATATCTGCCTAAACATTTGTATGATATCACAAGAGAAAACAAATTTATGTTGACGAAAGCGAAGAATTATATCAGTAATGTCATTGTGCAACTTTGGACCCTGATGTAGAATGTGGTTCAGTGAGACACCTGAAGAAGATGGTGCTGATGCATTGGAAACAACACGGATTTTCCTATCTTTAAAAACGCCATGATGTGGCAAAAAGTAATGCGGCTTGTTCAGAGACGGCACAGATGTGCACAGTTTCATGTGCCCACATGCTAAGTAGTCATTCATAAAATTGACATACTTCTGTTTAAACTCAGGTTGAGATTCAAATTTGTGTTCAAGTGTATTAAACAGGCGTTTTGCCAAAGTTGTAGAGTCACCTAGTTGAGCAGGGTTTCCACTGAAAGGCAAGTGACAAACATATCTGCCGGAGGCATCTCTCTTATGAGTAGAGACGAAGTGAGCTTCATATTTTTCATCTTGTGGAGCGAGTTTTGTAGTTTGAGGTGGTTCCTCTATGGACCAAAAACGTTGCAGATCACGATCATTCGTCGATAAAAGAGTCACTAAGCCTGAGTAAGGCTTAGACTTAAGTGAAACAGGTGTCGGACCAAGCACAACATAGCCAAAGATTGTATTGACAGCGTATGGCATATTCTTGCTGAGATTGATAAAGGTACCATTAAGAGTCAATGCAAATAAAATCTGCTCCAATCAGAAGGTCAACTGGACCCGGAACATCAAAAGTGGGATCTGCTAGCATATAACCTTTGAGTCGCTCTTTAATTTCTGGTGGGAGATGAACACGAGGCAGATTGCATGATATTTTATTAAGAATCATGACTGGGTGAGATTTTACTAAAATATTCCCACTGAGCGAAGACAATGTCACAAAGGTAACTCCCTTTGTTTGTGATGTTAAAAAATACGCCAAAATATATTAATACATAAAATACACTGCCAGAACTTACCTGTACGCATTCACAACTACTTACCGTATTAAATTTCTCTCAGAAGACCAAGGTCGCCATGGTATTTTTAAATAGGTTATAATACCGAAACCTTCCACACTTTACCTTAATAAAAAAAGGGACAATTTAGCAATCTGACCACACCCAATTAATAATTCAGAAAGATCCACGGAACGTTTAGACGAATCTTGCAGCACAGAAATGAGAAAGTGGTAATGACGAAATAACTTAAGACTAACACATGGTTATATTGCAAACTAGATTTTAATTACTCAAACGTTTTTCTGGATACTACAAGAACACTATAAGACCAATGTTTAAATCTAATTTCTGGTACCATATTTAATTATTATTGTTATCAAGACAGCCCATTCTGCTCACTCTCTCTCTCTCTTACTATTTTCTACTTTACCCATTGTTTTATTCTATTTATTAAACTGTTCACTGTCACTATTCACAAAAAATAAAACATGTGTTGGTCACCCGATTCAAAGGTTCATTATTTATAGAGGTAAGTCGCAACGCCACCGCACAAATGGTACTATGTAAGCTCGTTGATTTCTCGGGTCCCGGTCGGTACTAACGATATTATTTAATTAATCGCATTTTTTAAGACACCGCCGACCGGGCCCTAAACAAAACTGTAAGCGTCTGTTAATGGAGTCGGCTTCTCGTGGACTACGAGCGGGAGGAAGCTGATGTTCACTGCCAATGAATTTTGTCGACGTTCATAGTTGATCTGTTGTAGTTGAGCGACCATGGGCGTGGTATATAGTGGTCTTTTCAGTAGTGTGTGCTGACGATATTTAGGCACTTCTGGCGTGATGTCACCAAAAGGGGCGGTGACTTAGCTACGTTTCCTTCAGCTTAGTCAAGGAGACGAAACAGAAAATATAGTTTTTCACCATCTTGGCGTTTCCTGACCGCGTCAGTCCGAGCGTATACTCACTTGACGCGTGCGTGCGTTGTCACATTCAAACAGAGTTCTTGGAATTCGAGGGTGGTGCATACCTCGGTACTGATTTCACGTTATATTGCGTTGCTGCTACGTTTTAACACTGTTCTATACACGGGGTCTGTTACAGTGGAATTAAATTTTACAATATATTCTTAAGAAGCCATGAAAATGAAATAAAATAAAATACCCCATTTTTGACACGTTACAATACCCCCTCAATGAGAAGTCTTCTGTCCAAAACAGAAGAAATCTCATTGATAAAACCCCTAAGAGGACCGGTGAGGAACTGGTCCCAACAACCCCCTTGTTCTTATACTTCATGGGTACCCGACCCCCCTGGCTCAGCGACTATGGATGCATCTGAACGAGATCACTGGACTTCTCTGTGCAAGATCCCAACACCGAAAAATTGAACAGACACGCACCACGGCGCACCTCGCCTTCTATCATGCTACCCCCAAAAATCCTCAATCCCTGGCCTAGATTATGCCAGATCCTCAGCCGATATGTTTCCCCTTATATGCAAGCTGGGCTGCCTTTAGCAGATACTGGGCTCACACACACTCACATTACATATTATCAATTGAAAATTTCTTAAAAAATTCGTTAAAATACCACTCACTGGTTGTTTCCATTTAAAATCAAATCATAAATTTTGTATCTACTTTGAATTATTCTCTTCATTGGTTTTTTGTTTTTTTAAAAATAAATCAATTTAAACATTTCTTACAATTAAGAACATCCTTAACCTAACATGTGATTACCTAGAGTCTAACAATACAATTCAATAATAATAAACATGGTTAGTACACAAATAATAATGTAATCAAAGTTTAAAATATCCATTAGCTGGCAGGCGAAAAATCAAGATTTTTTTTTCCAAATAAAATTTTAAATTCAAAATTTCCAACAAAAAAAAAATCTTAAATTCCAAAAATTTTAACTTTCTTAAAATATTTTTCTTTTCATCTTGAAATTATTTAAATCAGTTAAAAACAAAAGTTGGATTAACTTCCATAATAAACATGCCTAGTATATGACTTCATCAGCTGATCAAAACTAGGTCAAGTTCAAAAACCTTGACCCACATACGTTATGTACAAGTTCTATCTGAAAATACATTTAACATCTGTAAAATTCTTGTCTTGACACACAAAACATAATAAAATAAAACATTTAAAATAACAAAATATTATTATAAATAATAATCAAATTGACATTTAAATTATTCAAATAAACTTTACCACTTTACATTTCCAAATTCTATCAAAATTTGTCACTGGTTTCAATTAAAAAATTTTATATTTTTCTTATAAATCTCTTTCTTTATTTGACAATCTTATTCTCCATTACTGTGGGTGATTTAAATTATTTATTCTCATTTAATGTACTACTTGATCTCTATACATATATAATCTTTCTCCCTTTGACTCTAACCACTTTAACTATCAGGACACCCATCTCTATCTAAACATCTATCCAACAATCTCTAAACCCAACTTACCTCTGGCACCGCTCATCTTTGTACTAGGATGTGTGTTCCCAACTTGGCTATCTACCAATGCCCCTCCAAAATATCGGCAAACACTCCCTTAAACTACTCTATCCCCGCCACAGCGCCGCACGCTGCTCACACCTTACCACCTCACCCTTACTACAAAATATCATCAACAAATATATTTATCTACCATTCACATTACGCATCGCTACATATACTCACTACTACTGTGTCAACATCAATACTTCTCAAATTCTATTGCATTATCTCACAACAACATTACATTACTTCAAAACAATATTTCGATCTTTACTACTTCAACTTTAACTTCAACTTGGACTGATCTATATGTCCCAATAAAATACTAATCACCCCCAAAACTATCTTTTGTTGTTTCTGACAATTCATTTAAAATCTGTAATATAACTCATAATGTCCCTTGTTCTGGGCGGCATTTGTAATATAACTCATCTTTATGTTTATTATTACATATACTCTACTAAAATATGTATAACTAATACCATAATTTGGTACGTCTGAGTACTTACCAAATTCATTAGTTGCCGGGCTCATTTTCTTCTTTTATAACTTGTTTTCTACCTAAGGGGTGCCAGGGTTCATGTACAGGAAGATTTTGAAACACAGTTGACGACACAAATGATAACAAGATATTCTTGAAATTAACCATCAAATTTAATTCGATCTAAGGTAGTACATATACAACCATGCGGTCAAAATAGTGACGTCATATGATATGACCCAAAACAAAATGGTGGTTACTTTTTCTATCTCTTTTTACTCTCTCTATTTCTTTGTCTGTTGAATTAATATCAATGTAAACTTTATTGCTGCAGCTTAAAATCAGTTATTAATAGTTAATTAGTTACTACACAAACCAATGCCTTCGGCATATGTGGTTATGGCCATACATTCACTCGTTCATTCTCACACATTCAACTTCAGACCCGTACATTCTTTTTTATTATCGGTTTGGTATTAATGAGCTCATTAACTATAAAAATGACAAAAGGAACTTCTCTGCTTATTAGGTGGTGGTGTCCATCCGTTGTTGGTGTGTGACGCCCATGGTGATGGCCGGTGTTCGCCTTTAATTCCACTGAGTTTAATTAGATAGATGTGTGCACTGAATTTACATTTTTTATATATTTATACTGTTAAATAAGATGAGCCTTCATTGCTCCACTACTGTTGATAACATTTTTGCTAGTTAATTTAAACTATTGTTAAAAAGTTATACACACAACGATACATCGCTGTGGCTCCTCTGAAGAATGGCGTTGAAATGAGACTGAGGCAAATGTAAATTTGCGCTTGTGTGTGTGGTTCTTACGTCATCCAGCTTTGTCTTGCTGGACAACGCCTCGTTGCACATATTGTATTCAGTGCATCATTTTTCTTAGCGATGACGGAACCGTGCTATAGCCCAATCATAATTCATATTGTAGTCCTTCGTCACAAACACCGTCATGGCCTTTTTTGATTTCAGCACGTCCATCGGCGACCTTGGTGTCTTATTCTGGCTGAATTTGCGTTGTTCCTTTTCCCAGAGGGACAATGGACCTAACCATTCCGTGTTTAAATAATTACATAATACAAAACATTGAAAATACCTATATAACCCATAATTATGGTACTGGGTCATTATGTACTGTTACAAACCCCCTCAATAAAAATTTTTGTGTCGAAACACAAAAAATTTCATTGACTCATTCACACTTTCCTAAAAGGATCAGTCTAGATATGTCACCACAACCCCCTGTAACGTTACAAAAAAAAATTTTATCATTACTTACCCTTGGTCCCATGATGTTGGTCGCACCCTCTGACCTTACTGGACTTCTCCTGAGAGATCCCTACACCATAAGGCCATGAGGCACTCTACACTCCTGTTCTGACGCTCCAGCCAGCCCAGGACTGCGGTCACAACACCACAAAACTCTGAAACATTGCATACAAAATTTCAAAATAGTGGTCTAGTACACTTACATATCTACAACTGATATGTTCCCTTTTAGACGCATTGGTTTGTTGTTAATTCAAAAGTTTCAACCTCACAACTACAAGACTTAAAATACATTGATTTTTTACCACCACCAAACTCAATTTCTTTCTTGTGAGAAAACAAACTATGTATACACTACAAATAACACTATATATGAACAATTCTTTAATATACCCCCAAAATACCTTCACCTACTTATTTCTATCAAACTCAAACTACAACTATTATGGCAGATACTTTTATTATGTAAAATTTTGTTACTCCACTTACAATGAGCTATCTATTGAAACATGTACCATACTATATATTTTTGCTCCACTTCAATTGTATCTTTGGACTTTCAACTTTTAAAAGCTACTATTCTTTAACACTTGTTAACATCATTACCCTTGTAATGACCTCCTAACCACACACTCTACTGTACCATCAACATAATAAAAACATTAGACATTACACATTAACATTGTTACATTTACATTACATGTACCAAAACTATATCACATCATTACTATCAACAATTCTCTATTTACTTTTAATTATTTGACATTCATTTATATCAGATTCTATATAACAATTTCAAATGTATCCTTACCTTTCAGTTACAATTACCTTCCTACCATGAATTTTCCTTTTCTAACCCTTCTATCCTTACTCGTTTGGGTGACTCTCTATTATTCACTATTTTCTCTGTCTTATTTTGGCATTGTCAATCTAACCTTACTCACCTCTTTTTAACTACTAACCGCTTCTAACCATTAATATATCATGACAACAATATCTCTATAATAACCCCCTTCACAAATCCCATTTAAAACCTCTGGCACCGCTCATTTTTTGTACTAGTATGTGTGTATTCCCCATCTATGCTCATTCCATCATTGGTTCCTGACCCTTTCAGATAACCCTTTCCGGCACACAACGGTCCTTTCCTGTCTCAACATCTCTCGTTGCAGACTCCTACACCAATACCCTTATTACAAAATATCACCAACAACAACAAATATAATTACCATGCACATTACTCAACTCTACATATAATCACTAACCACTGTGTCCCTAAAATATCTAACACCTCTTTATATATTATCAGCATCTCAACACTTTATTTTTCCTAACTCCCAATAACTCTATTTAACTAACTCCAATGCCCTTATTTATCACCATTCCCAAACTCTTTTACAACATTTCAACTTAATACACCATTAGAAAATTCATCACTTACCTACTAACAACAATACCTCTCAACATCCAAATATATCATCATTTACTAACCCTTAGAATCTGACTCTCATAATATCATTTAAACTTTCTTCAGTTATTTAAAATGCTACAATACATGTTTACAAAAAAATACATAAAATACACAACAGCAAAATACACAAATACAAATACATAGACATCAATACACAAAAATATACAATTCACATAATCATGAAATCATTTACCATAATCAGTCCTAATCAGTCCATTTTAAAAAACACTGTCCACATAATTAAATGTTCATAACACAATAAAATAATCACCCTCCATCGTCAAATAGCAATCGAACCTTAAAACTAGATACATGGTTTAATATTAGATATTTTATATTATTACTATCAATATAATACTTATCTAATTCTTCATATATTTCCACAATACTATTTAAATTAATATGCTTATTCCATATTACTATCTCATATAATTTGTCACGATAGAGTATGGTCATGTCGCCTTTGGTATTGTCTGTTATAATCAGGTAAGTTATAAAGTCATCTTTATCAACATCCTCTCCTACTACTTTATTCTCAATACAAGGTAAGTTTTCATTATATTTATCACTTCTACCTCCACCTAACTTTTCAATCAACTCTTCATAATCTCTACATACTCTATATAACTCTATCTCCCAATTATCACACAACTCTCTTTCACAATAACTCCTATCATAACCCCAAATCACATTCTCTCTCCCAATATATGCAGGGTACACTACAACTTTACTTTCGCACCACCTATCAGGTGCACAAAAAATCCAGGGACAACTATTTGCAGACCTTTTGTCTCCAAAACCTACATCGAAGGCACTCTCATCCTTCCTAAAAACATGTATATCACCCCCAAATACACCATTAAGGGAAAAATCTACCCCCTGCAATTCTTTTACAATTATACTTTCTCTACAAACTGTCTTTAACCCTTTAACACACACTATCATTCCATCATTATTATATTCTATTCCCCATAAAACCTCATTATTACTACTCCTGTTTACACAATCATTCTCTAACATCATACTTTTATTTATATTATCATAATTTTCTACCCCACTTACCTTGTCATCTTTGTTTATCTCTAACTTGTCTGTTTTGTCAATATTACAATTTTGTCTCTGTATTTCATTTTTAAATTTTTCTAATTTCTCATTTAATTGATCTAATTTTACGTCTTGTACATTGTTTTCTTTCTTTAATTCATTTTCAAGGCTATCAAACTTCTCGTCAATTTCTTTTAATACACTATTTTGTGTTTTAATTAATGCGAACAGGTCTTCCAACGATATCTTATTTTCAACTGCTCTAGGTGTAGAATTCGCGCTTATTTTGTCTAACAAAATCGATTCTGCGTCTGTACTGTCCATTTCTACACTATTATTATTTTCTGCCATCATTACTTCAATATTTAAATGGTTATTTATCTTTTATTTATATTTGACTACGCAATTAACTCAATTTGTAATTAACTATGCAACTTCGTCAACATAACCTCTTATTCATTATATATCATCTTATATCATCTTCTATGTTTCTCAATCTAGCTGTTTTATATAAATTAATTTTTATATAAAGTCCCTGTTCGGGCGCCATTTGTAATATAACTCATAATGTCCCTTGTTCTGGGCGGCATTTGTAATATAACTCATCTTTATGTTTATTACATATACTCTACTAAAATATGTATAACTAATACCATAATTTGGTACGTCTGAGTACTTACCAAATTCATTAGTTGCCGGGCTCATTTTCTTCTTTTATAACTTGTTTTCTACCTAAGGGGTGCCAGGGTTCATGTACAGGAAGATTTTGAAACACAGTTGACGACACAAATGATAACAAGATATTCTTGAAATTAACCATCAAATTTAATTCGATCTAAGGTAGTACATATACAACCATGCGGTCAAAATAGTGACGTCATATGATATGACCCAAAACAAAATGGCAGTTACTTTTTCTATCTCTTTTTACTCTCTCTATTTCTTTGTCTGTTGAATTAATATCAATGTAAACTTTATTGCTGCAGCTTAAAATCAGTTATTAATAGTTAATTAGTTACTACACAAACCAATGCCTTCGGCATATGTGGTTATGGCCATACATTCACTCGTTCATTCTCACACATTCAACTTCAGACCCGTACATTCTTTTTTATTATCGGTTTGGTATTAATGAGCTCATTAACTATAAAAATGACAAAAGGAACTTCTCTGCTTATTAGGTGGTGGTGTCCATCCGTTGTTGGTGTGTGACGCCCATGGTGATGGCCGGTGTTCGCCTTTAATTCCACTGAGTTTAATTAGATAGATGTGTGCACTGAATTTACATTTTTTATATATTTATACTGTTAAATAAGATGAGCCTTCATTGCTCCACTACTGTTGATAACATTTTTGCTAGTTAATTTAAACTATTGTTAAAAAGTTATACACACAACGATACATCGCTGTGGCTCCTCTGAAGAATGGCGTTGAAATGAGACCGAGGCAAATGTAAATTTGCGCTTGTGTGTGGTTCTTACGTCATCCAGCTTTGTCTTGCTGGACAACGCCTCGTTGCACATATTGTATTCAGTGCGTCATTGTTCTTAGCGATGACGGAACCGTGCTATAGCCCAATCATAATTCATATTGTAGTCCTTCGTCACAAACACCGCCATGGCCTTTTTTGATTTCAGCACGTCCATCGGCGACCTTGGTGTCTTACTCTGGCTGAATTTCCATTGTTCCTTTTCCCAGAGGGACAATGGACCTAACCATTCCGTGTTTAAATAATTACATAATACAAAACATTGAAAATACCTATATAACCCATAATTATGGTACTGGGTCATTATGTACTGTTACAAATCTTACCACATTAAATTACTTTTCTCATTATTATAAAATAACACCATTGACACATTAAAACATTATTCTTAACAGTAGTTACCTTGAACATCTATAAACAATTTACCAGTGACACTCTACTACAGATCAACTTACATTCCTCGCTAATTGTAAACACATCTCAAAATTGAGCAAATTACATGAAATATATATTTTTATCAATACTCCCATCTACCATCATTGTTTCCCCTTTTTCTGATTCTGATAATTTATGTTAACCGCCTGCCAGTCGGTTTAGTTATTTGCTTAGTTTAAGAAATACACAAATTATGTAAAACACATACTTTCTATCAACTCTTATATCTAACCTACTATAATAAAATATTACATTTAAAACATAGAATGAACACCTTATACTGAATGTATGATCATATAATTATTCGAACGGAACACAAGCATTTTTATTAGATCAAAATTAGAGTTAGCAAGTTTTATGTTATAAATTTAAATTCGTGGCTCATCTGAGCAACCCCCTGATCCACACACACAAAATTTTCAAATTTATTATTAATAATTATTATATATCATCTTTCAGTTATTATTTAAAATTTTTAATTATCATTTTTATTTAACACAATTATTTCAAATCATCTCACTATTGAATTAAAATTTTTTCATCTGAATTACATCTGTAAACCTTTTAATTATACTTGATTCATACTATAAAATTTTTTATACTTACAGTCCATTTAAAATGACATACACAAAACATATTCACCATACACCCTAATACTTTCACCTCACCTCTTTATTGTTCGTCATATCACTATGTTTATTGATTTCTTGCAAATATTCCTTCTTCTTGTTCTTCCATTCGTGTTAACCTATCGTCTAAATTACCCCACTCCTCATCCGTCATTTCGCCTACTACCCCTCTAAATTCACTCTCCCACTCATCCCACGCAAAACCCATATCATTACTTTGTATTAGAGACATGTTTAAAGTTTATTTATACAACACTTTTTATATATAAAACCACTTCTTTTCTATAATCAAACACCTAACACTACTGTGAATCACAACACAAACATAACCTACTCACACGTAAATACGTACGCTAAATATTGTTTACAAATTCGTCATTACCACATCCTATTTTCTGTGCATTAAAATAGGTCTATCTCGTATAAATAAAATTAAACGAAAATCCTGGCAGCGAGAGCCAGTGTGATGTTAAAAAATACGCCGAAATATATTAATACATAAAATACACTGCCAGAACTTACCTGTACGCATTCACAACTACTTACCGTATTAAATTTCTCTCAGAAGACCAAGGTCGCCACGGTATTTTTAAATAAGTTATAATACCGAAACCTTCCACACTTTACCTTAATAAAAAAAGGGACAATTTAGCAATCTGACCACACCCAATTAATAATTCAGAAAGATCCACGGAACGTTTAGACGAATCTTGCAGCACAGAAATGAGAAAGTGGTAATGACGAAATAACTTAAGACTAACACATGGTTATATTGCAAACTAGATTTTAATTACTCAAACGTTTTTCTGGATACTACAAGAACACTATAAGACCAATGTTTAAATCTAATTTCTGGTACCATATTTAATTATTATTGTTATCAAGACATAATAACATAAGTTACATAATTTTTTTTGTAACAAAATTAAGTTACGAATTTATTTACACGTAATTAACCTGGTCTACTTTAGTCAGGAGTTTATATTTTTCACCGTGACGACAGACATACACTTACATTCTATGCAGGCATATTCAGGAAACTACAGGTCTTCAATTGTCGCAATATAAACCTGTAAAGACTGAACAGTTTGACAAGCACTAAAATTCATGTACGTACTTGCATTGGTGTAATACAATGATAGTTTGTATTATTTTGCGTACCTTAAATAAATTACATTATACGCAAGTTAGTGCGTAATCTTGTACAAACTAAATTCACCTTATGTAAATTAATATTAACATGAAATACAGTAACTGAGTGCATAGATCAGCAGAGAGTTATCTATTTTACTACGTAACAATTATTTCTTATTTAATCAGCAGAGTGGCGCATTTTTGTAACGTTCCGGGCTACGTTACAAATCCAGGGAACCCATGATAATTGACGCTAGCCAATTATACAGGCTGCCTACGTTGCAACAAACTGAAATTAAACTCAACACATAGAACAATAATATTTACTCTAATTATTAGGACACAAGGGGAAGGTATTTCACTGATTTATGCACTCACTTCAATCTGTAATAAGATGACATCTCTTTATTAACAAATTATATAAATGGATCCCATAAAATAAAAATTTATACTGAAATATTTAAAAAGGGTTTTCTGTCAAACAAGGGATCATATTGATCATGTATTTTACCTCAGATCCGAGTCTCTTTAAATCTAGTAAAGACGTCTGAATTGTACTATGCTAATCAAGTAGCTTGCATGATTACATAAACCATTTGAAGAATGGTATTATTTAATTAAGTGATTATAACTTACATTTCAAGATTAAGGTTACAACGTATGATTTTCGATACTACAGTTTACATTTCTTTTGTTTTATTTATTGCTTAGAGAAAATTATTGTCTTTTGAAAAGTCTCTGACATGTATGAAAAGTTATGTTTTAAATGTACTTAATTCTCGGTAGGCAAGCTACCGAGTCACCTCTCAAATAAGCTTTTGCTGTCCTCGTCCTGGGGCGTGACTCTTCGGAACTCTGGTAGTCGGGGTAGTCATCTGGGTCGTGTCTCTGGTGAATATCTTATAGCTGTATTAGTAAGGAGATTGATGTAATGCTGCATGAAGTCGGGTTGATCCTCGCCGGTCCTGGTCAGTGTTGTATGGGTTGTAGACGTCCGTATATGCAGTTGGGCACGTCACATATTCACTGGTAGAGTTGTACTGGAGTTTGCATCTTAACTTGAGACGTCACCTTGTTTACGAGTTCTTAATTTTTTTTTTATATTACCACATTTCTTTAACAAACCTTTTACTACATCTTATACATATAACTAGCACTAGCTCTCCACGTTTTTAGTGGTAGCTAACCATTATTTGAAAGTTTAAATAAAACATTTTTGAAGAGCCCTCGCTTGAAGGTGTGTACTGTCTGAACGCCGCATCGTAACGACAGGTACATTACAACGAAGCGGAGCGAGTACTCCGCCATAATATAGTTCCAACTTTTATTTAAATAGACATTCTTATAGCAAGACGAAACAAATTATTTAACTTATTTAGTTTACAGGAATTATTTTAACTACTACTTGTGCCTTCAAATTATTAATTACTTACATTACGATTTTCAGATATTTCTAAGTTACAGACGGTTCGCTATGCACGTTGTGTCCGGAATTAAACAGGTCAACGCATGATGATTTACTAAAGGGTTAACTGTATTATTCTTAACTTTTTACATTACGATTTTTTTTATTACTTGTTTAGTTAGATTTTCTCAATTTAAATCTCATACTTATTCTGAGTTAGTACAGGGGTATTTGGTTTAATTGTGAGATTTAAAAAATACTTATTTGCTTTCTAATTTTTTTATTATTAAATTTTTATTACCAATTAAATCGTCACAGAAGCAGCTGCACCAGGATACAAGAAAAGCAAGGAACGAGTCACAATCTTGGTGTGCAGTAATGCAACCGGCAACCACAAGCTTAGGTTGCCTTTAATAGCAAAATCAAAGAAAACCTAGAGCTTTTAAACAACTGGAAAATCAGGAATCACTACCCCTATATTACACACAACAAAAGAAAGCATGGATGAATTCAGAAATCTTTAAAACCTGGTTCCAAAATGAATTCGTACCGACTGTAGAAAAATATTTGAAAGACAATTTGCCAAGAAAAGCTGTGCTAATTTTTGACAACGCACCTTCGCATCCGGCCACTGACAAACTCACAGACGGAGATATCAAAGCTTTATTTTTACCAGGCAATGTGATGGCTGTTTGTCCGATGAACCAGGGCGTCCTTGAAATGCTAAAGAAAAAGTATTGCCGGCGTCTTCTCAGTTCGTTAATATCAGCGATTGATAATAATGAAGACTACTTAACCACTCTGAAAAAGACTGACATGCTAGATGTCATGAGGTGGTTGGCCGAAGCATGGGAAGAAATTCCAAACATACAAACATATCACTTGTAAGGTCTTGAAAAATTCTTTAGGACCATGAAGGTGGGCATTTCAACCTTGAACCCATTTGTGAAACCGACGAAGGGGTGGAAGGTGAAAGCGATAAACCTGTTTTGTTGCTGGAAAAAGTACCGGGCTGTGACGATGTCAATGCAGAGGACACTAGAGAATGGATGGCAAACGACAAAGTTGATGAATAAATGACAACGATATTGTGGAAATGGTGACACAGGGAGAAGAAATAGAAGAAGAGGAGGAGGCATCTTTAGATGACAGGAAAAATCTCATCTCACATTTGGAAGGGTTCAAGATGATTGAGGCAGTGCTGGAGTACATTAGTCAGCAGGATTAGCCAGCTGATATCTGGTTGCTTAAGTGGAGGAACATTGCATCGCGAATGAGGGCTAAATGGGAGAAGCAGTCATCTATCAACGACTTTTTCAAAAACTAAAAACTATAAGTTTTGACTCTTTTATCTTATGCCTACCTTTTCATATTTGTGTAATCATTTATCAGTGAACAGTAAAATAAGTTTAAATCATTTTTTGAAGAATTAGGACTACGTTTTACGTTAATGTTTTGTTTATTTTAAAATTGTATGTATTCATACTGTACAGTGTACATCATTTTATGTTTCCTGCAATTAAGTTAGACATTATAAAATTTATCTTAGAATGTGTATATAATATTTTTATTTTTGGACTTCCTTTTTCTATAATACATTTTTAAAACGTACAGTACAGTACATAACAAACATTTATAAAGTACTGGCCTATACTACGAGGTCAGAAAATATGAATAAGAGTGGGTTTTGGTATAAAAAGTGTTTTTAATGGTATGGGTGGGGCAGGAAGTGAGTATTTATAGAACTCCGGCCTATCCGGCTTTTTTTTTACCCGACCTGCCCTTCCGCCACATTAGGCCGGATAGTCGGGAGTCTACTGTATCACATGTAAATGTAATTACAAAAAATCGATGTACTTTGTATACATATCAGAAGTAAATGACGAACTATTCTCTTTATGTAATAAGTCTAGTTACTAAATAATATATATTTTTAAAAGTTTCTTATCATTTTGGGATGAAATGGAGCGGCATTTACAAAATCTCAAAGGTATAAAAACAATATAACGTCCATCAAATTTCAAGTACTTTGCCTACTTTGCCTATGCATAAATCCGCCCTATATATCATATATATGACCAACACTTTGTCCTTTGGTCACTGTATTTCAAGCAAATTAATAAGCTATTCTTTTCTCATTCTCTCATCACAGTGAAGCCCATTCTCTCTCAAAAACTGGAGAATTTTACTTTTTACAGAGTATGTAGTAGGAAATTTTTGTGCTAAAACTGAATGGTAATGAGCGTATCCATTACAATTACAGAATGTGGGGAATTTTCTATGGACACATTTCTTTCAACCCTTTTCACAGTTTTCATGATTCATTTGGCAATGACAATTGCCACTGGAACTACCTGCTTGATACAATAACTTTGCTCTGGTTATGAACCCATTTTTGCTTCCTGCCTGAAAAACTATCAGTCTGTTTTCTACATTATAGTTCTTGAAAACACCAAAAATGTCTTCACTTGCCCAGCACTTTTTTACCAATATATTAATGTCCAGCCAGTTTCATCTAAAAAGATTTTCCTCCCACATCCTCTTAACACTTTTATTTTTACCAGATAGTTGTAGCACCGGAACAATTTTGAGTTTTTCAATTAATATTTGTCTCTTGCTTCTACACTTTCAATACCTAAAACATATACTATACATAATACGAATAAGAGATCACTGACCCCACAGAAAATCTATTTGTTCTTTCACTATCAGCAAGAGTTCCTTTGCTGTAGGAACAACTTTCTTGTATCTGTAGATGTCATGGAAAATATTCCATATCACACATTTATCAAAGTCATCAACGAAAACTTTTGTTTCACCCAGCACAGTTTTTTCTTATTTTTCAGAATATGCAGCTTGCTGCTTGAGCCTTGTGCTTCCAATTTCGGGATTCTTTTCGAATTTGTAAAATAAAATTTTCTGACTTGTCACAGTAACATGCAGCTCATTTTGTTGCCTGCTTTAAAGTGTATTGTAAAGAATTTTGTTGGTTCATCATCACACTAATTCACTATAGTAATGCTATTAACGCGCATGCTTCACTGTGAACTAAAAAACATTTTTTGTTAAAAGATATCTGTTCCGCTTCAACCTCAAACATTTCTGACTGAAATAAACTCGCAGACAAACTTGTTTTGAGTACTAACACTATTTATGAAATCTGCTCTGACATGATAAAACTAGTGAAAGCACACAAAATGATAAATAAACGCATGCTTGACACTGAACTTTCCACACTACACAACAGAAATACACTAACAGAAAAAGAGATTACACAAGTGTAAGGACAAAAGCTGGTTCAATATACTTTGTTCCCCCTGTACACTTTGTCCCACTACCACATGGAGGCTGGACACAGGCAGTAGTTGGTATGGAACATTCACAAGTCTCTGTTACCCTACCTTCTAAATAAATTAATTTGATAACAATGCTGCTTTTATATAACAAAAATGTAATACACTTTTAACTTCATATATAAAAGCATATCTTTATATTCATGAAAATATAGTAACTCTGCAAAAAAAAGGTACATGATTCACTTATTTTATTTAAGTATACTAATTTGAATACATTAGTTATCCATGTTGTGCATTTAGAACTTAAAATAAAAGGAGAATATAGAGGGTAAGAAATGGAGAAATTACACAACAAGGTTACTTCAATTAAATTTTTTTATTAAATAAATCCCACAAAGTTATTCTTCCATCTTTTCCTGCTGCTGCTAACAGCCACTCACAATTACTACACTCCAAGGGCACAAAACACAAATCTAGTATACTATCTTTGTGCTGATCTAATACGGCTAATAATTTTAAAGTTTTCATTGAAAAGAATCGTATTCTGCCATCCCAACATCCTGCAGCAAACAACTTTCTATCAGCTCTGATTTGTATACAGCTAACACCTGGGTTTGTAATTGAAACGTCTTTGGTTTTCATTATCTGTAAATTATCAATCTTAAACTGTATTATTGTATCTCCACTGGTACCCAAAACTCCTGCTGAAATTTCATTACAGTCCAGTGCCATTGGGCAGTCCTTTGTAATCGCACATTCACTAATTTTACCAATGTTCAATTGAAACAATGCTAAAATGCCACTTTCATATGTAGCTATAATATATTCAACATCTAACACTTTTATATATTTTACTGACATTATTTCACCACTTTTTATTTCAGATTTATTCAGTAATGTTCCAATACCATGACCATCATATGTCACAGCTTGTATAGTAGCATTAGTTTCTGGGCACAAAATACATCCACCACTAACATCAATCTTACAGAATCCAACATATTGTGATTTTATAATATTTTTCAGAGTCCAGTCTTCTGTCCATATTTTAATGTCTCCTCCTTTTTCTTGACTTACAAAACAATTATTTGAATACTTTATTGCCAAGCATGTCTCTGAACTAACATTGAGAGTTTTCTCTTCTCTGGAACTCTGAAAACAAGTTCACAAGCTCTTAAAATATAAAACAAAGCCAAATATTGTGTCAGTTATTTTGTATATGTTACACAAGGTGATTCAGGAAATTTTGAAATCTGTGTTGGTAGCCCTGGGCAATCGTTAGCACTGAGTAACAAATAGAAACCAGATCACTCTGTCTTGCCTTTTCGTTATCATGGATACTTGGTGTGCAACATGCTTTTGCCATCAAAGCTTTTTACAAAAACAATGACAGTGTGGAGGCTATGCACGGAGGATTTCGCTGTTACTTTAATTTAGGATGCTATGATTGTGTTCCATCAGCACATGCAATTAACACATGAATATCTTATTTTGAGGAAACTGGTTCAGTAATGAAAAAGAAACCTCCAAGAGGTGTGCAAAACTGTTTGTATGCCAGACAATGTCAAAGTTGTTCGAGCAGCTCTCGTAAGAATCCCACATTGTTCAATCCATTGTCAAGCAGTTTCTTTACAGTTATATAGACCAAATGTTCAAAGAATATTGGTATAGGACTTACATTACCATCCATAAAGTTGCAGATCGTACAGGAACTTAACCTAATGCAATAATTTTGTGAACAAATGCTTTAAAGATAAATGACAATGAGTTTAACAACCTGTTGATATTGGATGAAGCCCATTCCATATTAATGGATTTACAAATATATAAAATTTTCATTACTGGGCACATAAAAATCCTACTCAGCTACTTCAGCATCCACTGCACAGCAACAAAGTTACCATGTTCAAGCAAATGCAAGCGAACATGTTCAAGCCATCAGTGTAGATTTCCTGGCAGATGACTGGACGACACAAGATTTTCGACAAGAACAGATGTCAGATGAAGACATTGGAATGATAGTGGCAGCAAAAGAGGAAGGTTACCGCCTGGATTGGCAAGATATCTGCCATGGTTTGGGAGTGCTAAAGGGCTACTGGGTACACTGGGAACTCTTACCTAGAATGGATTGCTGAAAAGGGCTTGGGAAAGTGTAGATGGACGAGACATGGTCATGCAGCTGATAATTCCCGAAGTAAAGTGCAGTCTGTTTTGAAGGAGATGCATGATGGAATGTCTGGAGGTCACCTTGGCGTTAACAAAACCCTTGACAAAATACAGAAGCGATTCTCTTGGCTTCATCTTCGCCACAACATAGAGGAATGGTGTCGGACATGTGAAATATGTGTTGCAAGCCAGGGCCCACAAACCAGAAGCAAGGGGAAAATGAGACACTATAATGTTGGACTGCCTTTCGAGAGAATTGCTATAGACAATGCTGGATCTTTCCCAGTTACTGACAATGGAAACCGGTACATCATGGTTATAAGTGACTATTTTACTAAGTGGGTGGAAGCTTACGGAATTCCAAATCAGGAGGTTACCATCGTGGCAAAGGCATTGGTTCACAATCTCTGTTGCCGTTATAGAGTCCCTATGGAAATCCATACAGATCAAGGGAGCAATTTCAAGTCAGGAGTGTTTAAAGAATTGTGCCGTCTACTCAGAATTCAAAAGACCAGGACAACACCTCAGTCAGACGGAATGGTTGAGAGGTTCAATAGTACACTTGAGCAGGATCTTTTGAAAGTTGGTGATAAGAACCAAACATACTAGGATCAAGGTATACCACTATTCCTCATGGTGTATAGGTCATGAGTACATGACTCCAGCAAAATTGGTGTTTGGGTGGGAGGTTCGTCTTCCTGGGGACTTGATGTTTGGATCACCTGAGACTCAGTCCCAAGAGCCACAGAACTATTCCTCGCAATTAGAAAACCAACTGTGAGAAACAAATCGTTCGCTAAGAGGATGGCTGAAGATAACCAGCGATAAAAAGAAAACTTGATATGACATTCGCAACAATAGTGTGGGTTTCCAAAAATGATATCAGGTTTGGTTGTTCAACCCAAAGCACCATCATGATCACTCACCTAAACTTCAGACCAGCTGGGAGTGAAAAAGAGAATCAATGAGACTGTCTATTGGATTCAATAGGAAAGGCAGTGAAAATTCAAAATCATTCACCTAGATCGCCTGGCCAAATATTACTTCAGAGACAGTTTGCCAGTTCATGATGAACAGGCTTAAGGAGGGGGCAGTGAAATGAATGGAACCACCTAGAACAACCGAGTGCATCCTCCACCCATCATCCCACCCGCTAGCCGTGCAGGTGTTGCCTCTGTCAAGGCAGCGCTCAAGTATGTTCCAGAGTACTCTGGAGAACACTTGAAATACGCAGTAGCTGCTGGCTCACCACACTGAGGATGGAAAATTTATAGAAGACTTGCGCTACCTATAAAAAGCCATAGCAGTCGGGTTGTCAATTAGTTGTGTTGAGCGATTTTCCTTAGTGTAAATCGAGTGGCAAATTTACACAAGTGGGGTGAAGTGTACTGTGTTAGAGTGGAATTCTAATATTTGATATTATTATTGTGTGTTTACAATTTTAACTTGAATTATTGTACAAGACTAATTTTGTTGAATAACTAGTTAATTACAAATTATTAATTGTGATAATTAAAGCTGGTTGTCAGTGATTTCATTGGTGTCTGTATTTTGGTTCCCACTGTACCATACAATGATCAGTGAAACCATCGTAACAATGTAATTTCAAGAAACGGCCATGAAATTCTATGAGGGCTCCCAGATTCTCTGATATGTCAGCATGTGATTTCATCTTGTGGGGTCACCTTACAAGGAAAGTGTGCTACAATGGAAGAATTGAAAGCTAAGATACGAGAAGCAATTTCCAAAATTCCTGTTGAAATGTTATTTCAAACCATGCACAATTTGACTAAGATACTGCAGGAATGTTTGTGCAAAAATGGAGATCACCTGCAAGATGTTATCTTCAACAAATAAATTTACGTTATGTATTCTTAAACTGCATGTTTTTTACTATTATATGACATAAATAAATTTATTTAATAAAATTTGTTTCATAACAATATTTACATTTTTTTTTATTTTCCATTTCCTGAATTATCCTCTGTGTGTGTGTGTGTGTGTGTGTGTGTGTGTGTGTGTGTGTGTGTGTGTGTGTGTGTGTGTGTGTGTGTGTGTGTGTGTGTGTGTGTGTGTGTGTGTGTGTGTGTGTGTGTGTGTGTGTGTGTGTGTGTGTGTGTGTGTGTGTGTGTGTGTGTGTGTGTGTGTGTGTGTGTGTGTGTGTGTGTGTGCTTTTTATAATAATGTTAGAAACTTAAAACATCACTTAATAAATATTAGTAAAAATGGGTACTTTAATACCATTGCTAACTGATAAAATTTACTGGTCTCAGAAGTTTACATCAACTCTAATTATATGGAATTCTAATTTGTACTCAAAGGTTTCAAAAGCCTATCGATTATCATTAAAAAACAACAATAAATCTGTCACTAATAGGTAAAAACTTTTATACCATTTAGTTGACTTAACTTCTCTAGCAAGATATAAAATATGTAACTGAAATACTGAAGTATTACACGTACAGATCAATTAGTAATGGTACATTTCATTGGGAATGCTGAAAGACAGCATCAAACTGTGTACGTGATCTTGGCCTGGGAAGAGATTTGTGCATAATTATTTATGCCAAGAATCAAGAATCATTTTCTCAAGGTCGAGAAGATTCTCATCAGACAAACGTCACACCTGGAAAGAGCTGGAATAAAACCAGTTTTGTGTGCAGAAGAGTGAGTAATGCTGAGCCATGCGGTAGTTAGTCGCAATTGGAACACCGGAGAGTGCAGACATAAGCGAACCGCGTCTTCCACAAAATTTGGACCATGGTAAAAAAATGTGAAACAGTAATAATATGTATTAAGGGGAGGCACCAGTGAAAATGAAATATTTTTATGTAAAACATATTTTCATGTTTCTGTTGTGTTACTTGGCTCAGAAACAGTTGAAAGGAAGGCAATCAATGTAAAATTGCTATTGGGGTGGCAGGGGGTTCAAAATTTTTGGGAAATGCAGACTTTTTTGAATTTGATATATCTTTAATACTAATTGTGATAGAAAAATGATTTTTATACCAAATTAAAGCTGATATTTTAATTTTAATTTCCACGTATAATTATTATTGTAAAGAAAATACAAAAAAAGTTATACTTTTTTTACTATTATTGTAAAACTTACCACTTACTTTTGGTTTTAATTTTTTTTTCAGCCACATGGTTGACCCTAGATGGATGAAAATATGTAAATTTAATGTTCTTAATATGTAGAATAATGCTGCAAAGTTACATCTCTCTGTGATTAGTAGTTTTTGAGAAATATCACTTTAAATATACGTAATAGCTAAAAATTAAATTTGCAGAAAAATGGAATAGTTTGTAATAAAACTGCATTAGGAAGTAACATTATTTCCCTGGTAATATGAGTTGATATTGTTAACACACACTGACTTATGTACTTCAGTACTTGTAAAAAATCATTTTATTCAAAAATAAAAGTAATTCATTTATAACAAATTCTAAATATTATGTAAGGTTCATTGAAATTTACACACAGACTTCATAATCAATACATGCATCTAAAAATGTACAAGTTTTTAAAGCTTTAAAATTCTCCTGGTGAGTAAGTTATTCCTTCCGTTTCTTTTCTACTTTCTTCTTCCAACAACTCTGCTTTTCTTTTTTTTCCTGAATTCTTCAAATTTTAAACTTTTTCTGCTTGTAGCAAGGTGTAGCCTCTTCTGATCTATGCGTTTAGCAATTTTTGCAGTGTTTAAACCAACAGTTTGTCCACTTTCAGTTGAAGAATCAGCAATTGATTTAAAAATACCTGTATTATATGAACAGATTCCTTCACTTACACCAATTTGTAATTTAGTTTTGGAAATAAATATATTCTTGGGGCATTTCGACCATATCACGTTGTGCAGAGCTTCATTCGCATTCTGTGTTTTTCCAGCAATGCATCTGCTTAGCAAGGAGTCTGAAGCTAATCTTTGATAGAGCGGTAATATCTTTGATGCTACTTTTTCAGTAAGTGGTGTTTTTATTTTCTCTGAATGGGACCCAGGTTCTTCATTCCTAGCACGAGCTCGCTGGAAGAAACACCACGATTCCTGTCCAACAGGGCATTTTCCATGCATAGGCTTCTCATCTGTTGATTGACAGTGGGACAGTGTAGCATAAATTGCTGTTTTCATATTATCAACATTACCCAAGTTATTTTGAATCACATTCCGATAATAGTTAGTTAGTTTAATTATTGTGGGATCTTTCAGTGATCCATGTCGTTTGCCACCGAGTGGTACCCCAGTTCCAGCGTGTTCTTTTACAATTTTCCTCAATCCTGTACCCAACCTTTTTGCAACATGATTCAAGCATTCTATCTTCTTTATTTCTTTATCTCCATATATTTTAATGCTATTTAGATGTGCCAAAGTCTTGGCATTACCATCAGAAACCATGTGGTGTATTGAAAGCCAAAACGTTCTGACCTCAACCAAATTTTTTCTGCCGCTATCATCTCCATAGCTGGAGATGATCCTTTGTAATTACACTGACAGTTGTTTTTGTGTATTTCAAACCATTCTTTATATTTATTACTACTTTCTCCTAACATTTTTTTCTTTCTTTCACATATTACACAAAATTTTGATAATATCTCAAAATCTATGACAAGTCCCGTTACCACTTCTATACAACACCCAATGCCGTACTTCGAGGTAAATTCCCTTTTCTGCCAACTTCCATCATAACTTACGGTCAGCTCAATCGGTTTTGAATTGTCTGTGTCGTCCAATACAGTATAAGCTTTCCGTACTTCAGTCCTTGCTTGTTGTAAAGAGGTTTCAACATTTTTTTACGCTTATTCTAGAAATATTCCTACAATGTAAATTATAGGCTTCATTGTTCATCCCTGGCATATTTAAAAACAAACTGAATACATCAAGACCCTTATGACCTTTCCCCATAGATGTAAAAGCATGGACTATTCTTCTATTTACGTCATAAGGCGGCCTCGAGGAGTCATGCTTCGATATACGGCCTGATGTTTCAAATTTTATTTTATGATCACATGTTGAGCATGATATTTGATATATATTAGCATAGCCTTTAACAACTGCTTCATTTACAACCACAGTTTTAGACAGACAGCCAGGGCAAGGAAACAATGACAGTAACTGAATAAAATGTCTTTTATCAAGTAACATATATTCTGGTGCATCATTATTATTCACAGGGATAATTGTATTATAACTATTGTATAAAGCAAATCCTGTCTGCTTATTGTCTTGTAGTAAACTATTTGATGATTCAGACAAACTGTCATTAGTAATAGAAAAAACACCATTATAATCTAATGCAGATTGGGACATAACCCTACTTGTACCTGGCTCTGCATCATTTACTCTTTCCTTTTTTTCTTCCCATCTTTTTGCAATAATCTTCTTATTTCTAAGTGACAAATTCCTTTTAGATTTTTTTACTCTTCCCATTTTTCACTACACTTATAAAAAGACACTGGTAACCACTTCAATTGCAAGTAGGCCTAAGAAAATATAACATAACCTGCACTTTACTGAACAAAACCAGCTGAAGACAGAATCAGCTGACATAGGGAATTCGCTGACTACCAGGTGAAAAGTGTACCATTATTATGAATACTGTAGATTGAAATAAAAAAACAATGTACTGCTACAAAATAAAACTTATTTTAATCATAATCACTACATTATATAATAATGACAAAAATCATAAAATCGGGCAAATTTCACTATTTACACGTACTACTAGACGTTAATTTTTTTTTTATGAAAATGAAAGATTTCTTTAATAATATATATATGGACATGCTCAGGAAGGTCTGTAGAATAAAATAAGCTAATAAACAAATTTTGAAATTTTTCAGTTTTTGGCGAATTTTCACTGGTGCCTCCTCCCCTTAACAGTGAAAAATATTAGTAGTGTCTGGTGCAAGAAAGTAATTAATTGTCTTATAGTCAGTTGTGCAGTTAGAAAACCATATAGAGAGGCAGGCCCAGATGTTCCACTAGGCACACTAGACACGTGCCTAGGGGCAGCAGGCTCAGGGGGGCGGCACAAGGTGAACAATTATTTGTTAAAATTTAATGTTTTCGGTTTTTTAATTACAGTATTTGTATTGAACACTTGCATTATGGCCAAATTGAAGAAAATGGTTTTGAAATAACCTTTGATTATATCATTGAATGACACATTATTGCACTGGGTCTATCAATAGCGGTGGTCGGAGCGGAGCACGGTCGTATATACAGGTCTGGACACTATATTATGTCAGTGATTGACAAATAAAGTTTCGTTGATCTATAATGAGGTTACATAATTGTATTTTAAGCACGTTACATATCACAAGGTGTAACAAAAGAACAAAGTAAACTTAGTGCATAGTACCAACCTCGTGTTGTGCGTGAGGGAACAGAGGACCTTGTTGAATCACAATACAACACAGTCGTTGGACACAAACAGATCAAGTAACAAAAGTGGGAAAATTCTGGCTAAATAATAGGTTACCTTATAAAAGACTAAATCTTTTACAAATTTGAGGAATATTTTACATTTTATTATCATTTGTGGAATATTTTATATTAATAATATCAATGAATAAATTGGTGTGAATAATAATGAATATGAGTTAAGTTATTTTTAACGTCATCTCCCCTTAACCTAACCTGTGCTAAACGAGTTTTCGTCTAGCCAAATTTAGAATTTCTGATATGGGAAGTTCGTTATTTTTAAATAGTTTTGATGGGGACAGTATTTCAGTATTCACATTCCACCTGTCAAAAAATGGTGTTTTTTTCGGAATCTTCTGAAAAGGTAAGTAAAGTAGTATCAGGGCCTTCTTATTTGTATTGTTAAATTACATTTTGTCATCTGCAAAAACATACAGTCAGGACTGTTGGGTACAACACACAAAAAGATTAATTTCCTTTTATAACCAATCAGTTTTTTTAATTGCAAAACAGGATACAACACTGAATTAACTTATCAACTTCTCTCTTAAAAGGTACATACAGTTGTTTAAACAGTGTTCTGGGAGGAAAGGACACAATTTCATGAGGTGATTCCAGAGCAAGTTATGATTCTTGTTCTAAAGTTATAACCTGTTAAAAATTTTGCTCATGTTTTTTTTCTGAGGGTAACTGAAAAGCGCGAAAAATTAGCATCAAAAAACATACCAGTAACTTTTCAGATCTAGTGTACAATAACTTTGTTACAGTGGTAATAGAAAAGGAAAATCTAATGAAACTTATATGTAAACAATGCTAATTAAAAAACAAATCCTTAAATTCATAGTGACCATCAATCAATGAATTTTTTTCGGTGAAGGGTTTGTGAGGATCAGTCAAAAAATATAACACAAAATTTAAATTATTTGTGTCAACATTTTGACAATACTGTCATTATCAGGATTGTACATACAAATGATTGTGTGTTTGGCGTCGTAACAGCTCAGCAACAATTGTCCTTATGGTGACAATAAATATTGTCAAAATGTCAACACAAATATTTTAAAATTTGTGTTATAGTTTCTGAGTGATCCTCACAAACCTTCACCAGAAAAATTAAAAAACAAATACAAGTTTGAGGAATTTGACTTGAATTAACATTGTCTGCAGAATCAGAATCAAGAGCAGTTTCTTGAGAAGAACATCTCTGGAGATAGTAGAGTTTATGTACTTTTAGCAAAATGAAAGTCAATTGAAATCAAAGTGGAGTAGACATGGTGATGCACTACTTACTCTAGTGTTGTGCTAGGAAATTGGAAAAGTACAGAACAAAGGCCATATCATTAATAAGTGTATCAAGCAGGTGGCTAAGCTGACAGCCTAGTAATAGTTGGTAAAAAGAGAAATACAGACTCTGTAACATTTTGAAAAAGCAAGTGTGAATAATAAACAATAAATTATTATTTCTCCTTGTACGAGCTGTGAAACAGATACAGAATAAAGAAAAGTAACTGATAATGGGCAGAAGTAGTCAAGGAACAAGTAGACTGATGAGCGAAAATTGGCCAGAACTGCACTGAACTTACAGTTGGATTCAAATTTTCAAATCCAACAGAAAGGAAAATATCAGCATGGAGAACCATACATGACTTCCATGTTCTAAGATTTATATTTAAAATCATTTTTGAAATGAAATATTACCATAGAAACTACTTCTTTCTACTTACTGCTTCAGACTTAACCACAGTACTGTGGTCACTAACGTATACCACCTCACGTTATCGCACTCGATTTTCACTGATGATGGAAGTCGATGGCATTGCCGAAACGTCTAGTTTTGTAGAAAACATTGGACTACGGCCAAACATCCCGGGAAGGAATTTTAACAAAAACTACTTCTTTGTTGCCGATAACATTGTACACACACATATATATATTATGTACTGCTGTTAAAATGCACACAGTACATAATAGGGAGATAATAAATTTTAAAAGAGAAAGGATACAGATTTTTTATTGAATGTAAACAAACAACATTGGGAATATCGACTTACTCAGTCAACATAGAGGTCGATTCCTATATGAGATAAAACCATATTTAGTTATATGTTCAGAAAATAATATATGAAATTGGAATGAATGTTATAAGAATAGTAAAGAGTAATAAAATTATAATTTAATAAATAACCAATAGAATTACGAATATTAGAGGTAAAATAAAGATGTTTAATAAGAAATAGAAAAATGATATATGTTTTAATAGGTATATGATAAACAGATGTAAAGAAATTAGGGAATTATCATAGGGGCAATTTTGTAAATTGTTAAAAAATTGTATTGTATAGTGATGAAGGAAATGTATTAGTCTTCAATTATATCTGAGAAAAGAAACATTAGAGTCTTCAATTAAATTCATTAAAAGAAACATTAGTCTTCAATTAAATTCATTAAGAGTAACGTTATGAGTCTTCAATTAAATTTAATAAGAGTAACATGAAGAGTCTAATTATATATCTAATAGTAACTACAGGAAGAGTCTAAATTAATAAAATAACATTTGCACAGCATCAAGTTAATGTAACAAGGAAAAGAAAATACAGTAAAGGAATTTAAATTGTGATACCAGAGTTTTGATTATAATATTTAATAAGTAAATAATAATACGAGAAATATAACAATATCCTTGATAGAACGACAACCGAAGAGGAAAATCTTGGACTGAAGAATAGTTTAAGTGGCCATAAAGGATAATTAAGTGTTCCGAGGAGACATCTGTGTTGCAGTAGTCCTGGAGAGCGGCATTCAGCGGTGAGAGCAATAAGAAATTTGTGTGAAGGAAGAGATTGCCAAGCCTAATATTGCTTTTGAAAAAAGGTAAACAACAACCAGAAGTGAACCCGTGGCAGCTGGAAGAATTCAGAATCGGTTAAGTTACATTAGTCTGTTATTTATTTTTTACATGGTTAATTATCAAAATACTACATATTAACTGAATTTGGTTTGGTTTAAAGAAAAGAAAATAATAGATAGGGGGAGTGGGGGCACTATGAGATACTAAAATTACTTTTGTTCAAAACTCTCTTTCCATTAAGTCTTCGGATTTTCTAATGAGTGCATTTCAAAGATCAAACATTTATCTACGCAATGATTCATACAATAATTCCCTATAAAATATGTAACAGAAAATTTTCAGAAGAAAAATAAAAAACAATTACTAGTGTCCCATTGTTCCCCCACTGTGGGCCACTTTGAGACAGGTACCGGGGTAGAATGAGACAAAAGCATTTTAAAAATTTATTGTATGTATTTATTTCAAATTTTTCTTATAACAATGTACAATGCTTATCACACATTAATATATTCTATTTAAACTTCATACTATCCAACAATCATACTTTCATACTTTTTAATAGCCTACACAATTAACGTAAAATAAAAAACACACAAATGATATTTTGTCAACATAATTGAATCAATAATTAAATCAATATAGTTGGTTGAACTTCTACTGCAATTTAAAAAAAGCTTAACGAGTTGTGAATGCAATAAACAAGTATTGTAACATTATTACTAGATTGATTTAAATTCTGAAACAAACAAAATTCTGACACAAAACAAAAAGATGGCAGTATTTAAACACTAAAAAAAATAAAAAAATAGAAAAGAATAATTGTAAAATATTAGGCCTAATTTAGCCTACTTTAATATTAAAACAATTTAAATTAACACTAAATTTTAAATAACTTTGTTGCCTTTTTGTTTGTCCATAAAATGTTGGCTGTGGTAAAATCATTTTTATATCATTTAATGCCACAGCCTTTATGTCAGGGATTTCAGGGTATTTAAATTTTTGACCTTCCTCTGACATTCGTAAATAAGTGATATCACATTCATCATCGTTACCTGATTTATTGCTGATTAATTTACCTATATAATAAACTTCACTGCGCCTTAGTTAGAAACTGGACGAGAACAAAATCGCCCTCTTTTGGTTCCCTATCCAACGCATCAAACCCTTCCGGGTTATCCAAATTAGAAAAGGTTTCACTGAAAGATGAAACAGAACTTGAAGATAACATTTCAGGTTCATCAGACTCTTCACTTTCAACTGAAAACAGTTTTTTTGGTTTCAGTTTTCTTGTAGGTTTCTTTTTTTTTAATAAACCTGCACTTCGAGAGGCAATTTCATTTTTTTCAGGAGTGTCTGTTGCAATAATGCATTTACCCCTTTTTCTACCCCTGTTGGAAAGTTTTCGTGGACCTGCTCGGGGATAGCCCTTGAACTCAGATGGAGCGATAAATGTTTTTCGGTTATCAGGTAACGTTGTGATATTGCCGGTAATAGTGGATGGAATCTCCTGTGCAAAAGAGGAAGTTGATGGATTTTCTTGTTGAAAAACAGAGACAAGTTGATGTGAATTCTCAACAGAAGAACTATTATTTTGTGGCGCTGGCCTATCGGTGATATTACTTGCAAGGAAATCAGCATCTGTGAATATGTCTTTATCGAAAGGGAAAATACCCGTTTTCTGGAAACCAGCTATTATATTTTGGGGTGTCATTGACCTTTCCTACGCTGGTTTAACACAACCTGCAATCTGATATATGGTCAAGGGAGTTGCATGAGAATCTAACCATGATTTTACTGCTGCATTGTAATACGTTTTGAATGGTGCGAAAACTGCTACATCCAAGGGCTGCATTTTATCAGAACAGTGAGGAGGTAATGTCAAAATAGTTACCCCATTGTCCTTTGCGAGGTCTAAGCAATCTATTGAAAGGTGGCTTTCATGATTATCGTACAGAAGTAGTGTTGTATTACTTTTGGATGAGCAAGTGTATTTAATGAAATGACGAATTACTTCAACAAACAATTCTGCTGTCATCCATCCAGACTGTGTGGCAAGACCCAAAGTGTTAGCTGGTGCATCATTAATCATATGGGATTTAAAATGCACTCTAGGAAAAACCACTGCTGGGGGCAAACTATTACCATTTGCACCAATGATACAACAAACAGTAACAAGAGACCCTTTTTCACCACTGGTTATTTCGTGAACTTGTCTGGCACCTTTTTCGCCAATCACTTTACGAGGTGTCTGAACGGTAGTCACACCAGTTTCATCAAGATTGTACAATCTACTACCATTAGCAAACCCTGGATTTCTCGACATAACGTCCGAAAGTTTATCAAAAAATATTTTAACATTATATTTATTAAACGATGTTGCACGAGCAATGCTACGAGCCTCAGGTAATCTTAAAGTTAGATGCTTATTGCGTTCCATAAACCCTTGTAACCAATCTATTCCTGCTAATTTACTAATAACCCAAGTGTCCGGTATTTTCAAGTTATTTTTTATTGCAGTTTCATATGCCAGGCGTCTACAGTCTATTGTTGACAAAGGAAAATTCATTTTTGAGCAAGCTAATAAATACTCTCCTAGTTGTGATTCTTGTTCGTTTGTAAAGATTTTTCGATTATCATAACGAGGCGTCATGTTTATCTCTGTGCCTGGTTCAGCAGTCTTAATTTTTTTTACATACCTGGACAAAAACCACAAAATAGGAGTATTAGCTGGATGGTCTGACTGATTCGTCGACAACTGTCAGTTAATTGTATTTTTTTAGCTAATTTACATTAAATAAATAAATTGCACTTACCGAGACACAGTTTGAAATGAGAGGCCTTTAATATTTGCTGCTCTTCGGATACTAAGCCCATCTTTAATAACCATATTTATGGCTTCTGTCATGTCACCAGCTGTAAAAGACCCCTTGTTTGTTTTACGCACATGGTGGTGCACCATTTTACAGTCTGGAATAAAAGTAATTAATTTTAATGAAATTCAGTGATTAAAACAGGCCTACATGTATATAATTCTAACTGTCTCAACTGATTAAAACTTGTAACTGCAAAATGTCTTGATATTAAATATTTTGGTAAAGTAAATAAAATGTTTTCAATATTAAAAAATTATGATAGGCTAAAACTGAATTTATAGTTTTTATGGTTACAGTTATAGTTTTTGTGTTTATTAGATTAAATAAAATGCAGTAAATTTTAACATTCTTACTTGCAGAAAGAGAAAGTCATATCAGACAAAACTGACTGCAGAAAGGGGTACAATGAGACGTCTCATAGTGCCCCCAATCTTGACGTCTCAATGTTCCCCACAGGGACCTTACTTAAAATAACAAAGAAAAACTAAACTTGTAACTAACCTACACGCTTTTAAATTTGTAGTAGTATACAGAAAACATTGGAGTTTACAGTAGTATTATCATTATTAATCTTAGAATAACAGAAAACTAATAAAAATTAAAAAAACACAGTCAATAAAAAAATAATTTCCTTACCTGAAAAGAAGAAATGTTGCAAAGAAACCAGTTGACTCACATAATGGCTTCCAAAATACATTCCAGACTACCACATGTAGTACTACTTTTCACCACATTATACTCAGCGCTCCAGTGTTACCATTTTGGGGGAAAATATAAATGTCTCACTGTTCCCCCTGTCTCATTGTACCCCCACTCCCCCTACAATCGTAAATACGATCAAATAACTTAATAATCATTAACCCTGAGAGAAAGTTACTTTACATGTACTGGTAAATAAAAAACATAATAACAGTAGGTACATTTATTAATTGTATTATACTATTAAATAATTACAATACCTGTGTATTCTATTGTATTCTATCAATAAAAAACAACAGTACAATATATATATATATATTATAACGTTACCAAATCCCATAGATTTGGGGTTATATGTAGGTTTCAAAAATCAAATATAAAATGATTCTAAATCGATAGAACCATGTCTCGCGCTGTAGCGAGCATTCAAAACAATTGTAAAACGCCCAGCGGCTATGTCCGGTGGCGTTATGTAAGCACACACACACACCGTTATAAATTAGGGACACGCCCTAACTTTAAATCATTAATATTTCGGAAACGAATAAATATAGGCAAAAACCAAGATAGCCAAAATGTTTGACGAAATATTAAGAATAGGGTGTGCAAATTTCAATACATATAATTAAAGAGTTATTGAGATAATTCATTTTATTTAAATAACTTCCATAGTGAGTGAGCTAGGGAGTTCAGATTTGAATATGTTATAATTATAAAAATTACTAATCAAATGTATATGTTAGAATAAGCATAACTTGGCTTCCAGCCAAGATAATCTCAATACAATTTGCAACTGGATATCCGACTGACAGTTGGATCCGGTGTATTTCAGAATATTAAAAATAATAACAATTCTCGAACTGTGGGAATTATTTTTCGTTCTCACAGAATGAGGTGACTAAATTCCAAGTAGAAGGGAGAGTGTTTCAGCCAATCAGATCATTCTAAAAATTTTGAAGAACCGTTGGTTTCAGGCTGGAACACATTCTTCTGTTAGCACTCAACCTGTGAACAACACAGTCTCTGTAACGGGGCAAAAGGGAGGTGTTTTATTTTATTAAAATGTGTAAATTCATTTCATCGGCGTGGCCAGTCACATGTTGAGTAGAAGTTTTGTTCAAACAAAGAAACGATACGATGTAGCTGTGTGATGGAATGTGGCAAGGTGTAACAGCGCAATAAAATTCCAGGAACTGGAGGTTGAGTGACACGCGCAACCACCAGCAGGCGCGCAGCCGATGCCGAGTTGTTTAAAACAAAATGGCTATGTGGGAATTTTGTCCAGCATGTGCTCAGAAACACGACGGAAACATAACTAGACCACATCTTTACAGTGACGTAAACCACTGGACAACGAATTTCGTCGACGTCCAACACACGGGAGTTACACGTGTTACCTGAGCAACTGCTAAGACTTTAGCTGCAAAGGCTGTGAAAAGTGAACAAATCTGTTAGAAGAAAAGGCAGTGATGTCCGCCCGCATGTAAAGCCAGTCGGAAAATAACATACTAACACCCCGGACGCGAGCGTTTGTGCGTCCGCCGACTGGACACAGTTTAATTCCGACGGCATGTAAAAGTGAAAAAACGGACAGTCGACCTACAGCATCGGCTGCGGCGACGGAAAGTACATTAAAAAATGGAGTGAAGTGAGAACCATTCTAAGTATATGAAATAACATTTGGATCTACGCTCAAGGTGCCACGCGGTCGTGGATTACGCCACCGTATCATGTAAACGTATTAAAGGGAATATATCTTATGTTATTAAAAAGGGGTTTTGTAATGGCTTGTGTGTGTGTGTGTGTGTGTGTGTGTGTGTGTGTGTGTGTGTGTGTGTGTGTGTGTGTGTGTGTGTGTGTGTGTGTGTGTGTGTGTGTGTGTGTGTGTGTGTGTGTGTGTGTGTGTGTGAGCAGGCTGGGCGGCCTCCATTAAGGTAATATATTAAAAGAATTTTAGTAGTATCCAATAGTAAAGAAATGAAAAGGTAAATAAATAACATGTTGCAATTTTAATGAATTAAATAAAATCATAGTTTGTTTCTCTTCACAAAATGCGAGTTGCGTCTGTTATTGATATAACCTTATAAATCACTCTTGCATCTCAACGTTCGTGTGACGGATTCTGGGTTGAGAAGGCAAAACAAGGTAGGTGGAGGATAAATAATTTTATTTATTTGTATTTGTATTTGTATAAATAATTAACATCACAGATGGCGCGTCCGAAGCAGGGACAGTTTTTATAAATTAAAATATAAATATAAAAACCACACCTACAAATAAGATGCAAGTGTGATTTAAGGTTAAGTAACGATACGTAAAGTACGTAAAACAATAAATTAAGGTTACATCAAATATAAGATGTTGTATATGTAAATTAAGAATTAGTTAAACAAAAATCAGTAAATTTACAACCTAAAAATGGCAGGAAATAATGAAAACAATATCAATGAAATAACTAGTGTTGACAATTTTGATGAGTCAGTTGTTATGCATAATATTGAGGTCCACTCGACTCCAAACGTGAGTCAGGACAATAAAATAAAAATAAATGTGACAGATGAAACAAATATAACAGAGGACTCGGGAGTACAGTTGACTCCAACCTCGACAAAATATAGTAACAAAGTAGAAAACGATATGATGAGTGTTATACTAAATCAATTCGAGAAAATCAACTGTAAATTTGACGAACAAAAGAGTAGTTTTGACACCAAATTCAACGAACAAAATAATAAATTTGACGAACTTAAATTTGATATTAACGAGGTCAAAATTCAGAATGAGAGTAAGTGTAACGAATTGAAACGAGATATTGAGAAAGTAGTAGAGTCAGTAGGGGAACAGATTAAAAGTAATATTAATAATGATAATAAAAAAGTAACAAGTGATAAAAATGATGTTGAAAATGATAATATAATTAAGAATGTGGTATCAGAGAGTGATACGTTGAAAATAGTTAGTGAGATAGTGAGTGAGAGTGAGCGAGTAATAGGTTGTAACGGAGTAGTAATTAGTGTTGATTAATTAGAGAAAGAGTGGCAAGAGAGATTAGATGAGTATGTAGGGCAGAGGGTAAATTTTCCCCATATTTATGATGAACCAAGGTGTTCACAAATGTTGTTGTTGAAGGGCAAGAGTCCCTTGTTATTGGAAGACACGAGGTCTTTGAGTTGTTCCCTGAGTTTTTATGAGTTAGTACCCTCTGTGTGGGATGGTGTCGAAAGTGTGAGATGGCGTTATGGTGAGAGAGATTTAGATAGAGAATTGTGTATTGATAGAGAGATAGAATAATATAAGTTAAAGAGAAATTATAAAGAGTTGAAAGAGAGGTTAGAATGGAAGGAAATAGATGATATGAAATGCTTACCTGTTGAAGGAGAGATAAATGAATATTTTGATAATACCATTGTAAATGATAAACACCTACCTTATATTGTAATGAGTGTAGTAGAAGAATATGATGAGAAAGTAACTGACTTTAGATTGAATAAAACTACTGATAGAGACCAAACTAAAATCACATATGTAGACGGGTTTTATGAATTGATAGATAAGAATGATGTCAAATATTATGTCGATAATGGTCATAATAATAATAACAAATTGTGTGTGGATAACAATGAGGTATGTTATAAATATATTCGATATATATTCGATGATGGAGGCTGAACATAAACTTAATAAATGGACATTTTAAATATTTTGATTTATGGTTCTGACCTTGCTTACTTAGAAAATGAAGTGTGGTAAAATTGAACAATTAATGACGAAGAATTTGTAAATAATTTAGTGAAATTGATTGTGTGTATTGTAAAATGTTTTATGTAAACAATGTGTATGTAATAGAAATTGATTTTAATAGTAATAATATTTTGAGCAGTTTAAATAAATAACAAAAATAATTTTGAAGACAGTAATTAACGAATTGTAATTGTTTTGATAATAATTGAAATATGTTGTGTTTTCAATAATTGATTTAATTAAAATAAGTTAAGATGATGAATATTTTTTAGTGGGATTTAAAATGTTATATAACTGAGTTGTGATAATGAAGTTAAATTGTTTTATGAGATGTCAATTTGATAACAATAAATAAATAAATGTTAAATTGTTTAGTATGGAATAACATTGTTGTTAAAATGTTGCAGAAGGTACAGGGAGTTATTGATGTTTATATTTGTGTGCTTATGACAGGGTATGAGCGATGTACTGTGAGTATAAATTTTGTAATACAGGTTATTTAGAGTAAAATGTTTACAGGTGTTGAAAAGATTTTAAACTCAATGATGAAACTAATTTGAGATAACTGTACTAAATAGAAACCATACTCAAAAGGTAGTAATAACTGAAATATGAGATAAAATAAATGTTAATAATAAATTTGAAATTTTTGAGGAATCTAATTGTAGTAAGTGGTAAATAATGAAATGATGATATATAGAAGAGTTAATAAAAATCTCAAATTTAATGTTTATAATTTTCTGTATAAATTATTGGAAGAAGAATTGTTTGTTTAATGTGAATGTAACAATGCTAATGATCAAGGTTAATATCGATTTGTTTATTATGTTATGCTGTGTTATCATACAAGATATATGGGTAATTTTGGGGGGTTGTGTGGTGTTAATAGAAGTGCCATACTTAGGGAGTGTAGAAACTGCAAGTGTAGAAGGGTTAATTTAGTTATTAGTAAGCTATTGCCGTGGTGGCATGTGCCACGGTAGGTAGCGGTAAGTGTTGGGGGTAACAGGGAGTGTTACCTCCATCGGAGGCCAAAATGGCGTAAAATACACGGCACAATTTTTATATAATTTTATGTTATATGCTGATTGATTGCCGTGCCGTGTATCATAATGACGTAGAGAACATGCCTGAATTTAGAGTTGATTTCCCCGACTTTTCGGGTGATTACTGCCTTACCAGCACTAATCGTGGTTTTGGATAGCGGTCAGCTATGGCCATAAAGTAAAAACCTTGACCATAGCTGGCTTGAAATTGGTGTATATTTGAAATTAATGGGGGGTGACTTTAGAGGAAATCCCCGGAACTATGGAACAGCGGCTGCCACTCTGTTCGCGTAGGAACAGTAAACCAGGTGGTAGACCCGTTTTAAGGACATATAAATATATAACATAGATATGATGATATCCACTTAATTTTAAAATGTAACGCTGAAGCAACGACGCGGAGATGATAAATTCCTCCACCAATGCCGTCCTTGTGGATGCAAATTGGCGCAAGAGTCCACCCTAAGAAAACAATAGTGTGTGTGGCAGGGTGGTTTCTCCAGGGGAGCAACGAATTAAAATTTTGTAACTTAACAAGGGCAACTCGCTCTTGAAGTAATTAACTAATTGTTTTAATTTGAGAAAATGTATACAGTAGATGTTTATTATATTTTGGTTATCATGTTTCAGTGGGTCATTAATCTTGTTATGTTAGAGTGTAAGAATTATAAATATGTGTTATGTATTTTTCGTTATGTAATTTTGTGTAGCATTTTTGAACAAAGGTCATTCACCCGACCTAGAACATCAGCTGATAGCTGGAGTTAGATATGTAAAATGTCACTTATAAATTGTTTGCAAATTTCCAATGTAACTAATGTTTGAATATAATGATTTCAATGTGGTTAAAAGATTTTTATTTAAATTATGGAAATAATGTGAAATAGTTAAGAATTTTAAATGGTCTGTAAAAGATAGTAAATGGGAGATCTTGGGTGATTAATATTTTGTTAGGACATGTAGATCAGTCCAAGTTAAGTTTAAAGGGGTACTAGAGATGAATAAATATTGTTGCGAATAAATGTAAGATAGAATTTGAGATGTAATAGTGACACAGTAGATATGGGGAATATATGTAGAGTATTGATTGATATATATTGAGTTAATAAATAAGTGGAGATATTTTGTTGTAGATGAAAGATAGTAAATGGGAGAGTCATTAGAGTTGATGGGAATTTTGTAAGGGGGGTGGTGTGATAAGGAGTCCGCAACGAAAGGTGTTGGGACGGGAAGGGACCGTTTAGCGCCGGAAAGGGTTGCCTAGGAAAGTCCAGGGACCAGATAAGGGAATGAGAAATGGGAGGCGAACACACATCCTGAGTACAAAGGGGTAGAGAGTTTTTTTTATATATATATAAGGGTAGAATGATGCGAATTGAGTTGAGTAGTAAGTTGGGTTTAGAGATTGTTTGATAGATGTTTGAGAGAATGGGTGTCATGTTAGTTAAAGCTGTTAGTGATGTTAGAGTCAGAAGGGGATTAAGAGAATATATAAATGCCAAGTTGTAAATCGAGTTATTATGAATAATTAAATCACCCAAACTAATGCAGATTGAGAATGTTAAAGAAAATAAATCATAGTTGAAATGAAAAAATTAATTGAAACAAGTGACAAATTTTAATAGAATTTGAGAATAATGTAAAACTATAAAACGTGTAATTTTGATTACTTTAAATGTTAATTTTATGGTTAATTGCAATAATACTATGTTAATTTTAAATGTCTTATTTTATTGTTTTATTGTGTTTAAAGATAAAAAATTTTTGAAGATGTTCTATGTACTTCATGATGTAGATCCATGTATAACATAGGTAGGTCAAGGTCGTTGACTTGACCCAGAGAGATCAGCTGATGGTTGATGTTATAAACTAAACCAGTTTTGGCAATTGCTTGATGAAAATTTGTTCGTTTAATTGATTTAAATAATTTTAAATTTTTTCCGAAATTGGTAAAAATAATATTTTAATAAATTTAAATTTTTTTTTGAAAAAAAAAAAGATTGATTTTTTTTTGTGCCTGCTATCTAATTGATGTTTTGAGTTTTAAGTGTATTATTGTTTATGGGTGTTACTAGTGTTTTTTATTGGATTATATTGTTTAGAGTATGTGTGTAAACAAATGTTAGAGTAAGTGAATTCGTGTTAAATAAGGTATTCAATTTGTTTTCTTTAGGATTGTGAGTAGTAATGAAGAGAATTAGGGACTAAGGTAAAAGATTTTCTTATTGCGATTTTTGAGGAAGTACAATTTGATTTTAACGTAATGTAACGTATTTCCACGTTACAAATCCAGGGAACCCATCTTAACTGACCTCTGCCAATTACATGGGCTGCCTACGTTGTAACGAACTGTATTAAAATCAAATTAATTGAACAAATTACTCACTATCAGTGTAAGGAAACAAGGGAAGGTATTTTACTGATTTATGCACTCATTTTCATGTGTAACAAGACGACTTCTCTTTATTTAACAACAGTTACTGACAGATCCCATGGCATCATTATTTAAACTAAAATATTTAAATGCTTTTCATAAAACTATGGGATCAAATTTATTATATATTCTTATACCTCGGATCTGAGTTTACTTTCTGTATATTTATAGTAAAGACTTCTAAATATTTTCAGTTCATTTTAGAAGCTTGCAAGACTTCTTTAACCACTTGAAGAATGGTACTATTACTTGGAACGATAATAAGTTACATTAACATTTAAAGCGTTACAACGTATGATAATTGAATTTTTATAGTAAACTCTTAGATTTTCTCATTATAATGTTTACATAAAATTAATCGTCTTTGAAAAGTCTCTTTTAGAAGTGAGTAGTGTAACAAATATGATTAACACTCGATAGCAAGGCTATCGAGTCACCTTTACAATTGAATGTAGAAACCTCGTCCTGGGGTGTCCGTCTTGGGAATCCTTGTAGTCAGCGTCATCATCTGGGTCGTGTCTTCGGCAAGAATAGGTCGGATGTTCACAGAGGAGATTGAAGCTTCTTTGGTGTAAGTATATGTAGATTCTCGGATGACCCTAAGCAACGTCTTAAGCATGGTATACGTGTCTTTATGAAGTTTCTGCAGATCACATCTTCAGGAGTGATGTTGTAAATGGAGTTACCTCTTGGAGGGAGTCGTCATCTTGCTTACCACTAGTTCTGTTTTTGTATTACATTTTCTATCTTCTTCTTACCACATATTTATGTTATTGATACATGCACACGCTTTCCACTTTTAGCAGTGGTAGTTAATATACTACATTTAACTAAAACAAACACATTAAAAACATTTGGGTAGAGCTTTCGCTCGTACGTCTGTACTGTGTGAAGGCAACATAGCGAGAGACTTTTTGCTCGCTTCAACTGGAACTTAACAAAAGGAGAGGGGCAACTACTCCGCGACAATATAGTCCCTATTTTTATTTAAGTTAACATTCTTATCACCAAAAACTATACCTTAATTATACATATATAATTTAAGTGAGTTATTTTAATGACTATTTGTGTCTTCAGATTTCTAATTTAAAACATCATGATTTGTATATCTTCCTAAATTACAGACGACTCGGTAAACACGTCGAGTCCGGAACTAACAGGTCACCGCATGTTGACAAGCAAAGGGTTAATTATGATAATAATAACTTTTTTACAATTCGGCCTTTTTATTAGTGTTTCTTTGGATCTCTTAATTACTTCTCATTCTCATACTGAGTAAATACAGGGGTTTTAGGTATTATAGTGAGATTTAAAATTACTTAATCACTCGCAAACTTAATTTTTTTTATTTACGATTACAGTTAGAATTTAAATCGTCACAGTAAATGAATTTTGAATATAAAGAGAAATGTTATGAGTGTGTGTACGAGCCCAGTAACTGCTAAAGGCAGCCCAGTGTGCACGGTAAGGGGGACATATTGGTTGGCCAGGGATTTGGAGTTTGGGGTGGCATGTTCGAAGGTTAGGTGCGCTGTGGTGCATGTCTGTTCGATTTTATGGTGTTGGGATCTCGAATAGAGAAGTCCAGTAATATCGTTCAGGTGAGGCTATAGTCGCCGAGCCTGGGGGGTAGTTTCCCCATGATGTATAAGAACTAATGGGGGTTGTTGGCACCATATCCTCACCGATCCTCTTAGGGGTTTAGCAATGAGATTTCTTCCGTTTCAACAGAAGATCTCTCATTGGGGGGGTATTGTAACGGGGCAAAAGGGAGGAGTTTTATTTTATTAAAATGTGTACATACATTTCATCGGCGTGGCCAGTCACATGTTGAGTAGAAGTTTTGTTCAAACAAAGAAACGATACGATGTAGCTGTGTGATGGAATGTGGCAAGGTGTAACAGCGCAATAAAATTCCAGGAACTGGAGGTTGAGTGACACACGCAACCACCAGCAGGCGCGCAGCCGACGCCGAGTTGTTTAAAACAAAATGGCTATGTGCGAATTTTGTCCAGCATGTGCTCAGAAACACGACGGAAACATAACTAGACCACATCTTTACAGTGACATAAACCACTGGACAACGAATTTCGTCGACGTCCAACACACGGGAGTTACACGTGTTACCTGAGCAACTGCTAAGACTTTAGCTGCAAAGGCTGTGAACAGCGAACAAATCTGTTAGAAGAAAAGGCAGTGATGTCCGCCCGCATGTAAAGCCAGTCGGAAAATAACATCCTAACACCCATCATCGTTGATGATACAGCATCGGCTGCGGCGACGGAAAGTACATTAAAAAATGGAGTGAAGTGAGAACCATTCTAAGTATGTGAAATAACATTTGGATCTACGATCAAGGTGCCACGCGGTCGTGGATTACGCCACCGTATCATGTAAACGTATTAAAGGGAATATATCTTATGTTATATTAAAAGGGGTTTTGTAATTGCTTTTGTGTGTGTGTGTGTGTGTGTGTGTGTGTGTGTGAGCAGGCTGGGCGGCCTCCATTAAGGTAATATATTTAATAGAATTTTAGTAGTATCCAATAGTAAAGAAATGAAAAGGTAAATAAATAACATGTTGCAACTTTAATTAATTAAATAAAATCTTAGTTTGTTTCTCTTCACAAAATGCGAGTTGCGTCTGTTATTGATATAACCTTATAAATCACTCTTGCATCTCAACATTCGTGTGACGGATTCTGGGATGAGAAGGCAAAACAAGGTAGGTGGAAGATAAATAATTTTATTTATTTGTATTTGTATTTGTATAAATAATTAACATCACAGATGGCGCATCTGAAGCAGGGACAGTTTTTATAAATTAAAATATAAATATAAAAACCACACCTACAAATAAGATGTAAGTGTGATTTAAGGTTAAGTAACGATACGTAAAGTATGTAAAACAATAAATTAAGGTTACATCAAATATAAGATGTTGTATATGTAAATTAAGAATTAGTTAAACAAAAATCAGTAAATTTACAACCTAAAAATGGCAGGAAATAATGAAAACAATATCAATTAAATAACTAGTGTTGACAATTTTGATGAGTCAGTTGTTATGCATAATATTGAGGTCCACTCGACTCCAAACGTGAGTCAGGTCAATAAAATAAAAATAAATGTGACAGATGAAACAAATATAACAGAGGACTCGGGAGTACAGTTGACTCCAACCTCGACAAAATATAGTAACAAAGTAGAAAACGATATGATGAGTGTTATACTAAATCAATTCGAGAAAATCAACTGTAAATTTGACGAACAAAAGAGTAGTTTTGACACCAAATTCAACGAACAAAATAATAAATTTGACGAACTTAAATTTGATATTAACGAGGTCAAAATTCAGTATGAGAGTAAGTGTAACGAATTGAAACGAGATATTGAGAAAGTAGTAGAGTCAGTAGGGGAACAGATTAAAAGTAATATTAATAATGATAATAAAAAAGTAACAAGTGATAAAAATGATGTTGAAAATGATAATATAATTAAGAATGTGGTATCAGAGAGTGATACGTTGAAAATAGTTAGTGAGATAGTGAGTGAGAGTGAGCGAGTAATAGGTTGTAACGGAGTAGTAATTAGTGTTGATTAATTAGAGAAAGAGTGGCAAGAGAGATTAGATGAGTATGTAGGGCAGAGGGTAAATTTTCCCCATATCTATGATGAACCAAGGTGTTCACAAATGTTGTTGTTGAAGGGCAAGAGTCCCTTGTTATTGGAAGACACGAGGTCTTTGAGTTGTTCCCTGAGTTTTTATGAGTTAGTACCCTCTGTGTGGGATGGTGTCGAAAGTGTGAGATGGTGTTATGGTGAGAGAGATTTAGATAGAGAATTGTGTATTGATAGAGAGATAGAATTATATAAGTTAAAGAGAAATTATAAAGAGTTGAAAGAGAGGTTAGAATGGAAGGAAATAGATGATATGAAATGCTTACCTGTTGAAAGAGAGATAAATGAATATTTTGATAATACCATTGTAAATGATAAACACCTACCTTATATTGTAATGAGTGTAGTAGAAGAATATGATGAAAAAATAACTGACTTTAGATTGAATAAAACTACTGATGGAGACCAAACTAAAATCACAGATGTAGACGGGTTTTATGAATTGATAGATAAGAATGATGTCAAATATTATGTCGATAATGGTCATAATAATAATAACAAATTGTGTGTGGATAACAATGAGGTATGTTATAAATATATTCGATATATATTCGATGATGGAGGCTGAACATAAACTTAATAAATGGACATTTTAAATATTTTGATTTATGGTTCTGACCTTGCTTACTTAGAAAATGAAGTGTGGTAAAATTGAACAATTAATGGTGAAGAATTTGTAAATAATTTAGTGAAATTGATTGTGTGTATTGTAAAATGTTTTATGTAAACAATGTGTATGTAATAGAAATTGATTTTAATAGTAATAATATTTTGAGCAGTTTAAATAAATAACAAAAATAATTTTGAAGACAGTAATTAACGAATTGTAATTGTTTTGATAATAATTGAAATATGTTGTGTTTTCAATAATTGATTTAATTAAAATAAGTTAAGATGATAAATATTTTTTGGTTGGATTTAAAATGTTATATAACTGAGTTGTGATAATGAAGTTAAATTGTTTTATGAGATGTCAATTTGATAACAATAAATAAATAAATGTTAAATTGTTTAGTATGGAATAACATTGTTGTTAAAATGTTGCAGAAGGTACAGGGAGTTATTGATGTTTATATTTGTGTGCTTATGACAGGGTATGAGCGCTGTACTGTGAGTATAAATTTTATAATACAAGTTATATAGAGTAAAATGTTTACAGGTGTTGAAAAGATTTTAAACTCAATGATGAAACTAATTTGAGATAATTGCACTAAATAGAAACCATATTCAAAAGGTAGTAATAACTGAAATATGAGATAAAATAAATGTTAATAATAAATTTGAAATTTTTGAGGAATCTAATTGTAGTAAGTGGTAAATAATGAAATGATGATATATAGAAGAGTTAATAAAAATCTCAAATTATAATGTTTATAATTTTCTGTATAAATTATTGGAAGAAGAATTGTTTGTTTAATGTGAATGTAACAATGCTAATGATCAAGGTTAATATCGATTTGTTTATTATGTTATGCTATGTTATCATACAAGATATATGGGTAATTTTGGGAGGTTGTGTGGTGTTAATAGAAGTGCCATACTTAGGGAGTGTAGAAACTGCAAGTGTAGAAGGGTTAATTTAGTTATTAGTAAGCTATTGCCGTGGTGGCATGTGCCACGGTAGGTAGCGGTAAGTGTTGGGGGTAACAGGGAGTGTTACCTCCATCGGAGGCCAAAATGGCGTACAATACACGGCACAAGTTCTATATAATTTTATGTTATATGCTGATTGATTGCCGTGCCATGTATCATAATGACATAGAGAACATGCCTGAATTTAGAGTTGATTTCCCCGACTTTTCGGGTGATTACTGCCTTACCAGCACTAATCGTGGTTTTGGATAGCGGTCAGCTATGGCCATAAAGTAAGAACCTTGACCATAGCTGGCTTGAAATTAGTGTATATTTGAAATTAATGGGGGGTGAGACTTTAGAGGAAATCCCCGGAACTATGGAACAGCGGCTGCCACTCTGTTCGCGTAGGAACAGTAAACCAGGTGGTAGACCCGTTTTAAGGGCATATAAATATATAACATAGATATGATATCCACTTAATTTTAAAATGTAACGCTGAAGCAACGACACGGAGATGATAAATTCCTCCACCAATGCCGTCCTTGTGGATGCAAATGGGCGCAACAGTCCACCCTCAGAAAACAATAGTGTGTGTGGCAGGGTGGTTGCTCAGGGGAGCAACGAATTAAAATTTTGTAACTTAACAAGGGCAACTCGCTCTTGAAGTAATTAACTAATTGTTTTAATTTGAGAAAATGTATACAGTAGATGTTTATTATATTTTGGTTATCATGTTTCAGTGGGTCATTAATCTTGTTATGTTAGAGTGTAAGAATTATAAATATGTGTTATGTATTTTTCGTTATGTAATTTTGTGTAGCATTTTTGAACAAAGGTCATTCACCCGACCTAGAACATCAGCTGATAGCTGGAGTTAGATATGTAAAATGTCACTTATAAATTGTTTGCAAATTTCCAATGTAACTAATGTTTGAATATAATGATTTCAATGTGGTTAAAAGATTTTTATTTAAATGATGGAAATAATGTGAAATAGTTAAGAATTTTAAATGGTCTGTAAAAGATAGTAAATGGGAGATCTTGGGTGATTAATATTTTGTTAGGACATGTAGATCAGTCCAAGTTGAGTTTAAAGGAGTAATAGAGATGAATAAATATTGTTGCGAATAAATGTAAGAAGAATTTGAGATGTAATAGTGACACAGTAGATATGGGGAATATATGTAGAGTATCGATTGATATATACTGAGTTAATAAATAAGTGGAGATATTTTGTTGTAGATGAAAGATAGTAAATGGGAGAGTAATTAGAGTTGATGGGAATTTTGTAAGGGGGGTGGTGTGATAAGGAGTCCGCAACGAAAGGTGTTGGGACGGGAAGGGACCGTTTAGCGCCGGAAAGGGTTGCCTAGGAAAGTCCAGGGACCAGATAAGGGAATGAGAAATGGGAGGGGAACACACATCCTGAGTACAAAGGGGTAGAGAGTTTTTTTTATATATAAGGGTAGAATGATGCGAATTGAGTTGAGTAGTAAGTTGGGTTTAGAGATTGTTTGATAGATGTTTGAGAGAATGGGCGTCATGTTAGTTAAAGCTGTTAGTGATGTTAGAGTCAGAAGGGGATTAAGAGAATATATAAATGCCAAGTTGTAAATCGAGTTATTATGAATAATTAAATCACCCAAACTAATGCAGATTGAGAATGTTAAAGAAAATAAATCATAGTTGAAATGAAAAAATTAATTGAAACAAGTGACAAATTTTAATAGAATTTGAGAATAATGTAAAACTATAAAACGTGTAATTTTGATTACTTTAAATGTTAATTTTATGGTTAATTGTAATAATACTATGTTAATTTTAAATGTCTTATTTTATTGTGTTGAAAGATAAAAATTTTTTGAAGATGTTCTATGTACTTCATGATGTAGATCCATGTATAACATAGGTAGGTCAAGGTCGTTGACCTGACCCAGAGAGATCAGCTGATGGTTGATGTTATAAACTAAACCAGTTTTGGCAATTGCATAATGAAAATTTGGTCGTTTAATTGATTTACATAATTTTAAATTTTTTCCAAAATTGGTAAAAATAATATTTTAATAAATTTAAATTTTTTTGAAAAAAAAAAAAGATTTTGATCGTTTTTTGTGCCTGCCATCTAATTGATGTTTTGAGTTTTAAGTGTATTATTGTTTATGGGTGTTACTAGTGTTTTTTATTGGATTATATTGTTTAGAGTATGTGTGTAAACAAATGTTAGATTAAGTGAATTCGTGTTTAATAAGGTATTCAATTTGTTTTCTTTAGGATTGTGAGTAGTAGTGAAGAGAATTAGGGACTAAGGTAAAAGATTTTCGTATTACGATTTTTGAGGAAGTACAATTTGATTTTAACGTAAATGAATTTTGAATATAAAGAGAAATGTTATGAGTGTGTGTACGAGCCCAGTAACTGCTAAAGGCAGCCCAGTGTGCATGGTAAGGGGGAACATATCGGTTGAGGATCTGGCATGGAGTAAGGCCAGGGATTTGGAGTTTGGGGTGGCATGTTCGAAGGTTAGGTGCGCTGTGGTGCGTGTCTGTTCGATTTTATGGTGTTGGGATCTCGAATAGAGAAGTCCAGTAATATCGTTCAGGTGCGGCCATAGTCGCCGAGCCTGGGGGATAGTTTACCCATGATGTATAAGAACTAATGGGGGTTGTTGGCACCATATCCTCACCGATCCTCTTAGGGGTTTAGCAATGAGATTTCTTCCGTTTCGACAGAAGATCTCTCATTGGGGGGGTATTGTAACGAGGCAAAAGGGAGGGGTTTTATTTTATTAAAATGTGTACATTCATTTCATCGGCGTGGCCAGTCACATGTTGAGTAGAAGTTTTGTTCAAACAAAGAAACGATACGATGTAGCTGTGTGATGGAATGTGGCAAGGTGCAACAGCGCAATAAAATTCCAGGAACTGGAGGTTGAGTGACACGCGCAACCACCAGCAGGCGTGCAGCCGACGCCGAGTTGTTTAAAACAAAATGGCTACGTGCGAATTTTGTCCAGCATGTGCTCAGAAACACGACGGAAACATAACTAGACCACACCTTTACAGTGACGTAAACCACTGGACAACGAATTTCGTCGACGTCCAACACACGGGAGTTACACATGTTACCTGAGCAACTGCTAAGACTTTAGCTGCAAAGGCTGTGAACAGTGAACAAATCTGTTAGAAGAAAAGGCAGTGATGTCCGCCCGCATGTAAAGCCAGTCGGAAAATAACATCCTAACACCCCGGACGCGAGCCGTTTGTGCGTCCGCCGACTGGACACAGTTTAATTCCGACGGCACGTAAAAGTGAAAAAACGGACAGTTGACCTACAGCATCGGCTGCGGCGACGGAAAGTACATTAAAAAATGGAGTGAAGTGAGAACCATTCTAAGTATGGGAAATAACATTTCGATCTACGCTCAAGGTGCCACGCAGTCGTGGATTACGCCACCGTATCATGTAAACGTATTAAAGGGAATATATTTTATGTTATATTAAAAGGGGTTTTGTAATGGCTTGTGTGTGTGTGTGTGTGTGTGTGTGTGTGTGTGTGTGTGTGTGTGTGTGTGTGTGTGTGTGTGTGTGTGTGTGTGTGTGTGTGTGTGTGTGTGTGTGTGTGTGTGTGTGTGTGTGTGTGAGCAGGCTGGGCGGCCTCCATTAAGGTAATATATTTAATAGAATTTTAGTAGTATCCAATAGTAAATAAATGAAAAGGTAAATAAATAACATGTTGCAATTTTAATGAATTAAATAAAATCTTAGTTTGTTTCTCTTCACAAAATGTGAGTTGCGTCTGTTATTGATATAACCTTATAAATCACTCTTGCATCTCAACATTCGTGTGACGGATTCTGGGATGAGAAGGCAAAACAAGGTAGGTGGAGGATAAATAATTTTATTTATTTGTATTTGTATTTGTATTTGTATAAATAATTAACATCACAGATGGCGCGTCCGAAGCAGGGACAGTTTTTATAAATTAAAATATAAATATAAAAACCACACCTACAAATAAGATGCAAGTGTGATTTAAGGTTAAGTAACGATACGTAAAGTACGTAAAACAATAAATTAAGGTTACATCAAATATAAGATGTTGTATATGTAAATTAAGAATTAGTTAAACAAAAATCAGTAAATTTACAACCTAAAAATGGCAGGAAATAATGAAAACAATATCAATGAAATAACTAGTGTTGACAATTTTGATGAGTCAGTTGTTATGCATAATATTGAGGTCCACTCGACTCCAAACGTGAGTCAGGTCAATAAAATAAAAATAAATGTGACAGATGAAACAAATATAACAGAGGACTCGGGAGTACAGTTGACTCCAACCTCGACAAAATATAGTAACAAAGTAGAAAACGATATGATGAGTGTTATACTAAATCAATTCGAGAAAACAAACTGTAAATTTGATGAACAAAAGAGTAGTTTTGACACCAAATTCAACGAACAAAATAATAAATTTGACGAACTTAAATTTGATATTAACGAGGTCAAAATTCAGTATGAGAGTAGGTGTAACGAATTGAAACGAGATATTGAGAAAGTAGTAGAGTCAGTAGGGGAACAGATTAAAAGTAATATTAATAATGATAATAAAAAAGTAACAAGTGATAAAAATGATGTTGAAAATGATAATATAATTAAGAATGTGGTATCAGAAGTGATACGTTGAAAATAGTTAGTGAGATAGTGAGTGAGAGTGACAGAGTAATAGGTTGTAATGGAGTAGTAATTAGTGTTGATGAATTAGAGAAAGAGTGGCAAGAGAGATTAGATGAGTATGTAGGGCAGAGGGTAAATTTTCCCCATATTTATGATGAACCAAGGTGTTCACAAATGTTGTTGTTGAAGGGCAAGAGTCCCTTGTTATTGGAAGACACGAGGTCTTTGAGTTGTTCCCCGAGTTTTTATGAGTTAGTACCCTCTGTGTGGGATGGTGTCGAAAGTGTGAGATGGCGTTATGGTGAGAGAGATTTAGATAGAGAATTGTGTATTGATAGAGAGATAGAATTATATAATTTAAAAAGAGAAATTATAAAGAGTTGAAAGAGAGGTTAGAATGGAAGGAAATAGATGATATGAAATGCTTACCTGTTGAAAGAGAGATAAATGAATATTTTGATAATACCATTGTAAATGATAAACACCTACCTCATATTGTAATGAGTGTAGTAGAAGAATATGATGAGAAAATAACTGACTTTAGATTGAATAAAACTACTGATGGAGACCAAACTAAAATCACAGATGTAGACGGGTTTTATGAATTGATAGATAAGAATGATTTCAAATATTATGTCGATAATGGTCATAATAATAATAATAACAAATTGTGTGTGGATAACAATGAGGTATGTTATAAATATATTCGATATATATATACGATGATGGAGGCTGAACATAAACTTAATAAATGGACATTTTAAATATTTTGATTTATGGTTCTGACCTTGCTTACTTAGAAAATGAAGTGTGGTAAAATTGAACAATTAATGACGAAGAATTTGTAAATAATTTAGTGAAATTGATTGTGTGTATTGTAAAATGTTTTATGTAAACAATGTGTATGTAATAGAAATTGATTTTAATAGTAATAATATTTTGAGCAGTTTAAATAAATAACAAAAATAATTTTGAAGACAGTAATTAACGAATTGTAATTGTTTTGATAATAATTGAAATATGTTGTGTTTTCAATAATTGATTTAATTAAAATAAGTTAAGATGATAAATATTTTTTGGTTGGATTTAAAATGTTATATAATTGAGTTGTGATGATGAAGTTAAATTGTTTTATGAATGTCAATTTGATAACAATAAATAAATAAATGTTAAATTGTTTAGTATGGAATAACACTGTTGTTAAAATGTTGCAGAAGGTACAGGGAGTTATTGATGTTTATATTTGTGTGCGTATGACAGGGTATGAGCGATGTACTGTGAGTATAAATTTTATAATACAAGTTATATAGAGTAAAATGTTTACAGGTGTTGAAAGATTTTAAACTCAATGATGAAACTAATTTGAGATAATTGCACTAAATAGAAACCATATTCAAAAGGTAGTAATAACTGAAATATGAGATAAAATAAATGTTAATAATAAATTTGAAATTTTTGAGGAATCTAATTGTAGTAAGTGGTAAATAATGAAATGATGATATATAGAAGAGTTAATAAAAATCTCAAATTATGTTTATAATTTTCTGTATAAATTATTGGAAGAAGAATTGTTTGTTTAATGTGAATGTAACAATTCTAATGATCAAGGTTAATATCGATTTGTTTATTATGTTATGCTATGTTATCATACAAGATATATGGGTAATTTTGGGGGGTTGTGTGGTGTTAATAGAAGTGCCATACTTAGGGAGTGTAGAAACTGCAAGTGTAGAAGAGTTAATTTAGTTATTAGTAAGCTATTGCCGTGGTGGCATGTGCCACGGTAGGTAGCGGTAAGTGTTGGGGGTAACAGGGAGTGTTACCTCCATCGGAGGCCAAAATGGCGTAAAATACACGGCACAAGTTTTATATAATTTTATGTTATATGCTGATTGATTGCCGTGCCATGTATCATAATGACATAGAGAACATGCCTGAATTTAGAGTTGATTTCCCCGACTTTTCGGGTGATTACTGCCTTACCAGCACTAATCGTGGTTTTGGATAGCAGTCAGCTATGGCCATAAAGTAAGAACCTTGACCATAGCTGGCTTGAAATTAGTGTATATTTGAAATTAATGGGGGGTGAGACTTTAGAGGAAATCCCCGGAACTATGGAACAGCGGCTGCCACTCTGTTCGCGTAGGAACAGTAAACCAGGTGGTAGACCCGTTTTAAGGGCATATAAATATATAACATAGATATGATGATATCCACATAATTTTAAAATGTAACGCTGAAGCAAGGACACGGAGATGATAAATTCCTCCACCAATGCCGTCCTTGTGGATGCAAATGGGCGCAAGAGTCCACCCTAAGAAAACAATAGTGTGTGTGGCAGGGTGGTTGCTCAGGGGAGCAACGAATTAAAATTTTGTAACTTAACAAGGGCAACTCGCTCTTGAAGTAATTAACTAATTGTTTTAATTTGAGAAAATGTATACAGTAGATGTTTATTATATTTTGGTTATCATGTTTCAGTGGGTCATTAATCTTGTTATGTTAGAGTGTAAGAATTATAAATATGTGTTATGTATTTTTCGTTATGTAATTTTGTGTAGCATTTTTGAACAAAGGTCATTCACCCGACCTAGAACATCAGCTGATAGCTGGAGTTAGATATGTAAAATGTCACTTATAAATTGTTTGCAAATTTCCAATGTAACTAATGTTTGAATATAATGATTTCAATGTGGTTAAAAGATTTTTATTTAAATGATGGAAATAATGTGAAATAGTTAAGAATTTTAAATGGTCTGTAAAAGATAGTAAATGGGAGATCTTGGGTGATTAATATTTTGTTAGGACATGTAGATCAGTCCAAGTTGAGTTTAAAGGAGTAATAGAGATGAATAAATATTGTTGCGAATAAATGTAAGAAGAATTTGAGATGTAATAGTGACACAGTAGATATGGGGAATATATGTAGAGTATCGATTGATATATACTGAGTTAATAAATAAGTGGAGATATTTTGTTGTAGATGATAGTAAATGGGAGAGTAATTAGAGTTGATGGGAATTTTGTAAGGGGGGTGGTGTGATAAGGAGTCCGCAACGAAAGGTGTTGGGACGGGAAGGGACCATTTAGCGCCGGAAAGGGTTGCCTAGGAAAGTCCAGGGACCAGATAAGGGAATGAGAAATGGGAGGGGAACACACATCCTGAGTACAAAGGGGTAGAGAGTTTTTTTTATATATAAGGGTAGAATGATGCAAATTGAGTTGAGTAGTAAGTTGGGTTTAGAGATTGTTTGATAGATGTTTGAGAGAATGGGTGTCATGTTAGTTAAAGCTGTTAGTGATGTTAGAGTCAGAAGGGGATTAAGAGAATATATAAATGCCAAGTTGTAAATCGAGTTATTATGAATAATTAAATCACCCAAACTAATGCAGATTGAGAATGTTAAAGAAAATAAATCATAGTTGAAATGAAAAAATTAATTGAAACAAGTGACAAATTTTAATAGAATTTGAGAATAATGTAAAACTATAAAACGTGTAATTTTGATTACTTTAAATGTCAATTTTATGGTTAATTGTAATAATACTATGTTAATTTTAAATGTCTTATTTTATTGTTTTATTGTGTTTAAAGATAAAAAATTTTTGAAGATGTTCTATGTACTTCATGATGTAGATCCATGTATAACATAGGTAGGTCAAGGTCGTTGACTTGACCCAGAGAGATCAGCTGATGGTTGATGTTATAAACTAAACCAGTTTTGGCAATTGCTTGATGAAAATTTAGTCTTTTAATTGATTTAAATATTTTAAATTTTTTCCAAAATTGGTAAAAATAATATTTTAATAAATTTAAATTTAAAAAAAAAAAAAAAAGATTTTGATTTTTTTTTGTGCCTGCCATCTAATTGATGTTTTGAGTTTTAAGTGTATTATTGTTTATGGGTGTTACTAGTGTTTTTTATTAGATTATATTGTTTAAGAGTATGTGTGTAAACAAATGTTAGAGTAAGTGAATTCGTGTTTAATAAGGTATTCAATTTGTTTTCTTTAGGATTGTGAGTAGTAGTGAAGAGAATTAGGGACTAAGGTAAAAGATTTTCGTATTACGATTTTTGAGGAAGTACAATTTGATTTTAACGTAAATGAATTTTGAATATAAAGAGAAATGTTATGAGTGTGTGTACGAGCCCAGTAACTGCTAAAGGCAGCCCAGTGTGCATGGTAAGGGGGAACATATCGGTTGAGGATCTGGCATGGAGTAAGGCCAGGGATTTGGAGTTTGGGGTGGCATGTTCGAAGGTTAGGTGCGCTGTGGTGCGTGTCTGTTCGATTTTATGGTGTTGGGATCTCGAATAGAGAAGTCCAGTAATATCGTTCAGGTGCGGCCATAGTCGCCGAGCCTGGGGGATAGTTTACCCATGATGTATAAGAACTAATGGGGGGTTGTTGGCACCATATCCTCACCGATCCTCTTAGGGGTTTAGCAATGAGATTTCTTCCGTTTCGACAGAAGATCTCTCATTGAGGGGGTATTGTAACGGGGCAAAAGGGAGGGGTTTTATTTTATTAAAATGTGTACATTCATCTCATCGGCATGGCCAGTCACATGTTGAGTAGAAGTTTTGTTCAAACAAACAAAGCCGACGCCGAGTTGTTTAAAACAAAATGGCTATGTGCGAATTTTGTCCAGCATGTGCTCAGAAACACGACGGAAACATAACTAGACCACACCTTTACAGTGACGTAAACCACTGGACAACGAATTTCGTCGACGTCCAACACACGGGAGTTACACGTGTTACCTGAGCAACTGCTAAGACTTTAGCTGCAAAGGCTGTGAACAGCGAACAAATCTGTTAGAAGAAAAGGAAGTGATGTCCGTCCGCATGTAAAGCCAGTCGGAAAATAACATCCTAACACCCCGGACGCGAGCCGTTTGTGCGTCCGCTGACTGGACACAGTTTAATTCCAACGGCATGTAAAAGTGAAAAAACGGACAGTCGACCTACAGCATCGGCTGCGGCGACGGAAAGTACATTCAAAAATGGAGTGAAGTGAGAACCATTCTAAGTATGTGAAATAACATTTGGATCTACGCTCAAGGTGCCACACGGTCGTGGATTACGCCACCGTATCATGTAAACGTATTAAAGGGAATATATCTTATGTTATATTAAAAGGGGTTTTGTAATGGCTTGTGTGTGTGTGTGTGAGCAGGCTGGGCGGCCTCCATTAAGGTAATATATTTAATAGAATTTTAGTAGTATCCAATAGTAAAGAAATGAAAAGGTAAATAAATAACATGTTGCAATTTTAATGAATTAAATAAAATCTTAGTTTGTTTCTCTTCACAAAATGCGAGTTGCGTCTGTTATTGATATAACCTTATAAATCACTCTTGCATCTCAACGTTCGTGTGACGGATTCTGGGATGAGAAGGCAAAACAAGGTAGGTGGAGGATAAATAATTTTATTTATTTGTATTTGTATAAATATAAATTCACAACTCTTCTGTTAGAACTCAACTTGTGAACAACACAGAGACTCTTCTGTAACGACTCAATGTGAAGACGAACATTCACCATAGTCTTATGTGTCAATAAACAGATCAACTGTAACGACTGGACTGTGAAGGCGTCTACGTACGATACTCTTATCTGTCAACAAATAAGCGTACTGCGCAATACATCAAACTGTTGGCGTACGTCTATAAGAGATCGACCACATACTACGTGAAGTCACATCAAGAGTACAACAGAACGAGGCCGTCTAGAACGTGGTACGAGCTGAAGAACTGACGACGCAGAGCGACACCCGAGACGAGATACACACACACACGAGTGTAGAGTATCTGGACCGAGGGCCTGAAGCAGTTGCGGCAGTTAAACCACGGACGTTAAAACCATCAACAGTTGCTGAAGGAGCTGAGTTGCTGATCCCTGAACTTTTCGCCGGAATCCAGGACGCAGCGGAAATCATCGCCACTAGCTGATTGGACCAGGACATCGAGGGACCCCAGAGGACATCATCAAGAACTTCAGTACCAGGAAAGTCAAAAATCATTTATACATTTTTTAAAAAAAAAGATCATTTTTCTTTTTCTGTTAAAATCAATTGTAAAGTTAACTTCATCCAGATGCCGATAAAACAGAGACTCTAAATTAATAAGAACCTCAATATTGTGATAATCTGTAGAACACGTATAAGTTAAGTAAGAAGCAATAGATAAGAAGTAGACGTAGATAAAAAGGGCTATATAAATCTTAACATTGAATTACTTAGTAACTTATACTGCAGTATACGTGAAACATATCACAAGTAAATAAAAAGCACGATGAACAAGATTCACGGCTGATTTATTTCAGAGTATTTTAAAAGCATCTTGAAGTAGTAAAATCAATATTAAAGGATTGCAAACTCATTAATGAAATTATTTTATAAAAATTAACTTTGAAATCAATAAGATCAAAATTCGAATAAATTCATATTCATAAGCTTTTCCTCTGAAAGCTAATATTGATTCAGAAAACACTGAACAAATTACTAATTACTCTTTAGTACATAAGAATTGCGTTAGATGTAAGTTTTTTCATTTTATGTGCTATTAGAATAATAAACCCCAATTTTATACCCAACACTGTTTCGTTATTGCTGTACTCCAAAATCTACCAACATCACAAAACTATTCGAAATAATTATAACTGTATTCTTTGTGCTTGTACTTTTGAATTAACCTACTTGCGAATTCAAAACACAAATTCCTACAGCCCTAGTCGGAAGAAGAAGCAAGAACGCACAACAGGTAGGTCAGTTCACACTAAAATCATTTATATGCACATATGCATTTTTTTGAAATAACAAAGTTACGTTGTTATAAATGACGCATCCAACGTGTGGCAAAATAACACAGGAGGTACACACACATTGAAACTCATACAAATTGCGAAGTTATAAAATGTCGCCCTGAACGTGGGGCACGATTAATTTTGGTAAAATATTACATTGTAAAATGTAATTGAAGTGATATAAATTAAAACAAGTTTTGCTGTTTTAATTAGTAAAACAGCTGGCGTCCAACTCCAACTCAAACAATCCCTAAAGAAAGTTTTGTGAATTGGTAATAAGTACAGCAATAGAGTGTTTAAGAATATTGTGTGAAAATGGAGACCGAAAAAATGTTAAAACAATTGTTACAAGAAATGAAACAAAACGCGGCTAAAGCTGAGCAAACAACCGCGGAATTAACAGCTAAAATAGATGCGAAATTTGAACAAAGTGCAGCCAAAGCTGAACTAAATATCGTGGAATTAACAGCTAAAATAGACGCACAGAAAACAAGTTTAACCGAGACACTAGAACAGACTAACGCGGAGATAAGACAAACCGATGCTATTTAAAATAGCTGCTAAAATGACCGAAGTCGGAGAAAAAGTTCATACAGTCGAGACAAGAATAAATGAACGTTTTAAGGTTTTTGAGACCACCTCAAAAATCGTATCATAAATCGTTTATTGAACAGGTTTCGCGTATGGAGGGGCGAGTTAAAGAACACATAGGCCGGTGTGAAAAACAAACCGCGGATGTAGCTAAAAAGGTCGATAATCTCGAAGTACGGATACAAACCGACGCAACCGAAACACAACGACAAGTTGCTAGGTTAGACGCGTCGATTGTAGAAACACGTTCTGATATCGACACAAATAGAGTAAATGTATTACAAACGCTTAGCGAGGAGATTTCTAAAGTACGACAGGAAGTACGTAGGAAATCGGCACCAAATATTTTAGTACAAGGGCAAGTAGACGAAAAGAATGGAGTCTATTTCACTGGTGAAAATAATGAAAACCCGATCGAGTTCTTGCTAACGTGCGAAAACGAAATGACAAGGGTAGGTTCACGATTAGAGGACCAAGACCGGATACAGTGGGTAGTTAACGCGATGCGTGATTCAGCCAGGAGATGGTATAATATAGTATGGGATAAAATTACCACATACACGGAATTTAGACAATTGTTCGAAAACCGATATTGGAATTCGCACACGCAGAGGCTCTTGCGTAATGAACTAGAATACGGACGTTATGACCGGAAGCAGGGTATAACGCCCGAAAATTATATTATACAACAGGTTGAACGCGCTAAACATTTAACGCCAGCGTTTTCCGAGGTCGATATAGTCACGAATTGGCGTACCACTTTAATCATAATTTACGCAAGGAATACGTACGGTTGACGAACTATTAATATTAGTATCTCAAAGTGAGACCGTTTTTGATTTCGGCGGGTGGAGGTATAACCCGAATTATAATCAGATAATGATGGCCAAAATAGACGTGGGCAATATCATACTCAAATTGATCCAAGGCCTAATACCAGTTTGGCTCCACAACAAGCATCGCCAAAACCGCAAAATAAACCCTTTGAATATAAGGGGAAGCCGAGTTTCAGTAGGCAGAAACCAATAAACAAAGGCAACGATGGAACTCCAATGAGAACCATACAAACAGTCGCTGTATCAGACACCGGTACGACCGCACAAACTAGCGAAGTAGAAACTGTTAGAGACCCTATTGCAAATGTAAAACAGTATCACCATACAAAAAACGTGCAACAGGGCGCACCCAAAAAGGATGCGCAATAAGCCCTGCAAAAATGTTTAGAAATAAGAGTGTTAGAAATAAGAAAAATATTATGTGTAAGAAATGTGATTTTTGTCATGTAACATGTGTGCCGGTTAATAACGTGTTCCCACCGGACGTTAGAGAACCATTCTTGGAGTCTAATACAACACAACAATGCCCGCCTAACACAGCGTGTCCGGTATTACAGACTCATGTAAACGGTGTTCCCACGCAGGTACTTTTGGATACCGGTAGCGTGGTATCCGGTATTAGCAAAGAATTTTGACGTGCGAATAAAAAAAAAAAAAATATTTTTGAAACAGCAATAAATGAGAGTTACCATGACACAATAGAATACACACCAGCGGAGTTAGACTCTGGACTAAAACCGGAAAGATTTTGGCAGGAATATTTGCACACGCCAAAAACAAGTAATCTACCTCTGCCGGTGCAGTGTAAAAATCAATTAGTAAGAGAGAGATAGCGGCAAAAGGACGAAGGCGTGCGGAAAGGTTCAACAACAGTCATAAACTGACGAACTTTGTGTTGGGTGAAAAAGTACTCCTAAAGGCAAACCCGGATGGACAACGAGATTTAAATGTAGCAACGAAGTTTTTTCGGTTGTACAACGGGCCCTACTTATTAGCCGAACAGCTTGTGCCGCACACGTTTATCGTCACGACGCTAGATAGAAGAAAAGTCATAGGAAAATATCACGCAGCCTCGTTAAGGAAATATTACGAGTGAGATAAAAATCTTAGGCGCGTTGATGCCAAATGATAGAGACACTGTAAAATAGATCGTATAGAGTTAAAAATAATTTAAATACTAATAATTTAAATATTGATAATAACTGTTTAAATAAATTAGAGTATTAGGTATAATAATAATAATTGTGGGCAAGTTATAAATAAGTAGCGATCAGTTCGTAGCACTGGTAAACAAACACACAAGTCTAGCCGTGAGACCCGGTGACCGTCGCCGGAAATGCATTCACAATGCGACGACGCGCTCACGAGCTCGCACACAGCTGGTTTTTAAACGCATAGGCTAATTAACGACGTCTGCTCCGCGATAATAGGAGTAGGAAAACGGAAGCACATTCCTAAGCGCACGCGCCGCAATTGTCTGTCACCATCTGTATGAAATACTTTATAATTAGTAAAATAGTTTACCTTTTTCTTGTCAGTCTGGTGGCCTTTTCTCTATATTTAATTCATAGATCTGAAACACATGGATCTGAAATACTTTGTTAAATGCCTCGCTATTAAATACTACTAAATATTAATTTATTAGAATTCAGTTATATATATGAAGCTTGTATGATCAAGGTAATTATATCAGTGTATGTTTTTTTGTAAATAAATAGAACAATGCATAGTTGTGAATCATAATGAATGTACATAAAGAAAAAAAATAAAATAAAAATAACCGTATAGTCAACATTCATTTTTTTTTTTTAAACGGGTGGCGGTGTATATAATGTTACCAAATCCCATAGATTTGGGGTTATATGTAGAAGGTTTCAAAAATCAAATATAAAATGATTCTAAATCGATAGAACCATGTCTCGCGCTGTAGCGAGCATTCAAAACAATTGTAAAACGCCCAGCGGCTATGTCCGGTGGCGTTACGTAAGCACACACACACACCGTTATAAATTAGGGACATGCCCTAATTTTAAATCATTAATATTTCAGAAACGAATAAATATAGGCAAAAACCAAGATAGCCAAAATGTTTGCCGAAATATTAAGAATAGGGTGTGCAAATTTCAAAAAATATAATTAAAGAGTTATTGAGATAATTCATTTTATTTAAATAACTTCCATAGTGAGTGAGCTAGGGAGTTCAGATATGAATATGTTATAATTATAAAAATTACTAATCAAATGTATATGTTAGAATAAGCATAACTTGGCTTGCAGCCAAGATAATCGCAATACAATTTGCAACCGGACATCCAACCGACAGTTGGATCCGGTGTATTTCAGAATATTAAAAATAATAACAATTCTCGAACTGTGGGAATTATTTTTCGTTCTCACGGAATGAGGTGACTAAATTTCAAGTAGAAGGGAGAGTGTTTCAGCCAATCAGATCATTCTAAAAATTTTGAAGAACCGTTGGTTTCGGGCTGGAACACAGACACTCTTCTGTTAGCACTCAACCTGTGAACAACACAGACTCTTCTGTTAGGACTCAACTTGTGAACAATACAGAGACTCTTCTGTAATGACTCAACGTGAAGACGAACATTCACCATAGTCTTATATGTCAATAAACAGATCAACTGTAATGACTGGACTGTGAAGGCGTCTACGTACGATACTCTTATTTGTCAACAAATAAGCATACTGCGCAATACATCAAACTGTTGGCGTACGCATGTAAGAGATCGACCACATACTACGTGAAGTCACATCAAGAGTACAACAGAACGAGGCCGTCTAGAACGCGGTACGAGCTGAAGAACTGACAACGCAGAGCGACACCCGAGACGAGATACACACACACACGAGTGCAGAGTATCCGGACCGAGGGCCTGAAGCAGTTGCGGCAGTTAAAACCACGGACGTTAAAACCATCAACAGTTGCTGAAGGAGCTGAGTTGCTGATCCCTGAACTTTTCACCGGAATCCAGGACGCAGCGGAAATCATCGCCACTAGCTGATTGGTCCAGGACATCGAGGGACCCCAGAGGACATCATCGAGAACTTCAGTACCAGGAAAGTCAAAAATCATTTACACATTTTAAAAAAAAAAAAGATTCTTTTTCTGTTAAAATCAATTGTAAAGTTAACTTCATCCAGATGCCGATAAAACAGAGACTCTAAATTAATAAGAACCTCAATATTGTGATAATCTGTAGAACACGTATAAGTTAAGTAAGAAGCAATAGATAAGAAGTAGACGTAGATAAAAAGCGCTATATAAATCTTAACATTGAATTACTTAGAAACTTATACTGCAGTATACGTGAAACATATCACAAGTAAATAAAAAGCACGATGAACAAGATTCACGGCTGATTTATTTCAGAGTATTTTAAAAGCATCTTGAAGTAGTAAAATCAATATTAAAGGATTGCAAACTCATTAATGAAATTATTTTATAAAAATTAACTTTGAAATCAATAAGAATCAAAATTCGAATAAATTCATATTCATAAGCTTTTCCTCTGAAAGCTAATATTCATTCAGAAAACACTGAACAAATTACTAATTACTCTTTAGTACGTAAGAATTGTGTTAGATGTAAGTTTTTTCATTTTATGTGCTATTAGAATAATAAACCCCAATTTTATACCCAACACTGTTTCGTTATTGCTGTACTCCAAAATCTACCAACATCACAAAACTATTCGAAATAATTATGACTGTATTCTTTGTGCTTGTACTTTTGAATTAACCTACTTGCGAATTCAAAACACAAATTCCTACGGCCCTAGTCGGAAGAAGAAGCAAGAACGCACAGCAGGTAGGTCAGTTCACACTAAAATCATTTATATGGACATATGCATTTTTTTGAAATAACAAAGTTACGTTGTTATAAATGACACATCCAACGTGTGGCAAAATAACACGGGAGGTACACATACACTGAAACTCATACACATTGAAGTTATTATATATATATTACATTTAATATTTATAACTAAATTTACCTCAAGATGTTATTTTTCCTTATTTGGAACATGTTTCGAGAGTTCCTGTGCTCTCATCTTCAGCCTTCGTGATCTTTTGTCTGGTGAAGTATTTGTGTGTTGGCTGCTGGATGCTATTAAGGTACTTGTTGGTCTTTGGTATTTTATAAAAACAAACAAAATACCAAAGACCAACAAACAACCTTAATACCATCCAGCAGCCAACACACAAATACTCTTCACCAGACAAAAGATCACGAAGGCTGAAGATGAGAACACAGGAACTCTCGAAACATGTTCCAAATAAGGAAAAATAACATCTTGAGGTAAATTTAGTTATAAATATTAAACGTATTATATACATCAAGAAACGGACTGTAGCAAAAAGTGATTGAATATTTTATATATATATATATATATATATATATATATATACAGTCGACTCCCTCTAATCCGGACACCTCGGGACCGGATCCCTGTCCGGATTAAAAAATTTCCGGACCATCCGGCGGTTTTTTACTTATGTAAATTACAACCTGTAATAGCGTATCTATATTTATAAATCACATTTTAAGACAATTTTCAAGTGTACGGAACACAATTTTAGGTTCATAAAATTGTCCCAAACAAATAAACTTAAACCTAAAACTAATGAAAAACTTGGCTTTGCAATATTAAAAGAAATCTGTTATTTTCTTCTGCTTCTTTACTTCAACTGTTTTCTTGAAGGCATAATCACGCCACTTCCTTAGAAACATAACATCCACAGCTGATGCGCCAGGCTGTTGTTCGACGTAGGTAGTTGCCAGTTCCAGTGCTGCCCTACCCTCTGCATGAGTCAAAATTCCCACGCCATTTCCCGCTTCACTATCACCTTCGTCGTCGTCTTCTTCTTTTTCTTCCTCTTGACGAAGGACTACATCGACGATTTCGTCATCATTCAGGATTTCATTAGCCAGTTCATCATCAGCTCGCGAAATCCATTCCACAACGTCATTCTCATTAATACTAGCAGAATCAGGCAGCCGTTGTAAATCCTTTAAAATTGAGTGGTTGTCATCAGGTTCAGTTGCATGAATATTTAACCCTATTGTATTTGGGTTGTCTTCTTGTCTCTTCTCAACGAGAGTTTCAACATCTGGCCACAATTTTCTCCAGGACTTGGTAAACGTAGATGATGGGATTTCATCATACGATTTAGCAGCGATATAAATGACGTCCTTAATGTTGTCTTGAGCGTCTGGATGAGACCTGCATTGTCATTACCATCCATCTTATCCAAAATTTCTGAAAGAAGCTTCCTCCGGTATTTTCTCTTAAAGCATTCGATTACACCCTGGTCCATGGGCTGTGCGATACTTGTTACATTTGGAGGCATATATAAAAGCTTGATGTCACTGTAACTATCACATTCGAGACCTTCCTCTGGATGCGTAGGGGCATTATCAAGCACAAGAACTGCTTTTACTGGCAATTTCAAGGATGTCAAATGTTCTTTTTACAGACGGAACAAATTGAGCCACGAACCACTCCTTAAACAAATAAGAATCCATCCAGGCAGACTTTTGTGACCTGTAATACACTGGAAGGGAAGACATGTTTAAGTTTTTGAATACTCTGGGTTTGGCCGACTTTCCAATCACAAATAGCGGCATCTTGTGTGTCCCAGTTGCGTTTGAGCATAGTGCAACAGTGATCCTTTCTTTATTTACTTTAAAGCCCGAAGCAGACTTTTCTTGAGGAGTGGCAAAGGTTTTATTAGGCAAAAGTTTATAGTTAAGCCCGGTCTCATCGATATTGTACACTTGTTCTGGGGTTAGTTTTTCACGCTCAATGATACGCTTCAATTTTTCAGAAAAATCATTAGCTGCCGGTTGGTCTGCTGAAAGCTTCTCCCCGCAAACTCCAAGGAAATGCACTCCATGCCGTTTTTTCCATCTCGTTAGCCACCCATCGCTTGCCGAGAAGTTTCCTTTTCCCCAAGTTTTGAATGAAGAATGACGGCTTTTTCTTTCAAAATCGGCCCATTTATAGGAGTCCCTCTTCTACGTTCCTGCATGAACCACAACCATAATGCGTCATCAACAAGTTCATGGTGTGGTTTTTTCAAGGTAGATCGAGTAGAAAGGACGGATTCGACTTCAATTTGCATACAAAAATCCTCGATCGATTTTCTGTTTTTCCGCCAATCATAAACTGTGCTTTTCCCTACATTAAACTCCGTACAAATACTTTGCACTGATTCACCCTTATCTAAACGTTGTAAAATATTAAGTCTGTCTTGCATTTTAACCGTATTATGCTTCCGTTTTTCACTCATTTTTGAGAATTTTACTGTCAAATAATCAGAGTTACTGAAACTACAATTTCACCTAACAAATAAACTCACTTATAATAACATATGTAACTCACATTGAAAATTATTAAAACACACAACAATATCAGTAGTAATTAGTAAAAACAGCTACAGTACACTGTATGACAATCCGGAGCAAACGCAATCGTAAGCCGAACTGAGGATCTTTGTTTACATGTAGGCCGGAAATAAACAGACACGCTCAATCCTGTCGTTTTCGGCCGTGAGAAACCCGGCGCGCGCTGATGACTCATTTCCAAGAAGTAGTCCGGACCATCCGGCGTCCGAACCATCGGAGTCCGAACGAGAGGGAGTCGACTGTATATATATATATATTTTTTTTTTTCTATATAAGTAACTCGATGTTTCTTGCAGTAATTATATAATTTGTGATGTTTTCAATTTGTTTCTTCTGCAAGTAGTATAATTTTGTATATTCTTTTTAAAACCTCACGCACGTTTCACTGAAAAAATATCAGTATCATCAGAGGTTTCCAAGTAAATTAATAGCAATCGAAATAATTCTATTAATATAAAATTAACGAATAATCGAAATTGTTCGATTTTAATGTAAAATAAAATAACTGATAATCGATTTAGGTCGATTAGTTAACGACTGTTTTATGTTTATTTTTTCCCAGCTGTTTTCTCAGTTATATTTGAAGTTTTGTTGTTTATATTTTATTCATTTTTTATTTTTTAGTAAATTTATAATTTTAAATAGATTGTCTTGTTTTGTTTTTATTTGGGTTTGTTCTTTAATTAATAAATTATTGTTATTGTGTTTGTAAATGTTAAGATTTTCCCAAATATTCATTTTTTGTCCTTTTTGTATGTTTTTAATTAATTTTATACTTTCAATGTTTGGAAACTGGTGGTTATTATTTAGACAATGTGTGGCTAAATTAGATTTATAAATATTTGGTTTTAAATATGCATTGCAGTGTTGAACGAATCTATCTCGTAGTTTTTTCTTCGTCTGGCCCACGTAACATTTATTGCAATCTGGACATTCTATTTTATATATTCCATTTTTATTGTGAGTATTGGATTTAGTTTTAGGTTTTATTTTATTAAATATTATATTATCTGTATTATACGATATTTTTAAATTAGTATCTTTAAATATTTTATTTAGTTTTTGAGTTATATTTCCGTAATAAGTGAAGGTTGTATATTTTATATTATTATTAATAGGTGAATTTTTAAATGTAGTGTTCTTAGGAATTTTATTAGTGATTTTATGTTTAATTTTATTTCCTAATTTATTAATAGTTATTATTTTGTATCCATTTTTAACTGCTATTTGTTGGATAATTTTTCTTTCTTTGTTTCTTTCTGTGTTATTTAATGGGATCCTAAGCATTCGGTAAATCATGGAATTAAATACTGCCATTTTGTGTTGGGGAGGATGATTAGAAGTATTTGGTATTACTAAGTCAGTTTGAGAAGGTTTCCTGTATATTGAGTATTCAAAATTTGTTTCATTTTTCTTTATTGTTAAGTCTAAATAATTTAATTTATTATTAGATTCTTCTTCTAACGTGAATTTTATTTTGGAATGTAAATTATTTATGGAGTTGAATATTTTATTTATATTTATACCATTGTTTTCGGAAATGTACAGTGTCATTAACGTATCTAAAATAACATCCTAATGGGTCGTTTAATTTTATTATATTTATTATTTGTTCGTCGAGTTTTTGTAGGAAGATTTCTGATATGATAGCAGAGGTTGGGGCTCCCATAGCAAGGCCATCTGTTTGATAGTACAATTTGTTGTTATATTGAAAATAATTTTGATTTAAAATTATTTTTAAAGTATTAGTTTACTGTTTAATGTATGTGTTACTTTCGTTATTTGTTTTCAGATTATTTATTATAATATTTATAGTTTCTTCAATGGGAATGTTTGTATACATGTTTGGTATGGCGAATGAATATAATTTTGTATTTCTGTTTACTTCTACGTTTATTAGTAGTTCCGTGAGTTCGATACTATTTTTTATATTGTGTTTTGCTGGAAGTTCAATTTTATGTTTTAAGATTTGAGTTAGTAATTTTGATATTTCATAATTTGGTGCGGTCCTAGCATTTATTAAAGGTCTGATAGGTTTATTGATTTTGTGTAATTTTATTAAAGAATTTAATTTTGGTGCACAAGGATTATCCATTTTATATTTAAAGGAGTCTTTAGGATTTATGATTTGGTTACTATTTTTTAGTATATTTGTTATTTGTGTTTGATATTTATTTGTGGGATCTTTATTTAATGATATGCAATTATTATTAACTATAAATTCTTCTGTTTTATCGTCTAAATCTTTCTGAGAAATTATTATTGTACTATTACTCTTATCAGCTTTGGTTAAAGTGAGGTTATTAGTCGTTAGTTTCTGTTTTATGTTATAAATGGTTTTATTTTGTTTATTTTTATTTTTAATATGATGATTTTGGTTATTATATTTTTTGATATATTTTATTATTTCCACTGAGGCTTCTGTTCTTATTTTATCTTGTTTTTCTTGTTCTACATTATTAATTGTGTTTTCAGTTTCAACTATGATATTATCTATTTCATGTTTGTTTACATTTTTAAGATTTGTTTTGTTTGATGATTCTAGGGTAGCTATTTCGTTTTCCGTGAATTTAATATTAGATAAATTTACGAATTTTGGGTAAAAAGTGTGGTTATTATTTAATGTGTGTAAATTTTTGGTTATCTTCTTTAGGTGTACTATTTATTAGTAGATTTTTAAGTTTTTTATTGATTGTGTTAAATTTAATTGTTTTGTGTTTATTTAGTATTTTAAGCATATTAATATATTTATTATTCCATGTATGATAATCAAGTGAGTTGGCTAAAAGAAGATGTAAATTAATTAATTGTTTATTAATGTAGTCGATTTTTCTGTAATTATTTGATATTTCGTCTTTAATCCATTTATATTGGGCTTGAGTAATATATTTGTTTAATTTATTGTTATTGTTGTTTTTTACTATTATTTTTGTGTATTTTGGAAAAATATTAAGGTGTAGGCATTTTTTGTTAAAATATGTTTCCACAACAATTAATTAATTGTTTTTTACGTTTAATAAATTGGTTATAGAAATGAGTTGCATCACCTTGTATGGTGTTTTCATCCATCATTTTCTATATAAGTAACTCGATGTTTCTTGCAGTAATTATATAATTTGCGATGTTTTCAATTTGTTTCTTCTGCAAGTAGTATAATTTTGTATATTCTTTTTAACACCTGACACATGTTTCACTGAAAAAATATCAGTATCATCAGATGTTTCTAAGTAAATTAATAGCAATCGAAATAATTCTATTAATATAAAATTAACGAATAATCGAATTTGTTCGATTTTAATGTAAAATATAATAACTGATAATCGATTTAGGTCGATTAGTTAACGATTGTTTTAATGTTTATTTTTCCCAGCTGTTTTCTCGGTTATATTTGAAGTTTTGTTGTTTGTATTTTATTCATTTTTATTTTTTAGTAAATTTATAATTTTAAATAGATCGTCTTGTTTTGTTTTTATTTGGGTTTGTTCTTTAATTAATAAATTATTGTTATTGTGTTTATAAATGTTAAGATTTTCCAATATAAAAAATAGTATCGAACTCACGGAACAACTAATAAACGTAGAAGTAAACAGAAATACAAAATTATATTCATTCGATATATCAAACATGTATACAAACATTCCCATTGAAGAAACTATAAATATTATAAGAAATAATCTGAAAACAAATAACGAAAGTAACACATACATTAAACAGTAACTAATACTTTAAAAATAATTTTAAATCAAAATTATTTTCAATACAACAACAAATTGTACTATCAAACAGATGGCCTTGCTATGGGAGCCCCAACCTCCGCTATCATATCAGAAATCTTCCTACAAAAACTCGACGAACAAATAATAAATATAATAAAATTGAATGCGCCACTAGGATGCTACTTTAGAGACATTAATGACACTCTATATATATCCCAAAATAAGGGCCTTAACATTTCTAATATATTAAATTCAATTAACAATTTTCATAACAAAATAAAATTTACAACAAAGAAGAATCAAATAATCAACTGAATTACTTAGACATAAACATAAATGAGAATGAAAATAATTTTGAGTACTCAGTATACAGAAAACCTTCTCAACTAATTCAATAGTTCCAAATAAGTCTAATCATCCTCCCCAACATAAAGTGGCAGCATTCAGTTCATTAATTTACTGTATGTATAGAATCCCATTAAATGAACAAGAAAGAAACAAAGAGAACTATTATCAAACAAATAGCAATAGACAATGGATACAAAATAAAAACTATCAATAAATTAGAAAATAAAATAAAACATAAACTCACTAAACAAACACCATACAAACCTTCATGTAAAAATCCATCTACTAATGATATATAAAGTATATCAACTTTACTAATTACAAAAACATAACTCGTAAACTAAGCAAACTATTTGAAGATACAAACTTAAAAATATCTTATAACACAGACAATATTATTTTTAATAAAATAAAATCTAAAATTAAATTCAACATTCACAATAAAAATGGAGTTTACAAAATAGAATGTCCAGATTGCAAACATTTTACGTAGGCCAGGTGAAGAAAAAACTGCCCGAGAGATTCATTCAACATCGCAATGCATTTTTAAAACTGAATATTTACAAGTCTAATTTAGCCATACACTGTTTAAATAATAAACATAAATTTCCAGTCATTCAAAATGTCAAATTAATTAAACGTACAAGAAGATAACAAAATGAATATTTGGGAAAATCTTAATATTTACAAACACAATAGTAGTAATCTACTAATTAAAGATCAATTCAAATAAAAACAAAACAAGACTATTTAAAATCATACATTTACTGACTAATAAAAATAATACATTAAATATTTAATAGCTGACTACGTATACATACAACAATAAAAAATATGAATCGAAGTAAAATTGATTATCCATTAACTATATTGTAATCGAAACATTCAATTACAATTAAGAAAAAAACTCTGACGATACAGAATAATTTCGTTGAAATGTGCGTCAGGTGTAAATAAACCTACTTGCAGTAGTAATTATTTGAAGATATTACATGGGAGACCTACAGGAAACTCAACGAGTTACTTACAAAGGAATAATTATTTTAATGATAATGTTTTTCAACAACATGGATGAAATTGATAAAACAAAAAGACTAAGGACTGGAAAATATGAAACAAACTTAATTTTAAGAGTCTTGTAATTTTTTATTACTAATTTAGTTTCTTGTAGAACAACTAATAATTTAACTGAGAGCTGCCACTGGTAGTACTTCAAATGCTTGCCAAATCTGTGAACAAATTATGTATGTCTGTATTATGTTCATATCCCTTTTCAAAAATTTGTCTCAATTTGTCTTAATCAGACTGTTAATCATTTGTTAATACTTTCACATATTTTTTAATTTTTTCAATACACCAGAGTTGAGAAAATCTTGTAGGTCACATTGATAATTCTTATAATTGATCTGATCACTTTGTTTATAAATGAAATGTGTAAGGCCACAGTATGATTTTTGTAGTTGATTTCTTTAGCAAAACCACTAGGAGGTGGGGTGATTTAATTTATCTGGAATGAGTAGGGAAGTCTAAAACCACTTGGTGTGCAATAGGCAAAGGCCCAGCAAAATAACTCACTAATAAATTGAGCAGACATTAAAAAAACAATAAAAACTATATAAGAGGACATTATTTCTGGTTTTTGTCATGCTGTTTAGGCCAAAGATGACATTCAGTCATATATTGAGAGATTGGGACAGGATTGTGGAAAGAATGTACAGTAAATGAAGGATATGTGCATGACCAGAATAGATTATAGATGATGGATGGAGGCTCCTTATAGCCCGACACTGAAAGGCAGAAGGGTTAGATGTAGAATAAGAAGTGTTCTACTACTTTCTACTATTCTGTGTCCTTTTCTTTTATCAGACGATTGGATTTATTGGTGTTCTTGACCACTTCTACTTATTTGGGCACTGTTTTTCTACTACCTCTGTTCTACGTGTACATTCAACAGTGCATTTCTGATGTTGTTTGCTTGGTTTCTTAGAAGGGTGTGTTTTGTAAAACTTTTCTTTGTTCATTTTACTTCCATGTTCCTTAAGGAAATGGAAGTATGGTGATGGCAAAAAAAATCGTGTTCCAGATTATTGCAGATTCTGATTGTACTACACTCAAAACATGAAAAAAAGTTGTTTTTCGAAAAGTGTCTGTGTGTGTGTCTGTAGATTTTTTTTCTATGGCAAACGATAACAGCCGCAAATTCAAACAGAATCAAATAATTTTTTGCATACATCCCTGATTTGTAGAGTATCCATGACCTATTGTTTTTAGTGAAGATCGGTTGAGGGAAAGGGGTAGTTTACCTGCAAGGTTTTTTTTTTATCAAGGGTAATTTTTTTCTATGGCAAACGGTAACAGCCGCAAATTTAAACAGAATCAAATAATGTTTCACATACAGCCCTGAATTATAGAGTTCTCAAGACCTATTGTTTTTGGTGAAGATAGGTTAAGGGAAAGGGGTAGTTTACCTGCAACATTTTATGTTTTAACAAGGGTAATTTTTTTCTATGACGAACGATAACTGCCGCATATTCAAACAGAATCAAATAATTTTTTGCATACATCGCTGAATTGTAGAGATCTAAAGGCCTTTTGATTTTGGTGAAGATCGGTTAAGGGGAAGGGGTAGTTTACCAGCAACCTTTTACGTTTTAACAACAGTAAAGTACTTGAAAATTCATTTCAACGTTTTCAAACAATGGTAATTGTTAAAAATAAAATAATTTTGTTGCCAGGCAATAAAATTATAATTTTTTCATTTTAATGTAAATCATGTATGAGAGAAATTATATCGTTCGTGGCAGGCAAGCATATCTCAATTATGTAATGTTTTGTAACGGTCCAAATTTATGGGTATTTTTATTTGATTTCATTTCGGGGATTTATAAAAAATATTGTGTAAGTTTTATTCCATTGTGACAGACCACGTGTATAGCATCACAGTTTACGTTTCCATTTTATTATTATGATTACTGCAATAAAAAGGCAAGGAACACACACACACAATTCGCGTTAATTCTGGCCTCACTCATGTTTATTTTCTTACATTTGCACGCTTTTTAAATGGAAAGTGCTGAAACCCACACCAATATAACGCGTGCAAGCCGAAAAAGTGTCCAGCGTGGATAGCGATTTGCTTCCTGTGGATCGCTGGGCAGTGTAACTGCACGTGTTTACAGAGGAACGATTCATAGACAGACTTTTCGTCTTTAGGGAATGAACCCTCTGCAAGATGCTGAGGGTCCATGAGTGACTTCGGAGCGCTCCTTCTTTTCCGCATGTTTGTTCTGTGAAACGTACACTGTAGATTCGCAGCTTTACTCTAAGCAACGCTCAATAGGAAATATTGAAAATTTTTGTCCACGGTGTACCCTCATACACACTAAACCTGCTCTGATGTTTTAATTACGGACATCATAATATTAAAACTTTGGAAACTTGAGCACTACTTAATGGAGATCAATCATTAACTTATACAAGCCATTAATTTTATGCATATTGTGTGTGTGTGTGTGTGTGTGTGTGTGTGCGCGCGCGCGCGCGCGCGCGTCCAATGTTATCGGCAACAAAGAAGTAGTTTTTGTTAAAATTCCTTCCCGGGATGTTTGGCCGTATCCAATGTTTTCTACAAAACCAGACGTTTCGGCAATGCCATCGACTTCCATCATCAGTGAAAATCGAGTGCGATAACGTGAGGTGGTATACGTTAGTGACCACAGTACTGTGGTTAAGGCTGAAGCAGTAAGTAGAAAGAAGTAGTTTCTATGGTAATATTTCATTTCGAAAATGATTTTAAATATAAATCTTAGAACATGGAAGTCATGTATGGTTCTCCATACCGATATTTAGTATATTTAATATTTGAGTTTGATATTTATTTGTATGATCTTTATTTAATAAAATACAATCATTATTATTTATAAATTCTTCGGTTGTATCATTTAAATGTAAAATTTTTAATACAGATCTAAAATTTAAATATATTTTAAATAAAGATTTAAATGATAAAACTGAAGAATTTATAAATAGTAATGATTGTATTTTATTAAACAAAGATTCTCAAATAAATATCAAACTCAAATGTTAATATACATTTAACATTTATAATTTCATAACAAAATTGTAAATCCTAAATTATAATTTAAATCTCTGAAGATACAGAATAATTTCTGTGAAACATGCATCAGGTGTAAATAAACCTACTTGCAGTTGTAATTATTTGAAGATATTACATTAAAATAATTATACATTTTAGCTTTAAAAATGTTTATGTTTCAACAAATTTATAACACATAGTCACATACAATAATGTTATGTTCACTAGGAGCTAAGGTTGATGATAAGATGCTGCCTGTTCCCGTCCCATCCTTACTATTCATCTTCATCAGGTCAATCATCAAACATCATTGTATAGCTGAGATAGGCAAGGTCCAGTGCTGGGACAGGCACAACTTTTTTACAAAGTTAAGTGTTAGTTTGTTAGAAAAACCTTGGAAATCCCGTTCAGGTGACAAACATATAGTCTACTATGTTACAATACAATTCACTAAAAAGCAATGAAATCATAAACAATAAATTTATAGATATAATTATTAGTATTTTGCAATATGACTGCTAGTTCTGCAGCTTGCAGTACTTATTATAAAGCTACCATTGCCCCATACACACACAACTTAGTACTACTGGGAATACAAACAACAAAAAATAGATATGTTCAGACACAACATCAAAATAACACCAAAGCTGCAGCTGTTATACAGAGCAAGAGCAAGCTAAAAATCCAATTTGATATCAAACTGGAGTGAGACATGGTGATTGATGCCTACCTAATCTATGACTGCACTAGGCAACTGGAACACTACAGATTGAAGGCCACATCATGAATAAATGTGTCAGGTAGGTGGCTATGGTGACAGCCAAGTAATAGTTGGAAGAAAGAGAAATGCACAAAGAGAACTGAAACATTTCGAAAAATCAAATTTGTATCACCAGACACTGGATTCACATTAATGAAAACAAGACAATATACCTGTTAACATCTAGAGCAAAGATGAAAACAGAAATTCATTTGAAAGAGATATTATGTTTAAGTCTGTGCAGAATTTCTCCATCTAGACTTGGTTCTAAATACAAATAATTCCAAAAACCCAAAAATTAAAACCAGAATTGTAAAAGAACATTCATGCTTCTCTGCCCATAAGCCACTATTAAACATCTAAAATATTAAGTTGCAATTAAAATCAAAATGATATACATAATTGAAAATTAAATTTAATTTAATTTAAGTTGGTAAACTTAGATTTGTCAGTTTGTGCAAGTTTTTAATTTCACACATTACAAAGGCCCTATTCAAAAAGACTTTATTTTTGAAATGGTGGTAAACCTATATGTAACAACTGTCTAAGTTCTTAGAACACTGGATTATAGTTTAGATTTGGCAGCTAATTTAGTCAGTTGTATTTTAGTGTATTAGGTAACTGTTTTTTCAACATTATACAATACAAAATTGAAAAACTTCAATAAATTTTTCTTTAAACTTAGATACATAAAAGAATAATTAGATAAATTGCTCTAATCTGTGCTAAAAGTGTTAAGGAGGCTTCTAGCAAGTTTAGCATCATGAACAACTGATTCATTATTAGTTAGTAAATAATAAAAATACAGTTAGACTCATAAAATCTCCATTCTTAAAATGAAACACGCTAGAAATGCCAAAAAAAATAACTGAGTGTACAACTTTTGAAACCAAAAAAGTAAGCTAAGAAAGACATGGATGACAAATGTAGAGGAGGACTTGAAGTTAACAGGAATTATTAGAAAAGACTTGCCGAGAATAGAAGAATGTACAAGAGGTCAAAACCACCCAGGTTCACAGGAGAAAGAAGAAAAAAGAAGAAAAAGAGGAAGAATGTTCTTTCTTGCAGTTACTTTTTATATTTTTATTAGCACAGAAAGCAGTTTTATATATTGTAAACAAACAAAGCTCACAGAAAGAAAGGAACTACAAAATAAAGGTGTGCACAAAATCTAACAGTTATGGAAAAGATGAGAGCAGACTGAAATATGGCTATATTTTAACTACACATGAATAACAGTGAACCCAATTGTAAGTTAAAGTAAATCTTTGTTATTTGTAATATAATATATTAAACTGAATTAAACATAGCATAGTGTGGTTCTATATACTACAGCATAAACATTTTACATGTAAATAGTGTTTTCTTTTAAAATTAACTTATACTAATAAACCTTTTACTCAGATTATCTTGAGCGGCCCATACACTCTCAGTTTTACTGTGCAGTTAACTCCCCTAAATAACTGGGAAAAAAACTGTACAATGAACTGAACTGAAAGTGTAGGGGCACATCAGTTTTATCCCCTCAGTTTCGTCAGGTCGGGACACACACATCATCAGTTGAAGCTCCCTTTTTTTTAATCATTAACTTACTTTAGCTCTTTTCAAAAACCTGAACGGAGGATATTAATTATTTTCACAACACTGCCACGCATCACGTCAGGCTCAGTAACTTTCAATTTTTCGATCAATACATCATATGCAGTAATTTTTTTGACACGGTTAGAATGTGAAGGGGTTTCGATATCCCACAGCTTGGGAAGCGACCACTAGGTTTCATTGAATGCAAGGAGGGCTTCTTTTTTCGATGAGGCTATTGTGGTAGCTGAGTGTCAACCACGTATCAACTGACCGAACTGTACATTTGACTGCTGCAAAAGAAGGTTCAGTAGCACAGGCCTGCAAACTGCGTAAACACCTGCCTAAATTGTGCTGTTCACACAGTTTATCACTCAGACATGATGTCACATGTGAAAAACTGTGCAGTAAAACTGATTGTGTGTGTGTGTGTGTGTGTGTGTGTGTGTGTGTGTGTGTGTGTGTGTGTGTGTGTGTGTGTGTGTGTGTGTGTGTGTGTGTGTGTGTGTGTGTGTGTGTGTGTGTGTGTGTGTGTGTGTGTGTGTGTGTGTGTGTGTGTGTGTGTGTGTGTGTGTGTGTGTGTGTGTGTGTGTGTGACACTTGAATTACTATTCTGTGTATTAATAACACAGTATGTGATAAACTCCATTCATGAATATTATTTATATAGAATATTATTTATTTATATTATTTATATTTATAATACCAAACCTGTAAATTCCAAATGTGTACACTTCCAGTTTGAGTACTAGCATACAATAACTCTTTGTTACCAACAGCAGTGTACAGCAAACAATGAATTGGTCCCATATTTCCTTTAAATGTATACAGTGGATCAGGAGGCAGCCGCAAGCTTTTTTCCATCATTAAATCTAAAAATTGATATTAATGAATTTAATATAAATTAAACTAGAGAATAGTCTTTAAGATTAGATTTGTATCTTAAAATATTATAAAACTTTTGTGTTAACATAGGTAACATAAAATACATTAACAATGTTATTATCTTGTAATCAATAGAGTTTAATGATATTTGAGCACACGTGATGAATGACTGTAATGACAATGCTAAAGTGAAACTGTTAATATACAATACTTCATTATACTCAGGCCTGGGGAGAGGGATTGAGCACTTGCCCAGGGCAGCGAATCAGAGATCAGAAAAAGCTTGAGGATATATAAAACAATATATATTTTTTTAACTGAATTTTGAATTATGACTGCTAAAAACACGGACCCTCTAGCGGATACCAGAAGAGGTCTGATGTGTAGGCCTACCTGATGCTCACTGCTTACAGCTGACACGTGTTCTTTGGAGCATCAGCTGAGCATCGGAGTTGTTTGTTATTGTGCAAGAGTTGTAATATTTTGTTAAATATTATTAATGTTGTGATGTTTAAGTAACTGTAGACTAAATGCCAAAAAACCTGTAGGTACACAATTTCAGGACTTCAAAGTACATCCTCACGTTGTTCCATGTTTTCAACCCTTTAGGGGTGGTTTTCAAGTCCAACCCTCATGTCGGATGTATCCTTTGACGTCAAAATCGTAATCAGCACACCCCAAAAACCTGTAGGCACCCAATTTCAGGACTTCAAAGTACATCTTCGCGTTGTTTCATGTTTTCAACCGTATAGGGTGGTTTTCAAGCCCACCCCTTGCATCGGATGTATCCCTTGACATCAAAATTGTACTCAGCACCCCCAAAAACCCATAGGTACTCACTTTCGAGGCTCTGACCGGCATTATCACGAAGTTTAATACTTACACTCCCTGATTACAGTCTGCTTCGACCCTTTAAAAACTACCCTTTGTGTCAAATATAATTTTGGATGTCAGAATCGTAATCAGCAACCCCAAAAACCTATAAGTACCTAATTTCCCCTTCAAAGTGCAACCACGCGTCGTTTCATATTTTCAACCCTTTAGGGGTGAGAGCGGGCCAACATTTTTCCTTAACTTTGTTCTAGAACCTTTTAGGAAGTGATAGCAAAAGGAATCAAAAAATTACATGGACACTGACTCAAAATTGGCAGATAGGCCCTTTGTCACGCCTCACGGAATAGACTAAAAAGGTAGATAAAAAGTTATTGGTGTATTATTCTGAATGTTTGCAATTAATGTTTTTATTACTGACAACCAAAAAAATTCACAGCCATATATTATTTACAGTTGAACAAGTTTTCAGTGCCAAATTAAATATTGAATAATTAAATAATATGTATATGTAAGAAAACATTTTCTTAAATGCAATGTTGTAGCGGGTCAATTTTTGGGTGTCTTTATTTTAACCGTTTGGGGCATTTATATATTTTTATTCATTTCATTTTCGGTCGGGATCCTTGTATAAAATATTGCAAAACTGTATAATTGTGCAACGTATTTGTCAGTATACCAGAACAGTGTTGAGAAACAGTTGGAAACAAAGCAATAAGACGCAGGTTGTTGTTGAGTAATGCGGTGAAGAATTTACCACCCTAAAATTTCGCAGAACTCTGTACATGTGTTTCGACGCCCGTATGCAACCCAGCCGGGCGGGGCTCGGCAATGACGCCGTGAGAGACACAAAGTGGAGGCAAACAGGCGATGTAGAAAAACGTTTGCTACAGCCATCAACTCAATACGGGAAGTCGCAGTAAACTCCGCCTACTGTTGGGGACATCACCAGAGCCAATTCCAATATTAAGCTCTGGTCACACACATATGCCAGCTATAATCCATGCATAAACTGAATATGCCTCAGCAAATCAACAGTATACGGCGACTAAAACCTGATGGCCGTGACTGCTCATTTCCCGCGACTCAAAGAAGCAACAAGTACCTGTTACGTTCTCCGTGACGGTCGACTTTGAGCAGAGACGCCATACAGTCAACAGGACGCCAACTCCAGTAACAGACGCTCACAGTTTTGGTTGAGGGCCCGGTCGGTAGTGTTATAAAATGTAATTAATCCAGTAGGACCGACCGGGACCCCAGAATTTACTAAACATATCGCCGTCATAAGTTGGTACAGTGAAATGACGACAAAATGAATTAACGGACATTGAATCGGGAACCAAAACACGTGTTCGTACGGAACCGCGGTAGTGGACAGTTTCGATACAAAAAGGGATTTGTAAAGTATAAGAACAAAGGGGTAAAGTATTAAATTGTGTGAGTGCGTGTGTAAAGCAGGCTGGGCTATCTTAGAGTGTGTAAGTAGTAGGAAATAAGGATAGTAAGTAAGATATAATAGTTGCACAACCTATACACTTGTAATACCTTTAAAACCTGTAAAAACTATTTTTTGGAGAAAAAGTATCAATTCAAATCTTTTGATTAATAAACAAAAAAAAAATAATTTCTCTTCCAAGATGCATTGTATAAGTTCTTCACACAACCTTGAAAATTACGCTCGTATCCCAAAGTACGTATGAGATCCTGGACCCAAGAACACGCAAAACGGTAAGTGTAAGTTTTCCTTTTTATTTATTATTGTATGGTTTGCTATGTTAATTAAATGGTGATAAATTCGTAGTTTCACAGTTGGCGCCCGAACAGGGACGAATTTAATAAAATAAATTTCATACCTATAAATGGGATGCAATCGTAATTTGGAGGTTGCGTGAGAATACGCAAAAGGTACTTATGTAAAGTTAAGTTACGCTAAGTAAGTAAAGAATATTTGTTCACATAAGAAACAGAATAAATACCTAAAAATAATAATAATGGACAATACAACAGAGAACGGAGTCGATTTGTCTGACTCGACTGTGATAAGTGAAACAGCTGAAGTTGACGAATCAGCTGTGATGAGTAGTCCTGAAATACATTCAACACCGAATGTAGGTCAAAACGATAAAAACATGAATGTGCATAACACGAATGAAAAAGATAATACAGAGGATTCAGGGATTCAAGCAACCCCGACCTCAACAAAATGTAAACAAGTAGAAAATGATATGATGAGTGTTATATTAAAGCAGTTAGAGAAAATGAACAGTAATTTTAACAATAAATTCGAGGTACAGAATAATAGTTTGGATGAATTAAAGAACCAAATTAACGAAATAAAGAGTGAGTCTGACGTTAAATTTAATATCCAGAATGACAAATTCGATAAGTTGAAAAGCGAGATGCAAGAATTAAATAAATGTTGTAAAAATACCCATGAAACAATAATGACTAGTCTGAATAAGTTTTCGGGCGGTTACTGCCTTACCAGCACTAAACGTGGTTTTGGCTAGCGGCCAGCTATGGTCATACCAAGTCCCTTGACCATAGCTGACTTGAAATTGGTATATATTTGAAATTCAATGTGGGGAGAATTTAGAGGAAATCCTTCCGGTACTATGGAACAGCGGCTGCCACTCTGCCCGCCTTGGGGTAGATAGACAGTGGTAGAACCGTTTTAAGGGTGTATGATTATAGAACAAGAACATGATGATGTTCACTAATTTAAAACTTAATAGCGGAAGCAGAGACACGGAGAGGTAAAAAACCTGCTCCAAAATATACAGTCTCTGTGGAAGCGAATGGGCGCCACAGTCCACCATAATCTGAAATAGTGCGTGTGGCTAGGAGGTGACGCAAAAGAGTCACGAATGTAAATTTTATAACATAACATTTTTTTATTCAAAGTTTGATCAAATAAAACTGTTTGTGCTCTGTTCAGGTAACTAGCTGCTTAGATATTTAATATGAGGTGTTCATTACATGCTATAATTTTAAGTGTATTATTTTATTGTTGTATGTTAGGTATAGGCATTGATCAAAATATGTGTTTTCATGATATGTGTATGCTTCAAATTAAGCCAATAATTAGACGCCTGGCAGGCAATCAACGTAATAGAAGTAAGTATTGATAATGTATTTCATATAATTTATTAAATGGTGAGATGTATTTTTATTGTGTTAGTAGGATCAGCTGATCAGCAATAATATGTCACTGGTATATTGGTTTGTAAATGTTACAAGTAATTAAAGTTCAATGTAATGTTTTGATGTATTACAGATGTTTTGGAGTAATGATAACAATAATGATAATAAGAAATAAAGTAATAATTTATGCACGTTAACAAAAGATAGTTTTTTGGGTGATAAATATTTTGTGGGGCATATAGATCTGTCCCAATGTCCATATAAAAATGTTCACTTTACCAATGAATTGCCAGAGCAGGACATAGTACAGTTCAACTCCCTGCTTCAAAAAGGGGTTGAACAGACCTTAATTATCTTTGAAATACTATTAGAGTAAAACCAAGCACAGACATCTTCAAATCATTAAAAAAATCCATGGCCAAACTCATCGACTAAACATAGTTTAGAGTCAGACCTACACATATATTTTTATAAAAAATGATTAACAATTAAAAGTTGTTATTTTAAATATCTTTTTAAAAGCTGTTATTTAATAAACCCTGCATATCTTCTGGAACGATACATCTTCTGGTTATGTGGAGTTTATTATGAAATGAATGAGTAGACCAGTACTGTTTCTTTTCCTGTTTCCAACAATCAGATTACTGTTTTATTATGTTCAATATTCTGATTTTATTTTGACGTTAATAAAGTTATATGGATTCTGAAGGTACTGGTATTAGAAAATTAAAAAAGGTATTAGACAAAGTTTGTATAAATGTACAAGAATTAACAGACCACGTGTTAAAGGAGAGGAATATATTATCTGAAAAGGAAACAAAGTTCCAGACAGACCACAAAGAGAAATTGCAAGTAAGTAACATAATTTATTATATTCTTAACATAACATATACAGTAGAACTTGGCTAATTCGAACGTGCATAATTCGAATTCGTGGATAATTCGAACTTTTACCGTGGTCCCTTGAATATCCTATGTAAAACCATTCAAAAACATCGTCTGTAATTCGAACTTTTTTTGGTTAATTCGAAATAAAAATTTTGCTCTAACTACAAAAAATCGCCTGCTGTATGGGCTAGACCACGTAACAATAGAGACACGACTGGAAACAGACAAGGAGGCATCGCCCTTTGTGAACAGACGCTTGTCTTTTGTGTCAAATTCGTGGAATTGCCGTCAGTATCTGGCGATGACACATGACTGGCTCGTGTAACGGTACCGTTCGCCATTGTCCCTTGTTCCACGCCTCGTCAGTCAGCCACCCTCACTGTTGCTTTCAGTTCAGTCTGCCTGCATTCGTGGAAGTGTTAAGTCTTTTTGAGTTTCTACTGTGCGAGCTGTGTCCTGTAGTGAGAGACTGTTCCTTTCTTTATACAGTACTGTATATACAGACTGGTGTGTTTTAGTGACACTTATTGTGCAGTTTTATTGTGTTGTGTGTTCATCATGGCCCTTTCAAAACCAACACGGACCCAATACAAATCATTGACATTTGCCGAAAAAGTTGCCATTATATGGGAAGTGGAAAAGGGACAAAAAAAGAAATCTGAAATTGCCAAGGAATTCGGGATACCGCCAAATACGCTGTCAACGTATCTAAAAAATAAAGAGAAGATTTTGAATAGTGTGTGTAAAGCCAGCGACAAAGATAGGAAAAGAGCGCGAGGACCAGAAAATCCTGACGCGGATGAATGTGTAGTGAAGTGGTTTAAGCAAGCAAGGGACAAAAAAATTCCAGTCAGTGGGCCCCTCGTCAGAGCCAAAGCTGAGGAATTCGCATCTAGCTTAGGGAAAAATGATTTTAAGGCCAGCACTGGTTGGCTCGATGGTTTTAAAGAAAGGAATGGCATGTCTTTCAAAACTGTTTGTGGGGAAAGTGGATCTGTTGACGTTGAAGCTGCAAATTCATGGAAAGACGATTTGTTGCAAATGATTTCTGATAGAGACGCTAAAGACATTTTTAACGTAGACGAGACGGGCTTATTCTTCAAATGCACCCCCGACAAAACACTTGCTTTTAAAGGAGAAAGTTGTAGTGGCGGCAAACACAGCAAGGAGCGCATAACACTTTTAATCGGAGCAAACATGGATGGCTCGGAAAACTGCCTTTGCTAATGATAGGGAAGTCAGCCAACCCACGTTGTTTCAAAAATGTAAAAACGAAACCAGTTGAATATGAATCAAACAATAAAGCTTGGATGACAGGTGAAATTTTCGAAAGATGGCTTTTGAAAATCAACAGGAAATTTCGGAATCAAAACAGGAGAATCGTCTTGTTTATTGACAACTGTACAGCGCACAACACTATTCCTGTGATGGAAAATGTAAAGGTTGTGTTTTCCCTCCAAACATGACTTCAGTAGTTCAACCTATGGACCAAGGTGTAATAAAAAATTTTAAGCATTTTTACAGACGGCTTGTGGTCCAAAACATTCTGTCAGGTGCTTATTTAGATGAGCACGAAAATATCAAGATTAACATCCTTCAAGCTGCCCGCATGTGCAACAGTGCTTGGAACCAAGTTACGCAAAAAACAATTGCTAATTGTTTTCGTAAAGGTGGTTTCTGCCACATTGAAGGTGAAGAGGAGAATAAAGCTGCTAGAGAAGTCGTACCCACTATGGATAACTGGGAAGATGTTGGAAATGACGCAGGCATTCGTTATGAAGTTTGTAAACATGGATGAAGACTTGGCGGTGTGCGGTGAACAGACAGATGCGGAGATCGTGGCTGATGTTATGAACAAAAGAAATGATGGTACATCTTCAGATGAAGAAGGGGACCAGCTAGAACTTCCAGAGATACCGATTCCAACGGCTTCACAGGCATCAAATTACATTCAAGACTTGAGACGGTTTGTTGAAGGACAGCAGAACGTAAGTGACGCTATTTTCCAAGCACTTAATAAACTTGAAGAGTTTACTACAACTCAGTGTATTAACTGCAAAATGCAATCAAAAGTTTCTAGCTTTTTTAAAAAACTGTAAATGCTATATTTTGTACTGAAACATGTTTATACGTTTGTAATACATATGTCTAAGGAAATTGTTTAATAAAATAACATATTGCATTACTGAATTTTGGTTTTTGATTTGATTTTTCTACCGTTATTAAAAGTTTTCCTAATTCGAATTTTTGGATAATTCGAATTTTTTACTGGTCCCTTCAGCTTCGAATTAGCCAAGTTCTACTGTACAAGATTTCGATTTATTTTCTACAGTGACAAAAACACTGTTAGTGGGGAGTTGATGTTGTAATAAACCGTTTTTATTGTAAATTAACTTATCATTCACATCAATACAAACTCAAAATTTATTTATGTGTTATACAACTATTCTGAAACTTGTTGAATAAATATTGGTCTACACTTTTTGCATTTCCCACTATGGTTTTTTTACACTTTTCAAAATATGAAGGTTCTTTCTATGTGTGAAAAGATTGAACTGGATGATAAATTTATATATTTTGATACCAAAAATAAATGTGGGGAAATGATGATTGATTGACCAAGCAACAATGCTTTTTTGTTTTATCTATTTTGTTACACACTGAATCGGTTTACTGCCCTAGGAGTGGGAGGTGTATGGGAATGAGCCAGGCACCATAGTGCCACATACCAAGTTCTCACTTCAACTAACTCCATTGTCACTGGAATCTAGTACACATACACACGTACGTACGTACGTACGTATTGTGGTCTAAAGTACCTAGAAATGAAAAATTCTTTTTTCAGATTAGTCAGTTCCAACAGTTTATATATAGTAGTAACAATATTGGTTGTGTAAAAAAGAAGCTTCATAGATGGTTTGGAAGAGCACATGTTTCATTTAAAAACTATGATGAATATTCTATTCTTGGATTTCGTTGTCCATGACGTGTCCGTTACTTAACTAAATACCACTATTACATTAATGACTCGGAACATAGGTTTTTTATAAGTAAAAGCATAAAGTTTTACCTTACAGCCTGAACCGGTTTTCTCCTTTAAAAGGCTTCTCAGAGGCTGCCGCTGGTAGCGCTGTCCGTCTTGTTGTGGGTTACGGAATCGAATTTCGAAAGATCGATGCTGTGTGTGTGGGGTGAGATATGTTCGAATAATGCGTGCGATTTGAATTGTGTCTGTTCGTTTAGGATGTCATTTTTATTTGTTTTTGTGTGTTTGTATATTTCCAGTTGTTCTAGAGTGTCTAGTTTTCGGCCTTTTGTGTGTACGTGTAGAATGTTCATGTTATTGTCGATGTTTTTATATGTGTGGTTTGCTTCAATGAGGTGGTTTGCAAAGATGGATTCTGTAGTGGAGTGGGGTGCCTTTGTGTGTTCAATGTATCTCTGTTTGAAGCTACGTCCTGTCTGGCCTATGTAGAATTTATTGCAATTTGAGCAATTTAGCTTGTAAACACCGGGTAGATCGAATTTGTTTTGTGCTTTGTGTGTGTGTTTTGATAGTGTGTGTTCTGTTTTGTTAGTAGTTTTGTAAGCGATTCTGTATCCTGCTTTTTTGAATTTGTGGGCTATTTTTTCAGTTGTTTGTTGATGTATGTTAGTGTTATGAATTTGTTGTTTTCTGTCTTTGTCTGTTGTTTGTTTTGTGTTTTGTGTCGGAGTTTACTGACTATTGTTCTGTCATATCAGTTAGATTCAGCTAGATATTTTATCGTGTTTAGTTCATCTTTGTAGTCTTTTTCATCTAAGGGGATGTTGTTAAGTCTATGTATCATGGTTCTGACGGCAGCTAGTTTGTGTTGTATTGGGTGATTGGAGGAGTTGTGTATTAGTGTGTCAGTTGTAGTTGGTTTTCTGTATATACTGAAATTGTGCCTGTGTTCTAGTTTTGTGATGGAGAGGTCTAAGAAGTTTATGGTATTGTTGTGTTCGTATTCGGCAGTAAAGGTTATGTTTTTATGTATTTTGTTTATGTGCGTTAGTAACTGTTCACATTGTCTTTTGTTTCCCCTGTATAGTATTAGAATGTCATCAACGGCAGCCTCTGAAGAAGCCTTTTGAAGGAGACAACCGGTTCAGGCTGTAAGGTAAAACTTTATGCTTTTACTTATAAAAAACCTAGTGTTCCGAGTCGTTAATGTAATAGTGGTATTTAGTTAAGTAACGGACATGTCATGGACAACGAAATCCCAGAATTTAACTCAGTCGGCAGCTCTGAAGAAGCCTTTTAAAGGAGAAAACCGGTTCAGGCTGTAAGGTAAAACTTTATGCTTTTACTTATAAAAAACCTAGTGTTCGAGTCGTTAATGTAATAGTGGTATTTAGTAAAGTAACGGACACGTCATGGACAACGAAATCCAAGAATTTAACTCAGCAGTTGATGACATTCTAATACTATACAGGGGAAACAAAAGACAATGTGAACAGTTACTAACCCACATAAACAAAATACATAAAAACATAACCTTTACTGCCGAATACGAACACAACAATACCATAAACTTCTTAGACCTCTCCATCACAAAACTAGAACACAGGCACAATTTCAGTATATACAGAAAACCAACTACAACTGACACACTAATACACAACTCCTCCAATCACCCAATACAACACAAACTAGCTGCCGTCAGAACCATGATTCATAGACTTAACAACATCCCCTTAGATGAAAAAGACTACAAAGATGAACTAAACACGATAAAATATCTAGCTGAATCTAACGGATATGACAGAACAATAGTCAGTAAACTCTGACACAAAACACAAAACAAACAACAGACAAAGACAGAAACAACAAATTCATAACACTAACATACATCAACAAACAAACTGAAAAAATAGCCCACAAATTCAAAAAAGCAGGATACAGAATCGCTTACAAAACTACTAACAAAACAGAACACACACTATCAAAACACACACACAAAGCACAAAACAAATTCGATCTACCCGGTGTTTACAAGCTAAATTGCTCAAATTGCAATAAATTCTACACAGGCCAGACAGGACGTAGCTTCAAACAGAGATACATTGAACACACAAAGGCACCCCACTCCACTACAGAATCCACCTTTGCAAACCACCTCATTGAAGCAAACCACACATATAAAAACATCGACAATAACATGAACATTCTACACGTACACACAAAAGGCCGAAAACTAGACACTCTAGAACAATTGGAAATATACAAACACACCCCCGGGGGCAGCGAGGCGCTTAACCATTCCTCCTACCCCATCACAAACATTTTTCCCATGTGATGAAGCGAAGAAATTCCATTCTGCTTCTACATCAAAGTCTACCTTATGAAAACAAAGGTTGAGGAAGTTATACTTATTTTTGTATTGGGATGCTGCTCCATCTGAGAAATAATGAATTTTTTGCAGCTGTGATGGAAGTTTCTGCTTTAAAAAGTCAATCATCATGCGTTGAAACAGGTGCACAGCTACTGTATTGTGAGACATACAACCACTAATGATAACTAGGTTTATGTGTTCAAGCTTTTCTTTATCTTCACCTCTATAGTATATGATAATTGGATGAATGGTTGCTTGTGCGTTGTTCCAGTGAAATCCTTGTACAGCATCTTGTAGGACAAAAGAATAATTTTTAGCAAAATCGCATATCACTATGTACTCATCTGGCAGGATATTATCCTTAAGCTGCTTCAAATAAGCTGGTTGTTGTTTGGCAATGAAAGAGTGGCGTAGCAGTTTTAGCAAACTTTCAAATAATCTGTCCACAAAATCATTAACCGACATTGTTACTGTTTCTAAAGTTGTTTTGTTGTCAATTTGCATCCATTGTTTGAATGTCACGTTTTCAATACACTCCTCCTCAAAACAATTTTGAAAATGTTCTTTTAGCTTTTCACTACCTGGGCACTTTTCACATTTGACGAAGTGGCATCTAGGTGTTGAATCTTTGCAAACAATGCTGGAAGTCAAATCTTTATAGGTCTTTATTGAGGGCTCTCCAGAAGTTAGTTGGGGTATTTTGCACTGGTCCATCATCAGCTTGGCATTTTGGTGAGTCATACACACACATACTGAATGTGTTCCACTTGATCCAGCTAGGACACATTGTTTTGGCCTAAGTTCAGTACATAAAGTTCTCTTAGAGTACAAAGAAGTAAAAACTTTTGAACATGAGTGCGCTTTCCATCTATTTTGACTGTTACAAAATCTTTCAGTCCGGGCATTTGATGGCTAACCTCATCGTTTTCATAAAACTCTTTTACTAACTCTACGGTTGCTAGATCTAGAGTTTTTCCTGGGCGTGGATCTGGTGATGACATACCCTTTTCAATTTAAACATTTTTCTTGCCTCCAGAAACGATTAAGACTATAAAATAGGTTATTTACCTTCTGTCGACGTTTCTTAAAATCCTTTTAGGATAACTCGAGTTTCAACACCATTTGGTGTCATCATCAGATCGGTGAATTAGGTTAAAACATTTCGATGCATATGCATCTCGTTAGATATTTAAAAGATTAAAAACAACACATAACATTATATAAAACAATAAATAAACTATATCACAATAAAATAACATTAATAAAATATAAAAACAACGCGGCCGCAAACGAACCTGTACAGGAACGGTAAGATTAATCAATGCCGGTTTGACCTCGGTTCAATTTCATCGATCTGATATAGCCAATCTCTCGTTCCATAAGATCGATTCTATTAAATAAAACATTATTGTTATGTATTGCTTTTTCATTTAGGACACGATTGTGATCCTTCTTTACAAGATTGTGATACCCTTTTCCTTTACAAGTTTTTTTACTTTTCTTGCAATAAAGTTAGACACACCAAATTCAGTTTCAATCTGGGTCGAGGTCCAACTTTGAGGTAAAGTAGTCAGAATTTGCATTTTTAAGCTTTTATCAGAAGTACTGTGAAATTTTTCTTTAAGCTGATTTATCATTTCTCTACCTATATCAGGTTTTTCTTCAATCTGACTGCATGGACTAAGGCTCATAAGTTTGGTTCTGAAAGCTTCAGATAGGCCTACTTTTTTTAGTTTTTCCTCAGGGTACTTCTTCTCTGTTAAGCGCTTTTTTTTTATTGAAATTTCATCAATTGCAACTAAATTTATGTTTACTGCATCAATAGCTTCTTCCTTCTGTGGAGTTGATATTTCTATTGTTTCAACATTGTTATCATTGTCTTCATATTCTGAGCTGTCAGACTGCCATTCTTCTACCTCATCCAGTTTAGGCAACTTAAGTATTGCCTTGCGACAACTGTCACATATTCTATCACCAAGCTATTAGTATTAGAATGGCTGACAATATTTTCATTAACAGGTCTTAAACTCTTTTTAAAATAATCATGGTTTGATTTTTTGAGTGGATTGCAACAATACACTTGAAAACTACCTTTAGATGTGGTTGCTTTAGCCGCTTCCATGTTTTCTTCTAAGTTTGAATTTAGTTGCAGTAACTAATATACCTAATAGCTAGACCTATAAAATTTTAATGCTTGAAAATGTTCAGAGGGTTTTAAAAAGTTTTACCTTATTAATTCCAATGACAAAAACCACTAACAAAATTCTACAAAAATTTTTAAACCACTTTTTAAAAATATAGAAACACTAAAAAAATGATAGTCACCTAAATTTATAAAACTAAAAACACTAAGATTGGCTACTTCACTAAAACTGTATCACTACGATTGGAAAGCAACTGAAGTGAACTGAGCATTCAAGCAGACTGACTTGGCTGACCTGTGTACCTAGGCTTACATGTACTGACAGGAACCAAGCCTGTTGACACTTGCGCATCTAAATAGCTGCTGTCTAGTTACTGTGAAACTCAATTCATTTGGGAATTGGAAAATTATTCCATCTAGGCCTATTAGTTTTACACAGTTTATTTATGATTAAAGTTTATTTATTTAAAATTTTAATTTAGTTAATTAAAATTTTAAAAATATGTTAGTTTAAATGTATTTATGTCTTTTAGAAAAACAAATTCTTATTTAAGTGTATTGTTTTAGTTTTTTAATAAAAAAAAAATTATGTTTGAAAACGTACTAAAAATTCTGTGAAGTACATTAAACACACAAATATAAAAAGCCAAAATTAATTTGGTATTGATTTGTTAAATATCGGTATGGAGAACCATACATGACTTCCATATTCTAAGATTTATATTTAAAATCATTTTCAGCCAAACAGCCAGGGAAGGAATTTTAACAAAAAAATACTTCTTTGTTGCCAATAACGTAGTACACATATAAAAAAAAATTATCCCCTCCCCCTTCAACTATAATTTTGATTTATAGAAAATTACCCCCAGCCCGTTCAACTAGCCTCTACATTTATGGATATTTCATCTATGTTTCTACAGTGGATTATTAAGATCTTATCAGGATACTTTATCAAAATTAAGTACTTTACTCATGTTACAACAAAAAATGTTTCAGGTAAACTGCCCTTTCCCCGTAACCGATCTTCACCAAAATCAACAGACATTGAGTTCTCTATAGCTCAGGCACATATGTAAAAAATTATTTGATTCTGTTTGAATTTACGGCAGTTATGGTTCGTCATATAAAAAATTACCCATGTTAAAACATACAACATGAGATTTATAAAACATATCTAAGATTTATATTTAAAATCATTTTTGAAATAAAATATTTTCATAGAACCTACTAACGCTGGGGAAATCTGAGGAGCCAATCAGAGTTGGGCCTACCTGTCACTCTGCTGAATTTGGTGGAAAGCCCTGTCACTGTCGTCAAAGTATCAGCCTTGACAGGGTCCTCTTTTTCTGCAAAATGGGAGAGGCTTGAGATGGAGTGAGTGACATGGTCCCCACCTCAATGAAGAACCCATTGTTTTATAAAAATATATTTAAATTTTGAAAACTGAAAATTCTTTTCTTGTTGTAAATATTTATATTTTATAATCAAAATGACTTTATTTTTGTTACCTGGCAACAAAATTATTTTATTTTAAACAATTACCATTGTTTCAAAAAGTTTAAATAAATTTTCAAGTACTTTACTCTTGTTAAAACGTAAAAGGTTGCAGGTAAACTACCCCTTTCCCTTAACCGATCTTCACCAAAATCGAAAGTCCTTGAGATCTCTACAATTCAGGGATGTATGCAAAACATTATTTGATTCTGTTTGAATTTGCGGCAGTTATCGTTTGCCATAGAAAAAAAAACGTTGCAGGTAAACTACCCCTTCCCCTCAACCGATCTTCACCAAAAACAATAGGTCTTGAGTACTCTACAAATCAGGGCTGTATGCAGAAAATTATTTGATTCTGTTTGAACTTGCGGCTGTTATCGTTTGCCATAGAAAATACACTTGTTAAAAAAACGTTGTAGGTAAACTACCCCTTTCCCTTAACCGATCTTCACCAAAAACAATAGGTCTTGAGAACTCTACAATTTAGGGCTGTATGCAAATAATCTTTTGATTCTGTTTGAATTTGCGGCTGTTATCGTTTGCCATAGGAAATACCCTTGTTAAAACATAAAACGTTACAGGTAAACTACCCCTTTCCCTTAACCGATCTTCACCAAAAACAATAGGTCTTGAGTACTCTACAAATCAGGGCTGTATGCAAAACATTATTTGATTCTGTTTGAATTTGCGGCTGTTATCGTTTGCCATAGAAAATACCCTTGTTAAAAAAACGTTGCAGGTAAACTACCCTTTTCCCTCAACCGATCTTCACCAAAAACAATAGGTCTTGAGAACTCTACAATTTAGGGCTGTATGCAAATAATCTTTTGATTCTGTTTGAATTTGCGGCTGTTATCGTTTGCCATAGGAAATACCCTTGTTAAAACATAAAACGTTACAGGTAAACTACCCCTTTCCCTTAACCGATCTTCATCAAAATCAACAGATCTTGAGAACTCTACAATTCAGGGCTGTATGCGAAACATTATTTGATTCTGTTTGAATTTGCGGCTGTTATCGTTTGCCAAACAAACAAAATTACCCTTGCTAAAAAAAAACCGTTGCAGGTAAACTACCCCTTTCCCTCAACCGATCTTCACCAAAAACAATAGGTCGCGAGTACTCTACAAATCAGGGCTGTATGCAAAAAATTATTTGATTCTGTTTGAATTTGCGGCAGTTATCGTTTGCCATAGAAAAAAAATCTACAGACAGACACACAGACAGACACACACACAGACACTTTTCGGAAAACGACTTTTTTTCATGTTTTGAGTGTAGTAGAATCAGAATCTGCAATAATCTCGAACACGATTTTTTTTGCCATCACCATACTTCCATTCCTTAAGGAATATGGAAGTAAACAAGTACTTTACTCTTGTTAAAACGTAAAAGGTTGCAGGTAAACTACCCCTTCCCCTTAACCGATCTTCACCAAAATCGAAAGTCATCGAGACCTCTACAATTCAGGGACGTATGCAAAAAATTATTTGATTCTGTTTGAATTTGCGGCTGTTATCGTTTGCCATAGAAAATACGCTTGATAAAAAATGTTGCAGGTAAACTACCCCTTCCCCTTAACCGATCTTCACCAAAAACAAAAGGTCTTGAGTACTCTACAAATCAGGGCTGTATGCAAAACATTATTTGATTCTGTTTGAATTTGCGGCTGTTATCGTTTGCCATAGAAAATACCCTTGTTAAAAAAACGTTGCAGGTAAACTACCCCTTTCCCTCAACCGATCTTCACCAAAAACAATAGGTCTTGAGAACTCTACAATTTAGGGCTGTATGCAAATAATCTTTTGATTCTGTTTGAATTTGCGGCTGTTATCGTTTGCCATAGGAAATACCCTTGTTAAAACATAAAACGTTACAGGTAAACTACCCCTTTCCCTTAACCGATCTTCACCAAAAACAATAGGTCTTGAGTACTCTACAAATCAGGGCTGTATGCAAAACATTATTTGATTCTGTTTGAATTTGCGGCTGTTATCGTTTGCCATAGAAAATACCCTTGTTAAAAAAACGTTGCAGGTAAACTACCCCTTTCCCTCAACCGATCTTCACCAAAAACAATAGGTCTTGAGAACTCTACAATTTAGGGCTGTATGCAAATAATCTTTTGATTCTGTTTGAATTTGCGGCTGTTATCGTTTGCCATAGGAAATACCCTTGTTAAAACATAAAACGTTACAGGTAAACTACCCCTTTCCCTTAACCGATCTTCATCAAAATCAACAGATCTTGAGAACTCTACAATTCAGGGCTGTATGCGAAACATTATTTGATTCTGTTTGAATTTGCGGCTGTTATCGTTTGCCAAACAAACAAAATTACCCTTGCTAAAAAAAAACCGTTGCAGGTAAACTACCCCTTTCCCTCAACCGATCTTCACCAAAAACAATAGGTCGCGAGTACTCTGCAAATCAGGGCTGTATGCAAAAAATTATTTGATTCTGTTTGAATTTGCGGCAGTTATCGTTTGCCATAGAAAAAAAATCTACAGACAGACAGACACACAGACAGACAGACAGACACACAGACACTTTTCGGAAACCGACTTTTTTTCATTTTTTGAGTGTAGTAGAATCAGAATCTGCAATAATCTCGAACACGATTTTTTTTGCCATCACCATACTTCCATTCCTTAAGGAAATATCGGTATGGAGAACCATACATGACTTCCATATTCTAAGATTTATATTTAAAATCATTTTCACCCAAACAGCCAGGCTGTGTCTTACCTGCCTTTTTATTGCTGTATTAAATGAAAAATATTATATTACATTAAAATGAAAAAATTATAATTTTATTGCCTGGCAACAAAATTATTTTATTTTTAACAATTACCATTGTTTCAAAAAGTTTAAATAAATTTTCAAGTACTTTACTCTTGTTAAAACGTAAAAGGTTGCAGGTAAACTACCCCTTCCCCTTAACCGATCTTCACCAAAAACAATAGGTCTTGAGTACTCTACAAATCAGGGCTGTATGCAAAACATTATTTGATTCTGTTTGAATTTGCGGCTGTTATCGTTTGCCATAGAAAATACCCTTGTTAAAAAAACGTTGCAGGTAAACTACCCCTTTCCCTCAACCGATCTTCACCAAAAACGATAGGTCTTGAGAACTCTACAATTTAGGGCTGTATGCAAATAATCTTTTGATTCTGTTTGAATTTGCGGCTGTTATCGTTTGCCATAGGAAATACCCTTGTTAAAACATAAAACGTTACAGGTAAACTACCCCTTTCCCTTAACCGATCTTCACCAAAATCAACAGATCTTGAGAACTCTACAATTCAGGGCTGTATGCGAAACATTATTTGATTCTGTTTGAATTTGCGGCTGTTATCGTTTGCCAAACAAACAAAATTACCCTTGCTAAAAAAAAAACCGTTGCTGGTAAACTACCCCTTTCCCGCAACCGATCTTCACCAAAAACAATAGATCGCGAGTACTCTGCAAATCAGGGCTGCATGCAAAAAATTATTTGATTCTGTTTGAATTTGCGGCAGTTATCGTTTGCCATAGAAAAAAAATCTACAGACAGATAGACACACAGACACACAGACACACAGACAGACAGACACACACACAGACACTTTTCGGAAAACGACTTTTTTTCATGTTAGTACAATCAGAATCTGCAATAATCTCGAACACGATTTTTTTTGCCATCACCATACTTCCATTCCTTAAGGAATATGGAAGTAAAAAAGTTTAAATAAATTTTCAAGTACTTTACTCTTGTTAAAACGTAAAAGGTTGCAGGTAAACTACCCCTTCCCCTTAACCGATCTTCACCAAAATCGAAAGTCATTGAGACCTCTACAATTCAGGGACGTATGCAAAACATTATTATTTGATTCTGTTTGAATTTGCGGCTGTTATCGTTTGCCATAGAAAATACGCTTGATAAAAAAACGTTGCAGGTAAACTACCCCTTCCCCTTAACCGATCTTCACCAAAAACAATAGGTCTTGAGTACTCTACAAATCAGGGCTGTATGCAAAACATTATTTGATTCTGTTTGAATTTGCGGCTGTTATCGTTTGCCATAGGAAATACCCTTGTTAAAACATAAAACGTTACAGGTAAACTACCCCTTTCCCTTAACCGATCTTCACCAAAAACAATAGGTCTTGAGTACTCTACAAATCAGGGCTTTATGCAAAACATTATTTGATTCTGTTTGAATTTGCGGCTGTTATCGTTTGCCATAGAAAATACCCTTGTTAAAAAAACGTTGCAGGTAAACTACCCCTTTCCCTCAACCGAACTTCACCAAAAACAATAGGTCTTGAGAACTCTACAATTTAGGGCTGTATGCAAATAATCTTTTGATTCTGTTTGAATTTGCGGCTGTTATCGTTTGCCATAGGAAATACCCTTGTTAAAACATAAAACGTTACAGGTAAACTACCCCTTTCCCTTAACCGATCTTCACCAAAATCAACAGATCTTGAGAACTCTACAACTCAGGGCTGTATGCGAAACATTATTTGATTCTGTTTGAATTTGCGGCTGTTATCGTTTGCCGAACAAACAAAATTACCCTTGCTAAAAAAAAACCGTTGCAGGTAAACTACCCCTTTCCCTCAACCGATCTTCACCAAAAACAATAGGTCGCGAGTACTCTGCAAATCAGGGCTGCATGCAAAAAATTATTTGATTCTGTTTGAATTTGCGGCAGTTATCGTTTGCCATAGAAAAAAAATCTACAGACAGACAGACACACAGACACACAGACAGACACACAGACACTTTTCGGAAAACGACTTTTTTTCATGTTTTGAGTGTAGTAGAATCAGAATCTGCAATAATCTCGAACACGATTTTTTTTGCCATCACCATACTTCCATTCCTTAAGGAATATGGAAGTAATATGGAAGTAAAAAAATTCTTGTTCAAAGAGGAAATAAAAACTAATTGGCTTACTCAAGTCGGACAGTTTTAAAACCACAGCCACTTTAAAAGAGCTCAGTCATGTATGTTTTCATTAGTTTATATAATACATTTGGTTTAATTAAACAAAACTAGTTTTTTTTACCTAAACGCTATTTAGTTACGAAAGGTACAGTTAAGTATCTTACATATTTGTCCATAACTTGTGATCCCATAGTGATCGCACTTTAAAATTTTCAGGAAATGTAGATAATAAACAGTAGAATAACATTTTTTTTTTTTTTTTTAAAGAACACTTTCATATTAAAAAAGTTTTACTTTTTTCAAAAAAACTTTTTTTATAAACTGTCAAGTTATAAATCAAATTAAAGCCACTAAAAAGAGCTAAAAAATGAACCTAAGAACATGTCTGTAGGACCTATAGAACAAAAGTTATAATGCATTAAAGCTTGTTCTGCAAGCCAAAAAAACGAACTTTTTTAAAATTTAAAAAATTACAAACTAAAAAATGGGGACACATAAAAATTTAAAAAAAATATATTTTTGTACTTACATTTATAGAGAATAAATCCTGCAAGTTTCATCAAATTTAAAAATGGTCAGGTTGCAAATAATTATTTTTTGACATGAAATGACCCTCTATTAAAATTCACCAAACCAGAAATTGATTCTCTGGTAACTTTTCTGCACATCAATTGCATTATCCTCAAGGTCAGACTGTATCTAAAATATTGAGTAAAAAGTCAATAAACCAAATTTAGTATAAAAATTTACGATGTGACTGTTGCTATACTGATATATCAATATTGGGATATCCCAATATATATATCAATATGACTGTGGATCTCTGTTTTAGGAACATGCAAAGTAGAACAAACGGCTAGTTATTCGCCTGCGAACGTGTGTGTGTGTGTGTGTGTTCAAATTATGAACGTTTTTAATTTATATATAATGGAACTTATAAAATGCTGGACAAGTTTTGAGTAGGTCTACTAAAATCAGAGTTTACCACAGAATCGGACTTGGTAATTTGAGTCCTGTAAGAATAATACCTTTTTTTTTTTACACCTTTGGTAGGTAAACAATAACATAACTGACATTTAACAGTAAGTTTATGAAAACGGTTTGTAAAGTCATCTAAAACATAACTAAGCGACTAACTGATTTACGAATCTACATGTTACATATGTTGCACCGAACTGTACGCACCTAACCTTTTTCTAAGACTAGTCAAAACTGCGTCGTTCTAGCCACATTTAATGATTACATTTTCTCGTGTAATCTCATCCCGGTTAATATTTACCTGTGCTCCACCATACAATCTTGAAGTGAAATATTTTTTTTTCTATTCTTCTATGTTATATAAATACGCGAAAATTAATTTTAAACGGGGGTCGAAGCTATTTACGAAGAAAAAAAATAAAATAAATACTCCCATAAGGATGCATGCAAAAGTGAATGAGCGCCATATTAACTGTGTAGACGGTGAGAAATGACATTTAACCTATCTTGCTTACACAGTCGTTTATATGCGATAACGGCTTCACTGATATCACTGTATACTATTTTTCGAATTGTTTCACTACAGTTTTGAACCCAGTTTTGGATCACAAACACCACAATTCACAATAGCACCACTAACCTTTTACTTTTCAACATATTTTACGGTTTAATTCACGCGTTATGTAGTGGCGGGTCGTCCGCGAACGGCTTAGCCAGAAAGAAGTACTCCGTCAAGTGAACTATTGACTACAGTCGTTCGAGCCGCTGAACAGTAGTTCGCGTTAGCCACGCTCCAATCGGCCATTTATAAAACTAATCAGCGGTTTTTGGATTTGTAAAAGTCTATCAGTTCCGATGAATCGGAACAGAGTGAGAGAACAGACTATTTGAAACTTTTGTTTTATTGTCTGATTCATTGTTTGATTGTTCTTTCGACAAATTTTGGGATAAGTGTGATAAAAATAAAATTCTTGGATTTCGTTGTCCATGACGTGTCCGTTACTTAACTAAATATCACTATAATATTGACGACTCGGAACACTAAGTTTTTTATAAGTAAAAACGTAAAGTTTTACCTTACAGCCTAAACCGGCGACGAACAGCGCTACCTACGACAGCCTCTGATGAAGCCTTCTATAGGCGAAAGCCGGTGTGTTCCGAGTCGTCAATACTATAGTGATATTTAGTTATGTAACGGACACGTCATGGACAAGGAAATCCAAGAACTGCTTTTCTTAATCGAAAGGTCTACCAACTCACTGCGGTTAGCACGAGGTTGAGCGTTTTACTCTGTAATAAAACGTATCTTTCTGTTCTGTCACAAAGAAGCAACAGCAACAGTTTCAAAAAAACTCATAAATTATTATTAACTTTAGCTTACTAAAAACCGTTTTCGAACGTTTCAATACAAACCCTTGAATTTTTTGTCCATGACGTGTCCGTATATTAATACTTACCTCAGAGAACACGGAAAACGCAAGAGCGTACAGGGAACACGTTATAAATTAAATACGTAATACGTTATTGCTCGCTTAATATTATTAAATAGAGTATACAATTATTGCTCGTCTCAACTCTTACTTTGTTTATTTACATTTATTGCAACAGCTATTTATTCTTCTTCATATATAATGTTGTGATGTTATAGGCCTACAACTTGTTTCTTGTAACATTCTTGTAGCAAGTAGTGTACACTACTTCAGAAGAAACAAATTGTATAACATCACAACATTATATAATTGCTCCAAGAAACTTCGAGTTAACTATATAGAAAATGATGATTCTTCATATTGTTACGACGGTCTACTCTATCATCGTAGGTAGGCCTACAGTGGAAACAAAATAAGTACAAGACACCAATTAAGTCACTAATCACACCTTTAATTTTTACAGTAAAACATTCGTAATTACCAACACAGTCTACTACAATTAATCAAATCAAAATGGTTCACACGCAATAAAATGTCACTAATATTAACACAATTGTATTATGCTACAATAAATTGTAATTATACCGCCCGATTATAAAACGCAACACTTCACTAATAACTGCTTGAACATACACAGTAATCTCGCTTATAACTCTCGAACCGCTCTGTAAATATCTCGCACTAAAACTGAAAACTAAGGCCGCCACCGCCATGTATTTATAGTCCCGCTCACACACCAGAAGCTTCAAAACTGCGTCTTATCTCTCGTGTGAACTACGTAATTAACTGCAGCCTTGACACAGGCCGAGCGCCCGGCACAGTCTAGAAGATTCTCGCAATATGCGTATAGTAGCACGTACGCCACAGTGAAAGTTTAAGTTAGTTTGGTAATTCTCAAAAGAGAAATTTTACCTTCTCCACTCTGTCCTAAGGTAGTGGTCGGCAGTGAAAACTGCTATCACAACTTCCTTAGCTGAAGAGGCGAACTGAAGCCGAAACAGAGACAAGCAAAAATAACCAGAGCGTAATGCTCAAAGTATAAGTTTGTGTTTGTCAAGCAATCTTTGTCAAACGGTAGTCCTTCAAAGCATTTAGTGAGAATTACCAAATTGTAATTTTGATAGAAAACTCCTCAGTGCCAAACTTCACTTGTACTTTGTCTTTCGACTTTGACTCGCGTACTTTGTTCAACATTAAATTAGTATTCCCAAAGAGAGATAGACCTATAAACTCTCTTATTTTCTTTTAAACAGTAAAAGCTGAAAATCACAGTGTAAAGTAACATTGTTAATACTTTTCTAAAACTAACTACCTAAAACTTTGTGGTAGTTATCGATAGTATGAAAATCGCAACTGAACTATCGATAGTAAACATTTTGAAAAACCCCGCGGCGACGTCACAACGATTAACCAACAAAAATTTCCTTTGTTAGTGTACATTCAAAGGCTATATTTATTGTATGGATAAAAGGCTGTATATACATTAAAGGCTGTATGTATTCGAATTAAAACCTATCGGTACTTCCAATTTACAACGTATAACCTAGTAGGCTACGTTATTCGTACATATTTTATTGAAGTTTATTGGTACATATTTTATTAAAAGGGTGTATTTATTGAAGTACAGAAATTAGTTTCCATTTATCGCACATAATTACGGTACAGAGACGATTTTGGGAGGTTGTGTCTACGTTTAATTATCTAACTTAGATAGTAGGCTTCGTTATTGATGCATATTTTATTGGGGTTTATTGGCACATATTTTATTAAAAGGGTGTATTTATTGGAAGTACAGAAATTAGTTTCCATTTATCGCACATAATTACCGTACAGAGACGATTTTGGGAGGTTGTGTCAACGTTTAATTATCTAACTTAACCTTTTAGATTTTTAAAATTAATTAGACTTAACAAACATTTCCTTACTTAGTGTACATTCAAAGGCTGTATTTATTGTATGGATAAAAGGCTGTATTTATTCGAAGTACCGGAATTAAAACCTACTTCCAATTTAGAACACAGTACAATCTAACGTAGGCCTATAACCAAACAAGTACATTAAAATCCTTTTTTCAACATAATGCAATAGAAAGCAATGTGCAGTTTCTGTTAACACCCAAATGATTAAGTATTAATAATGGGTTAGAGTGGAATTCAATGTTACTATGGTCTAAATTTAAGACAAAAAATAAACATAATCTGTGTTTATCAACACATAAGTGATACATAAGTCAGTTGTTACAAAGATAAACAAAAATATGTCTAAGAGTATAACCAATTATAAGTGAGAGACCCGTTTCTAAAACGGCTTAAGTAGTGCAAAGTTTTTTTCTTGCTTTCATTTGAGCAAACTGGTCAATAACATCTGACTGATAAATTAATACTGTTAGCCAATTCATTTTTAATAGCTAAAATTGCCAAATTATTAAGCCTTTCTTGGTAGGTAGTGCTTCTCTGCCAAGTTTTCAATGAATTCGCTAACCTGCTGAAAGATTTTTCAGGAGACGAAACTGTAACTGGAATAGTACAGTAAAGCCTATAGGCAAGACAGAAGTTCACAAATACAGCTTGAAGGTTTTTGGAGTAGGCTTAGTGGATTCTTTTCTGATTCAAACTCTGTTTTATAAATGTTCTTCAAGTGTAATATTTCTTCAAATAGATCCATTGCCAATTCCTTTTTAAACTTGCTAATGAGAACTTTTACTTTCAATTCTAATTCATCATTTTCCATGTCCGTAAAGTTCAATACTGGTGGAAACAAGTCACGAATTGAACTAATTGCAGTGAATCGTGTTTTTATGTTGCCCATTACAAACTCTAATACTGGGTACATGACTGAGGTTTTAAATTTATTTTCTTGATCTTTGTTTACTGAAAAATCACTATTGGATTGATCTGTACTTTTTTTCCACCTTTTGGGAGATTCAGGAGGAACTTTTATTAGTTCTTTTGCAATTAAGTTTGGTTCTTCAATTATGCTGTCTGGATTATCACGCAACAATTTCAATTCTGTCAGCAAATCTTCCACTAGAGTTATTTCAACGTTGAGTGTGATTCCTTTGCTTTGAATAACAACATTTTTTTAGTCAATATATGAAAGCACTTTGAACCAAAAAGATGCCAACATTAAGCTCTTTGTGGAATTGAAATATTTCTTAAGCCCTAATATGATGTTGTAGGCAGAGGGAGTTAGACAGAAGACATCTCTTCTAAAATATATCCAACAATTTAAGTACTCCTGGGTAGTGCTTAATTATTGGTTTGACAGCTTGGATCCTCTCACTTCATCTTGTTTCAGGGAAGCTCTGCAGTGATAAAGGAATGTGTTTTTTCAAACCTTCCCAACATTTTTCTCTAGGGCTGCTAGAGAAAAATGAGTAAAGACTTGCAACATGCCTGAAAAAATGTCATCACATCTGCATTGAGTTTTACAGCATTAACACCCACATGTTTCAATGAATGCACCCCACATGGTAAAAATATTATGGATTCGTTCTTTTCAAGAATTCTACTTCCAATTTAGAACCCAGTACATTCTAACGTATAACCAAACAAGTACATTAAAATCCTTTTTTCAACATAATGCAATAAAAAGCAATGTGCAGTTTCTGTTAACACGCAAATGATTAACTATTAATAATGGGTTAGAGTGGAATTTAATAATTACAAATTTTGTGGACTTGTGAAATTAGTAACACTATGTACTAATGTGTGATTATAATTTAAGATGTGAAGTATATGAAGCCATTACTAGTACCTGTTTATTAGACAACAAATAATAACTATAATTTCCATTCATTTGGTTAATGTTCTTTCTCATTCATTATTTAGTTATATTTTTACTATTAGAAAGGAAAGGTTCTGATGAAATTTCTGTATGTGTTATTTTTGGTCTCTCTCTCTCTCTCTCTCTCTCTCTCTCTCTCTCTCTCTCTCTCATACACACACACACACACACTCTCTCTCTCTCTCTCACTCACTCTTCTCATTTTTATTTATTGAAAAAAACATAAAAACTAACACTCCTCTGTATGTGTCCACATTGCATAAAATTAAAAAAATTAATTCAAGAAATTAAAAAAAAATTGTAAACTCTGAAAACATTTGTTCTAATATAGAATACAAATTAAATAAAGAAAAAAAGGAAGTGTGTGTGTGTGTGTGTGTGTGTGTGTGTGTGTGTGTGTGTGTGTGTGTGTGTTTTCTGTGGTTGAGGCTGAAGATAGAAGTAGTTTCTGTAGAAATATTTCATTTCTAAAACGATTTTAAATATAAATCTTAAAACATGGAAGTCATGTATAGTTCTCCACACGGATATTTTCATTATTTGCATCAAATAGTATTATTGTTTAATACACGTTCTATCCAGATCAAATTATGTGTATACAGTTCTGGAAAAATTAGAAATAAAATTTTTTTTTTGTTTATTTTAAACTGTATTATGTTTGGAAGTATCCCAAAGTAAATTTAACTTTAATCATGTCAATCAATGAGACCAGTCAAGTTTTTTAAGGCTAGGAGAATCCTTGAAATGTTTGGAGCATCACTAGGTCATGAGGATCAAATCATCAAACTTCAGTTTCTGTGAAAAACTGGCAGATTTGAGTAGTCGGGTGATAAAGGATGGTATTGTAAAAGCAACAGTTCTTTCAGAATTATTTTATAACCCTGTCAGTCTGCAAATAACTATCACTCCTTTAGATCATCAGCAGATTTAAACTTTTCTTATTTGTGCTAGGAATGTATCATGTAAAACTGCTGGAAGTATGGTATACAAAGTTTCTATTATCCTTTTCAAGGTTGATGACCAAAACAAAAAGTACTACTTATAATTCATCATTGTAGCAGTTACATAGCAGTATACTAAACATCTCTTGGTTAATACCTGTACTCTGGTCAGGTAGCACACAATGAATCATTCAAAACAAGTACAATTCAGTGTCAATGTCTAGTGTTTATGTGTCACTGCTACCCATAGTGAATCATTTGTATTGTACATAACAAATAGTATTCTGACTGTACACGTTTTTCATCTGACAAGAATTTTATACTTAGGCAAACTCATTTAATGGTGTAACCTTCTGTAATATGTGTCAAACAAGTATTCATAAAATTAATATATTTGTGTCAAATTGTGTTTTATTTATTTCCAACAAAATCTGTTTTGTGGACATAACTTTATGTCCAATACAATTATTATGTTATTTCTTTTTAGTATCCCTTATAGATTTGCGTGATTAAAACTTTTAATACTAAAACTTTTTTTCAGCTGATAACCATGCTTTGTTGAGATTATTAACGAAAAGTTTTGCTCATTCAGTGATGTGGCATCTTCAGTGATAAAGTTGAGTCTCATCGTGGTAAAACTACTGAAGACTTCATAGAATTGGAAAATTAATGAAAATAATATTCTTACAACCAGTGACAAGAATTATGAACTTAAAACAGTGGAATGAATTATTGAATACCAGATACTCTCAATTGCTAAAACAAACACACTTATATTACAACAGTTCTCTTTATATAATTATCCAGGACACATTGTATAGCCTACAAACAGTAATAAAAAAATCACAATAGTTTACAACACAAATAAACAATTGATCATTTGTCACTTTCATTAAAAACTGCTGTCTAATATCATCCTATATGAATGCACAACCTATTACACCAACTTTCTAAAACTCAGCTGGTTCCAGATGAATGCCAAGAGTGTGGCTCTAGAATATTCTGCGGTGCTGCTGATTAACAGTATGTGATCAGCATCACATAGAGTACTACACATATAAGCTATCTAATTGACTTGGTATTACAATATTAGTAAAATGTGCTTGTTAAGCAAATAGTGTGTTGTTACTCCTGAAAATCCCATTTCACTAAGAGCATTTTATAAGTCTGGGTTATCTTTTATGTTTCACTCCACAAACATGCCTTTAGTTCAGCATTTCTTAACCTATTGGGCATGAGCCACTGCTGGGTCCCGAGAGGGCATTTGGAGGGTTGCAAAGTCAGGTTCGGAAATTTATTTACTGTGTCTTAAAAAGCTACTACATGTAAATAACTAAGATATATCATTTTAACAATTTAAATTCAACCTGTTTTGTACATAGTCTAAACTGTACATTTTTGTTATTCATGCTCTACCATTGCTTTTTACCAGCTCTGATGTTTAACTCTCTATAACCAGATTGAAAGTTGCTTCCCAGAGGGATACAGTGAATTCAATTGGATTCAAGACCCATTCTTGTATTTTGAAAGTTCTAACATGTTCTCAGTAAAACTAAATGAGCAATTGTGTGATATCATCTGTGATGCTGGGATTAAAACTAAATTTTTAGTAAATTATTTTGTATAGTTAGTGATAACATGAGACATGTCATGGACAACAAAATCCATAAACTTTTAGATTCTGACTTAACAAAGTTCTGGATATCTTTAAGAGATGAATATCCTGAACTTTCGGGAGTTGCTCATCCCATTCCCCACCTCATTCTTGAGTGAAATGGGATTTTCATCTCAAGTGAAAAGCAAGCACAGAAATAGACTTGACGCACACTCAGATTTATGACTTAATTTAACCACTCTTGAATCCAACATACCCCAGCTTTTGCAGAAAAAGCAGCCCCAACTGTCACATTAGTAACTAATGATTAGTTAGGCAAGTAAAAACTCTTTTGTTTTCAACTTCAGCATGTGTTTATTAGAGCAAATTAGTCTTTTGAATTACATATTTGCTTTTTGCTTTTCTATAATTAAGTGTATATATAATTTGTTTAAGCATAAAAGAAGGCTTAAAGTTCTCAGTGTTACCAAAAATATGATTATAAAGTGGGAGCACACCCCTACAAGTAGATCTGCCATGCACACCCCTACAAGTCTAATTAATTTTAAAAATCTAAAAGGTTAAGTTAGATAATTAAACGTAGACACAACCTCCCAAAATCGTCTCTGTACCGTAATTATGTGCGATAAATGGAAACTAATTTCTGTACTTCCAATAAGTACACCCTTTTAATAAAATATTTGCCAATAAACCCCAATAAAATATGCACCAATAACGAAGCCTACTATCTAACTTATCTAAGTTAGATAATTAAACGTTGACACAACCTCCCAAAATCGTCTCTGTACCGTAATTATGTGTGATACATGGAAACTAATTTCTGTACTTCCAATAAATACACCCTTTTAATAAAATATGTGCCAATAAACCCCAATAAAATATGCATCAATAACGAAGCCTACTATCTAAGTTAGATAATTAAACGTAGACACAACCTCCCAAAATCGTCTCTGTACCGTAATTATGTGCGATAAATGGAAACTAATTTCTGTACTTCCAATAAATACACCCTTTTAATAAAATATGTACCAATAAACTTCAATAAAATATGTACGAATAACGTAGCCTACTAGGTTATACGTTCTAAATTGGAAGTACCGATAGGTTTTAATTCGAATACATACAGCCTTTAATGTATATACAGCCTTTTACCCATACATTAAATACAGCCTTTGAATGTACACTAACAAAGGAAATTTTTGTTAAATCTAATTAATTTTAAAAATCTAAAAGGTTAAGTTACATTGTTAAACGTAGACACAACCTCCAAAAATCGTCTGTGTACCGTAATTATGTGCGATAAATGGAAACTAATTTCTGTACTTCCAATAAATACACCCTTTTAATAAAATATGTGCCAATAAACCCCAATAAAATATGCAAATAGGTTATAGGTCTACGTTCTAAATTGGAACTAGGTTTTAATTCCGGTACTTCGAATAAATACAGCCTTTAATGTTATGTACAGCAGCCTTGTATCCATACAATAATTTAATGTACACTAACAAAGGAAATTTTTGTTAAATCTAATTAATTTTAAAAATCTAAAAGGTTAAGTTGCATTGTTAAACGTAGACACAACCTCCAAAAATCGTCTGTGTACCGTAATTATGTGCGATAAATGGAAAATTATTTCTGTACTTCCAGTAAATACACCCTTTTATTGTACACTAACAAAGTAAATTTTATTTAAGTTACATTGTCGTACATAACCTCCATAACCTGGCATTAGTTACTTGTGAAGAAAACAGTTCTAGTACACATCGAACACGGAAAAAAATACAAACGTGGAGACGGAAGTTGCCTTTTCCCGCAGGCTATAGTGAAAGACCCGACATTTCCTTAGTTAGTGTACATTCAAAGGCTGTATGATATATATTCATCTTTAGATATATTTCGGTGTCCGATGTGTACTACAACTGTTTTCTTCACAAGTAAGTAATGCCAGATTATGGAGGTTATGTACGACAATGTAACTTAAATAAAATTTACTTTGTTAGTTAGTACATTAAAAGGGTGTATTTATTGGAAGTACAGAAATTAGTTTACATTTATCGCACATAATTACGGTACAGAGACGATTTTGGGAGGTTGTGGCTACGTTTAACAATATAACTTAACCTTTTACATTTTTAAAATTAATTAGACTTAACAAACGTTTCCTTAGTTAGTGTACATTCAAAGGCTGTATTTATTGTATGGATAAAAGGCTGTATATAACATTAACGGCTGTATTTTTTCGAAGTAAGTAATGCCAGCTTATGGAGGTTATGTACGACAATGTAACTTACATAAAATTTACTTTGTTCGTGTACATTAAAAGGGTGTATTTATTGGAAGTACAGAAATTAGTTTACATTTATCGCACATAATTACGGTACAGTGACGATTTTGGGAGGTTGTGGCTACGTTTAATTATTTAACTTAACCTTTTAGATTTTTAAAATTAATTAGACTTAACAGACATTTCCTTAGTTAGTGTACATTCAAAGGCTGTATTTACTCAAAGTACCGGAATTAAAACGTACTTCCAATTTGGAACCTAGTACAATCTAATGTATAACCAAGTAAATTAAAATCCTTTTTTCAACATAATGCAATAAAAAGCAATGTGCAGTTTCTGTTAACATGCAAATGATAAGTATTAATAATGGGTTACAGTGGAATTTAATGTTACTACGGTCTGAATTAATGCAAATAAAATTGGGAGAATCTCGTAAACATATTAAAGAATGCTTGTATATTACACACAAAATTATTACAGTACGGACCTTTGTTAATGAATAGAAACAAATTTGACTCTATACTTTAGTATGTACCAATAAAATTCACCTTTTTTCAAATACCAATATCTGTTGTTTTTTTCATACCCTTAAAAAAAGGTCATTAACAACATACATTACGAGAAAACGTGATTACAAATAACCAGCCATTAGTTACTTGTGAAGAAAATAGATATAACATTTACAAACATCAAATCTTCAATTCTCTCCCTATTTGTTTTATAAAAACTGGAGTTTCTACTGCAGATTTTAAGTCCACTAACTACTTAATTAAATATACATAATTGTTCCTGTATCTTGTTGGGTAACATATTATATTAATACATCTGCTTCCTACTCATATGTGCAAACAATGTTTTTAATGTACGTCTTTTTTTCGCTCTGGGCTGTGCGGTTGTGCGTCGCAGAGACGAACCGCTCGGGATCTGAGTTCCGAGCTACCTTCTGGAGCTTCTGCCTCGTGGCCGTGCCCAAGTAGGGCGTGTGCTCTATAGCAGGCCGATTCTCGGGTGTTGTGCTAGCCTACACTAGCGCAGTATACACCGAGGGCGTTTCCACGAATCACCTGGACGTATACGGTACCTTCCCAGCCGTCACTAGAGGATTGTCTGGGATCCTCGCCGCACGTGCATAAAATTTGCGTGCACGCCGCCTGAATGTGTCGTCTAAGGAGCGGACGCCAAGTCCTCTCCTTAGAAGGCGAGATGAAAAGCGACGGGGGACTTTGGCCGCTAGCCGAAGACCTCTGTCAAGGACGCTCTGCAACTTCTTTTTATGCATTGCGGCGAGGTAACCCCAGACCGGACAGGCGTAGGTAATGACCGGCAGCAGATACGCGCCGACGTCCTGCCCAATTTCCTGGTCATGGCTGAGCTGATCAGGAGTGGAAACAGTGCGCACAGACGAGCGGATGCTCGCTTAAGAACTGTCTGTGCGTGGGTACGCCAGGTAAGCCGACGGTCGAGGTGTAATCCGAGGTACTTGACCTCTTTGGACCAGCGCAAGTACGTTCTGCCGATACGTAGCTGCCTAACAGGGTTCTTCCGTCGCTTGGAGAATTCGACGGCTACACTCTTGGTAGCGTTGAGTTGCACTCTCCAATTCTCAGTCCAGTCCACGAGCGTGTCGAGCTGGCGCTGCAGGCGTAGGACGGCCCTTTCCACATGACGATCGGCCGTAAATACGGCCGTGTCGTCCGCAAAGAGGGCCATCTGGACTCCAGGCTGTCTCGGCACGTCGTTGACGTAGATCGAGAACAGAAGGGGGCCTAGAACACTACCTTGAGGGACGCCGGCTGTGATTCGTCTCTCGGAAGGTTCAACTCTCACGCAGAAGGTTCTCTCCGTCAGAAAGCTAGCAACCAGATGGAGGTAGCAGTCCGGGAGCTGGACTTCCCTAAGCTTGAATAATAGGCCATCATGCCATACGCTGTCGAAGGCTTTTTCAACATCTAAGAAACAGCCAACGGTCCGTTCTCTCCGACACCCGGCTTCCGTGACGCTTTCCACCATTCTCATCAGTTGATGAGTGGTCGAATGCCCCACACGAAAGCCGAACTGTTCGGGGACCAGCACGTCAAAGTTGGTTAGATGTTCTCGTACACGACGCTGCATGAGGCGCTCAAAAACCTTGGACGTAGCGGAGAGTAGGCTGATACGCCGGAGGTTTTCAGAGCGGGTGGTATCCTTTCCCTGCTTCGGGATCACGATGACCGCGTCGCCTTTCGCCATTTCTTGGGAAAGTAGGCCAGTCTAAGACACGCGTTGAACAAATCAGTCAAGAATTGAACTCCAAGCTCGGGAAGAAGTCGTAGAGCGGTGCTCGTAACACCGTCCGGGCCTGGAGCTTTTCTTGGCTGAAGTTCAGCGAGCCGATCTGAGACCTCTTCCAAAGAGATGGGTTCGGGCTCCGCCGTGATCGGAAGAGACAGAAAGTCTTCCACAGCCATCTCGACTTGTTCGTCGAAGTCCCAGTCCATGGGCGGGTTGGGAGCGAACTGTCGCTCGAAACACAAGCCCAAGTACTCGGCCTTCTCCTCCGGGCGACCCAGGAGTCGTCCGAACGGTCCAACAATGGCGGGGAGTGGAGGTCGTCGCCTCCGTCCCGTCAATGCGGTAGGTATTCTGTACGGGTGACTTTGCGGGTCCACATCCCCCGTTCGGGCCACAGCGAGTTCCCAACAGCTACGTCGGAACGCCTTCAGACTGCCACGCAGTCGTCCGGTGAGCCGATTGTATGCTGCCTTATCGGCTGGATCACGGGTCCTCTGCCAACGTTTCCGGAAGTAATTCCTCTCGCGAGCGAGAAGAGAGACTTTCTCAGGGATGCGTTGGTAGTCAGGCGTGAAACCAGCTCGCGTACGTGAAGACACGCCTATAGCCGAGATGATTGCCTCTTCGATTCCCGCTACTGCTTCGTCTAGGAGGCGAACGGAATCGAGTGGGGCCGCTGGCGGCAATCTACGGCACAAGGCCGGTCCGTAGCGATCCCAATCGATAACCTTCTTCTGGTCAGAACGTGCATAGGCGTGCTGGGTAGCGATGTGGGCCAAGATAGGGTTGTGGTCGGATGTCAACTCCGTAAGCGAGAATACCTCGACAGACGACTCCTTGGGTCACCGCGATATCCAGAACATCGGGAGCCGCGTTAGGCAGTGTCGGAAAGAACGTGGGTTGCGCTGGACCAAACACCATCGCCCGGCGCGATTCAACAAAACTGAGCAAGCGCCTCCCGTTCGGAGTAGTCAATCGACTGTTCCAAACGCGATGCTTGCAATTCAGATCGCCGGCCAAAATTACCCTTCGGTGGGAGTCGAAGATGACGTCCAGGTCGCCGACAAGGAGATCAGCTTGTGGGGGCTTGTATGCTGAAACCACGAGGACGCCGCCAAGAGCTCCGTGGACCTCAATGGCGGTGGCCTCTAGGTTGGTTAGCTACGGCAAAACGACACGATGGTGACCTATAGAGGTCCTCACCACGATCGCCGTGCCGCCTCCTCGTCGGCCAACTCGGTCATCCCGATAGACCACGTAATTTGGTAATCGAAACCGGTTTCCCGGGGTCAGGTGGGTTTGAGAGAGGAGAAGTACGTCGGGTTTGAACCGAGCCAGGAATTCTAGAAGGTCGGAATGGTTGGAACCGATGGAGTTAGCATTCCAGGCTATGAGCGAGAGATCTCGTCTAAGGGCTCGGTTCATAGAAGACCTATGACTTCGCAGGCTTCCACCAAGAGCATGAATCTCTCAGTTGGGTCGGCAGTTTCCAGGCGGTCTCGGATGGACCTGAAGGTGGATGCGACTTCTTGAGGTCGTAGCCAGACAGAAAGTCGCGGACGAACTGTGCGTCATCGGAAATGACGGACTGGGCTGTTTGCCTGGAAACTGAGGCCGCATAAGAGCGACCAGGTTGTACGGCAGATCGGGTCGTGGTGGAAGCCACAGGGCCAGGGGCAGACGGTTTTGAATTAGTGACAGGAAAAGTACGCTGTTGCGCTTCGTCGGACTTATACCGGGAAGCAGGACTTTTCTTGGGCTGTGGGCAGGCAGGAGCTCGGGGCCGAGCATCCGGTGTGGTTATCCCTTTGTTTTTGGATTTAGTGATGCCTGCTCGCGGAAATCGCGGAGGTGGCAGTGGTGGCGAGGCTACCTCTGGTTCAGAGGCGGGAGTTGGTGGTTCCGCGGAGGTGGAGGGTTGATTCTCCGGCTCCATAACCGAGATGGCGGCTACAGGGCTAGTCTCTGCTACAGAAGGCGACGCGGTACGTTTTTGTGCCTTTGTAGGGGCTGGAGGTGGAGACGGAGAGGGCGCGCGCCGTGCCGATTGTGCCTTTGGTTGCGGCCTAGCCTGTGTTTTAGGCTGCCTCTGTGGTTGCGGTTGCGAAACTGGCTGCCGTGGCTTCGGGAGGGGCCCCTGCGGCTTTTGTTTCCACAGGAGCTCCGCCTTGTAGACCGGGCAGTTAATATTATTTGCTGCATGGCCTTGGCCACAATTTATGCAGCGAAAATTGGACTTGTCTGCCACAGTGCAGGCCTGTGTGGAATGTCCCAGTGAACAACGTAAACAGGCCGGGGCACTGCGACAGACGTCGGTATGATGGCCGAACCTCTGGCACCGGTGGCACTGCGCGAGCTTGCCCGGGGGACGACTGGATTCCACCCTGACGCGGAAGCCAAACAGCCGCGTCAGTTGGAATATCTTGTCTGCGGCCTCGCCCTTCTCGAGCTGGAGACGGACAAGCGGGAGAGGTACTCGGGTTTCTGAGTTGGTGAACAAGCGAAAAATTGCCTGCACCGGGTACCCGAGTTCTCGGAGTTCCAAAAGGATCTCCTGGGGATCTGTATGCGCGTCAAGCCCACGCAGAATTACTGACAAGGGCTTGACTCGCTTGGGAGAAAATGTATGGTATTGCAGGCTGTGTGCCTGCAGAAAGGCCTCGACCAAGTGATGGTCCGCGAGCTAACGGACGACAATCTTGACCGTATCACCGCCAAGCAGCTTCAGATCAAGCTTGTCGGCCGACAGGCCGCGGGCCGCGATCAGCCACCTATATAAGGCGGCGACATTTGACACCCCGTGGACGAACAGGGGCGGCGCGCGACCAACAGCGGCAGCAGCCGGAGCTGTTACCGAAGCAGTCGTTCCGACCTGCGGCCTGTTGGCCCTGAGAAGGTCCGATGTTCATCCTCGAGGTCCGAGAGGATGCGGATCCGGTAGAATGGGTCCTCTTCGGTTTCTTAGTCTCTTAGTCGGACGTCTACGCCGACCAACGGTCGCAAATTCGTCCGACTCGTCCACCGGGAGAGGGGGAAGCGGGTTCGGGAGAGGATCATCCGTCTCCATCGCCCGAGGCGATTCAGGCGAGTCACCCACGTGGGGTAAGGCAAAGCTGAGCGACTCGGCACTCGAGCCGTTGCCCGTAATAGGCATGCTGGCCAGGTGCGGCTGCCGGGCAGAGACTGCTAGGCAGTCACGCCAGACGCCAGGGATCTCGGGTCCGGCCGAAGCCGGTATACCCGCGCGACTTCCCTGCTCACGACGATGCGGGAGGAGCTGGGCTAACGACCAGCTTCGTTGAATAACAGTCCTTACCAAGACTGGTGTCCACTGGCCCCTTTACCCCGGCGATATCCAAGCTAGCTTACCACTGGTGGGGGCTTGCAAGGATCGTCCGGGGCAGCGCTACCTAACAGTCGCGAGCAGGTTAGGATTTACACACTGTTACGGCACTCACCAGAGCCCAGAGCAGTCCTCTTCTATCCTGTCCGGTCAAGGTGGTTTTCCCGGCGCAGGTGGCCCTAATATGATCTTCTGCCAGCTGCCACTTGTACCAGCTACTTAATTCACCGGCAACAGCTGGCTCCTGGGTCTTCTTTCCCTTGAAGAGAAAGGCGATTCCTCGTCCAGCGGCGAGGTGGGCGAAGGCAGCAAAGCTGTAGCATCCAGCGGAGAGCTGAAGAGAGCGGTCCAAAAGAGCAGTCCTGTTCAGTCCGAGTCTGGAGCAGAAGTGTGTACGTGTCTCGACGGGTACGTGTCACTGTCCGTGTTCTGCTGTAATGTACGGTCCTAACCAGTGCCAGAGCTGTTGGGTTGTGCGTCGTGAGACGACCCAATGGGTTCCTAGTACCGAGCCTCCAGTAGGTTAGTGCATAAGTCCTAAGTGGTCATGTCCAGACGGAATATTGAATATTGTCGTTGTAGCGACCACTAAAAATAAATAAATAACAATGTACGGTCCTTTTTTTTTGCTCTGGGCTTTGCGGTTGTGCGTCGCAGAGACGAACCGCACGGGAACTGAGTTCCGAGCTACCATCTGGAGCTCCTGCCTCGTGGCCCTGCCCAAGTAGGGCGTGTGCTCTATAGCAGGCCTTTCTCGGCTGTTGTGCTAGCCTACGCTAGCGCAGTATACACCGAGGGCGTTTCCATGAATCACCTGGGCGTATACGGTACCTTCCCAGCCCAGTCACTAGAGGATTGTCTGGGAACCTCGCCGCACGTGCATAAAATTTGCGTGCAAGCCGCCTGAAAGTGTCGTCTAAGGAGCGGACGCCAAGTCCTCTCCTTAGAAGGCGAGATGAGAAGCGACGGGGGACTTTGGCCGCTAGCCGAAGCCCCTTGTCGAGGACGCTCTGCAACTTCTTTTTATGCATTGCGGCGAGGTAACCCCAGACCGGGCAGGCGTAGGTAATGACCGGCAGCAGATACGCGCCGACGATCATCCTACCCAATTTCCTGGTCATGGCTGGGCTGATCAGGAGTGGAAACAGTGCGCACAGGCGAGTGGATGCTCGCTTAAGAACTGTCTGTGCGTGGGTACGCCAGGTGAGCCGACGGTCGAGGTGTAAGCCGAGGTACTTGACCTCGTTGGACCAGCGCAAGTACGTTCTGCCGATACGTAGTTGTCTAACGGGGTTCTTCCGTCGCTTAGAGAATTCGACGGCTACGCTCTTGGTAGGGTTGAGGAGCACTCTCCAGTTATCAGTCCAGTCCACGAGCGTGTCGAGCTGGCGCTGCAGTCGTAGGACGGCCCTTTCCTCATGACGATCGGCCGTAAATACGGCCGTGTCGTCAGCGAAGAGGGCCATCTGGACTCCAGGCTGTCTCGGCACGTCGTTGACGTAGATCGAGAACAGAAGGGGGCCTAGAACACTACCTTGAGGGACGCCGGCTGTGATTCGCCTCTCGGAAGAGACTGAATCGCCAACTCTCACGCAAAAGGTCCTCTCCGTCAGAAAGCTAGCAACCAGATGGAGGTAGCAGTCCGGGAGCTGGACTTCCCTAAGTTTGAATAACAGGCCATCATGCCATACGCTGTCGAAGGCTTTCTCAACATCTAAGAAACAGCCAACGGTCCGTTCTCTCCGACACCCGGCTTCCGTGATGCCTTCCACCAGTCTCATCAATTGATGAGTGGTCGAATGCCCCACACGAAAGCCGAACTGTTCGGGGACCAGCACGTCAAAGTTGGTTAGATGTTCTCGTACACGACGCTGTACGAGGCGCTCAAAAACCTTGGACGTAGCGGAAAGTAGGCTGATAGGCCGGAGGTTTTCCGAGCGGGTGGTATCCTTTCCCGGCTTCGGGATCACGATAACCGTCGCCTTTCTCCATTTCTTGGGAAAGTAGGCCAGTCTAAGACACGCGTTGAACAAATCAGTCAAGAATTGAACTCCAGGCTCGGGAAGAAGACGTAGAGCGGTGTTGGTAACACCGTCCGGGCCTGGAGCTTTTCTTGGCTGAAGTTCAGCGAGCCGATCTGAGACCTCTTCCAAAGAGATGGGTTCGGGCTCCGTCGTGATCGGAAGTGACAGAAAGTCTTCCACGGCCATCTCGACTTGTTCGTCGAAGTCCCAGTCCATGGGCGGGTTGGGAGCGAACTGTCGCTCGAAACACAAGCCCAAGTACTCGGCCTTCTCCTCCGGGCGACCCAGGGGTCGACCGAACGGTCCAACAATGGCGGGAAGTGGAGGTCGGCGCCTCCGTCCCGTCAATGCGGTAGGTATTCTGTACGGGTGAGATTGCGGGTCCGCATCCCCCGTTCGGGCCACGTCGAGTTCCCAACAGCTACGTCGGAACGCCTTCAGACTGCCACGCAGTCGTCCGGTGAGCCGATTGTATGCTGCCTTATCGGCCGGATCACGGGTCCTCTGCCAACGTTTCCGGAAGTAATTCCTCTCGCGAGCGAGAAGAGAGACTTCCTCAGGGATGCGTTGGTAGCCAGGCGTGAGACCAGCTCGCGTACGTGAAGACACGCCTATAGCCGAGATGATTGCCTCTTCGATTCCCGCAACTGCTTCGTCTAGGAGGCGAACGGAATCGATTGGGGCCGCTGGCGGCAATCGACGGCACAAGGCCGGGCCGTAGCGATCCCAATCGATAACCTTCTTCTGGTCAGAACGTGCATAGGCGTGCTGGGTAGCGACGTGGACCAAGATAGGGTTGTGGTCGGATGTCAGCTCCGTAAGTGAGAATACCTCGACCGGACAGACAACTCCTTGGGTCACCGCGATATCCAGAACATCGGGAGCCGCGTTAGGCTGTGACGGAAAGAACGTGGGTTGCGCTGGACCAAACACCATCGCCCGGCGCGATTCAACAAAACTGAGCAAGCGCCTCCCGTTCGGAGTAGTCAGGCGACTATTCCAAACGCGATGCTTGCAATTCAGATCGCCGGCCAGAATTACCCTTCGATGGGAATCGAAGATGACGTCCAGGTCGCCGACAAGGAGTTCAGCTTGAGGGGGCTTGTAAGCTGAGACCACGAGGACGCCGCCAAGAGCTCCGTGGACCTCAATGGCGGTGGCCTCTAGGTTGGTAAGCTGCGGCAAAGCGACACGATGATGACCTATGGAGGTCCTCACCGCGATCGCCGTGCCGCCTCCTCGTCGGCCAACTCGGTCATCCCGATAGACCACGTAATTTGGTAATCGAAACCGGTTCGCCGGGGTCAGGTGGGTTTCAGTAAGGAGAAGTACGTCGGGTTTGAACCGAGCCAGGAATTCAAGAAGGTCGGAATGCTTGGGACCGATGCTGTTAGCATTCCAGGCTACGAGCGAGAGATCTCGTCTAAGGGCTCGGTTCATAGAAGACCTATGACTTCGCAGGCTTCCACCAAGAGCATGAATCTCTCAGTTGGGTCAGCAGTTTCCAGGCGGGCTCGGATGGACCTGAAGGTAGATGCGACTTTCGGGAGGTCGTAGCTAGACAGAAAGCCGCGGACGAATTGTGCGTCATTGGAAATGACGGACTGGGTGGTTTGCCTGGAAACTGAGGCCGCATAAGAGCGACCAGGTGTTACGGCAGATCGGGTCATGGTGGAAGCCATAGGACCAGGGCCAGACGGTTTTGGATCAGCGGCAGGAAAAGTACGCTGTTGCGCTTCGTCGGACTTATACCGGGAAGCAGGACTTTTCTTGGGCTGTGGGCAGGCAGGAGCTCGGGGCCGAGCATCCGGTGTGGGTATCCCTTTGTTCCTGGGTTTGATGCCTGCTCGCGGAAATCGCGGAGGTGGCAGGGGCGGCGAGGCTACCTCTGGTTCAGAGGCGGGAGTAGGAGGTTCCGCGGAGGTGGAGGGTTCATTCTCCGGCTCCAAAACCGAGATAACAGCTACTGGGCGTGTCTCTGCTGTGGAAGGAGACGCGGTACGTTTAGTTGCCTTTGTAGGGGCTGGAGGTGGAGCCGGAGAGGGCGCGCGCCGTGCCGGTTGTGCCTGAGGTTTAGGCCTAGCCTGCATTTTAGGCTGTCTAGGTTGGGGCTGCATAGCTGGCTGCCGTGGCTTCGGGAGGGGCCCCTGCGGCTTTTGCTTCCGCAGGAGCTCCGCCTTATAGACCGGGCAGTTTACGTTACTCGCTGCGTGGCCTTGACCACAATTGATGCAGCGAAATTTGGTTTTGTCTGCCACAGTGCAGGCCTGTGTGGAATGTCCCAGAGAACACCGTAGACAGGCCGGGGCATTGCGGCAGACGTCGGTGTGATGGCCGAACCTCTGGCACCGGTGGCACTGCGCAAGCTTGCCCTGGGGTCGACTGGTTTCCACCCGGACGCGGAAGCCAAACAGCCGCGTCAGGTGGAAAATTTTGTCTGCAGCCTCGCCCTTCTCGAGCTGGAGACGGACGAGCGGGAGAGGGACTCGGGTCTCTGAGTGAGTGAACAGGCGGAAAATTGCCTGCACCGGGTACCCGAGGTCGCGGAGTTCCATGAGGATCTCCTGTGGATCGGTGTGCGCGTCAAGCCCTCGCAAAATTACCGACAAGGGCTTGACTCGCTTGGGAGTAAAGGTGTGATACTGAAGGTTATGGGCTTGGAGGAAGGCCTCGACAAGCGATGGTCCTCGAGCTGGCGGACGACAATCCTGACCGTATCACCGCCAAGCAGCTTCAGGTCAAGCTTGTCGGCCGACAGGCCGTGGGCCGCGATCAGCCGTCTGTATAAGGCGGCGACATTGGATACGCTATGGACGTACAGGGGCGGCGCACGACCAACAGCGGCAGCAGCCGGAGCTGATGTCGAAGCAGTCGGAACCGCGGCCTGTGGGCCCTGAGAAGGTCCAATGTCCATGGCCGAGGTGTTAGAGGAAGCGGTTGGGTGGGTTCTCTTGGGCTTCTTAGCCGGGCGATTACGCCGACCAACGGTCGCGAACTCGCCCGACTCGTCAGCCGGAAGAGGAGGAATCGGGTTGGGGAGAGGATCGTCCGTCTCCATCGCCCGAGGCGAATCGGGCGAGTCGCCCAGATGGGGTAGCAAGGCGGGGCCGAGCGACTCGGCACTTCGGCCGTTGCCTGTAGAAGGCATGCTGGCCAGGTGCGGCGGCTGCCGGGCAGAGACTGCTAGGCAGTCACTGCCAGACGCCAGGGATCTCGGGTCCGGCCGAAGCCGGATTACCCGCGCGTCTTCCTTGTTCACGACGATGCGGGAGGAGCTGGGCTAACGACCAGCTTCGTTGAATACCAGTCCTTACCAAGACTGGTGTCCACTGGCCCCTTTACCCCGGCGATATCCTAGCTCGCTTACCACTGGTGGGGGCTTGCAAGGATCGTCCGGGGCAGCGCTACCTAACAGTCGTGAACAAGTTAGGAATTACACACTGGAAATGCGGCACTCACCAGGTGAGCCCAGAGCAATCCACTTCTTTCCTGTCCGGCAAGATGTTGTTCCGGCGCAGGTGGTCCTTACAAGGGCAAACTTCGGCCAGCTGCTTCTTCTACCAGCTACTAAGTTCACCGGCAGCAGCTGGCTTGGTTCCCACGAAGAGAAGAGTTATTCCTCGTCGAAAGGCGAGGTGGCCGAAGGCAGCAAAGCCGTAGATGGTCCAGCGAAGAGAGCTGAAGAAGAGCAGTCCAATGAGAGCGTCCTGTTCAGATCAGAAGCTGGAGCAGAAGTCTCGATCCTGCCATCGTCTCGGACGTCGGGACGATCAAAAGCGCGATCTGTACGGTCCTAAAAAAACTTTATCAACACTTTATATCTTGTGACGGCAGCGGTATGCGAACATCTGCTCTCCGGTACCAGCGGTGGACACAGCGAGCCAATCCAACAACGTGCTCGGAGCGAGCCAACCAGCGATCTCGGTTAGTGCATAAAACCCGGGCCGGCAGAAAATTTTTGCACGTATGGCATGATGGCCTTTTATTCAAACTTAGGGAAGTCCAGCTCCCGGACTGCTACCTCCATCTGGTTGCTAGCTTTCTGACGGAGAGGACCTTCTGCGTGAGAGTTGGCGATTCTGTCTCTTCCGAGAGACGAATCACAGCCGGCGTCCCTCAAGGTAGTGTTCTAGGCCCCCTTCTGTTCTCGATCTACGTCAACGACGTGCCGAGACAGCCTGGAGTCCAGATGGCCCTCTTCGCTGACGACACGGCCGTATTTACGGCCGATCGTCATGAGGAAAGGGCCGTCCTACGACTGCAGCGCCAGCTCGACACGCTCGTGGACTGGACTGAGAATTGGAGAGTGCAACTCAACGCCACCAAGAGCGTAGCCGTCGAATTCTCCAAGCGACGGAAGAACCCCGTTAGGCAACTACGTATCGGCAGAACGTACTTGCGCTGGTCCAACGAGGTCAAGTACCTCGGCTTACACCTCGACCGTCGGCTCACCTGGCGTACCCACGCACAGACAGTTCTAAAGCGAGCATCCACTCGCCTGTGCGCACTGTTTCCACTCCTGATCAGCTCAGCCATGACCAGGAAATTGGGTAGGATGATCGTCGGCGCGTATCTGCTGCCGGTCATTACCTACGCCTGCCCGGTCTGGGGTTACCTCGCCGCAATGCATAAAAAGAAGTTGCAGAGCGTCCTCGACAGGGGGCTTCGGCTAGCGGCCAAAGTCCCCCGTCGCTTCTCATCTCGCCTTCTAAGGAGAGGACTTGGCGTCCGCTCCTTAGACGACACCTTCAGGCGGCTTGCACGCAAATTTTATGCACGTGCGGCGAGGTTCCCAGGCAATCCTCTAGTGACTGGGCTGGGAAGGTACCGTATACGCCCAGGTGATTCGTGGAAACGCCCTCGGTGCATACTGCGCTAGCGTAGGCTAGCACAACAGCCGAGAATCGGCCTGCTATAGAGCACGCGCCCTACTTGGGCAGGGCCACGAGGCAGGAGCTCCAGAAGGTAGCTCGGAACTCAGTTTCCCGTGCGGTTCGTCTCTGCGACGCACAACCGCAAAGCCCAGAGCGAAAAAAAAAAAAAAAAAAAAAAAAAAAAATTTTTGCACTCCTCATCGCCACGCCATCGGACGCACTTCATCTCCTCTCCTCTCTCGGACGACATCGGCGCGGAGTCAGCCGGAAGGAACGGCCGAAGAATAGAACCGGCGTTCTTGCGTCTTCGCCCTCCAGTTCCGCGCCAGCGATGGATTTCGCTGGGCCGGCAGCCGACTCTACAACCGGTGCCGGAAGAAGAGGAGGACTGCAGTACGCCACGAACAGCGGGCGCAGCCGCCGAACATCTCAGCGCGGCACTACCAACATCACCGTTCTCGCCACTCGGTCCTTTTTAGGGCTACCAAAATAACTAGAGTGTACGATTGGCGCCATTTGTCATGCGGCAAGCCTTTTGTCCGGTGACAAGTGGCGCCCAACGTGGGGCGACGATCATCTTGCGGATGCAAGATCCAGCCACGCCAGAGAGCTACCAGCCGGCACACAAAACAACATGGCGCCCAACAGCTACACCCAGCGGGACACCGGGTTCGAGGTAGAGCAAGGCTTTGCGCAATTCGCCGCAGCTCTGAGGTGCACGTTGCCACCGGTGATCACCGCTACATACAATGGCCTCAAGTACGAGGATCCAGAACGATATCTTCAACAACTAGAGCGACTACAGAGTCCCACCTGAACAGTGGGCAGATTACGCAGTGCGGCAGCTCCGAGGAGAAGCTGCCACGTGGGCAGAGAGATACACGGGATTGCAGATAAATTGGCCCAAGTTCTGCGACCGCTTCCGGCATCACTTCTGCGGGATGCAACGCGACGCAGAGCTGCTGGCCGAGCTGTACGGACAAACGCAGCGGCAGGAATCGGCGGAAATCTTCATCCTGAGAAAAATCAAGCTTTTTCGCCGTCTGTACCCCGAAGGTGACGAAAGGACGAGCATAGCCATGCTTACACAACAGCTGCAGCCATGCCTTCGACCCGCGCTGAGGTTCCCGCCGCCTACGACTTTAGAGGAACTTTTACAACGGGCAATGAGCATCGAGGCGGACTTGGATTAAGATAGTCGTGCGCGAGGTCGGGATGCCTCTGCTGAAAACTCCCTGGATCGAGTAGGGGGGTCGAAGCAGTGTCGATCGGCCATCATCAGTGAAAATCGAGTGCGCTAACATGAGGTGGTATATGTTAGTGATCACAATTCTGTGGTTGAGGCTGAAGATAGAAGTAGTTTATGTGGAAATATTTCATTTCTAAAATGATTTCAAATATAAATCTTAAAACATGGTAGTCATGTATGGTTCTCCATACCGATATTTTAATTATTTGCATCAAATAGTATTATTGTTTAATAAATGTTCTATCCAGATCAAATTATGTGTATACAGTTCTGGAAAATTTAGACAGGCATAATATTTTGTTTGTTTATTGTAAACTGTATTATTTTTGGAAGTATCCCAAAGTAAATTTAACATTAGTCATGTCAATCAATGAGGCCAGTCCAGTTTATTAAGGCCAGGAGAATCCTTGAAATGTTTGGAGCATCACTAGGGGATCTAATCATCAAACTTCAGTTTCTGTGAAAAACTGGCAGATTTGAGTAGTCACTTGATAAAGGATGGTGTTGTAAAAGCAACAATTCTTTCAGAATTTTTTATAACCCTGTCAGTCTGCAAATAATATACTGTATTACAGTATACAAATTTAATGTAATATCTTGGCACAATACTATATGATAAATTTGGATAAAAGGCTCATTTCCAATAGAAAGGATAGCTGGTGTGATCAGACATAACAAATTTGTATTAGTTTTTTGAGAATTTATTCCTATCAAACTGGAGTAACCTTTATGGACGTGTGTCATGGAATTTACAGATTGCACCAAAAGAAACAGCTTTTCAATTAAACAAAAATTGGTCTTGTAATATGATTCGGTAATACAGCAGGAACTAATCAGTTAATTGCTATTACAAAATGCCTTATTCCTTTTCCATGATGATCAGATTTTGCTATATGCCTGCATAAATAAAAATTATTAAAATGCTTAACTCCCAACACAAAGTTGAACACATGATGAAAAGTTCATTGTCACATATTCTAGTAACAAGGTAAGTTTTTGGAATACTGTTGTTTTAGCTGAATTTATACACTAGAAGGACACTCAGCATTTAGTTTGTGTGTGTAACTCTGGTTAATCAAAGAGAATTATTTGTGTAAATTCAAATTTAGTAATACAAATCTATTACTGTAAATGCCTGGAATGCTATGCATTAAAGAATTTTAATTAACTTTATATGGGGAAAACTGGTTTACATACATTATTTCTGAAAATAATAATCCTGAAATGTAATCAGTACTTATATCAAGTTAAGTGCAATAATTAAATATATTCTTCAACTTGCATGTTAAATAGATCCCTTCTCCTTCACTTACCAGGCACATAAGGGAAGCTCTAAACCATGAACTGTCCCAGTAGTGAATGCTACAATGAGATCTTTAGAGTCTGTATCACTTTCTTTTGAACTTCTAAATACAGGATTTCTTGGAACTGTGTAGAGTGGGATCAGTGGAGTAACTTGTGGAGGGGGGTTTTATCAGGGGATCAATTCCCCTCCAGAACTATTCGAAATTTCAGCAGAATTCCATAATTTCCTAAGTAGACCCATTTCTAAGCCAGTTTTGTTTGTACAAGAAATACTTACAAATAATTATAGAAATAAAAGTAATTACAATATTGTAACGTTGTTTTCCCCTTACATAAAATAGGCCCCAACTTAAACCATTTCATGACCATTATACATGAAGAACAAAATACTAAGTCATTAACTAAATTGTATACTATAAATATTGTCTGAGATAATAAAAAGAGATAAGAATAATGTAATGAAACTGATAAGAACATTATCAATAAGAAGATTTTACTCTAGTAAACTGCATTAAAAATTGTTAAAAAAGATAAAACCTATACTCCATACTGCAGTAATAAACTGGATACTCAATAAAGAAAATTATTAATTCAATAATTAGTTTGCCTTTACTAGTACCTGTTCATTAGACAACAAACAATAACTATAATTTCCATTAATTTTGTTAATGTTCTTTGCCATTCATTATTTAGTTATTTTTTTACTGTCAGGAAAAGTTCAGATGTAATTTCTGTACGTGTTATTTTTGGTCTCTCTCTCTCTCTCTCTCTCTCTCTCTCTCTCTCTCTCTCTCTCTCTCTCTCTCTCTCTCTCTCTCTCTCTCTCTCTCACCCCCTCTCATTGTTATTTATTGAAAAAACATAAAAAAACTGACACTCCTCTCTATGTGTCCACATTGCATACAATTAAAAAAATTAAAAACATACTTGTGATCTTGCAAAAGAGGATCAGTCCTCTGTGTGTTTTAATGATAATTAGTTAATCAATGAACATGTCATGGACAACAAAATGCAAAAATGTACAAATGAATAATGAAAACACAAAGATTAAAAACTAATAAGAAATCATTATAGACATAAAGAAACAAATTAGTAAGATTTATTAATGAATCAAAGGAATTCAGAAATTCAACTGATAATCACACATTAGTACATAGTGTTACTAATTTCACAATTCCACAAAATTTGTAATTATTGGATAGTGAACATTGGATTTCAATATAGTAAGCGTACACATATTGTAATAACCATCGTTCCTCTGTTTTCTGCAAGAATGTAAAAGTGTCAGAGTGTAATTGGGGTATTGTGTCTTACCAATCCGTCGTCGCTCGGTAATGTAACTTATGCTGATTGAGTCCGTCGCGAACGTACGATTAACCAGGTATCAAAGTCCTTACCTGAGGTTCACTAGGGGTGTATAAATCCCGGGTGGCGCCAAATTGTTTATTTTAAACAATTAAAAAATTTAGTATTATCGGCGAGTCAGCTCAGGCGGTGGGGAGAATTCAAACTTGTTCCCACCACTCATCGATTGTTCAAACTTTGTACTTTATTTATCAGCTGTGTACCGTAACCACTGCAATGCGACACGCGCAGATGACGTCACTTGCTTATCAAGCGCTGCCGGCGGTCAGCCGGACTGACGGTAGACAAGTTAGTTTTAGTTTCTAACCAGACTCCGAGCTGTACTCTCGTTAAAAATCTCTCTTCCAGCCGCGGCTTCTGGATCATTTTCAGTTATCTTCATGTATAGTATTCGCTAATTTATTCAGACAACTTGCGTCCATTTACAATGGACTTCGACTTCTTTCAAAGCTAATTTTACGGGCGTTATGGCCTTAAAACATCCGCACGTGTCGACAATGGTCTATAAAATTTAACGTTTCAATATATGCATATTATACAACAGAATTACAGTTCACTTCTTTACGTTTCAAACCCAGCCCTTTCTACATAGCGTCTTTGGAACAACTCAAGATCTTCAAGAGCTTCCAGTGCGCAACATTTTTGGTCCAACCGAACCGGATTTATTCTTGCCCTACGGACAGCATTTCTTGGTCCACAAGCGACCGCATATTATTTTGGCCTTACGGGCATTTCTTGGTCCTGAGCGACCGCATTTTCGTCCACAAGCAACACCATTTTGGTCCTGAGCGACCGCATTTTCGTCCTGAGCGACACCATTTTTGTAAATTACATCACAATCAACACGACAAGATTCGGCAGAGCAGTAGACCAGAGACGACGGGACACGGCAGGACAGCATTTGTGATTCCACATAAAAAAGTTCCACAGCTTTAAATTATGGAGGGCTACAACATAAGGCTGTCATCTGACCAGTAGAGACAGGAGGTGCAACAGCTTCTAACAGGATCGAGCAGCGGGATCGAAGTCAGCTTCAGCACGTCTGGATCAACGTCCACGTGACTATGAACCTTTTACTTATATTTAACGTTTCAAGCAATATTTTACATTTAGCAGTTATTTTTTAACACCTTTGTATAAACACACACCATCATTACACAATACAAGTCAGTAAGTGGTTGGCAGTTCATTGTGAGTTCAAACATCAAAGATAAAACTATATGTTATTATCATTTAAATTCATGATTTTAATAATTTTTAATTGCCAATAAAGTTTGATTAATAGAGAGAGTAAGCATATGTTCTAGCAAGTATTATGTTCATATAAATAACGATCGCTAGCTACCGCAACGTATTCAGATTTATCAAAACTTAAGTTTATGGTTCACATGCTCTATGCTCAAATTCTTCCAAAGTATTTTTTAAATTGTAATAATGACAGACGTAAAGGCTCTAATAAAAAAACGAGGCACAATTAAAGCCTCAATATCCCGCGTAAATACTTTCGCGGACAACTTCGATTTGGAAATAAAACTTCGGCATTTGATGGAATTATCCACCAAATACGATGAGATTCAATCCCAAATCGAATCCGAGGAAGCGGACTTTGCTTTAGCGAGTGATAGGGTACAAATGGAAGACGATCTTTGTAACATAAGAGTGTAAATTGCAACACCTGCTGGAGCAAGCTGAGCATATGAACCAGAAACCATTAATGCTGAAAGTAAGCATCTTAAAACACCCCCCATTCAGTTGGAACCGATCAAATTACCTCGGTTTGCGGGAAGTATTATTGAGTGGCAGCATTATTATCATATTTTTCTTGAACTAATTCACGTCAGAGCCGAACTGACGGACATACAAAAACTTCACTATTTGCACTCGTCATTGTCTGGCGAGGCGCTTAACGTAATAAAGTCATTACCAATCACTCATAAGAATTACGCGGTGGCTATCGATCTGTTGAAGAATAGATATGACAGTAAGCTAATTGTCTCCGCCCACCATGTCGGGAATGTCCTGGACTTACCATTGGTTCAACAAGAATCCCAAGTCAGCATATCTAGATTCATTGATGAAATCTCAGCCAATATAAATGCTTTAAATAATCTCAACCTGCCAGTTAACACATTCGAAATTATTGTCATACATTGCTTAGCTAAAAAACTTGATAGTTACACTTTCCGGTTGTGGAAAGAGAGTTTGTCGGAACATAAATTCCCTGACTTTAATAATTTTATGAATTTTCTAAACTCACGCAGAAAATTACTACAAAATCTTGATAACGCGACTACCCCAACGAGCAGGTTAAATAACAGCGATAAGTCTCCTTATCGCAAGGCAGTTAAACAGATAAGCGCTCCTAGGGGGGCATTCCATTCTCATATCAGAAACAATTTATGTAGACTATGTAACGGCGAACATAGAATTATTGACTGCTTACAATTCAAATCGCTTTCTGTCCCTGACAGAAAAAACGTCATAGTAAAAAACAAACTTTGTTTAACTTGCCTTTGTCCGGGTCACGAAAGATCGAAATGCCCATCAAAATTTTCTTGTAAAAAATGTGCTAAGCGTCACCACACCACAATTCATGTCCCCAACAAAGACGGATCTTCCATCAATAACCAATGCTCACTAAAGTTGCAAACAAATAAATCAATATTGTTATCCACCGCTGTCTGTATGACCACTAATAAGGCCGGTAGAAAATTCCCCGTTAGAATTTTACTGGATTCCGGCTCGCAAGCAAATTTTTGCACAATGGATTTCGCCTGTAGAATGGGCCTTCAATTGGTTAAATCGCAACTGCCCATCACGGGTATAAACAACTCGCTTTCCCAGGCTGACTTTAGTACAAAGGTAAGGCTACATTCTCGCTATAAACCCTTTACGTTAAACGTGCATTGTGCCGTACTACCCAGTATAACTAATGATTTACCGGCGGAGTCGTTCGATCTTGCTTCTTTGAACTTACCCAAGCACGTATTCTTGGCTGATCCACACCTACACTGCTCGTCGCAAGTCGATGTACTACACGGCGCTCAATATTATCTCCAACTAATTGAACCTATTAAATTTTGTACTTTATTTATCAGCTGTGTGCCGTAACCACTGCAATGCGACACGCGCAGATGACGTCACTTGCTTATCAAGCGCTGCCGGCGGTCAGCCGGACTGACGGTAGACAAGTTAGTTTTAGTTTCTAACCAGACTCCGAGCTGTACTCTCGTTAAAAATCTCTCTTCCAGCCGCGGCTTCTGGATCATTTTCAATTATCTTCATGTATAGTATTCGCTAATTTATTCAGACAACTTGCGTCCATTTACAATGGACTTCGACTTCTTTCAAAGCTAATTTTACAGGCGTTATGGCCTTAAAACATCCGCACGTGTCGACAATGGTCTATAAAATTTAACGTTTCAATAAATGCATATTATACAACAGAATTACAGTCCACTTCTTTACGTTTCAAACCCAGCCCTTTCTACATAGCGTCTTTGGAACAACTCAAGATCTTCAAGAGCTTCCAGTGCGCAACATCGATTTTTACAATCAAGCCAGCAGTTTGCTGTATTTACTGCTTGAGCGCTTGCCGTCAATTCATAGCTGTTCGCTACAATGTACAACATTTATAATACACTTTCCTAATGAAAATAAAACACATTGGTTACACACAGTATTGGTTTATTAGTTAATGGTTATTACTTGTTCAGTGACACAGGTTATATTTGGTTTTTTATATTATTTTGCACCGGCAATTAATCTAAGACAATTTTCTCTGGGTTTTGACGAATCGATTCTGAACATAACAGATACACCATAATGGCGTCTGTCAAAGTAGTATACAAAATATTTTCGTTCCATCATCTGGATTCTTGAGATTACGATAGAAGGATTAGATGCAATTACAATAATAAAAATACACAACCTTACATTATTTCTACTTAAATAATATAACGTGTAGCTATAATTTGTTTTTTGGAGTGTAGTAAAAGTGTTTCAAAAGTTCGTAAACTAACAACAGGTTAATTTTATAAGTTGACAAATTTTCAGTGTCTTAGTTTTTTATTTAATCTTTGAAAGAGAATAAATTCAGTTTAGTGATAGTTCATATTACAGTGAGAAATATTTAAAGTGCGTTTTTTCGGAAATTTGGGTAATTTAAATGGTACTTAACACCTTAGTAGACTGGGTATATGCAGTTGGTCTGGTAAAAAGGACTTGAGCTGCAATCGGATTCAAATTTCAATTGTTTGGGCTTCTGGCATCTTTTTCAATTTAATCGGAGCAATTTATTCATTTCTTTTTTATTTAAATGGTCTTCGACATCAGTTAAATGGTTTCAGTCATCGTCTGCTTCTTTCTCGTTCATTTGTGGTAATTTGGTTTACTTTTATAACATTTTAAATTAAATATTTGGTTGTTCAAAATTTGGCTTCTGTTCTCCAAGAGCGTCGCTTTACGAGTCACGATATTCAACGGTAATTCCGTCCCTAACGGCAGTTGCCATGGTTACTAATTAAATCTGATTGGTTAATCTGGCTATAAATCCATTGTTATCAAAATTTGAATTCTTTTCAAAATCCTTGTATATCTTCTGATTGCTTTCATTCCGTTATCTTCCTTCCTAAGTATTAATTATTATCACTGTTATTTGTATTTTCTTCCAAAGATTATTTTGGTATCCCACAAGATTGGGTTATTTCATGTTTTATAATTTTACAATTATTTTAATATTTCCTAATTACATTTCTCTTTTGATTTAAGTCCTTATTCTAATATTTTGCTTTTAATAAGATTTACAATTTATCCTTGGTTGATTATTCGCCTTGGATTTGTTAATTACTTTATTTTCATATGATTTGTATTTGTTGGTGTTTGACAGTTAGGCCTTTCTTAAGCCTAAGTAGCCATTACTGATTTTTACTTATTTCATATACATTACATCTCATTTTAGCCTAATGCTTTATTTTGTTCTTATAACTGGTTTTGTTACCTATTGATGTGTTTTGGTTCTGTTTTTTTTTTTTTTTTGTTATTTGTATGTTACTACTATTTTATACATCATGTATTGCTAATTATTTACTAACTGGTTTTCTCGTTTTCTAAGTCATATATTGCTTTACTTTCTTACTTATTTAATCCGCCAATGTCAACAATATGGCTATTATTTACTATTTTTTATCACATAAAATACAACATTTAGGTCTATGGTTGGTATAATTACCCCAGCCATACCCTATTCATAAATTTGCTTAATCAATTATTTAACAATTAGTAGGTAATATTGGTGTACAATTCATTACATTTTTATTTTTTGGGTGATAAACAACCTCACCTCTTTTGAACTTACTTCAATAATTATCCCTTATAACATGGGTGTTTATTGATTGTTTTAAACTTCTTATTTTATAAATAATCTTTATCTTCACTCCATGGTAACACTATCTGTTTACTCTTTCATGGGATTCTCACTTTTAAATACTATTATATACTTTTAAACTTTACAATAAGATTCTTTTCTAATCAATACAGTTAACATCACTCTTCAGTGTTCATTACTTCTTAATTACTTGTTTAGTTTAAATACTATTCTTAACAACTTTCTTAAATATTAATATTCTTCACTATTAAACCTTTAGTGTTTGTTATTTTTATTAAGTGTTTATCTTAGCTTTCCCTATTTTTTCCTATTGCTATCATTGACAATATTTTTATTTACTCATCACCTTCACTTTTAAATTATCTTGTGTTTATTATAATTTATTTAGTGTTTTTTCTCTATTATTTTACTTTAGGGTTTTTTCACTTTCACTATGGGCACTTCTTAAACTTTTCATTTAAGTGTTTATTAGTGGGTAATCCCTATCATTACTTTTCTTTGTCACTTAGTTATTTTCAGTTTATTTCTCACTATCTCAATATCTCTCTCTTTCTTTACACATATTATTTATACTTACTAAGTTCATGTCTTTCTCTATTTATTACTTACATATACTTCTAATTCTTGGGTTAGTGTATTTTTATTTATCAGGTTTTATTAATTATTAATTACATTTGTCACTTATTCAATACTAATATTTATCTTTTATATTGGTTCTTTACCGGTTTCATTTCCTTCATGATATTTGATTGTATCATTTCTCCCTTCTCGATTCTCTACTACTTGTCTGTGTTTTATCACCTTGTTTCATTTTATTTCCTTTATAGTTGGTTTGTTCCATTTTTTATTTTCATTTTTCTTCTCCTTCACTTCTCATCTTGTTTCATTTATTTTGGTTCTTATCTGGCCAATCTCTGGGGTTGGGTCAAAGTCGTTTGTCTATCAGTCTAGTATGTGAGTTTCTTTAATAATAACTTTTAGTTTATAATTCTTCCTCCTTCTTTCTTAATTACATTTTATCTCCTTATTCTCTTCATTATTTATTTATTAAAATATATTACTTTTTAGCATTTCTTACATACTTATAGTTATCAAATATGATCTGAATTTGGCGATGTTATATAATTAATTTTAAGCACGTTTTACAAATAGTGAATGGAAAAGAAAATGAATACACGATTTCAACTTTCTTAAACTGAAAACAAGAAATTCTTTTGAGTTAGTGTAACGTGTTGTGTTACTGTAAGACAGAGAAGTGCTGTTAGTGTACTAATTAAGATGCATTAAATGTACAAATAAAGCTAGTGAGTTATTCTTAGATGACATCATTAATCTTATTGGTAATGGTGTAAAAGCCTTCCCACAGTGGTTGCAGGTTTGGGCTGATTTATTTCTTCCTTATCATGTTATAGAACTAAGCCTGGCAGCAGGTGTGAGCCCTGAAGAAATTGCAACCAGTCTTCATCTTTGTATTTGCCAAAATAAAGTTGTTCTGAGCCAGGTCATGTAAATTCAGGTTAGGCCAAGTTGCTCATTAGACTTTGTCTAAATTTCAAAGATATAAGTGTTGATAAAGATTTTAGGACCGTACATTAAAAACATTGTTTGCACATATGAGTAGGAAGCAGATGTATTAATATAATATGTTACCCAACAAGATACAGGAACAATTATGTATATTTAATTAAGTAGTTAGTGGACTTAAAATCTGCAGTAGAAACTCCAGTTTTTATAAAACAAATAGGGAGAGAATTGAAGATTTGATGTTTGTAAATGTTATATCTATTTTCTTCACAAGTAACTAATGGCTGGTTATTTGTAATCACGTTTTCTCGTAATGTATGTTGTTAATGACCTTTTTTTAAGGGTATGAAAAAAACAACAGATATTGGTATTTGAAAAAAGGTGAATTTTATTGGTACATACTAAAGTATAGAGTCAAATTTGTTTCTATTCATTAACAAAGGTCCGTACTGTAATAATTTTGTGTGTAATATACAAGCATTCTTTAATATGTTTACGAGATTCTCCCAATTTTATTTGCATTAATTCAGACCGTAGTAACATTAAATTCCACTGTAACCCATTATTAATACTTAATCATTTGCATGTTAACAGAAACTGCACATTGCTTTTTATTGCATTATGTTGAAAAAAGGATTTTAATGTAGGACCTACTTGTTTGGTTCTACATTAGATTGTACTAGGTCCTAAATTGGAAGTACGTTTTAATTCCGGTACTTTGAATAAATACAGCCTTTAATGTTATATACAGCCTTTGAATGCACACTAACTAAGGAAATGTCTGATGTCTAATTAATTTTAAAAATCTAAAAGGTTAAGTTAAATAATTAAACGTAGCCACAACCTCCCAAAATCGTCTCTGTACCGTAATTATGTGCGATAAATGTAAACTAATTTCTGTACTTCCAATAAATACACCCTTTTAATGTACACGAACAAAGTAAATTTTATGTAAGTTACATTGTCGTACATAACCTCCATAAGCTGGAATTACTTACTTCGAATAAATACAGCCGGGCCATTCCATTGTCACGGGTGGGACACTTGGACCATGTTTTTTGGTATTCACACATGTGTAACAATGTAAATATACATAAAAATTAACAACCAAAATTTAAACTATGTTCTTAATAAGATACTGAACATTTTACTAATTTTTTATTATTTTTATAGATATTTTTGACAATTTTATTAAATGTTAAAGTATTGTCACGGGTGGGACAAAAAAAGGACATGGAGCTTGAGACAAGTTTGATTTATGGAAAAACTCCGTGAGTTGGGAGGTGAATCAATGATAAACTCAGCATATCTGTTTAAATCAATGTTTATTGGTTACAACTATGCAATCAGAAATTAAGTTTAAGAAATTTAACGATACAAAATTAAGGAAAAATTGCTGTCACGGGTGGGACAATGAAATGTCACGGGTGGGACGCGTCTGGCGTACACTTGATTTAAAATACAATTAAGGTTGTTAAAAATTGAATAATTACAAAAAACCTATTGCTATTACTATACTTACTATCTACCATAGCCTACAAAGTATAATGTTGTATTTACTAAAATTTAGAATCTATAAAAAAAAATATTTTCTTCTTGTCCATCTCTGGGCCAATCAACCACTTTCAAACACATCTACATTTTCAGTAAATTCATAAAAAATGTTGCTTCTGACTTGTTTAACATTAGGTTGGGGTAAGATACTAAGAATATGTTCAAACTGCACACATATATGTCCTTTTCATCAACTTGAAACAGCTTTCCAGAATTGTTTACTGCTCGCATACACATCACCTTGACTTCTCCATCATCTTCAACATTACTTTGGCATATTGCAGCATATCTATATTTAGTAGGCCTGGTACTTTGTCTTTTTGTAGTTGTTTCAAATTCAACTAAAACATATGTCCCAATAGTCACTCCATCAACGAACGGCTTCACTCCAACCACCGGCACATCTGTTTCGTTTGTACAACTTGCTACACCATCTTGTTTTTCTGTGTCACTATCAGAATCTGTGTAAACATCAGAAACTTTTAACTTGAACACTTCTGTGAAGACCGTCATATTCATATGCCGCTTTTGGACTGTGATTCTTTTTCCACTTGTTGGATCTTTAATAGATTTGACATCCCTAATTCCCGGTGCCTGCCTGCTAATATCATCTGAATTATAAAACTCTTGGACCTTTCAGATATTATCTTGTGAAATAGAACGTTTGGTGTTCTGTTTAGGGCTTTTATCAAATAGTGTTTTTGCCGCTTGAGGTGAACTCTCATACACAAGCTTTTGTAACACGGCTGTTCTTTTCCGTGGACTGAATGGCAACACTCTTTTAACTTTGGTAACAGCCTTTCCAAGAGATTGTGGGCATTTAAATGATCCAATCTCTGGAATAGTAGTGTCGCCAATTGGCCTAGATTTTTGTTCTTTTATCTTTTGTCTGTACTTTCTTTTGCGCTCAGTTTCTTTCCATCTGTATTCCATAAGTGATTTTGCAGACAAATTCTTTACCAACTTCATCTTTTCTCACCTCTTCTTATCTCTGGCCCTCTCCTTTTCTTTGAAGCTTTCACATTTGTTTTTATCTTGATTTAGTTTTTCATGCAGCTTTCTCATACGTTCTGCAGATGTAGTCTTCCCCATTTCTGAAAAAAAAAAAATTTAATTAAAACCTGTATAATTCCAATAAGTAAATGAAAGTTAGGCCTAATACTAGTCTATCTTGATGATAAGTGTTGAAATGAACATATGCCTAACCTAGAACTCATAAGAACACTTTAGGTTAGCAACCTAATAAATCAAGTTGAAAACTGTCACGGGTGGGACAGAAAAAGAATTCATTCAATAATAAAAATAAAATTGAAATAACTTACTTATTTAAAATTTTTCAAGTCCAATGTGTAGACCAAGTTCTTCACTTTAATAATATACCAACAATGGCAACCACAATTTTTGTTTATCTTTAAAAAGTAATGCCAACCTAAATGAACAAAATTAAGGTACACAATCAGAAAAGTGATACTGAAACTTCAAATTTAAATTTCTCTTGAAAAAAAAATTTCCAATTCTTTTTTTTTTTGAATATTGAAATTTAATATGTTTAGGTAATGAAACTATAAGTAAAATAAGTATATTTTAAAAATACTTTTTTTCTTATCAGGCTCATTTTTCATGGAATGGCCCAGCCGTTATACAGCCTTTTATCCATACAATAAATACAGCCTTTGAATGTACACTAACTAAGGAAATGTCTGTTAAGTCTAATTAATTTTAAAAATCTAAAAGGTTAAGTTAAATAATTAAACGTAGCCACAACCTCCCAAAATCGTCTCTGTACCGTAATTATGTGCGATAAATGTAAACTAATTTCTGTACTTCCAATAAATACACCCTTTTAATGTGCACGAACAAAGTAAATTTTATTTAAGTTACATTGTCGTATATAACCTCCATAAACTGGCATTTGGTATACTGGTTACTTGTGAAGAAAACAGTTGTAGTACACATCGGACACCGAAATATAGTACACGCACGGGGCCGGAAGTTCCATTTTGGCGCTGACTATTCCCTAAGACCCCTGGAATAATTTAGAAAGTAAAATCATAATTTATATTCTATTAAAATTTTAACTAGACTCTATAAAAAATATAATTTTAGGGTCTTGGGGAATAGTCAGCGACAGAATGTACCTTCCGGCGCCGCGCGTGTACTATATTTCGGTATCTGATGTGTACATCCGTTTTCTTCACAAGTAACTAATGCCAGTTTATGGAGGTTATATACGACAATGTAACTTAAATAAAATTTACTTTGTTAGTGTACATTAAAAGGGTGTATTTATTGGAAGTACAGAAATTAGTTTACATTTATCGCACATAATTACGGTACAGAGACGATTTTGGGAGGTTGTGGCTACGTTTAACAATATAACTTAAACTTTTACATTTTTAAAATTAATTAGACTTAACAAACGTTTCCTTAGTTAGTGTACATTCAAAGGCTGTATTTATTGTATGGATAAAAGGCTGTATATAACATTAACGGCTATATTTATTCGAAGTAAATAATGCCAGCTTATGGAGGTTATGTACGACAATGTAACTTAAATAAAATTTACTTTGTTCGTGTACATTAAAAGGGTGTATTTATTGGAAGTACAGAAATTAGTTTACATTTATCGCACTTAATTACGGTACAGAGACGACTCTGGGAGGTTGTGGCTACGTTAATTATTTAACTTAACCTTTTAGATTGTTAAAACTAATTAGACTTAACAGACATTTCCTTAGTGTACATTCAAAGGCTGTATATAACATTAAAGGCTGTATTTATTCAAAGTACCGGAATTAAAACGTACTTCCAATTTAGAACCTAGTACAATCTAATGTAGAACCAAACAAGTAGGTCCTACATTAAAATCCTTTTTTCAACATAATGCAATAAAAAGCAATGTGCAGTTTCTGTTAACATGCAAATGATTAAGTATTAATAATGGGTTACAGTGGAATTTAATGTTGCTACGGTCTGAATTAATGCAAATAAAATTGGGAGAATCTCGTAACAGTGGCGGCTCGTGGCTTCGAGAATTGGTGAATCAGAATCGGTGGCAGGTCCCTCCCACCATAAATTATGTGAATATGTTTCTTCCTGTTTTGGAATCATGAATAACATATGGAGACAAAAGAAAAGTATGTTAATAAAATTTACAAATATAGTAGTTAAAAATAGTAAGTACTTACAGGCTTACATTTTATTTCTTGAACACAAGGTCAATTCTCCTCTCTTTCAAATATGCAAACTTGTCGATAATGTCGTCATAAAATGGTTGTACATTAATTAATTCGTTTAACAGTTCCTTTTCTATGAAAATTTTTGATAAGCTAGTAAGTCTGTCCGCTGTCATTGTATTGAGCAGGTATGATTTTATTCTTTTTAAACAAGAAAAACTTCGTTCTACGGAAACGCTAGTGGATGGAATAGTTACTATTAAACAAAACAGTTTGTAAGCTTCTTTAAAGATGTTCCTGTTGTCAGCTAAAAGTTCTATAAAATTTAGTGGTTCCATTTGTCTAGAGCTCTATAATAGAGCCTTTTATAGATCCTTAATTTGTCTGTATTGCTTATCCTCATAATTAAGCTGTAATTCGTTTTTCAGTCTTTGGAAATCGGTAAACAGATTAGGGTAGCACACCTTTAAGTTACTTAATGAATCCGTGGGAAAGTTTTCAGAATACGTTACGAACTTTGAAGTATCCATTAACGTAACAAACTGAAGCTTTTCCATATCATTAAAACGTGTGGTTATTTGTACTGAAAGGTTATCTAAAATTTCATAATACAGAATTTTGTATTTTTCAAAACGTTGATCACGTGTGAGTGTAATTCTTTTCTTCAACTCATGGTATTCAGTTGGAATTGTTGTTTTTGAAGCAGCTAAATCGAAAATTTTCATAAATGCATCATCAGTTCTTTTGCTATTTATGAGTGTTTGAGTATTTTTAACTTGCGAGATACAGAAATTAAATTCTTGGATTTCGTTGTCCATGACGTGTCCGTTACTTAACTAAATATCACTATAATATTGACGACTCGGAACACTAAGTTTTTTATAAGTAAAAACGTAAAGTTTTACCTTACAGCCTAAACCGGCTTTCACCTTTAGAAGGCTTCATCAGAGGCTGTCGTTAGTAGCGTTGCTCGTCTTGTTGTTGGCGACGAGATAGTTATTCGAAAGATTGAAGCTGTGTGTGTGTGGTGAGATGTGTTCGAATAATGCGTGCGATTTGAATTGTGTCTGTTCGTTTAGGATGTCGTTTTTATTTGTTTTTGTGTGTTTGTATATTTCTAATTGTTCTAGAGCGTCTAGTTTTCGGCCTTTTGTGTGTACGTGTAGAATGTTCATGTTATTGTCGATGTTTTTATATGTGTGGTTTGCTTCAATGAGGTGGTTTGCAAAGGTAGAATCTGTAGTGGTGTGGAGTGCTTTTGTGTGTTCAATGTATCTCTGTTTGAAGCTACGTCCTGTCTGGCCTATGTAGAATTTATTGCAATCTGAGCAATTTAGCTTGTATACACCAGGTAGATCAAATTTGTTTTGTGCTTTGGGCATGCGTTTTGATAGTGTGTGTTCTGTTTTGTTGGTAGTTTTGTAAGCGATTCTGTATCCTGCTTTTTTGAATTTGTGGGCGATTTTTTCAGTTTGTTTGTTGATGTATGTTAGTGTTATGAATTTGTTGTTTTCTGTCTTTGTCTGTTATTTGTTTTGTGTAGGAGTTTACTGACTATTGTTCTGTCATAACCGTTAGATTCTGCTATATATTTTATCGTGTTTAGTTCGTCTTTGTAGTCTATTTCATCTAAGGGGATGTTATTAAGTCTATGTATCATGGTTCTAAAAGCAGCTAGTTTGTGTTGTATTGGGTGATTGGAGGTGTTGAGTATTAGTGTGTCAGTTGTAGTTGGTTTTCTGTATATACTGAATTTGTGCCTGTGTTCTAGTTTTGTGATGGAGAGGTCTAAGAAGTTTATGGTATTGTTGTGTTCGTATTCGGCAGTGAAGGTTATGTTTTTATGTATTTTGTTTATGTGCGTTAGTAACTGTTCGCATTGTCTTTTGTTTCCCCTGTATAGTATTAGAATGTCATCAACATATCTGTGCCAATATAGTATTTTATGTGAGTCTGTCATTGTTTGTGAGTATTTTTGTTTTTTCTAAGTGTTGGAGGAAGACTTCTGCTAGAATGCTGGATATGGGCACATGATACATGATCACTGACACACTAATACACAACACCTCCAATCACCCAATACAACACAAACTAGCTGCTTTTAGAACCATGATACATAGACTTAACAACATCCCCTTAGATGAAATAGACTAAAAAGACGAACTAAACACGATAAAATATATAGCAGAATCTAACGGTTATGACAGAACAATAGTCAGTAAACTCCTACACAAAACAAACAACAGACAAAGACAGAAAACAACAAATTCATAACACTAACATACATCAACAAACAAACTGAAAAAATCGCCCACAAATTCAAAAAAGCAGGATACAGAATCGCTTACAAAACTACCAACAAAACAGAACACACACTATCAAAACGCATGCCCAAAGCACAAAACAAATTTGATCTACCTGGTGTATACAAGCTAAATTGCTCAGATTGCAATAAATTCTACATAGGCCAGACAGGACGTAGCTTCAAACAGAGATACATTGAACACACAGAAGCACTCCACACCACTACAGATTCTACCTTTGCAAACCACCTCATTGAAGCAAACCACACATATAAAAACATCGACAATAACATGAACATTCTACACGTACACACAAAAGGCCGAAAACTAGACACTCTAGAACAATTAGAAATATACAAACACACAAAAACAAATAAAAACGACATCCTAAACGAACAGACACAATTCAAATCGCACGTATTATTCGAACACATCTCACCACACACACACACACACACACACACACACACACACACACACACACACACACACACACACACACAGCTTCAATCTTTCGAATAACTATCCCGTCGCCAACAACAAGACGGACAACGCTACCTATGGCAGCCTCTGATGAAGCCTTCTAAAGGTGAAAGCCGGTTTAGGCTGTAAGGTAAAACTTTACGTTTTTACTTATAAAAAACTTAGTGTTCCGAGTCGTCAATACTTTAGTGATATTTAGTTAAGTAACGGACATGTCATGGACAACGAAATCCAAGAATCAAAAAATATCGTTAAAAACGACAACCAAAAGCGTAAATTCAAAATCATTAAATTTATTTAAGAAGCCATCACTCTGCCTAATTGATGTTTGATCATAATTTGAATCGTTCACAATTTTAGTGAATACTTGTTTTAATGAATCCCATTCGTTGTATATAGTATTCACAATTTTGGAATTAGACTTCCATCGCGTAATAACGGAAGTAGGGATTTGTTTTCCAACGACTGTGTCTACTGCGTAAGTTCGCTTAGCAGAACTGTGAAAAAAAGAGGGTAAACCGTTAACAGTCGCAAAAAATATCCGACATTTCGAAATGCTGTTGCAGCTTTGTTGTAGCACTAAATTCAAACGATGCGCCATGCAGTGAACAAAAACCGCTTGTGGCACTACTTCTTAGATTTTTGCCTGAAGACCATTTAATTCTCCTGACATAACGCTTGCACCATCAAAACACTGGGCAATAAGTTTTGATTTATAGTCAAATTTTTCGAGGGACCTTGACACAACGTGAAACAGTGTGTCGACAGTCCGACTGGAACTAACATCATAAAATACCAAAAATCTTTCCACCAGCTTTCCTCCGGGAATAACGTATCTAATTATGATGCTACATTGAGATTTGTGGACAATGTCTGTGGAATCATCCACTTGAATTGAAAAAAATGTACTATCTTCTATTTCCTTTGCGACGTGCTCATCAATATATTGTGAAATGCAGTCAATTATTTCATTCTGAATAGTCTTAGAATTGCCAGCAAAGATGGGTGAGATTTTTTTATAGTGTTCTTGAATATCTACAGGGCTTATCGAAACGAAGGTTTCTAGCAGTTCTTTAAAATTTCCGCGATTAATAGATGATAACTCTTCGTGGTGACCGCGAAATGCTAATTCTTGTTTAACCAAGTAAAGAACTGCACGAATAGGAAGATGCATGAAACGTCTGTTAAGCCGACCGTTGTCATTGAAGTGTTTAATATAGACTACAACCTAGAATTTTCCTTCAAAGCATCCTCGATAGTACTTAAATTTTTCTTTAATTTTGAAAAACTCAATGCACAACGCATATGCTCAGAAGAACCTTCATGTTTGGAAAGAGCACGAGTAACGTTACCAAAATCATCAAAGCCGTTCTTATTCCACGCACTTGATTTAACACTAATAATTAAGCAGGGCATACAAAAAAGTTTATTTAAATAATACCTGCCACACAACCACTCGAACGTTGAATACCAATTTTGTTTAATGTTGCAATTGTACACCTTGCCCTTTATTTTTGCAACCTTATTTACTTTCAATATAGGCATAGGTTTTTCACAGCTTAAAAAGTTTTTCTTATCATCATTATTCCATCTTGAAAATGGTGTTTCTAATAAAACACATACCGGATCATATGAAGGAAACATTCTGTAAAAACTTCACACACCATGAACAACGAACAAAACAAACGCGCTGGATAGGTAAAGCACTGTACATGTAGGCCTACACCACTGAGAAACAGCCAGCGACACTGCTTCACGTGTGTGGGGGGGAACGCTGAGTACGGAATACATTGTCATGGCAACCGTGATAAACCGAGCGTTGTTAGTGATGTATTAACTGATGAAGCATTCGAGGTACAGAAAGCTGCTTCTACGATCTCAGCGCTTTCCGCCACCAGTAGGCTTGTATGTAATCGCAGCGAAGTTCAGCTTCTGTAACCTATTTCCATCGCTTGTAAATGTTATTTTAATTATTATACAGACAAAATTTAATTTAAAAAAATATTTTTAAACATAAAATTTACTAAAAATTGAAAATAATTTTGTGTAAAAAGAAACACATTGAACCAGTTATTTTAGGTGAAGCAGCGCTTCACCTGCGTCACCTGACGAGCTGCCACTGTCTCGTAAACATATTAAAGAATGCTTGTATATTACACACAAAATTATTACAGTACGGACCTTTGTTAATGAATAGAAACAAATTTGACTCTATACTTTAGTATGTACCAATAAAATTCACCTTTTTTCAAATACCAATATCTGTTGTTTTTTTTCATACCCTTAAAAAAAGGTCATTAACAACATACATTATGAGAAAACGTGATTACAAATAACCAGCCATTAGTTACTTGTGAAGAAAATAGATATAACATTTACAAACATCAAATCTTCAATTCTCTCCCTATTTGTTTTATAAAAACTGGAGTTTCTACTGCAGGTTTTAAGTCCACTAACTACTTAATTAAATATACATAATTGTTCCTGTATCTTGTTGGGTAACATATTATATTAATACATCTGCTTCCTACTCATATGTGCAAACAATGTTTTTAATGTACGGTCCTAAAATCTTTATCAACACTTTATATCTTTAAAATTTAGACAAAGTCTAATGAGCAACTTGGCCTAACCTGAATTTACATGACCTGGCTCAGAACAACTTTATTTTGGCAAATACAAAGATGAAGACTGGTTGCAATTTCTTCAGGGCTCACACCTGCTGCCAGGCCTAGTTCTATAACATGATAAGGAAGAAATAAATCAGCCCAAACCTGCAACCGCTGTGGGAAGGCTTTTACACCATTACCAATAAAATAAATGATGTCATCTAAGAATAATTCGTTAGCTTTATTTATATATTTAATGCATCTTAATTAGTACACTAACAGCACTGCTCTCTCTTATAGTAACAAAACACGTTACCGTACACTAACTCAAAAGAATTTCTTGTTTTAAGTTTAAGAAAGTTGAAATCATGTATTCATTTTCTTTTCCATTCACTGTTTGTAAAACGTGCTTAAAATTAATATGTGTACGCTTACTATATTGAAATCCAATGTTCACTATCCAATAATTACAAATTTTGTGAAATTAGTAACACTATGTACTAATGTGTGATTATCAGTTGAATTTCTGAATTCCTTTGATTCATTAATAAATCTTACTAATTTGTTTCTTTATGTCTTTAATGATTTCTTATTCGTTTTTAATCTTTGTGTTTTCATTATTCATTTGTGGGTCATTCTTCTGGAAGGGTACATTTTCAATATGAAAATTTTCTAAAATTAAAAATGACATAAATGAAACAATGAACAGGATTTTCAGTAGATCTTTACTTACCTAACACAGAAATAATAGTTATCAAGATCATAGAATATTATTTTGGCAATAAAAAAAATTTAAAGTTTTTGTTAGTGCACGGATGTGACATATATATTGTAACATCACAAGATGTCACCTAACCTAAGTGTATGTTATCAGATTTCATAAAAACGGAATAACCATGTACATAGGTACAGAATAGTCAATATAAACAAGAAAGAAGAAACCAAGAGAGAAGAATAAAGCAGAAGTGCCATGTGAAACAGTAACCCAATAGCTGTTTGACACTACAACTAGACTGAGACTAAAACGAACTAATGGACAGAATAGATTTAAATTCAACTGTCAATTCAGTAAATGGTTAATGTAAACCGAATGTCATTTATAAACAAAAAAATAAACGAATGAGCAGTTAAATACTGTGAAAGCAAAATCAGCATTTTTCTGATAATAAATGTGACAATGAACAGTAGATAATGAATGCCAAAACCAATGTTAACAATGGCTATATTGTAGGAACTAAGATGTATTTCTGCATCAAATATACCTATTAGAAAAGAGAGCTACTTATATAAGAGAATCTTATACAGATAAGATGTCTCCATAATTTACCGAATTGAGAACCAATAGGCATTATTAAGGCCAAATTTCAGTGTAGGCGATACACTTAACAAACTTAGACCAAACATTAGTCAATAAAATGACTATCACTAATTATCACCAGTGCAAAATAAAATGCACAAGAACTATGGTTATGCATTGACATAACGAAAAATGTTATTAAAACGATAGGTTTAGCCATAATTTTAATTGTAAATAGTAGCTTAAAACAAACTAACGGTAAACGAAATGTCATAGTCAGTAGGATCTTTTATTACTATGTATAGAATTAAGGTGTACAAGTAAAGTTCAGTGAAAAAAACGTCAGTACAGTATTAATGGTGTCTGCACATAAACATTTGATTAATAAAATGTTATGTGAATACGAGCAAGGTTAACCAAAAGTGTAAAATCGGCGACTCATAAAGAGCAGACGACAGTAAGAATAGTGTACCCGAACATTGATTTTCTAACAATGTCGGTTAAAGTGAAAGTAATTCGAGATCGAGTGATATCAATTTAAAGGAAACAAAACAATCTTTAATTTGATAATAATATCAACTCAATCGTGACGGTATTAAGCGTATTACAACTGTTAGCATCATTGTATAAATGTACATCAGGAATCTGGGTACAAATAATAATAACAATGACAACAGAAGCGACCTGTCAATCATCTCAACATTTGACAGTTAGAAAAACCGTTATCAACCGCCAAAAAGTGATACATCATCTTCGTCCCACCTGTCTGGACCAATAGGAAAATTAGTTATAAAATGATAATTTTACCTAAGCCCAATCCAAAAGAGGGGTATATAAAGACAAACCAGCGAATTTTGACAGAGACCTTTACTAACTAACAAGCAGAACAGACGTACGCTCGTCTCCGTTACGTTTTTCTTATAACACATGGCGTCAGCTACCTTGTACTCCGGAACCAATAGTTAACAACGAGAAACTTTACTTCAAGTTCATCATCGACCAACAACAGTGTTTAAGTGCAGTTTATTTTAATTTTGTGCGGGAATGACGAACAGAAAATAATTTATTGTCATTATTCACGATCCATTTTAATCAGAAGAGGATCGCATTATTCTGTTCTTGTGCGAATTAGTGCCGAAATAAAGTAATCACTATAATCCGATTACTTAAGTGATAAAAGGTTTTAATTAAAATAATTAAAACTCTGAAGGTAAAAGTGCAATTATTATTAATCTTGATCTGAGTGCAATAACTTGTATTTTTGCTACCATAACCTGTACTGACGCAAAACACAAAAACAGTATTTAAGATTACACCACGTTTCGATTTATTATTCAAATTTGTTATTAGTAAGTAAGCTATATGTTAGTTGTAAGGGCTCTCAATTGAATAATATTGTCATTAAAAAAGCAAGCGGTGATGAAACGCACGATCTTCCAATAGATCTTTTTTTTTTTTATTACTTGGTAAAAGTAACTTCAAACTTTGTTGATCAATTGTATCATTGGATACTGTGTAGGCATAATTGTTTTCTTTCGTGTCTCAAAGAATTCACAACTGAGATAATAATAATAATAACAATAATACTAATATTAATAATTGTAATAATTTTATATTAAAAATAAATAGTATCTGGACTTAACCAGATTATTCATGTTCTGAGCAAGCCGTATGAGGCATATAATAATTAACTTTTCATTGTACAACTTTGTATGTTTACATTATGTGTATTTTTTGAATTCACTATAAGGGTGCAAATAAACCCATTATTAACAGCATCACCTGATTTGATTTATTTTATTTTTTTGAATAATTAAATATTTTCTTTCAATAAACTTAAACAACCTTCTGTTGTGTTTGACATATTGGAATAGCATTGCCAAAAAGTGGTACTCAACTATTTTAAATTTTCTTTTCATCTATTAATTTTTATGTATGGGTTTTACACGGGATTTTCCCTAAATAAATCCGTGTGGCGCCCACTAATTTAATAAACAAGGTGACATAACCTTGCAACCAAAGGGAGTTGATGAATGTAAGCTGAGTTGACAGTTTAGTGAACTTCAAGTAAACGCAATCAGGTATGTAAAAGTATATGTTTGTTTATAACATTGTCCAGACTTTACGGGACGTGACTTATTCAGACTACCTGTAATCAGAAGAAGTTTCTACTACTAGTTTCAACCAGACGAGAACTATTATCAAGCAATCAACTGCTATACTTCATATTTTAACTTAAGTTAATCTAACATTTAAATATAATCAACTTCATTATTTTTTATTTAAGACAAGGGAATTCTTTAAAAAACAAGAGTATTCAAACCATTGTAAACACTGTGAGTAACTTGAATGTTGTATGGTAAAATACTTTACTACATTAGTCACCTTCAAGTAGAAATAACCATTCTCAACATTGAGTTATCTCAAAGGAACACTTCACCCATAGATGAATTTTGTTTTAATGAGACTTTTAATATTTTAACCACGAATTTAAATTTAAACAACAACCACTCTTTTATTTTGTTTCAAGTTAACTTAAACGTAACGTAAATTTGATTATAATAATAAAAAAATAAAACCCCTAAAATACACGTTGAGTTATAATATCCATGGACGTGACAATTAAGTCTAAAGTTGGTTGGATAAGATTTCTGTACCAAGAAAATAATGAAAAATCTAGGACAAGGCACACATTGTTTTTAATATTGTATACAAAATACAATATGCCTACTTAACATACAATACAATGCAAATTCAGACATAAAAGGATGAAAGATGTAACACGAGTAGTTTCAGAGGATCGTAAAAAATAAAGCAACAAAAAACTCTAAAATCTACTCTAGGTTGTTAAACTCTAAGCAATCCTTAAATATATATTGATCTCTGTTATTTAAGAGAGGTTGTTTTAGTTTTGTAACAATGTCCAGTGCATCAACAACAAACACACTGTCATCTTCATTGGGAACACAAATTTGTCCTGACCCGATCTTTTTAAATATTTTATGTTGAACTCATTGCAACCAGTATCTGACAATATCAGTGCAATGTAATGTTTAATTGTTTTTTTTCCAGCAATTTTGACAATAACAAAGTCATTTGTTTGAAACTTTTGGGAATTCTCTTTTGGGAACATTTTATTTGTAGTATCAAGGCTTTCACTTTCCGAGTCTGAATACACGTCTTCGTATGAAAGTCTTGTTTTGATTCCAACTGTTGGATCTGAAGTTCATGTTAAGGAAATTCTGTAAATACATAGAAAGAAATAACAATTTTTTATGTACAACAACATTAAATATAAATTTAATGTATTATTAGTCAGTAACTGAGCTAGATGCTTACGTGCAGAGTACAATGTGTGTGTGAGATTATTTTGGAGTGTGAGTTTTGTGATGAAAATATGTTTTACCTGAGATATATAGCAATTAATATTTATAACGTTCAAAAGGATACAATCTTGAAGATCATTGGTGGAATCTTTTGGAATTTCTATCTTTCCAATTCTGTAATGTGGGCAGTTTTCTCCAGCTGCACACTTAATACAATTTAATCTTCTTGCATGTACTTCTTTTTTATTTTCTTACTCCAGCTGACTTCATGGATTTTTAGTGTTCCCTTGAATGTTCTAAGTTTCTTTGGAACATAATCATCATATTTAGTGAAATTTTCACTATCAATTTTATAGATAGTGATTCCTTTGCATTTCTCTTTCAGTTCTTTGACCAAAGTGTCAATATCTGCTAAGTCTTTTCCTTGTGAAACTAGGCTGTCAGCGGTTCGTTTTACACATCCACCTATGCCATCTGGTGCTCCTTTACCATGCCCCTTTTCCGTGTAGTGCCAGCAAATAGTCTCTGGTTGAAGTTCCTGCTGGAAAAATGTTGCAGCAAGGTAAAACATGTTCTTATTGCGATATTGTTGCGAAGTACCATCACTGAGGAAGTGCACATTTTTAAGAGGCATTAATTGAACATTTGTTTTAATATCATCTATTACTGGTTTCAAATGTGAACATATTGCGACATAATCATGGCGTCTGTCTTCTGAGAGAGTGCAAAATGATTTGCATTTTGTTGATTTTTCAGTTTCAGAGTGATAATACACTATAGTTGTATGCAATGACAACTGGTTTCTGGACCCACCAAAGTGAAGTGACTGTACTTCTTGAGAATACTTACAATTGTAATTCTCAGAGAAATCACAGTGAATAAGAATGTCATTTGCAGACAAGTTTTCTTTACTGTCAGTGGTTACGGAATATTGGTGTTTTATATTGCAAACATGTTGCATAAATTTACCAATCATTGATGATTTAAACTTACATAAAAGCTCATTTTTTGAATATGTTATTTCTTCCTTGGTAGTCTTTTGACACAACTTCATTTTGCCTTTGACTTTGATTTCAACTTTCTTCATCTTCCACTGATAACATGTTACATCTTCATCCTCATATTCATTAACTGCAATATCATTATTGGCACTCTCTTTCAAGACATGTCTCTTTAAGCTTACCTTCACATGTAAGTTTCTTCAATAATTCTGTTGGATTTTTCTCATCTATAATCTTCAGCATGTTTAATTTATCCAAAACCAGAGAGAAATTGGCATGTTCCATGCAAAGACATGTATCCCTTGCCTTATAATCTGGCTTTACAACCCAAAATGAACGGAGTTTACAAAAGGTAGCATATGAAGTGTTTCTGTAGCATGGAAATGCATTAAATCTTTGTAAAGGATTTTTTAAGGTGTCATTTAACAAGCGTTTCTGTTTCTTTTGTTTATTCCTTGTAATAGTTTCCTTTTTTCCAGCAGTTAATCTGCTGCTACTATCTCTTTCAAAGAAATCTTTCACAGCTCTCTTAACTTTCTCATTTTCAATCAACCTAGTTCGATCATCAGACTTATGAAAGTTCATAATTTTACGGGAAGTGAGAGAATGCAAACTATTCATTAGCCTGCATTTCATACAATTTTTCCAGTTATAACTTTTACAAATTCCCTTTTCTTTTTTAAACCTTTCTCTGTACAGTAGTTTAAATTTATTTGTTTTTTTAACACCTCATTAAAAGTAAGCTGTTTCCTGACTTGCTGGGAACATTTCTGGCCTGTTAACTTTTTTTGACTAATTTACGGGGTGTATCCTCTTTTGTAGCCTGCAGCCTGTAGTATTTTTGCTTGTATTTTGTAGCATTTTTTCTCAATTTTATATTCTCATCCTTTAGATTCTGTAACTGTTTTTTAAGAATCTGCCTATTTCTTCGCCGTCTCTTTTCACCACTGTCACTTCTAGAACTAGAAGGTCTACTTGGACCAGGAAGCTCAAGAGCTTCTTCTGGATCTGGACTGGCAGGAAGCAAGTTTATTTGTGGACTAGGAGGTGGTGGTGTTACGTTTTGAAGAGTTTTAGCTATATTCTTTTTATTTTCATGGCTTTTCTTGGTCCTTTCCTTCCATCCTTTTCTGATTGCTCTCTTTTCTCTTTCAGACATATCAGAAATATTTTTCCTAGTTTTCCTTTTACGTTCTTTGTCGTTCTGCTTCTGTTCTTCGTATTTCTCTGGATCATTCTTTAATTTTTCCCTAGCCCTCCTCATGCTTAATTTTTTGCTTCTCTTATTTTGTCTGTTTTCTTCATTTTACTATTTGTAAAACCTGAAAGTAAAAAAACCTTTAGTTTTCAACAATTTTTTTATGTTTAACTTGGTTTTTGAATTTGCTGTGTTAGCCCTGCATGTAGGCCTAGGCCTACTTTGAAATAAAATCATAAATTTTATATAGCATAATGAGAAAACTATACTCATATTTCACATTGTGGCCACACTTTTGCTCAGTGATCACAACTGAGTTGAGCCACAACAAAAGAATAACAATGTTTAAAGGTTACACTAAACAATGTGTTACTGTACTGTAATTGTGCAATTATGGCCCATCAATATGTAAAAAGGTTATTTTGTAATAAACTTTGTACCTAGTTTATTAAATTGTACTCACACAGTTTGTTTTAAGTAAATCTGGAACTTATGGATACAATTGGATATTGTGATTTTGATTTTTAAGCAATGTTCCTATATTGCAATAAGGAACCCTATAAACTCACTAGGAATTATTACTTTCAGAAAAAATATTATAAACTTCCAGTTATACAGCAATGAAACAAAACAAGCAATGTGAGTCACATCCATTACGTAACCGTCACAACCGTGGACATTGCATGGCAACGGACGTGACATCCACGGACATGACAAATTCATTGGAAACATTCTATTAGTTGATGCTATTTTGAGGTTATGAAGTTGTTGCTTGTAAAAGTAAAAACTAGAGAGATTAACTTACTATAGATTAACTTACTATAATATAATATAAAATTATTGTTATTATTGAGACTTACCTAGATTTCTAGAACACAGATGTGACCAGATGATCTCGACAAAAGCACAACTAGCAACTTTAAGAACTGTTAGCACAGCAGTCAAACACAAACATTCAAATCAAAGTAGCTCTCAATACAAAATGGTTGCCACAGATTGAGAACAATAGTCAAGCTAGTCTTGTGGTGCCTCCTGGAGGATTTTATTTGAAATACCAACTAGTTCCACGGACGTGACAGAAAATTCAGTGACAGGCATTTCTTCTATTATAGCATTATCTGTAATGATATTATTTACAGATTTTTTATGCCTAGGCCTACTTAAATATATTGTGTTAAGAAATAATACATTGTAGGTTATTAAATGATGACCATTTTGCATTAACAGCCTAAATAAGAACCAAAAGTCAGGTCAGTTACATTCCACGGACGTGACATGTCACTGTCCGTGGCCACATTTTTTATTGGAAACTGAATTTATTTTTCAGTTTTGTTAACATATTCATGACCCAGAGTAAAATATATTAATCTTACTACAATTTTTCATGAAATATTTATTTATTTCATTACAAAAAGTTGCAGTGACAGCAAATTGTACCTTTTCGGGAGAATGATCCTTGTAAATTTTTGCATTTTGTTGTCCATGACATGTTCATTGATTAACTAATTATCATTAAAACACACAGAGGACTGATCCTCTTTTGCAAGATCACAAGTATGTTTTTATTTTTTTTATTGTATGCAATGTGGACACATACAGAGGAGTGTCAGTTTTTTTATGTTTTTTCAATAAATAACAATGAGAGGGGGCGGGAGAGAGAGAGAGAGAGAGAGACCAAAAATAACACGTACAGAAATTACATCAGAACTTTTCCTGACAGTAAAAAAATAACTAAATAATGAATGGCAAAGAACATTAACAAAATTAATGGAAATTGTAGCTATTATTTGTTGTCTAATGAACAGGTACTAGTAAAGGCTTCATATACTTCACATCTTAAATTATAAACCTATTACAAACATATTTGGTATTTTCAGCTTGAAACAAACGTTCAGACCAATAAAAATGGTTTAAATTTTGCCATGCTGCATTATTAGTACTGTTGAAACAGCAGTTTGATTATAATTGTTTTTAGAACAGACTTCTGGAATGATGTGTGCAAAATGATTAAAACATACCTCCTTACAGTGTGCCTTAATAAGTTGTTGATTATTCTAACTGATACACTGTCATCCCATTATCATATGACAGTTCTCAGAGCTTCAGTAATAGTCATCTTTGCTGTTAACATGGACACAAGTCTCTTTCTTAAAAAGACTTTTCATTAGTAAAGTTACTTATAAGTAGGCATACATTTGTACTGATAATATGAGGTTAAGAATTAAGAAAATTAAAGAATGATATTTACTTACTAACCATTGAGTGTAACATTATTTACAGTAATTAATAATGTCCCAATTTATAAAAGTCATGTTTGGCTAACTAGGCATAACCCAACCTGTTTTCCTGACATCCTAATTCTCTTTCTTCTAATAATATTATTTAACTTTATTGTGATATAACTGATCTCAATTGTTCCTTATAACTCCCTACAACTTTTACAACAATACTAATGACAAAAATCAATAATAATTTCTTAAAATTAACATACATAATTTGTCTAGGCATATTGGCCTATTATAGTTTGAACATTATTTTTTCATATTTTAACAATTCTTGTTTTTAATACAAGACAACTATTCTAAATTGTTCTTGATCCTTGGCTTTCACTTTTGTTACACTAATAATGACAATTATTAGCAATAATTGTTTACAAATAGTAGAAATAAGTTATTCAGGTATAGGGCCTACTGGCCCATTGTAGTGGACACCTTAGTTTCTTTCATACGTTTAAAATAATTACTTTTACTATCAGACAATTACTTTACATTGTTCTTGATACCCTTATTCAACTTTCACTACAATAATAATGACATAAGTTAACAATTATTTACTATGAATAACATACAAACGTTCTAGGCTCATTTGCCTATCATATTGACCCTTAATTTCATTCATACCTTGAAAATACATGTTTCTTCCTATTACATCATTATTCTAAAACATTCTTCACAATTTACTGAAGCTTTGACAACATAGTTTGTCCTTTAATATTGTTTTTCTTACTTATTCTAGTTGTTATTATCTTCAGTATCAGTATTCTGAAGGTTTAGTCCATGTATCTTGTTTCATTATTTACTTTGTTTACACTTATTGGTTAATCATATCTTCCTTACTAGAATATTATTCTAATAATAACGATACTAGTATTATTTATACAGTATAGTTTGTTTAATAAGTTTACATTAAAACTGTTCTTTTTACATACAATTATTGACAAGTTTTAGTTTCTCATATTTCTTCTTCTTCATGTTATAATTCAAATTATAACCATTATTATCTAGCTATTATAAGCTTATTTACTACTTCATCAGTAGTTTTCACCTTCTGTTTACAATTCATGGATTTTACAATGGTTTTTTTTTCTTTCTGTTTTTTAAAACATTATAATGTTACATAACCTTACTTGTAGGCTTACATTTAGCTCTATTGTTGTTTTATTATTACATTTTTGTAATACTTTTTTTGATTTACATTATTCTATTCATAATCATAAATAAAATTTGATTTCATTATTTTAGTACTTAGAAACTAATTATTGAATTAATAATTTTCTTTATTGAGTATCCAGTTTATTACTGCAGTATGGAGTATAGGTTTTATCTTTTTTAACAATTTTTAATGCAGTTTACTGGAGTAAAATCTTCTTATTGATAATGTTCTTATCAGTTTCATTACATTATTCTTATCTCAGACAATATTTCTGTGGGTAGAAGCCATAACTTGATAAGTCGACTTTTTCTAATTTTACAGGAGAGCAGTTTTAAGTTAGAATTGCTATGGGAAATCCAAATTTGAACCAAATTTATTACCTTAATGGTTTTCTTGCAGCTTAAATTATAAACTTTTAATGTCATAAAAATGAGATGAAAAGAACAGTGCATCAAATGAGATATTTACGATTTTATAACTTAACAAGTTTTGCCATCTTTAAAAATAAATATATTCTTAATAGTAAAAACAGGAAAAATAATAACTTTTTCCTACAAAATATGAAAAACTTTTATTGGAACAATAGTAACTTAATATTATGGAACAATAGTATCTTGGTAATTAATGATCAGTCTTAGTATTACTCTCGGTGGTTTAGTCGCAGCCTTCATCCTCAGAATCGTCTTCATCACCCAGCTCATCAAACTCCCGAGCTTGTGCACTAGTTGGTAGGTTTTTGTAGAACCTGTGACAGTCTTTGTCTATTAGGTCAAGTATTGACAGAAGATCCCTTTTTTTCTTCGGATTTATTCCTAGCACCCTCGAATACGAGCTCGGAACTTGCAGACTTTCTGTAGAAATCCTCCTGCCTTTTCTGTCCCTGATCAGGTTAAGTACACGAAATGGTGAGAAAGGATTTAGATCGTATTTGAAATAAACAATCCCAAACTCCTTTGTGTATCTCAACCATTTAATTTGATGCCAATTTACTAGATTTTTTTCTGTGTCCTTGGTTCGATGCACCAAAACATTGTTTTTCAAAAGTACAGAGAATGCCTTAAAATCTTTGAAAAACATTTCAATCACCTTAAACCTTTTTTTCCCTTTTAGGGATCTCACAAATTGACACCAGTCACGAGGTACCATAATCCTTAGGTTTTCTTCATTATTTGTTGATGATCCAGACGATACCAAACGTTTTTTTGAACGTTCAATCCTGGCATGGTCACTGTCACATTCCAGGCGTGTATGTCTTGGTAAAAGGAACTTCTGGTCTACAACTTGGAGAGAATCTTTTTTACATAAAGCATACATAAACATGACTGCAATGTTAATATTGCGGTTCTGACCGCCACATGTGTCAGAGTATGTAATAAGTTGTTCAGTACTATCAGGAAGATCCAAAAACTTTTTTAAAATGCAGGAGCCAATTAGCTCAGAACCTCACCCTCCCTCAAGTTCGCTCCACATGTAACACTCTGATAATTCATCACTTGCACAATCACGGATTGTAAGGTTATACATCGATAGTAACCTTTTGTAGTATGCTATGTTAGATGTAAGAAAAGGCACTGGAAGTACCTGCTGTAGATCAAACACCAAAACTCGTTGATAGTCAGTAGTTTTAGCACTAGCCTTGTCTTCTCGTTTTCTATCATAACCTTCCTGTGCTTCTAAAACATGTGATTTGTAGCAGTCGTCAATTGCATCATGGTCTTGTTTATTTGAAGCGGACCTCTTACTAACATTAAATGCATCACAAGTTTTGCATGTATCAATATACGGTTGCTTAAACTTGTACCCTGTAGTATTGAAAGTTTTCCTAAAAACGTCATAACAGGCAGATTTGTCATGGCCATTTTTAACTCGCATTTCTAAGTACTCCTTATACATCTTGTTCACAGTCAAGTGGCTTGGTAGGAAGATTCTTTTTGATGAACTGTCTCGTCTTGCATAGTGGCTTTCATGTCTTGGATATTGTTACAACACAAATAAGCCAACCCAATACCAGGGATGAACAAGATAATATTGAATCTAAAATAATACTTCATGTTAAATAAAATGATTAATTTAAATAAAATATAAAAACTATGACTCGACAAACGACGACATGACCTAACCCAAGTGATTGACCCAACAAAAGGAAACAAAAGAAGAAGGGAACCACGAAAAACAAACGAGAATAAAACCAAGGAAGAGAAGAAAGTGATTGATGAAACCAAAGGAAGAAGGGAAAAAACCAAAACCCAAACGAAAATGAAACAAGTTCATGGAATTAAATGACTCAATGTAACACGTTGAAATGTACCCAAAGGAGAAGGTGGAAACCCAAGGTATTAACCAAATACAATAAAAATGAAGAAGGAGGGAAATAGATAAAAATGAAAACCAATAATGATACACAAACAAGTAATAAAGCATAAGAGAAGGAGAAATAATGCACTCAAAAATAGTATTGGAACCAAGACCAATAATTAACCTATGAGAAAGGAAAAAGTAAATGTCATTATCCTTTAATGGACAATAATAATTTAGGGAAGAAACCCTCATAAACAATGTTAAAGATAAAAATGATAAAAAAGCAAACTAAACCCCAATTTAGATTTAGATGTAAGAATAGTAATTTAAGGACATAAAATTGTTTATAGTATTAAGGAAATATTAGAATGAAAGAGAAAAAATGAATAGTGAGATAGTAATTAGAGGGATTACCCATTCAGAAACACTTGAAAAAACAAAAAAAAAACATTTGTGAAGTGCAAAATGAAAGTGTAAAAACCCCAAAGTGTAGTGATAAAGAAGGTACACTAATTAAATTATAATTAACTATAAATAATTTAAGAGTGAAGGTGATGATTGAATGAAAATAGTGTAAAGTATAGAATGGAAATATAGTGAAAAATAGTGAGTGATAAAATCATTAACAATTAATAAATCCTAAAGAACGCTAAAAGTTTAATAGTGAAAAATAATAGTGAATAAGTATGTTGTGGAAAATAGTATTAAGTATAAACTATAAAGAGGTATTGAACACTGGAAAGTGATAATTACCATAGTAAACAAAACAAAAAATATAATTAAGGAGTTTTAAAAGCAAGTAATCATAGTTGAAAGGGAGAATCCCAGCAAAGAGTAATGTGAAAGTGTTAACATGGAGGGAGAATAAAGATTGTTTAGAAAGTTAAGGAGTTAGATACAAATCAAAAAACACCCATGTTATAAGGGATCATGATAAGTTCATAAAAGTGATGTTGTTTGTCACACTAAAAAATAATATCAAATAAGATGTATTGTGAACAAAGATTAGCAAATAATAAGTTAGTTAAATAATTATTCAATCAAGTTTATGAATTGGATATGGCTGTAAGAGTTATACAGACCATAGGCCTACACGTTATATTTAAGATCAAAAAAGTAGTAAATAATAGCCACATTGTTATTATTGGCAAAGAAAATAAATAAAAATGTTAAGAAAGGTATGACTAGAAAATATGGAAACCAAAGAGTAAATAATTGTGTATAAAATAATAGTGACATAATAATAACACATAAACAGACTCAAAACACAACACAACCAGTTGTAATAACAAAATAAAGCCCATTAGGCTGAATGAAATGTAATTTAAATGAAATAAGTCAAATACCATAATGGCTACTTATGCCTATGAAAGTGCCTAACTGTCAGAAACAAACAACTACAAATTATAACAAATTAACAAAGAAATTAGCAAATCTGAGGTGAAGGATTCACCAAGAATAAATTGTAAATCATTTGTAAAACAAAATATTATAATAAGCATTTATATACAAAAAGGAATGTAATTAACAAGTATTAACATAATTGTAAAAACATAAAATCTAAAATTACCCAAACTTGTGGGGTATCAAAATAATCTATGAAAGGAAATAAATACTATAGTGACAATATTTAATAACCAGGAAGGAAGATAGAGGAATAACAGCAGTCAGAAGATATACGAAGAATTTGAATTTTGATAACAATACAGCATCTCAAAATCAGCCAATCAAAATCATTCAGTTGCCATAGAAATGACAGTTAAAGGCATAATTACGGTTGAATACCGTTACAGAAGTGAAGCGTCAGTCAAACAATACAGAAGTCAATGTTCGGAAGACCGATTTTCTAATAAAATAATGTAAAACAGTAATCAAGATTCATAACCATGATGGTATAAGAAGCAGACGACCCAATTATAGCAGTCAACTCGAGATCCAGGATAATTAAACTGAAAATTAACCAAAAAAAATGACCAGATACGTTATGAAAAGGACGCCCAACCCATTGAAGCCCAAAAATTAATGAAAAAAGAACTTATTGCAGACAAATCCTACCCGATCAAATGAAAGAAGACACTTTTGAGGTGTTAAGTACAATTAAATTACCTATTTCCAAAAAACCTAATCACTCTAAATTTTACTAAAGGTAATTTATCTCACTATAAACAAATATTTCTCTTTCACAGATTATTTAAGTAAAATAAAACTCACTGAAAATTTGTTAAGATAAAACATAACCTATTATTAAAACACGAACTTTCAAAACACATTTAACGACACTACAGAACAGATTGTAACATCAGACATTATTATTTATATTGTAACACCACACAATGTTACATAACCAGACACACACCTGAAGGGTAAATTATTATACTAAAATTATAGAAGTGAATCATTTGTAATGAATGTAGCAAATAAGAGAAGGACCAGCAAAGAAGAAAGAAGAGGAAGGATCCCAAGAAGCAGTGATGAATACACTGCCTGACACTACAACTTAAATACAAAGACTGACTTTAACTAATGGACACACAAAGTTCACAATAAGCTGTCAAGCGAGCCAGTCCATGACATTAATGTGTAGAGTCATGTAAAAGTAAAACTAACTAACAAATGACTTTAATAAAAGTAATGACAATAACAGCATTCTTGCTGAAAATAAAGGAACAATGATATGTAAATGACCAAGACTACTATTATACTAGCTGTAGCCACAAAGCTACAAAAGCTAGTTTTATAAACAAATATGTAACAACTAGGATAAAGATAAATATAAAAGGAAGCCTTATATGTGTATAAGCAACTTCCTAATTTAAACGAAATGTAATTAGTAATAACAATTAAGGAATAAACATGGTGCTATGAATGTGTCTAGACCATGCCTAAACGCATTTATGTCAGTAAGTTAATAGGGAAACAGGACTCCTAGTGAACATTAAATTGACTGAACAATGAATATAATTAAACGAGATGTGAAATACCACCACTCAATTATTATTGTATACCTTTAAATTGAGTAGGCAGACAAAATGTATTTAGAGAATAAGGAATTTTTATAATAACGTATTATCATAATTATGTTAAGAATTAATATTGTTCAGATATAAATAGCTTTTAATTGTAATCATATAAGTATTAGTATTCAAATAATGACGTTCTAAAGAGAACACAGTGTAAATAGCAAAATGTAAAAAGATAGGAAATGGTCGCATTGTGCATTATTAGCAGACGACAATGAGAAAACATGTTTCAAAACATTATTTGTATGCATTGTCAGAGAAAGCGAGGTTAAAACCGGCATCAAGCCATATCAAATTAAAGAGCAGAGACTAAACTTTAATTTGATGATAATAACCTCGAGATTGGAATTATAATAAGTGCGTAGTGAGTGTTAGCATCATTTTTTATCAGAATTAAGAAATTGTCAAAGTAATACGGACAACAACGACAGCCGCGTACAGCGAGAGCACCGGTGGTGGTTAATAAAAACAATCCGTCATCGTAACGGTTATCTGTGCCAATCAAAAAAGAGTTTACTCAGCGAATTTTCTCCCTAAACGCGATGAACATGAGGTGTATATAACCAACGGCGCTGAGTTGACACTCGTCAGTATCATACATTTTAATAACTTAATACCGTATAATAGTAGTAAATACTTCGAAATTTATCAAAATCATCAACAGTATAGCGATTAATCACACGGAAAGTGCATCGAACAGTAATAAGTGAATATTTTAATTAGTGCGTGTGTTCGGAACGAGCGAAAGCATTTTAACCTGTAAGTTAACCAGCCCAGTTTTATTAAGAAGAGGGTATATTTCTTGTTCCAAGTGCGAATAAAGTGTAGTTAACCAGTGATCATTATAATCCGATCACTGAAGTGTTTAAATTTTAATCTGTGAGATTAAAAAGAAGTAAGGTAATACAGTGACCATTTTATTGTTTATCTGTTTTCACTGAACATAATTATCAACACTATTGTACTGACGCAAAGACAACCAAACTTTTAATAACCAACACCGTATCAATTTATTTAGAGGATTGAATAATCCAAAGTAAGAACATTTGTGTTAGAATTAAGCATTATAATATTTGTTAGAATATAATCATACGAAACGATCGTTAACCTCGAAAATAATTGCGAGTTTTTGAAAAGAGGCCAAACATGAATTATCAACACAGTAATGTCTGTCAAGGCAATTAATAGTATTCTATTTGTATTTCAAAGAACCTACCCGTGAGGTAAATAATAAATTAAGAGTAAAATTTGTTCATAATTATAAGAGTTTATATGGTTCTAAATTGAGCTAGGCCAGATAGTAGATGGGCAACTTACCATCCAGATTGTATTAATATAATAATTGTATTTTTGTTTTTGAGTTGATTTTGAAGGGTAGAATAAACCCGTAATTTTATACAGTATAAACTTTGGTTCCAATTATTTCATTTAGATAAGCAATACTCAGCATAGAGTACATTGAGATAACTTTGAACAGAAATATTACAATACTATATCTGAATTATGTTAAATGCCCTAAGCATTTAAATAAGATATAAAGTGAACCTATACAATTTTAAATTCTTGAATTTCGTTGTCCATGACGTGTCCGTTACTTTACTAAATATCACTATAGTATTGACGACTCGGAACACTAAGTTTTTTATAAGTAAAAACGTAAAGTTTTACCTTACAGCCTAAACCGGCTTTCACCTTTAGAAGGCTTCATCAGAGGCTGCCATAGGTAGCGTTGTCCGTCTTGTTGTTGGCGACGGGATAGTTATTCGAAAAATTGAAGCTGTGTGTGTGTGTGTGGTGAGATGTGTTCGAATAATGCGTGCGATTTGAATTGTGTCTGTTCGTTTAGGATATCGTTTTTATTTGTTTTTGTGTGTTTGTATATTTCTAATTGTTCTAGAGTGTCTAGTGTTCGGCCTTTTGTGTGTACGTGTAGAATGTTCATGTTATTGTCGATGTTTTTATATGTGTGGTTTGCTTCAATGAGGTGGTTTGCAAAGGTAGATTCTGTAGTGGTGTGGAGTGCTTTTGTGTGTTCAATGTATCTCTGTTTGAAGCTACGTCCTGTCTGGCCTATGTAGAATTTATTGCAATCTGAGCAATTTAGCTTGTATACACCAGGTAGATCGAATTTGTTTTGTGCTTTGGGCATGTATTTTGATAGTGTGTGTTCTGTTTTCTTAGTAGTTTTGTAAGCGATTCTGTATCCTGCTTTTTTGAATTTGTGGGCAATTTTTTCAGTTTGTTTGTTGATGTATGTTAGTGTTATGAATTTGTTGTTTTCTGTCTTTGTCTGTTGTTTGTTTTGTGTTTTGTGTAGGAGTTTACTGACTATTGTTCTGTCATAACCGTTAGATTCTGCTAGATATTTTATCGTGTTTAGTTCGTCTTTGTAGTCTATTTCATCTAAGGGGATGTTGTTAAGTCTATGTATCGTGGTTCTAAAAGCAGCTAGTTTGTGTTGTATTGGGTGATTGGAGGTGTTGTGTATTAGTGTGTCAGTTGTAGTTGGTTTTCTGTATATACTGAATTTGTGCCTGTGTTCTAGTTTTGTGATGGAGTGGTCTAAGAAGTTTATGGTATTGTTGTGTTCGTATTCGGCAGTGAAGGTTATGTTTTTATGTATTTTGTTTATGTGCGTTAGTAACTGTTCGCATTGTCTTTTGTTTCCCCTGTATAGTATTAGAATGTCATCAACGTATCTGTTTCAATATAGTATTTTATGTGAGTGTCTGTCATTGTTTGTGAGTATTTTTGTTTTTTCTAAGTGCTGGAGGAAGACTTCTGCTAGAATGCTGGATATGGGGGAGCCCATGGGTAGGCCATCGTTCTGTGTGTAGTATTTATTGTTATAAGTAAAGTAGTTTTTATTGCTCAAATTGCAATAAATTCTACATAGGCCAGACAGGACGTAGCTTCAAACAGAGATACATTGAACACACAAAAGCACTCCACACCACTACAGAATCTACCTTTGCAAACCACCTCATTGAAGCAAACCACACATATAAAAACATCGACAATAACATGAACATTCTACACGTACACACAAAAGGCCGAAAACTAGACACTCTAGAACAATTAGAAATATACAAACACACAAAAACAAATAAAAACGACATCCTAAACGAACAGACACAATTCAAATCGCACGCATTATTCGAACACATCTCACCACACACACACACAGCTTCAATTTTTCGAATAACTATCCCGTCGCCAACAACAAGACGGACAGCGCTACCTATGGCAGCCTCTGATGAAGCCTTCTAAAGGTGAAAGCCGGTTTAGGCTGTAAGGTAAAACTTTACGTTTTTACAATTTTAAAATTTAACAATTTGTTTTTTTCATGGGAACTTTTCATAAAGTAAACCCATGTGGCGCCCACATTACATACAAGGAGTTGTATAACCTTGTTTATAAAGTATAAGCTGGTCATAAGGGAATTTTGACAGTTTATTCTGGGTAAGTGAACGTCAGAACTTCAAGTACTACTAACAGGTACGTGAAAGTGTTTTTTACGTTAAATTATTTGTCCAGACGATACTTGACGGTACTTACACTGACGACATTTAACCAAGAAGAGGAGTTCCACTACAAGATCGATGCTACGGTTACATTCATTTACCGACCAGCAATTATTATATTATCCATTAAAATTATCACACTATAATTACATTAATAATATTTACCAATTATCACAAAAGAAAATTACTGAATGTAAAATAGAGACTTCATTAAACATTTTTTAACCTGCAACTAAAACATTTTAAACACCCCCAATAAACGTTTAGTTACAATGTACACGTAGAATAAGGTAAAATATTTTTATTGTAACCATAGGAATTCTTTAGCTCATAATCACAAGAATCCCACGATTTTGGAACGAAAATAATTGTAATAACTTAACGTTGCACAGCCATACTGAGGCTGATCGTTTCCTCAATCGATTCGTCAACCTGGGGAGCAAGAGTCTTATGTAAAACGTCGGTGCAGATTTATTATAAAATAATTGTCAATTTGAATATTTTAATTATCATCCATTAAAAATAACTAATACAGTGAGTAACCGTTGTCATTATTTCATAGGGAGTGTATACTTTACTTGTGTTTATTTATGAAGAATAGGTTTGACGAGAAGCGAACAAGTTGTCATTTGCACAGCAGCATCGACAATTCAGACGGCCGTGCGAGCGGGAATTATTTGAACGCCCGACCGTCACCGCTGAAAACTCATCATAAAATAATTTTAGTTGTTTTAAGAAATGACTTGGCGCCACCCGGGATTAACACACCCCTATAAGTAAACAGGTAAGGTTACTGCCGTGTTATACTGGTGATACCGCAACGCTACGGACATCAATAGCCGCGAACACTAATGTAACGACCCCGGTGCGAGACGAACGCAGTAACATTCAATACACATACAAAATTGGTGTACATTTTACAGATACGATCGAATTACTCGTTACAGATTGACGCATACAATGTGAGGCTTAAACCAAGACGGATGACCTCATATTTACTCGTTACAATATGTATTAATGAATTCATGGATAGCATTTACTTCATCCTCACTGGTTTTGTTAACTGGTTCATGGCTTCCTCTCATATCGTGATCAATAATTCTAAAAGGAGCAGCTCTAAGCTTTTCTACTAGAACATCCACTTTTCCTCTTGTGATTCCATACACACGCATAAACATAGTTTTACACACACTTACTTTCTTGCCGTCAATAATTAAATAGTATAATACTGTAACTACCCTATTATGAGTTTCATTACTCTTTCCTTTGCCAAAGCAAATGTTTTTTTTTTGTCTACAATGGCCAGTCTTTCACATAATGTTTGGCCACGGACTTTCAATGGCAATGAATAGAAATTGTTAAATATTTCTCTTTGAATTTCTATTTTCACCGATTCACAACACTTTTTTTCTTGCAGCACTCCTGAACAGCTTGAAACGAGATTGGTGGCTTGACTTTTCCAGATCGTGTTTTGTAAGAGAGACCTTGATCTTTTTTTCTTTTCTCCTCTTCTCGAGTTCTAACTCCTTTCTTTCTTTTGATTTTGGATGAGGCAGAAATTGTATTAATATCGGTCGACACCTCACCTGGCTCTGGTGACAATTTAGTGTTGTCTCCGTTTCCTCCATCTACTGATACTCCAAGACTGAATTGTTCATTAATAAACGATAGTTCATCTGGATCATCGGGATCGTCTGTTTCCTCTGAAAAAAATCAAAACTATAGTGATCATTGTAAAAAGTGTTTCCAAACCAGTGGTGGCATGGAATTCACCACTGTTTGGTAGTAAGATAAGCATTTCTGATGGTACTCACAATGGTTCAATAATACATAAATAATACAAAAATATTATGTAGTATTAACGTTTAATCTCTATAAATAAAAATGAATGTTTGTTTCTTTCTTTCTTTGTCCCTTATGCGCTCCTAAACCATTCATCAGATTGCGATGAAACTTTGGTGAGTTGTGGGGCGTACGCCAGTGAAGGTTTCTGCATTGTTCACGTTTCGAAAATCCTCTAGGGCTTCGCCCCACCAGGGGTGCCTACAGGGGGGTATCGTGTCGCCATTGGCGACATTTGAAAAATTTTGGGGGGGATTTTTTTTACTGTTGTATGAAATTTACTATTACTAAAAATACCGAATACAATGTGAGAACGTATTTCCTGGTCGCAATTTGCGTCAAAGCTTGCTTAAGGGGGCTGCATGGTGTATCACGTGATGAGACATCAACGAATCACAGTACAATATAAAGAGTTTTTTTTTTTTTAGTAATCAAGCCTGGAGTTGGGGGGGAAGCGACATAGGGCTTGGGGGGGATCGGCACCACTGCACCCCACTGGCCTTAAAAGTCGCCATGTTATCCTTATGAAGAAATTATTTTATTCATTTCAACAGATGATTATTTAAACATATGTTCGAATAGAAAGATATGAATGTAAATAAACATTGTTTGATATTATTTTAAAAAAGCAAGGCTAATTACTGACTTATAATTATTACGTTTGATGATCTCTTAACTTTCCCCGTAGTGAAGCACAGGTACATCAGCTAGTTTGTGATAAATGGAGATAGTACTGTCGGCTTGCTACAATGTCCTATGAACAAAAAGATACAAACAGGTGTTAAGCTTTCCAAAATAAACAAATACGAACCTAACTTAACCGCCGCAGCGCGCTGTAAAATGGTACTCCGTTTATCCAGCATGTACGTGTTTGGGTTTTTTCTATTACACCATCGTAACGCACCGCGCTGCGGCAGTTAGATTAGGTATAAGTAACTGATAATTAATATTTTCACTAACATTGATTTCATTTTTAATAACTACTTAAATCGAATAAAAATATTGTATCAAACTTTCATAACGTTTTTTAAATTCGGATGAATGTGGGACGCATACTAAATTGCAGCCGGTGAAATAAGTAGGTTTGTTAAATTGGAGCAGGGTAGTTTTTTTAATGATTAAGTCTGCTAGAATTGTAATCATTGAATTAAATGATAAAAATATTAACTTACCAAAGTCAGTCTCTTTTATTATTTTTCAGCGTTTAGAAAGCTGTAGGTTTAGTAGGCCAATTTTGCGTTTTCTTGGCTGATCATCTGTAGGGGACCAATCTGGGTCTGCATCTAAGTCGTCAATTTCTTCATTATCCAACCAATCCTAAAAATAATGTATAATTAAGATTTTTTTAAAAAAGGAAATTTTTACTGTTTCAAAATTCCAAATACATTATTATTCAAACCTTGATTTATTTGTCCAGTAGCCAATCATAGTAACTATACCCAGCTAATTTTAACCGTAGTGGTTGCCTTGGCTATCTTACATTAAATACTGATGTGCCAGCGCATGGGCTTGATAATGTACAACAAGCAGCAGCTCAGAATTTGTGCTCTGACTTCTCGTAGGCTTGTTAGTTTTACCAGATTACTTTTGCAGCACTACTAACATAATAATGCTTTTTTGGCCTGCTGCTTTGGCCTGAATTAAAAACTTATTAGCTTTATACAAGTAGGTTTAACTTACCTGTGGCATATCAGAAAGTGTATCAGATGATATAAGCTGATCAAATACAGTGGTAGGCTTCTCCAGAGATGATGTTTGGTCAGTGCGTTGTTCACAATTTGTGGTATTAATAATAACCGTATTACCAACAACATAATCCACTTCTAAAATATTATCGACATCAGAGAAGGGTTTATCATCTATTATAGGTAAAACTTCTCCTTGGCTCTTCTCTACGAGGTTTTCTACTACTATAGGCTCTGCAGTAGGCCTAACTAAATTCGATGTTTGATCATTTGAATTAATGGTAATACTAATCTCACTATCAACGATACATTCCCCTTCAATATTCAGTATTAAATCAGAAAAAGGTTCCTCAGTAATAGGTAAGTCACAATCACCTTGGCCCCTCTTTTTGAGGTTATCTTGAAAACTACATTCCCCTAAATCACTCTTTTTCGGGTTAACGTCTTCTGTTTTGCATATTCCTTTATGCAGTAAATATTTTGATCGGCTTTCTACTTTTTCACCACATTCACAAGTCCACGTCATTTTAAACAACTTTAGCAACTAATTTCAACTTCAAAACACAAAAGCATGGTGATGGTGCACAAGATATCAGCTGACAGTACGTTTATTAACAAAATACATGTTATTACAAAGTGGCAAAACATGATAAGTATTCATATCAGGTTTGCCAATAGCTGTACATAAGCTAAATGAATGTTGTTTTTCAGAAGTCAAAACTTGATATGTAAACTTATCATGTTATGTCATCTTTGTGAATTTTAAAATAATTACATTTGTGATCATGTTTAAACATGGTATGTCAACATATCAAGTTTTGACATCTTATAAAACATAAATAATATGATCTTTTCAAAGATGTTAAAAGTGGATATCCTGACATGTCAAGTTTTGCCATCTTATAAATATGTAAATATTGAGTAAAATGCTTGCAGTAAAGGTTGTTATGACCTACATATCAAGTTATGGCAACTTATACTATTACAAAAATTGACTTATCAGGTTTGGGCCAGCTTCACTACGTCACTATTAGTGGGAATTTTACTTATCTGGTTTTACCATCTTGTAGATCTCAACAAGACAAATCAGCTGTACTAATAACTCAATTTTGATAAAAAGTCGACTTATCAAGTTATGGCTTCTACCCACAGATTTATAGTATACAATTTAGTTAATGACTTAGTATTTTGTCCTTCATGTATCATGGTCATGAAATGGTTTAAGTTGGGGTCTATTTTATGTAAGGGGAAAACATAATGTTACAATATTGTAATTACTTTTATTTCTATAATTATATATAAGTATTACTTGTACAAACAAAACTGGGTTAGAATAATCTGTAAACCTTTTAATATTGGTCTCCTAGAACGCTGACTGATTAAACAAAATAATTGATTAATGTTCATGTCAGTACTTTGTGTGTCCGGTGATGTAATTTATTTATCATGTCCATTACCACATTGACGAGGATTGTGAACCAAATCTTTTTCTTTAAGAAAACAAACTGCAGCATCCTCGTCTGTACTAATAGCACTACCATCGTAGCTAATCACAACACAACACTGATTTAAAATGTAACAAAAGAAGTGAACAAGCATGTAACAACACCAATTAAAAATATAATAAATGTAATTTGCAAATTCATAAGTGTGTTTTATTTTGGTTTCCACTGTACTATGTGACGATCGGTGAGACCATCGTGACAATTTAACAAAACATCCCAATTAATTCAATATTATACTTTGAGGATTATAATTTTTAATATCCCCCTTCCACCTCCACTCTCCCCCACACAACCTACCAACTAGACAAACCGTTACAAGTTCCGGACATTCTGTATCATACCTCGCTGAGGAAGGCGAACACCACACTGAAATGTCGTACGAGGAAAATAAACAAAGTAAGTTTCACATGTGAAAGTATAGTAATTAATATTCATAAAACATTATTAGAATCTGATTTCAAGCTTGCAGAAGTCAATCCAAATAAATGATGTCTGAATGTATGTACACACATAAAAGGCAAAATACAAGTGTCCTGTCTTGTCTGCTGTCATAGAAAATATATTCTGTATTTCTTTATGGTTGCAACTTCATTCATGTGAGTGAAAATTAATTTATATACGGTAAATTTCAAATCCACTTGGAATCTAAACTGATGACTGTAAACAAATATAATAAATTCCTTTTGTGATTACTTTGGGCCAATACGAATTTAATAGCACTAGCCGAATAATAACAGTAACTGATAACAAGATTATGCAAGATTTGCCATTACTTTCCCATACCTGTGATTACAGGCATATTGATATACCTGTTACTATGTATAGAGGTGTTACTATATATATTGTATGTTAAAACTGTTAGGTGTAGTATTTTATAATCTGGAACGTTTTACACCAAATGATTTAATCACAAAAGATTATGTAAAACACAAAATTACAACAAACACACCAAAACTATCTATAGAAATTACAACAGTCATAATGAACAAACAAGAAATAAACATAATTGCAAAGAAGGAACCAAGGTAATTCTAATATTTAAGAAATAAACAATAAAACTGAGCAATTCTTCTCCAAAAACAATATAACTCAAATAACCAAAGATCCCACAATAAAATACCAAAAACAAATTCATAAATAATGCAAAATACATAATCCAAACAGAAAACATAAAATACCTAAAAAGAAATTAAACCTAACCCCCCAAAACTAAACGCATTACCAAAAATACACAAACCCAATATACCCATTTGACCTTTGATAAATAACACACAAGCACCCTCCCACAAAATCGCCAGACACCTAAATAAACTAATCAGAAAACATATAAATCTAACCAACAAACAACACTTCTGTTAAAAACAACATAGAACTTGTCAAAAAAACTAGAACACGTCCATATACCACACAACTCAACATTAGCATCATTTGACATAACGAATTTATACACCAATGTACCTGTCGAAGACACCATAGTAACAAGGTAAGTGTTTGGAATACTGTTTTATGAACATGAGGTGGTATATGTTAGTGATCACAATTCTGTGGTTGAGGCTGAAGACAGAAGTAGTTTCTGTGGAAATATTTCATTTCTAAAATGATTTCAAATATAAATCTTAAAACATGGTAGTCATTTATGGTTCTCCATACCGATATTTTAATTATTTGCATCAAATAGTATTATTGTTTAATAAATGTTCTATCCAGATCAAATTATGTGTATACAGTTCTGGAAAAATTAGACAGGCATAATATTTTGTTTGTTTATTGTAAACTGTATTATGTTTGGAAGTATCCCAAAGTAAATTTAACATTAGTCATGTCAATCAATGAGGCCAGTCCAGTTTTTTAAGGCCAGGAGAATCCTTGAAAAGTTTGGAGCATCACTAGGGGATATGTGAAAAACTGGCAGATTTGAGTAGTCACTTGATAAAGGATGGTGTTGTAAAAGCAACAATTCTTTCAGAATTTTTTATAACCCTGTCAGTCTGCAAATAATATACTGTATTACAGTATACAAATGTAGTGTAACATCTTGGCACAATACTATATGATAAATTTGGATAAAAGTCTCATTGCCAATAGACAGGATAGCTGGTGTGATCAGACATAACAAATTTGTATTAGTTTTTTGAGAATTTATTCCTATCAAACTGGAGTAAGCATATTTTCAAACCTTTATGGACGTGTGTCATGGAATTTACAGATTGCACCAAAAGAAACAGTTAAAATATATCTTTTCAATTAAACAAAAATTGGTCTTGTAATGTGATTCGGCAATACAGCAGGAACTAACCAGTTAATTGCTATTACAAAATGCCTTATTCCTTTTCCATGATGATTAGATTTTGCTATACGCCTGCATAAATATAAATTATTAAAATGCTTAACTCCCAACACAAAGTTGAACACATGATGAAAAGTTCATCATGTCACATATTCTAGTAACAAGGTAAGTTTTTGGAATACTGTTTTAGCTGAATTTATACACTAGGAGGACACTCAGCATTTAGTTTGTGTATGTAACTCTGGTTAATCAAAGAGAATTATTTGTGTAAATTCAAATTTAGTAATACGAATCTACTACTGTAAATGCCTGGAATGCTATGCATTAAAGAATTTTAATTAACTTTATATGGGGAAAACTGGTTTACATACATTATTTCTGAAAATAATAATCCTCAAATGTAATCAGTACTTATATCAAGTTAACTGCAATAATTAAATATATTCTTCAACTTGCACGTTAAATAGATCCCTTCTCCTTCACTTACCGGGCACATAAGGGAAGCTCTAAACCATGAACTGTCCCAGTAGTGAATGCTACAATGAGATCTTCAGAGTTTGTATCACTTTCTCTTGAACTTCTAAATACAGGATTTCTTGGAACTGTGTAGAGTGGGATAAGTGGAGTAACTTGCAGAGGGGGGTTATCAGGGGATCAATTCCCCTCCAGAACTATTCGAAATTTCATCAGAATTCCATAATTTCCTAAGTAGACCCATTTCTAAGCCAGTTTTATTTGTACAAGTAATACTTATAAATAATTATAGAAATAAAAGTAATTACAATATTGTAACATTATGTTTTCCCCTTACATAAAATAGGCCCCAACTTAAACCATTTCATGACCATGATACATGAAGGACAAAATACTAAGTCATTAACTAAATTGTATACTATAAATATTGTCTGAGATAATAAAAAGAGATAAGAATAATGTAATGAAACTGATAAGAACATTATCAATAAGAAGATTTTACTCCAGTAAACTGCATTAAAAATTGTTAAAAAAGATAAAACCTATACTCCATACTGCAGTAATAAACTGGATACTCAATAAAGAAAATTATTAATTCAATAATTAGTTTCTAAGTACTAAAATAATGAAATCAAATTTTATTTATGATTATGAATAGAATAATGTAAATCAAAAAAAGTATTACAAAAATGTAATAATAAAACAACAATAGAGCTAAATGTAAGCCTACAAGTAAGGTTATGTAACATTATAATGTTTTAAAAAACAGAAAGAAAAAAAAACCATTGTAAAATCCATGAATTGTAAACAGAAGGTGAAAACTACTGATGAAGTAGTAAATAAGCTTATAATACCTAGATAATAATGGTTATAATTTGAATTATAACATGAAGAAGAAGAAATATGAGAAACTAAAACTTGTCAATAATTGTATGTAAAAAGAACAGTTTTAATGTAAACTTATTAAACAAACTATACTGTATAAATAATACTAGTATCGTTATTATTAGAATAATATTCTAGTAAGGAAGATATGATTAACCAATAAGTGTAAACAAAGTAAATAATGAAACAAGATACATGGACTAAACCTTCAGAATACTGATACTGAAGATAATAACAACTAGAATAAGTAAGAAAAACAATATTAAAGGACAAACTATGTTGTCAAAGCTTCAGTAAATTGTGAAGAATGTTTTAGAATAATGATGTAATAGGAAGAAACATGTATTTTCAAGGTATGAATGAAATTAAGGGTCAATATGATAGGCAAATGAGCCTAGAACGTTTGTATGTTATTCATAGTAAATAATTGTTAACTTATGTCATTATTATTGTAGTGAAAGTTGAATAAGGGTATCAAGAACAATGTAAAGTAATTGTCTGATAGTAAAAGTAATTATTTTAAACGTATGAAAGAAACTAAGGTGTCCACTACAATGGGCCAGTAGGCCCTATACCTGAATAACTTATTTCTACTATTTGTAAACAATTATTGCTAATAATTGTCATTATTAGTGTAACAAAAGTGAAAGCCAAGGATCAAGAACAATTTAGAATAGTTGTCTTGTATTAAAAACAAGAATTGTTAAAATATGAAAAAATAATGTTCAAACTATAATAGGCCAATATGCCTAGACAAATTATGTATGTTAATTGTAAGAAATTATTATTGATTTTTGTCATTAGTATTGTTGTAAAAGTTGTAGGGAGTTATAAGGAACAATTGTGATCTGTTATATCACAATAAAGTTAAATAATATTATTAGAAGAAAGAGAATTAGGATGTCAGGAACACAGGTTGGGTTATGCCTAGTTAGCCAAACATGACTTTTATAAATTGGGACATTATTAATTACTGTAAATAATGTTACACTCAATGGTTAGTAAGTAAATATCATTCTTTAATTTTCTTAATTCTTAACCTCATATTATCAGTACAAATGTATGCCTACTTATAAGTAACTTTACTAATGAAAAGTCTTTTTATAAAAGAGACTTGTGTCCATGTTAACAGCAAAGATGACTATTACTGAAGCTCTGAGAACTGTCATATGATAATGGGATGACAGTGTATCAGTTAGAATAATCAACAACTTATTAAGGCACACTGTAAGGAGGTATGTTTTAATCATTTTGCACACATCATTCCAGAAATCTGTTCTAAAAACAATTATAATCAAACTGCTGTTTCAACAGTACTAATAATGCAGCATGGCAAAATTTAAACCATTTTTATTGGTCTGAATGTTTGTTTCAAGCTGAAAATACCAAATATGTTTGTAATAGGTTTGTAATTTAAGATGTGAAGTATATGAAGCCTTTACTAGTACCTGTTCATTAGACAACAAATAATAGCTACAATTTCCATTAATTTTGTTAATGTTCTTTGCCATTCATTATTTAGTTATTTTTTTACTGTCAGGAAAAGTTCTGATGTAATTTCTGTACGTGTTATTTTTGGTCTCCCTCTCTCTCTCCCCCTCTCATTGTTATTTATTGAAAAAACATAAAAAAACTGACACTCCTCTCTATGTGTCCACATTGCATACAATTAAAAAAATTAAAAACATACTTGTGATCTTGCAAAAGAGGATCAGTCTTCTGTGTGTTTTAATGATAATTAGTTAATCAATGAACATGTCATGACAACAAAATGCAAAAATTTACAAATGAATAATGAAAACACAAAGATTAAAAACTAATAAGAAATCATTAAAGACATAAAGAAACAAATTAGTAAGATTTATTAATGGATCAAAGGAATTCAGAAATTCAACTGATAATCACACATTAGTACATAGTGTTACTAATTTCACAAAATTTGTAATTATTGGATAGTGAACATTGGATTTCAATATAGTAAGCGTACACATATTAATTTTAAGCACGTTTTACAAATAGTGAATGGAAAAGAAAATGAATACACGATTTCAACTTTCTTAAACTGAAAACAAGAAATTCTTTTCAGTTAGTGTACGGTAACGTGTTTTGTTACTATAAGAGAGAGCAGTGCTGTTAGTGTACTAATTAAGATGCATTAAATGTATAAATAAAGCTAATGAGTTATTCTTAGATGACATCATTAATCTTATTGGTAATGGTGTAAAAGCCTTCCCACAGCGGTTGCAGGTTTGGGCTGATTTATTTCTTCCTTATCATGTTATAGAACTAGGCCTGGCAGCAGGTGTGAGCCCTGAAGAAATTGCAACCAGTCTTCATCTTTGTATTTGCCAAAATAAAGTTGTTCTGAGCCAGGTCATGTAAATTCAGGTTAGGCCAAGTTGCTCATTAGACTTTGTCTAAAAAAGATATAAAGTGTTGATAAAGATTTTAGGACCGTACATTAAAAACATTGTTTGCACATATGAGTAGGAAGCAGATGTATTAATATAATATGTTACCCAACAAGATACAGGAGCAATTATGTATATTTAATTAAGTAGTTAGTGGACTTAAAAACTGCAGTAGAAACTCCAGTTTTTATAAAACAAATAGGGAGAGAATTGAAGATTTGATGTTTGTAAATGTTATATCTATTTTCTTCACAAGTAACTAATGGCTGCTTATTTGTAATCACGTTTTCTCATAATGTATGTTGTTAATGACCTTTTTTTAAGGGTATGAAAAAAAACAACAGATATTGGTATTTGAAAAAAGGTGAATTTTATTGGTACATACTAAAGTATAGAGTCAAATTTGTTTCTATTCATTAACAATGGTCCGTACTGTAATAATTTTGTGTGTAATATACAAGCATTCTTTAATATGTTTACGAGATTCTCCCAATTTTGCATTCATTCAGACCGTAGTAACATTAAATTCCACTGTAACCCATTATTAATACTTAATCATTTGCATGTTAACAGAAACTGCACATTGCTTTTTATTGCATTATGTTGAAAAAAGGATTTTAATTTACTTGTTTGGTTATACATTCGATTGTACTAGGTTCTAAATTGGAAGTACGTTTTAATTCCGGTAATTTGAATAAATACAGCCTTTAATGTTATATACAGCCTTTGAATGTACACTAACTAAGGAAATGTCTGTTAAGTCTAATTAATTTTAAAAATCTAAAAGGATAAGTTAAATAATTAAACGTAGCCACAACCTCCCAAAATCGTCTCTGTACCGTAATTATGTGCGATAAATGTAAACTAATTTCTGTACTTCCAATAAATACACCCTTTTAATGTACACGAACAAAGTAAATTTTATTTGTTACATTGTCGGACATAACCTCCATAAGCTGGCATTATTTACTTCGAATTTATACAGCCGTTAATGTTATATACAGCCTTTTATCCATACAATAAATACAGCCTTTGAATGTACACTAACTAAGGAAACGTTTAAGTCTAATTAATTTTAAAAATGTAAAAGTTTAAGTTATATTGTTAAACGTAGCCACAACCTCCCAAAATCGTCTCTGTACCGTAATTATGTGCGATAAATGTAAACTAATTTCTGTACTTCCAATAAATACACCCTTTTAATGTACACTAACAAAGTAAATTTTATTTAAGTTACATTGTCGTACATAACCTCCATAAGCTGGCATAGTTACTTGTGAAGAAAACAGTTGGATGTACACATCAGACACCGAAATATAGTACACGCGCGGCGCCGGAAGTTATTTGCCGCGGACTATTCCCCAAGACCTTAATTTTATTTTTTTGTCATCTGCAACTTTTACTGGCGTATCGATGGTTTGGTACCAATATATTCGTACTCTGTGGTTTGGTACCAGTAACAACCAGTGTCAGTATATATTTGTACTCTGTGGTCAGTTCGATCAAGTTTGGTTGTGTAAAAGCGTGTGCGATCAGTGCACAGAGTACGAATACGAATATTTATTCCTAATCTAAATATCACTATAATATTGACGACTCGGAACACAAAGTTTTTTATAAGTAAAAACGTAAAGTTTTACCTTACAGCCTAAACCGGCTTTCACACACTAATACACAACACCTCCAATCACCCAATACAACACAAACTAGCTGCTTTTAGAACCATGATACATAGAATTAACAAGTGTGTGAAAGCCGGTTTAGGCTGTAAGGTAAAACTTTACGTTTTTACTTATAAAAAACTTTGTGTTCCGAGTCGTCAATATTATAGTGATATTTAGTTAAGTAACGGACACGTCATGGACAACGAAATCCAAGAATATTCCTAATCCTATGGATCAGTGTGATTGAGGCGGGCGAAGTTCGTGAAAATGAGTTCTCTGAAAGGACTGTGTTTGATAAATAACTTAGAACGTCATGGTGTGTTTTTTACACGTAAAAATAATATTGTTAAATCGGTACTGAGGAATTACAAACGTCTTACATCGACAGGTATTGTCAGTAACGTTTTTGTCGTAACCGTAATATTTTTGTTTATTTTCATTATAAATATTTTGTATTATAAGAATGAATCTTAAAGTAAACTAATAATTATAATGTTACATTTGTATTAAAACTGTGTTGAAAACGTTTGAGTTCCATTAACATTTGCAATATACCGGTAATTAAAAAACGAATATCCAAGTTAAGGTTATATTTTCGGTATTTTCTTTTTAGCTCGGTCATTAACATTAAACATCGTGGTGATGAGATGCGCATGGATTAGTATTAGCAAGTTAACAGGACCTAATAAGTAGATAGGAAATGCACTGTAGTAGTAGAAACATACTCTTTCTGTAGACCTACTCCAAGTATTATAATGTGCCTATCACAGTATTTAGAAGTACACTATAGGCAATGTAACTAGAGTCAGCTGCATGGAACTAGTATCGTCAAGGTCACACCGCTTACTTACAGCGTTGCCACTAAGCAACAGTTTCCCTTTCTTCCGAAAAATGCTACACTAGTAAGTAAGCCTACTTAATGTAAAGAATATAACAAAGTGAGAAAGTTTGTAATACATGCATTAGAGTACATTGTTACATTGTCAATAATTCTTAATAATAATTACATCACAATTAATATATTGTTAATAATTAATTAACAATTAATTTCCGTATCTTATACATAACATTAAATTCGACGCGTCAGCTATAGTTTGTTTGAACGAATTTTATACGCATCCTGTGTCTTAAGCTTGCCCCATTTAATTATTGAAGACACCGCACTATTCGTGACTCAGAAAAATATTCTATTTTTATTTCCTGCGCTGCTTATTAATAATTAAGTAAAAAAATTAGAACTATACTATAAGATGTTACATGCACAAGTAGCATAAAAATAATGGTATGTATAAACGTGAAACGAATTGGATTTCTTAAGAAAATAAGGATAATTTTATAAACAACAAATACAAATGTCTCATGAAATAAATTTAAAATTCCTTATTTATTTATATATATATATATATTTTTTAACTTAAATCTTTAAATATAGAATTTAAATTTATAATTCTATATTTTATGCATTGTCCTTACTAATTTTATAATTAAAATTTTCCTTATTTTATGAACTATAGAATTCCTTATGACTATTATAAATAAGCAGTATGTTGAAAAACTCACCTTAAATAGGGTTAGTCACACAATTATCACTTTGCAAAGTGATAGCACAGAGCACATTCATAACACTCCTGAAGAAAACACGCACACACGGTTTTTTATGTTTCAATAAAAATAGAAAATACTACGCTTCGCTATAGACACGTTTACCACCTATATACACTTTTTAACACTCCTGCAGTATTCGTCTTCGGATTCACTGGACTCAGGTTCGCTGTCACTACTCACACGTAAGTGTATGATGAAGGGCTCCACTGTGGTGTCTCTCGTGCACTGCTTTGAGTAATCGGCTTCTTGTAGTGCCTCCGCATGTCTTACGCACTTCTCCCAGTCTTCCTGAGTTATCCTGTCCAAAGCTTCGTGTGCAAGTTGTTCAATATCGGCCAATCTGAAAGTCGTATTCTTGTTTGCAACATACCGTTTAACTTGGGCCCATATCAGCTCGATCGGATTATACTGACAATGATATGGTGGCAGGCGCACTACTGTATGTCCCATTTCATTTGCCAGTTGATCCAATTCGTACGTCTTCTTGGCCGTTCGGATCTCTTCTTTAGAAAGAAGTTCATCCCTGGTTTCAGCTGTGGAAAATGAAATTCTCTTCTTACGCAGCCACTCCATGATATCCGCTTTACGCCAGTTTGAACATGGTGGTTTATCTATTTGTACAGAATGATAGCTGGCATTATCCATCACGATGACAGAGCCTTCTTCCAAGGAGCGCAACATACCAACAAACCAGGTCTTAAAAACTTCAGCATTCATTTCTGTGTGGTAGTCAGATGCAGCTGAATGCTTACTGCCACGAAAGACAAGTTTGGCACCTGCTATGAAACCTGTACTTGCGGATCCAGCATGTGCAATAATCAGCCGGCCACCTCTACCAGTAGGTACTTTCAGCCCACCGTTCCCTCTGGAGTCTTGCCAGATGTATTTATTCGTATGATTCTGTGATATCCAGGTTTCATCCAAATAAATTATAGGCCTGTTGTCCTCCGTACGATGTATATGCATGGTTCTCAAAAACTTCGCTCTCAAGGCAGCAATGTCTCTGCGCTCCATTAAAAATTTTCGTCCATCGTTGCACTTCTTAAATTTAAAACCAAGCACTTTCAGAAGGCGAAGTACGGAGGCTTCTGAACCAGAATAATTGATTTTCTGACAGAGATCAGCTCGAATTTTGCTTGCAGTGGGGTATTCCCCTCGGTCGTAATATTCTAGTACGGTCCTGCGGACTATTTGTTTATTAAAATCGTCCAGTTCAGTGTTTTTGTGTTCCCGTTTTATACCCTTTCCTTGGAGAACTGAACACAACACTCACGCCTTGATCATCTGCCGAAGCAACGGTATTGCTAATACATTGCACCGACTGTTCAGAAATGCCACAAGCTTCCGCTGTCAATTTTCGAACTTGTGCAAAGTTTATGTTCCTCCTGGCTTCTTCATTACACGCAAGATTTTTAAAAAACTTGTAAACGTTTGCTATGATGACTTTACTTTGTTTTCTAATGTCCTCTCGGCCCGCACGTACACCACCGCTGCTTGTACTCGAACTAAATGTAGGATACTGTTCCTCAATATCACTCATAATAAATGCAAATTATTGAAATAAACTAATACACACACTGTCTACAATAAAGACGTCAACCGTTCACATGAAACGCACAAAATGTCTGTCAACAATACTAAGGACGATAAATATTTTGGATGTTTGTTGCTAATTCGTCTCTTCCTCACCTCGTCCACCCAACCTACTTGGAATGGGGTACTGTAACTGAAATGGGATTGGCTTTTGTCACAACAGCGACAATTTTGTTTACAGAAATTGCTCAGTCCTATTTATCTTTGTGCAACGGAAGAAAGGTAGTAGCGCGGGCAGTAAACATACACATTTTTGAGGGGATTGTAAAATGACAAAGGCATTCATAAAAGTGTCAGACAGCAATATTTACCGAAAAGACATGCCGACAGGGTATACGCAATGTGCATACCAAATGTGTACATATACCTAACAGAACTTCCGAACCATATGGCTTAGGAATGACCGTGTAGAGAACAAAAACAGATTCATTTACAAAAGGGAAAAGACCGTGAGTATGAAAAAATTAAAGCGACAACAGCAGGCAAGGTCAGCGTTCTCAGACAACTGTCAGTCTGTAGGATAACCGCCCATGAAGAAAACAGTAAAACTTTAATAAGTAAGTGCACTGTACGGAAATCACAAAATAACTGACCTAATGGTACTTCGTAAAGTTAGGGTGTGTATTGCTAAAAGGTTTAGATTCTAACATAAGAAAAACCAGCGCAGTATAAATAGTAGTTTCAGAGAACTGCAAATCGTAACAAAAAAAAAGCCAAAGAAACAGAAGAAACGCAAAGATAGAAATTCTGTAGATATTTACGCGACAACAAAAAAATATGTTGCCGACTCACACAAATTTTTAGAGCTCAAATACTGGCGCCCAGAATTTAACTGAGTAGTGTTACCACAACTAATTATTCCTGATAAAACAAATTCATTTACGCGATACGCATAAATAAATTTGAAACGAAGAATATAATGTGGATGTATGAAATTTGTTTTCGTAACACTGCTAAAACGCTACACACTGTACTAGCCGGCAACAACGCTGGGCGAGGGGCGTGGAGGTGACAGGGAGAAGCAGTGAAAGTGAGTGACCTTGACGATACTACTTCCATGCAGCTGACTTTTCTAGAATAATAAGGTAGGCCACTCCGGCCAATTACGCTCCCATTGGTTGCTTCGCTGTGACGTCGACTGGTGGAAGAAATAACGCGCGAGTCTTGATTTACCATGCAATCTTACCTGAGACAATGTCCTACTTAGCATGTCTCTGCTGTTTACACGAAATATTAACAATAATTGTAATGAGCTATTCATATAGAAAAAGGATTAAACAACAAGATTAAATGGTTTGCGGCAAAAAATAATGGTAAAATCTATTTCTACATTTAATAGAAAAGTAAGCAAGTCTGTCTACATATAACATTGACAAAATGGCACAAGATGTAAAATTAAGTCGGAAAGGAGGCGATATATATATATATATATATCATTTTTTATTATTCGTTAATTTTATATTAATAGAATTATTTCGATTGTTATTAATTTACTTAGAAACCTCTGATGATACTGATATTTTTCAGTGAAATGTGCGTCAGGTGTTAAAAAGAATATACGAAATTATACTACTTGCAGAAGAAACAAATTGAAACATCAAAAATTATATATATATTACATTTAATATTTATAAATAAATTTACTTCGGTATCTTGTACCCATCCTCAGCCTTCCGGTGGGCTGATAGTACCCGAAACATGTTCCTAATAAGGAAAAAAGGTATATCTTGAAGTAAATTTATTTATAAATATTAAATGTATTATATACATCAAGAAACGGACTGTAGCAGAAAGTGATTGAATATATATATATATATATATATATATATATATATATATAATGTTAGGAAACATGTTCCTAATAGGGAAAAAAGGTATATCTTGAAGTAAATTTATTTATAAATATTAAATGTATTATATACATCAAGAAACGGACTGTAGCAGAAAGTGATTGAATATATATATATATATTTCAGGATGGGAACAAGATAGTACCCGAAACATGTTCTAAATAGAAAAATAACATCTTGAGGTAAATTTATGTATAAATATATATATATGTGTGTGTGTGTGTGTGTGTGTGTGTGTATAATATGCCTGCGTGGGTGGGTGCGTGTACCTGCAAACGCGTGCGCGCATGAGTGCGTGTATAAACATTTCTATGTAGTATAATATATTTGAAACAAGCTTCCAATTATTATAATTATAATCAATATCATTATCATTTTCTTTATCTACATTTTCATTGTTATAACGTTAAAGACTGAAGCTAGTACGTTTAGTTGTAAACATAAATACTTTTATCAACGAAATGAAAATGGTTATTTAGTTGATACATACCTTCATAGGTGACTTAAATTTTTGAAGACGAAGCTACCCAGAGCCGACTCTTTGTTGCTGCATACTTTTCAAGTGACTTGAGTTTGAGCTGTTTGTTCAGATGGCGGATTCTGATGAATGTTCTTGTCCTGACGTACAGACAAATGACTTTCTCGTCCACCTCTGGAAATTTAGATTTGAGTAAGGTGACCAAATAAGAGATAACTTTCACTTGTTTTGATACTGTACGTCCGTGGAAAGAAGTAAAAACTATCTCAAACTGAATCAGTTTTTGTAACCACTCGTCTGACGGATGGGTAAGCCCCCCCTTTGATATACCGGTAATCGATATCCAGTCATGACTATGTTCCCCGGAAAGACACAGTGTTTCGCCTCTCACACCTAGACACTTACATCAATGAAGCGGCACTTGAATGCGATGTACCCGGCCAGATATTTTAAGGCATCTTGAGGAACATCGTTGTCACTTGCAGACGGGGTCAACTCCTCTGTGTTTAACAATTCTGCTTCGTCGGTGTCATTATTCGGAGAACTTGGTATTAACGTATGTTCAACTATGTCTATGCATAGTTCATTGGTAACAAACTGGATGAAATCCTCGTCAGAGTCATTTGATCTTACCCAGGCTTACCCATCCGTCAGACGAGTGGTTACAAAAACTGATTCAGTTTGAGATAGTTTTTACTTCTTTCCACGGACGTACAGTATCAAAACAAGTGAAAGTTATCTCTTATTTGGTCACCTTACTCAAATCTAAATTTCCAGAGGTGGACGAGAAAGTCATTTGTCTGTACGTCAGGACAAGAACATTCATCAGAATCCGCCATCTGAACAAACAGCTCAAACTCAAGTCACTTGAAAAGTATGCAGCAACAAAGAGTCGGCTCTGGGTAGCTTCGTCTTCAAAAATTTAAGTCACCTATGAAGGTATGTATCAACTAAATAACCATTTTCATTTCGTTGATAAAAGTATTTATGTTTACAACTAAACGTACTAGCTTCAGTTTTTAACGTTATAACAATGAAAATGTAGATAAAGAAAATGATTATGATATTGATTATAATTATAATAATTGGAAGCTTGTTTCAAATATATTATACTACATAGAAATGTTTATACACGCACTCATGCGCGCACGCGTTGGCAGGTACACGCACCCACCCACGCAGGCATATTACACACACACACACACATACACACACACACACACACACACACATTACATTTAATATTTATACGTAAATTTACCTCAAGATGTTATTTTTCTATTTAGAACATGTTTCGGGTACTATCTTGTTCCCATCCTGAAATATATATATATATATTCAATCACTTTCTGCTACAGTCCGTTTCTTGATGTATATAATACCTGCACGTGTGTGCAGGTACGCGCACCCACCCACGCACGCATAGTATACACACACACACACACACACACACATATATATATATTGTAGCATGACAGATATTCCACCACTAATTAATTCATTTAAGATCATAAAAAAATAATTAAATTACATATACTAAAAGAATATCGAATGAAATTCAATTACTTCAAAGGAAAAAACCACAATAAAAGAAAAACAATCATTAAATTATAAAAAATACCACTATTAAAAGTCAAAGAAAGAATTAAGGAAAACTCATATTAAACAACCAGGAGATTACCCAGGAGATTAGGAGCAGTAAATAAACTAGATACCCCAAAATCAAGAAAAAAGAATCAGATTAGGAGTGGTGATGAACAAAATACCCGCCACAAGAAGAAAGAAGAATAAGGTTTATTATCAGGAAATAAACAAAATACCCTGAAACCAAGAAAGAAGAGTAAAGTCAGTATAAAAAAAAAATAAAATGAAGATACTCCGAACCAACCATCAGTCAAGACAACACTGAGTACCTTGGTTTACCCAAGAGTGAACACAAGAAGGAAGACGAGAAGAAAGGAAGAAATAGGATGGAAGAAACACCATAAAAAACCTATTATTAACTACCATTGACCCCAAACCAATAGATACAATTAAAGAAAGTATAACATCCCGAAACCCTATAAAATTGTAATTATTAATAAACAAAAGTGTTGTATAGTATGATAAGAGGTGCAACAACTAAAGTTATTATGTGATGAAAAATAAACAAATCTTCACAGTCCATGATGACTAAAGGTCTGGTCTGAGATAATAAGACTCAATATAAGTCAGAACCACCAGTGAAAGTGTATTAGTGTAAGTGTTTTTGAAATATAATAAACTTGAAGTTGTAGTGTTACTATAACTTAAACTATATGGTATAAAACAACTTTTATATTTGATAATTAACAAATCATGAAATAATAAAATGGAAGGTATTTCCAATATTTTATTATTTTAGGTCACTTTGTTATCTCAAGACATTTGTAGGAATGACAATAACTAAAGTATGGGTGGAAATGTTTACTATATAAGGGGATGTTAAATAATAGTAATAAAAACAGAAAGGACTGATAATAGTTTAAGTGTTAATAGAATTAAAACGTTTAAATGGCTAATATTGTTCAAAGCCATGAACTCCATATTTTTGAAAGAGTTCTTATACAATAAGATTTATATGTTTAGAATAAGTAATATTAGTTAAATAACAGCATACATACCAATTAAAATGTTTCAGTATGTATGCTGTATTAATTAACAAAATGAGTTAAATGTATGTTAAATACAATTTCAGCAAACATGTCCAACTTTACAGAATGCTGAGTGATGTTAATTATTGTTTTTATAACAGTAGCATGAATTAGATGCTACACATCTCAATAAGTTTGTAAACAATTTTATTTTATGTTGTGATAACTATTAAGAGTCAGAGGAGGAGTAGAAGTAAATTTATTTGAAAAAACCATACATGTAAAATACTAAACTCTAGGCCAAATAATGAATTCACAGAAACTCAATATAAACCAGTTAATTCACCAATGAATCATGTAAACTGACAAGATTTAGGTAAGGTAGGTCAATTAATAACTACTGTAAATGAACCTATGATTTAAAAGGGTAATATAGAAAAATACCTTAAATTATTGAAAATTTTTGAAATGTATAAATTAACTATTTTTAAAGAGGAATGTTAAATTCAGAAATTATCACTAAAAAACAGTTCAAATGTTAAGTGTATATGTAATTAAGGAAAAGAAAGGATTTATGACCATTTGAAATTTATTATAATTATATTAATAACACTTAAAATGGCAGTAAAAGTATAGGAAGGCGGAAACCAAGTTTTTGGGCTTAGATTTCCAAAAAGAAAGAAATTTGGTAATTTTAACAAAAATCTCAACAAATATGGACTATGTCATATCAAATTAAACAGAATGACATAAATAAACCAATTATATGTTAATAATTCATGAAAGCGAATAATAAACTAAAATTATTCCATATATAATGTAATTTGGAATCATGTATATGGGAAGTCGTAATTATTTTAACAATACTTTTCCAATATTAACTTGGCAAGATTTTTACTAAAGTGGAGGAAGTTAGTTAGTTCTTTGTTAATGCTCAACCTGAACAGTCTATGCGGAATTGCGTTCTTTAAAACCGTATAATGAAGTGCTAAGGTTACAGAAAAATTTCTGTGAGAAACAAGAGTTACTTAAATAAACACTTTTCCAGTCAAAACATATAAAAACTTCAACGACAACAGTGAAAACGAACACCACACTACATAATACCAGTGAATTAGAACATTAAAACTACATATTAGTAATAATTCGAGCTACCACAGAATAACCATTTTTGCATAACGAACAGATATAAGTGAACACCTCTAATAACAAACAATTAACACCAGTGGACACTGAACACTCATCCAGACTACCCCAAACAACATACTAGACAGTTTACACAAGTTCGGGGATCTTTAAAACAATTATAAAGTTGATTTTATTGTGAGATTTTCTCGCGACGAATATTGCAATTAACCTCTTCGTTTCTGTGAGCGGCCATGATGGAAAAACGATGCAATGCCACCAACATCGACTGACGTCATAGTCTACGATTGGTTTGCAACTCAACTATATTAAACATTTCCTATATATTATTAAAAAATTGTTAGATACTAATTATTTAACATTATTTATTGTAAATGTTATACTTTCTCGTCCTGCCCTTCTCTGACTATTATAAAATAATCGCTCCAAGAACCTTTTACAATAATTATATGAATTTTTTAACCTGTATTAACATATCGCTTTATCCCTGAGACGGAGTCGACAATTGCTCAAAATCGATTTAATATCGATTATTATTTATAAATGTTAATAAATCAATTCTTTTCAATTGTATGGATTAGTAAATTATTTCACATTGTAATTTAAGGTTTTCCTGAAATAATCCTATAATTTCAGGAGACTTCCTGAAAGAAGAAAATATTAACGAAAGGTGAGATACTGGAGCAACACAGAAAGTCGTTAATCGATTGCTGACAGGAGTTAATCTGTTTAACTCCGGATTTTGTTAATATCTTCCAGAAGTGCGAATTAAACAAAATTACCTTTCAGAATTTTAGAAATTTATTTAAAACAAAACAGAATTAACTACAAATTATATACACCATAAACAAACAAAATTTTTTTTCAGAAAAAATTTTTTTTTAATACAATTTTTTTTTCTTTCTTTTATTTGTAAAGACAGCATACAGGTCTTGTTACAATATATATTGTAACGTAACCGCTTGTAAGGTGTGACGTCCGTCTTTTGACAATCTCGGATCGGTCAGAGCACCTTTTAGCAATCGCCACTTCTGAATTATAAGTACTAAGGTTTAAATAATTTTGATGGTAATGTTACCCAAACGAAGCAGAAATCGAGTGTGTGTGATTCGGGTCAAGATTAAGGAAGTTGTTTAGCCTTATTTGGAAGAAAGAGCGAGTACCGTTGGTTTACCCTCGGAGTAGACGATTTCTTAATTTTTTCAAATATTCGCCGTGAATGGGATCAGCTGATTTTGACATTAGTCTCCAAATATAGGTTAACCAAACGACACTGTTCCTTAATACTACCTGATGGATAGTCCTCTTCTTATTTTACTGAAATCTACCACAACTACCCTCTACAATAAAGAAGACACATTTTATTATTCAATATAAATTCTTAATAGTATTTATTTGTATAATATTGATTTTCTCTTCCGCCAACATACAAATATTACAATAGATACTTTCAATAACTAATTCATGATATCGACTTCATTGGGTAAACATGGAATTATCATAAAATCTGGTTTTTACTGATTTTACAATTTTATCTTTTATTTAAACATCAATCAACATATAATTCATTTTATTTATTTCCCCAGGGTTAAGGGTAAGTTCTTTGTGTTATGAGATGGTCAGAAATGGATAATTATATACTACGCTTTACAAAATAAAAATAATCAATTTCGAAATTTTGTTTATTCTTTTAGTACGTAGTTCCGGATTTGTCCGCGAGAGAGCAGATTATGTTTTTATTAAACATATGATATCACTTTAGAAATTTCTGTACTGCACGACGATTTGATTTGAGGTTTTCTTGGTTAAATATTAAAAGAAATGTTTATATTACCTCTTTCCTCGAAGTTCTTACTAGCGTGAAGCGGTTTCTCGTGTGGTGTTCTTAGTTGTTTGATAATTTCATGAACGTCTATCAGATATCATCTCGTTAAAAACTCGAAGCGAGGCTTGGCTAGGCCTAATCTTGAAAATGGTTTTTCACTTTTGTTATGGGGTAAAGCAAGTTACATTTGATATTTAAAGTAGTGGTACATAAAGGGTATACTGTTAGTTAAATTTTGTACTGTTCCAAATGTTTTCAAAGGTTTTTTTAATACAATTTTGGTCTCATTACGTTTTCCAACCGAACAGTTTTCAATCTCAAATTCGATTAAACAATACTTGTTATTCTGTTACTGTTAGTAACACATAATTTTTATATCATTTTTTATTGGTGCTGCTATTTACTTTTGAGTATATAGGCTGTTTTTAATTATTATAAATTTATTTTTGATTTACAGAAAAATAATTCTTTTTATTTTGGTTTCTTTCCCAATTTGATTTATATAATAGTTTTTCGTTTATTTTCTTATAACTTTAGATATAAGTCTTTAATATTATTATTAACTTTAAATGAATTTATATATTATTTATTAATTTCTTATAGTATTCTTACACTGCACTATTTTCTTCAGCCATTTTCCTCATACAATATTATTTTATTTTTTTATTATCATCTTATATTTAACTCTTATTTTTTAAACCCTGGGTTATCTTATATAATAACATAATTATTTTATTAAATATAAAATTAACATAGGTACTAAATTTTGTTGCCTACACAATATAAATCCTACAATCTAAACAAAATACATAATTAGTTAGTAGCATCACAGTCTACTATTATAATCCATAATTCCCACATCTACAGCACAAGTCTATAAAAAGTTCTCTTCACATTCACTTATTTCCACACTGGGTACACTATAACTCACTTCTCACTGTATATCACTTCAATATCGTTTATAATGTTTAGTGATATAACTTAATTTATAGCTAGTTATAGTTTACCCATTTCTGACCTTTATGGTAGTATAAGAGTTATCATTTATTGGTACTGGGTTATGTAACGTTACAATATATATATATATATATATATATATATATATATATATATATATTGTAGCGTGACAGAAAATCCACTGCATTTTACGTCATATGAAATCATAAAGTTTAATTACACCAACAAATGTTATAATAATATTGAATGACATTTAAATAAATCAGAGGAATGAACCACAATAAAGTAAAAATCCTCACTACATAATATATAAAAACCACTGTTTTAAAAACCAAAGAAAGTATCGAAGCAACTCATCAACTCATAGTATAATACCAGTAAGTTACCCAGGAAGCTCAGAGCAGTAAACCAGTTATATAAGACCATATCAAAGAAAAAAGAGACTCAATTAAAGGGTGGTGAATACCAAAATACCCCAAAAACAAGAAGAGGGAAGAATAAAGTTTGTGAACAGGAAGAAAACAATACCCTGAAACCTGTATAGAAGAATAAAGTCAGTTCAGTGAATAAATTAAATACTCCAAACTAAACCTCAGTCGTGATAACACCAAGTACCTTGGTTTACCCAAGAATGAGGAAGGAAGAACAGAAGAGTGAAGACTAGACGAGGGACAAGAATGAAGACTAGAAGAGGGACAAGATTGAATACCAGAAGGAAGATACGAAGAAGGACAAGAAAGAAGACAGGAGGAGAGGAAGAAATAGTATGAAAGAAACACCGTTATAAAACCTATTATTATATAAACTACTATCAACCCCAAACCCGCAAAAACTATGCCAAAGAAAGTATAACATACCCAAAATATTATAAAATGTAATTATTGAGAAAACTAAAGTGTTGTATAGCGTTATAAGAAGTGCACCGACTAAAGCTATTGTGTAATAAAGAAAATAAACTAGTCTTAACGGTCCATGATTACTAAAGGTCTGGTCTGAGATAATAAGACTCAGAATATCAGAACCAACAGTGAAAGTGAATTTGTGTTTTTTTTTTTAAAAAAAAAAAAGCAATAAACTTAAAGTTGGTGATACTATAACTTAGTAGTATGCTATATCACAACTTTAAAATCTAATAATAAACAGCATAATAAAATAATAAAATGGAAGGTTTCCAGTATTTTATTATTTTAATGTAAATCTTTATTTACAAGACATTTGTAAAGAATGATAATAAATAGAGTATGGGAGTTAATGTTTACTGATGTAGGGGATCACAATAATAATGGTTTAAACCAGAAAGGACTGGTACTAATATAGTATGAATAAGTGTAACATGTTTAAATAGACTGTTATTTCACAGTCCTAAAATCAATGTGTTAAATAAATGTATTTGTAAGGTTTATTAGAAAATAAGATTTATGTTATGTGTTTTGAAAAGAATTATGTTTGATAAATAATAACCTACATACCAGTAATAATGTTCTAAAAGGTATGCTATGTTAGCTCAAAAATAGTTAAAAGATATATGTTCAACCATATCTGCAATATGTTCAATTGTGCAGATTGCTAAACCATGTTCATAATTATTTATTTTAATAACTGTAGTGTTAATTAACTACTACACAACACAATAAGTTATAAATCATGTTATTTTCATATAATTGAAATTATGTAAAGTCAGAGGAGGAATTAAGTTTAAATTATTTGAGAAAGAAAGAAATATAAAATTCTAAAATCTAGGCCATTTGGTGAAATCAGAGAACCAATATAAAATAGTATAATTCACTTATAAATCCTGTAAACTACCAAGATTTATATAAGATAACGCAATTAACCACTACTAGGAATGATCCTATGAATTAAAATGATAATAAGGAAATATACCTTAACATTTTGTAAATTGTCAAAATATATAAATTAATTAATTTTAAAGAGCAATGTCAAATTTACAGATTAACACAAAAACCAGTTCAAAGGTGTAATTTATATGTATTTAAGGAAAGGAAGAGGAATATGACTAATTAAAATTTATTATAATAGTATTAATAATATTTAAATGGAGGGGATTTTGTATAAAGACGGAAATCCAATTTTGAGCCTATACTTCCATAAAGTAAAGAAATTTGTAATTTCCACAAAATATCTACAGATATGGACTATAATACATCAATTTAAAGGGAATGAGATGGTTAAACCAATAATAAGATTAATAATTCATAAAAGTGAGGAATAAAATAGATAAATTTCATACATAATGTAATATTTTATCATATGTATGGGAAGTCGAAAAATGTTAACAATACTTTTTCAAAGATTAACTGGGCAAGAATTATGACCAAGTTAATTAGTCTTTTGTTGAATATCAAGCTGGACAGTTGTGTGAAGAACGTTTCTTAAAATCGAATTGAAAATGATACTAGTGTTTAGCCATTGAAATCAGTGAAACGAGAGTTAGGCGGTTTAAACACTTTTTAAAGCTAAAGCTGTTAATACATTCACGACAATAGTGAAAACAAACACTTAACTACATAATACGAGTGATAGATACAAGTAAAACACTATATTTCAACTGATTTATTCTGCAAATCCTAACCAATAACTTGAGAACTTAACCGCAGAAGTTGAACACATAGAAAATAAACTAACTAACACAAGTTTACACAGAACACTTCACCAGAATACACCAAATAGATTAACAGACATATTACACCAGTGCGGGGACATTTTAGACCTTGATGAAGGTAATTTTATAGTAATTTTCTGACTCGACGCATATGCAGTAGCCAAGACCAACCCGAGTAGCGGCCATCTTGAAAACGAAGTCGGCTAACCATATCGCAGTGACGTCATTCTTCATTGGTTCGACAAAACATTTATTCAAATATTATATACTGAATTATTAAAAATACTATTGAATAGCAATTATTGTATTTATTTTTAATTGTTAATGTTATACTTTCTCGTCACCCTTCTCTGACTATTAATTCTAATCGCTCAAAGAACCTGTCTTTTAATATAATATAACATAAAATTTTGTTCTGTATGACACAATCGATAATTCCTGAGACAGAGTCGATAATTGCTCTCCATCGATAAAATATCGATTATTTATTTAAAATTGTCAATAAATCTTTATATTTCCATTATTTTGTATCTGTATTTATTTCACAGGGTAATTTAAGGGTATTTATAAGGCTGAAGGACTTAAGTGAGAAGAATATATTCTATTTTGAACAAGATATTGGACCAGTCAGAAAAGTCACCAATCGATTATTACCTGGAGTTAATCTATTTAACTCCAGACTTGGTGCAAATCTTCAAGAAGTGTTCGACGGTCAATAAATACCTACCTGTTATTAAAATTTTACCAGAACCTTTTAAAAAACAGATTTATCTCTTATACATACCTCTATAAACATAAACAAAATTATTTTATTATTTGAAAATTCTATTTTTATTGAATTTTCCGTATACATTTTATTCTTTTGTAACGACCGGCATACAGCGGTCTGGTGACCAAGTGGTTAGCCCAAACAGTGGGACTTGAAAGGATTACAGCCACATATAGGGTCCTGTTACAAAGTGGTGTCCAACTTAGAGGGCTTGAATAGATAAGCCTGGCAGCGATTATCCAGTCAGGAAGAAGGGCAACAACGATAAAGCAAAATGGCAGAATTTACACCAAAAGAGAGTGAGATGATGGACAAAATAATAGAATTAATGAGGGAGATGATAGAGGATAACCGACAATGGCGAGAGGAAATGGTGAAAGAAAACAGACGGTTCAACCGAGAATGGATCAAGGAACTGGGAGAGGACAGATTAAAAAGAGAAGAATTAAGAAATGAGAAGGCCGAAGAAGTAATAAATGATAAAACTCAGGAAGATAGCCAACCAGAACCAGAAGAAGTACTAAATGATAAAACGCAGGAAGATAGCCAACCAGAACCAGAAGAAGTACTAAATGACAAAACGCAAGAACAAATAATGGTAGTACCTGAAATTGAAACTAACCGAAACCAGGAAGATATTAAACCAAGGAAAAGGAGAATGCATCCAAGAAATGTAATAAAAACGAAGGAAGAGTTGGAGATGATGAAACATGGGTTAATTGATGGCAATAATGTCCCAATTACCTATGACAAAGACATCATGAATTCTATGAATTATAGAAGGAGAATCGAAGTAATTTCAGAAATAATTTACCACAAGACAGTAGTTTATCACTGGGGAAGGACCAGAGGTAAACGGAATACAACATGTGGACCAGATCAGTTCCAGTGCGGAACTAAACAATGTATTTCAGAAAGATGGAAATATAACATCTTATCAGACTGTGACGATGGCACTGGTGAATCACCAGAGTGTGTTCCATTAGTGCGCCATCCAGGACTATTCCAGTGTACAATTACACAAAAATGTATACCTTCCGGATGGATATGTGATGATGAACCAGATTATGGGGATTCAGAGAAGCAAATAATTGATAAACCAGATGAAGAACCTCATAGATATTTTTCAGGTCATACAGCATATGGACCAGAGACATATTGGAATATAAGACAATATAATAATGGGAACAATACTAATTACCATGATAATAATAATACGGGTCCAAATTATCAAAACCCGAATCGACCCTCTGATGGTTATCAGGGTAACCACAATCCCTACCCTAATAACGTAAATAGTCAGAGAAGCCCCAATTATGGTAATAGTCCTTACCATAATAATACCAATCGTGCGGGTCCCAATAATAGTAATTTTAATAATAATAGGTGTCCTCGCCATATAGTGAACTTCATACGAGCCACAGATGGAAGACAGCGAGGTTTCAACCACAATCGACGAAGCAGTTACCGAAGATACGAAGAAAGGCGGAGGAGCCTAGAACGGGACCAACCGAGGTACTATCCGGCGCGTAGGAGCAATAGTTTGGATCTGATAAGGATCCATACGGATACATAATGAGGTGGTAAAAGGGATGGATGTCATGATAACCAACAACGGCAAAACCGCCACAAAGAAGATGAAAATAATTACCACTGAGGAAAAATGAGAAGAAGAAGGGACAAAGAACCAAAATGGGAATTTAAGATATAAATTAATTAAGAAACTACACCTTATAAAGGAACTATGAGCAACAATGCACTATAATAAAAAGCATCCACCTGGGTATAAAGAAAAAATAATAATAAGAAATACGTTTGAATAAAGACAAGGAAAGAGTCATACAATATTTATGAAACTAATATGATATGTTTACCATATAATCATGAAAACTATTACAATCATTTATGAAAAGTCTATGTGGCAGTAATATAAGAAGAAGTTAAAATAAAACCCCCAAAATTCTAAAATACATGTAAGCCAATCTTACATAAAGATTATTTGAAAGAAATTATTTGAAAGGAAGAATAATATAATAAGGGTTGGACTTAAAACAGCCAAATGCTAAAAAGAAATATAAGCACATATTATCTACAATTATTAGAAAATTTTATGGCAATGATAGAAGAAGAATTAGAATTTTAAAACCCCAAAATTCTAAACATAATGTAAGCCAATTACATACAATTTATTTGAGAAGAAACATATTTTGAAGGAAGAATAACAAGAAGAATTTTGAAATAAACAGCCAAATTCTAAAAAGAAATATAAACACATATTATCTACAATTATTAGAAAATTTTATGGCTAGAAGTTATATAAGATAGAATTTAAAACCCCTAAATTCTAAAAACCATGTAAGACCATTACATACAATTTATTTGAAGAGAAACATATTTTGAAGGAAGAATAACAAGAAGAATATTGAAATAAACCACCAAATTCTAAAAAGGAAATATAAGCACATATTATCTACAATTATTAGAAAATTTTATGGCTAGAAGATATATAAGAATTAGAATTTAAAACCTCTAAATTCTAAACACAATGTAAGCCAATTACATACAATTTGTTTGAGAAGGAACATTTTGGAAGAAGATAAATAAAACAGAATTTTGAATGTAAACCAACCAAATTCTAAAAACAAATGTACGCCCACTTTACATAACAAATATTTGAAGAAAAACTTTATGGCTATAATATAATAATAAAGAAGGAGAGAATTTAGAAATAAAACCATCTAAGGTCAAAAACAAATAAGGACAGCTTACTAAATATTTATTTGAAGAGAAACATTTTGACAATAATACCAAGAGAGTTTAGAGAAATAAAACCAGCCAAAACACATGTAAGCCCACCTTACATACAAATTATTTGAGAAAACTTTATAGAATAACATAAGAAGAGTGAATTTTGAATTATGAATAAATCAAGTTTCCCAAACTAAGTATAAGTACAACTTACCAACCAATTATAAATAAAACACTATGGTGAGATAAACTGAAGAGATTTCATACCATATTTATGGTAAGCATAGAAGATAATTACCATGGTAACAAAGGATCATAATGGGATGAATAAGAGGAAACAGATTTAGAATTAAAACAAATAATTCTAGACAGTATAATCATGTCTAAGTTCAATATGAAGAGTAAAAACCTTTCCGTAAAATGGTGTTGAAGGAAATAAAAAAGAAAAAATTCTTTAATACGATTTGAGTGATTGAATAAAATAAAGTACAAAAACTTCTTTGGAATTATGAGAGAATGAAACTTTAAGTGGTATGAGTAGAAAATATGACCTCATAATGAAATTAATAAAAAAAAAAACCATCATTTGCAAGTATAATAGCAATGACCGGAATAATGTGAAAATAATGTCAAAAATTTATGTAATTAAATGAATTAATATTATAACCTAACGGATATTAGGGGTTGTGTTTAAACTGATTATGTTTATTTGTTTATTGTAATTATATTAAAATAATGTTTAAATTCCGTTTAAAAGCCACACTGTTGGTCTAACCTATTTGTAATAAAATGAAAACGTGTGTGTTTACAAGTAACTTGAAATAAAATAAAAGTGTTGTTGTTGTTTAAACTTAAATTCGTGGTTAAAATATTAAAAGTCTCGTTAAAACCAAGTTCAACTATGTGTGAAGTATTCTTTTGAGATAACTCAATGTTGAGAATGGTTGTTTCTAATTGAAGGTTACTAATGTAGTAAAGTAATTTAAAATACAACATTCAAAGTTACTCACAGTGTTTACAATGGGTTAATTATACTTGTTAAAGAAAATCCCCTTGTATTAAATAAATAAAATAGTGAAGTTGATTATACTTAAATGCTAGATTAACTTAAGTTAAAACATGAAGTATACCAGTTGGTTGCTTGGTAATAGTTCTCGTCTGGTTGAAACTGGTAGTAAAAACTTCTTCTCCAGATTGCAGGTAGTCTGAGTATGTCACGTCTCGTAAAGTCTGGACAATATCATAAACAAATATATGCTTTTACGTACCTGATTGTGTTTACTAGAAGTTCACTAAACTGTCAACTCAGCTTACAATCACCAACTCCCTTTGGTTGCAAGGTTAGGTTACCTTGTTTATTAATTAGTGGGCGCCACACGGATTTATTCAGGGAAAATCCCGTGTAAAACCCACACACAAAAATTACTGGATGATTAGAAAATTTAAAATAGTTGAGTACCACCTTTTGGCAATGCTATTCCAATATGTTAAACACAACAGAAGGTTGTTTAAGCTTATTAAAAGAAAATATTCAATTATCCTATAGAAATAAATCAAAATCGGGTGATGCTGTTAATAATGGGTTTATTTACACCCTTATAGAGAATTCAAAAAAAAAAACAAATATAATGCAAACATACAAAGTTGTACAATTAAAAGTCAGTTATTATATGCCTCATACGGCTTGCTCAGAACATGAATTATAAATCTGGTTAAGTCCAGATGCTATTTATTTTTTAATATTAAAATTATGATTATCTCAGTTGTGAATTCTTTGAGACACGAAAGAAAACAATTATGCCTACACAATATCCAATAATCCTTTTGATATAAAATTGATCAACAAAGTTTTAGGTTACTTTTGCAAAGTAATTAAAAAAAAACGATCTGTTGAAAGATCGCGCGTTTCATCAACGCTTGCTTTTTTAGTGACAATATTTATCAAGTGAGAACCCTTACAATTAACATATAGCTTAATTACTAATAACAAATTTGTATAATAAATCGAGACGTGGTGTAATCTAAAAAAAAAATGTTTTTGTGTTTTGCGTCAGTACAGGTTGTTGTTGAAATAAGTACAGGTTAAGGCGCTCAGATCAAGATTAGTAATGATTGCACTTTTACCTTCTGAGTTTTAATTATTTAATTAAAACTTATTAATCACTTAAGTAATCGGATTATAATGATTACTGGGTTTCGGCACTAAATTCGCACAAGAACAGAATAATGCGATCCTCTTCTGATTAAAATGGATCGTGAGTAATAACAATAAATTATTTTCTGTTCGTTATTCCCGCACACAATTAAAATGAAACTGCACTTAATCACTGTTGCTTGTTGTGGATGAACTCGAAGTAGTCGTTTCTTGTTGTTGAACTATTGGTTCCAATGTACTATGTAAATGACGCTAAGTGTTATTAAAAATGTAGAGATGACGGGCACACGTCTGTGCTACACACTAGTCAGTAAAGGTCTCTCTCAAAATTTGCTGTTTCATCTTTATATACCCCTTTCTTTGATCAGCTTTAGGTAAAAATGTTGATTACTAACTAATTTTCTGATTGGCTTTGGTAGGTGTGTCGGTGTGACGTGTCACTTTTTGACAGTTGATAACGGCTTTTTCTAACCGCCAAATGTTGCGGTGACAGCTAGTTGTCGTTCTTGTTATTATTCATAAACAGTTTCCCGATGTACATTTTTAGAATGATGCTAACATCTCTCCCGCACTAAATACAGTTGCGATTGGGTTAATATTACTATCAAATTAAAGATTTTTTTTTTCCTTTAATTTGATATCACTCGTTCTCGAATTACTTTCACTTTGACCGACATTGTTATAAAACCAACGTTCGGGTACATTACTCTTACTGTCGTCTGCTATTTATGAGTCGCCGATTTTACACTTTTGGTTAACATTGCTTGTATTCACATAACATTTTATTAATCAAATGTTTATGTGCGAACACCATTAATGCTGTACTGACGTTTTTTGCTGAACATTACTAGTACACCTAAACTCTATACATTGTAATAAATGATCCTACTGACTATGACATTTCGTTTTATGCTAATTCATTTTAAACTACTACTTAACAATGAAAATTATGATTAAACCTATTGTTTTAATAACATTTTTTGTTATGTCGAGGCATAACCATAGTTCTGTGCATTTTAGTCTACACTTGTGCTAATTCTCAATAGCCAATTTACTGACTAATGTTTGGTCTAAGTTTGCTAAGACATATCGTCTACATTGAAATCTGGCCTTAATAATGCCTATTGGTTCTCAATTCGGTAAATTGTGGAGACATCTTATTTGCATAAGATTCTCTCTTATAAATAGTTCTCTTTTCTAACAAGTATATTCGATGCTGAAATACATCTTAGTTCTCACTATGTAGCCATTGCTAACATTAGTTTTGGCATTCATAATCTACTGGTCATTGTCACATCTATTATCAGCAAAATGCTAATTCTGCTTTCACAGTATTTAACTGCTCATTAGTTCATTTTTTGTTTACATACGACATCCGGTTTACATCAACTATTTACTGAATTGACAGCTGAATGTAAATTTATTCTGTCCATCAGTTCGTTTTAGTCTCAGTCTAGTTGTAGTGTCAAACAGCCCTTGGGTTACTGTTTCATGTGGCACTTCTGCTTCATTCTTCTTTCTTGGTTTCTTCTTTCTTGGTTGTTTCTACTATTATATATCTATTTACATGGTTGTTTCGTTTGATATAAAATCTGATAACATACACTTAGGTTAGGTGACATCTTGTGATGTTACATATACACCCTCTTTAAAATTGATCATTTGAAAAAATTTATTTTTTGTAAAATTATCAATTCATGTCAGTTTCTTAGTATACTTCGATAAAAAAATTTTCTCTTGTACTCTTTGATTTTTTAAACATATTATTGGTGTATTACTCTAGGTTGGTTTTTTTTTTTTCAATGGTACAATTCTTAATTTACTAGTATTTTCAAGTTGCTTACTCTCTAAGTCATTTAACTACAATTGATCTTGTTTCTCAAGTTAACTATTCCCTGTCTTATTCACATTCTACTTTCTCATCACATATCTTTGCATTCGTGATCATCTTAATGGTTATTATAATTCATACCTCACAGATTCTTTCATAATATTCCTTGATACAATAAAACAATATAATTCCCTAACTGTTGTAGAGGTTTCGGAATCAGGGTGGCTCACTATGGCTAACATCCTCTGCCGTTCCTCACTACACATTCTCAGATTCAGAGGCATTACTCTTCTCTGTCTGAGAAAAAATAAATAAACATTGCACCTGGCAATAGTTGCACTATCACAACTCAAAAAAAATATCACATATCATTCATATTCAATAATATAATATATTCACTATAATATTCAAGGTATCAGAGGTTTTCATTTAGATCACATCTCCATCTTTATACTTGCTAACATACTTTCTTTCTTACAGGTAATTACTTCTTTTAGACTTGATGTTTTTTAGCTATGCTTTTATCAGCTATATAGTTACTTATGTACTAGTTGGCAATTTGCTTTGGTTCATTTAAATATTCTTAAGATTATACACTGGTTTTGATGTTTACAGTACTTATGCATTTGGTTTGTTCTATCTAGAGTCTACAATATATTTCTGTTTTCACCATAGTTCATTAAATCTTTCTTAACGAGTTATATTCATCCTGAATTATCAGGGCTTACATTGTTTGTATACTAAATGGTTTTTTTTTTTTTTTTTTTTTTTTTTTTTTTTTATGTTCTCTGACATATTCTGGTGATGTATAATATTTGATAATTGACAAACATTTTTCTTTCCTTTCATTCCATTATAACAATAGTTATCTTTACAATTAACACTCTTTGTTATTTTTCTTCTCTACTCCTTCAAGTGATGGTGGTTTTCACTTATTCTGGATGATTTTATATACTCTATACTATGCTGTAATTACAATTTCATTTGACAATATAATAACATACTAATATCTAATTTCATAGACATTCTTGGGGTTAACATGGTTTGTTTCACAAATATTATTTTTTTTTCCTTTCCTTACATTCCATAATAATGTCCTTCTTTTATTTTACACACTTTGTTATACTGCCTCTCTACTCCTTCAAAGGTTAGTTGGGTGAACCTTTATTCTGGACGATTTAATTTAACATTTGAGTTTTATGAGAGGTATATAATAATCATCTTATAAACATTAAGTTACATAGAATATCCATCTGGATACATATTTTTCTCTAGGTATAGTACAGTAGTTGTATTTTCTTATTAAATCATTTGATTGACCTTATATAATTTTCTATCCCTTGGGGTGATAGATCTGGTAAATTTTCATCAGTAACAAATGGTTTGGCTTACATCTTAAATCTACACACTTTTGTAACTCGATAAGGCAAATTGACTAGTTATAGTTAATTAGTTACCTTCAACATTTTGTAGTTTAACAACAAATGAGTTTGTTTATAGTAGTGGTTTTTTTAAATATATATATTTTATCTTTTATACCATAAACGTTTGGGTGAGGAATGTTGCTTACTATTACATATTATCCCTCCTTAATATTAATCATTTCTTACTCGTCGATATTCATGGGGTTATTTGTGCTCTTCCACTCTATTCCTATCATGCGGTTCTTCCACTTGGCGGCTACTAGATAGTCGTTGGCTCCCCGTTTCCTTGCCTTCTTCCTCTCATCATCTTTGGTATTCCTGTGTTCGTTGTACTCTGGGCCTGGGCTATTATTGATGTCTGGCCCATCTTCTAATCCGGGTTGACCTTTGTTCATTTCCTGGTTGGATTCTTCCATCGCTTGGTCCCTCTTCTTCCGCATTTCCCTTATTCTTTGGGCGTACCTTTCAATAAGCTGGTCCAGTCGTTCTTGATCATTTTCCTTCTCCCTGTGAAGCCTCTTTCTTCTAGGAGTATTTGCTTTGAATACCCCATTGTTTATGATCTTCTCCGTCATAACATAGTCACTGGCATGTAACATTGTTTTAATCGTTCCGTCATCTGGGTTATCAATTAAATATTTTAATGGTTGGTTATTCATTAAGGAGTCAATTGATTTTGTTTGGTGTATTTTACTTGTCGGTATATTTAATTTAATTGGATTCTTATTTAATTTTTTACCCACGGTTTTATGGTGATTTATTTTTAATATTTTTATGAAGTCTGGTTTATACTTCTTACCGTTGGTTCTTGCTCTATGACGAATAATTGGGTTGTCCACAAAGTTAATTAATCCACTCCTAGTCATTTCCAATATTTCCCTTGTAATCCTCGTCTTCTTAGAGCGTATTATTCTCTTTATCTTTGTTTCTTTCTCTCCTGTTTCCTTTATTACCTTGTTCTTTACCTTTTTAATGATGGCTTCTTTATGCTGAATATTCTCTTCATTCCTGTGGTGTGTATCTTCAGGCACCAATGCTTTCGAGTCTTCTTTATCCTCAGTTTGTTTATCAGTGCCTTTGAATTGTATACTTAATTCTTCCATGGATTCATCATTTGATACTTCTCCTATCTCTGAGTTGTCATCGTCCTTTCCTTCTTCATTATTCTCCGGCTCTGGACTCATTTGTTCCATGTTTTTGTCTTCGGATACCTTCCGTTCTTCTCCCCACTTCCGGTTATTCATGTCATCCATTTTTTTGCTAATTTTCATTAAGGTGGTGTTCAATTCTTTTCTAATGGCTTGACAGTTATCGTCGATTTTACTGTTCAGCGCGTCCATAGACTTATGAGTATTGTCTATCCTTTTATTTAGGTCCTCCTTCAGCGATTCCACATTTTTACTAAGCGATTCCAGATTTCTATTTAAGTCCCGATGGTCCTCCCTTATTGACTCTATATTTCTATTTAACACCTCGACATTCCTTTGATTTTCTTCCCGGGATTTCTTACCATCTTCCAGTAATGCTTCCATATTTTTATTCATTGATCGACTATCTTCCTTAATCTGTCCGAATTGTTCCATCATCATTCTCATCATGTGATCCCATCTTGCCTCTTCGGATGGTCTGTCCGGTTGGTCGCTGACAATCAATTCCATCTCTGGTTCTACATGAGGTATTTCGTTGGTACTAGCTTCGATATTATTGATTGTAATAACTTCCATCTCGTCTGTGGGTTGCGCTTCGTATGTATCTACCTCCCTTTGCATCTCTCCTACCCTACTATCCTTATATCTTGTATCGTATTGGTGGGTGTGCGGCATGTTAATTTTTCCGTGTCTACCGGGCTAATATAAAATATAAAAAATATATTTATTTAATATTTTTTAAGCCACACTAGTTGGTGCGCCAATTTATAACCTAACGAATATTAGGGGTTGTGTTTAAACTGATTATGTTTATTTGTTTATTGTAATTATATTAAAATAATGTTTAAATTCCGTTTAAAAGCCACACTGTTGGTCTAACCTATTTGTAATAAAATGAAAACGTGTGTGTTTACAAGTAACTTGAAATAAAATAAAAGTGTTGTTGTTGTTTAAACTTAAATTCGTGGTTAAAATATTAAAAGTCTCGTTAAAACCAAGTTCAACTATGTGTGAAGTATTCTTTTGAGATAACTCAATGTTGAGAATGGTTGTTTCTAATTGAAGGTTACTAATGTAGTAAAGTAATTTAAAATACAACATTCAAAGTTACTCACAGTGTTTACAATGGGTTAATTATACTTGTTAAAGAAAATCCCCTTGTATTAAATAAATAAAATAGTGAAGTTGATTATACTTAAATGCTAGATTAACTTAAGTTAAAACATGAAGTATAGCAGTTGGTTGCTTGGTAATAGTTCTCGTCTGGTTGAAACTGGTAGTAAAAACTTCTTCTCCAGATTGCAGGTAGTCTGAGTATGTCACGTCTCGTAAAGTCTGGACAATATCATAAACAAATATATGCTTTTACGTACCTGATTGTGTTTACTAGAAGTTCACTAAACTGTCAACTCAGCTTACAGTCACCAACTCCCTTTGGTTGCAAGGTTAGGTTACCTTGTTTATTAATTAGTGGGCGCCACACGGATTTATTCAGGGAAAATCCCGTGTAAAACCCACACACAAAAATTACTGGATGATTAGAAAATTTAAAATAGTTGAGTACCACCTTTTGGCAATGCTATTCCAATATGTTAAACACAACAGAAGGTTGTTTAAGCTTATTAAAAGAAAATATTCAATTATCCTATAGAAATAAATCAAAATCGGGTGATGCTGTTAATAATGGGTTTATTTACACCCTTATAGAGAATTCAAAAAAAAAACAAATATAATGCAAACATACAAAGTTGTACAATTAAAAGTCAGTTATTATATGCCTCATACGGCTTGCTCAGAACATGAATTATAAATCTGGTTAAGTCTAGATGCTATTTATTTTTTAATATTAAAATTATGATTATCTCAGTTGTGAATTCTTTGAGACACGAAAGAAAACAATTATGCCTACACAATATCCAATAATCCTTTTGATATAAAATTGATCAACAAAGTTTTAGGTTACTTTTGCAAAGTAATTAAAAAAAAACGATCTGTTGAAAGATCGCGCGTTTCATCAACGCTTGCTTTTTTAGTGACAATATTTATCAAGTGAGAACCCTTACAATTAACATATAGCTTAATTACTAATAACAAATTTGTATAATAAATCGAGACGTGGTGTAATCTAAAAAAAAAAATGTTTTTGTGTTTTGCGTCAGTACAGGTTGTTGTTGAAATAAGTACAGGTTAAGGCGCTCAGATCAAGATTAGTAATGATTGCACTTTTACCTTCTGAGTTTTAATTATTTAATTAAAACTTATTAATCACTTAAGTAATCGGATTATAATGATTACTGGGTTTCGGCACTAAATTCGCACAAGAACAGAATAATGCGATCCTCTTGTGATTAAAATGGATCGTGAGTAATAACAATAAATTATTTTCTGTTCGTTATTCCCGCACACAATTAAAATGAAACTGCACTTAATCACTGTTGCTTGTTGTGGATGAACTCGAAGTAGTCGTTTCTTGTTGTTGAACTATTGGTTCCAATGTACTATGTAAATGACGCTAAGTGTTATTAAAAATGTAGAGATGACGGGCACACGTCTGTGCTACACGCTAGTCAGTAAAGGTCTCTCTCAAAATTCGCTGTTTCATCTTTATATACCCCTTTCTTTGATCGGCTTTAGGTAAAAATGTTGATTACTAACTAATTTTCTGATTGGCTTTGGTAGGTGTGTCGGTGTGACGTGTCACTTTTTGACAGTTGATAACGGCTTTTTCTAACCGCCAAATGTTGCGGTGACAGCTAGTTGTCGTTCTTGTTATTATTCATAAACAGTTTCCCGATGTACATTTTTAGAATGATGCTAACATCTCTCCCGCACTAAATACAGTTGCGATTGGGTTAATATTACTATCAAATTAAAGATTGTTTTTTTTCCTTTAATTTGATATCACTCGTTCTCGAATTACTTTCACTTTGACCAACATTGTTATAAAACCAACGTTCGGGTACATTACTCTTACTGTCGTCTGCTATTTATGAGTCGCCGATTTTACACTTTTGGTTAACATTGCTTGTATTCACATAACATTTTATTAATCAAATGTTTATGTGCGAACACCATTAATGCTGTACTGACGTTTTTTGCTGAACATTACTTGTACACCTAAACTCTATACATTGTAATAAATGATCCTACTGACTATGACATTTCGTTTTATGCTAATTCATTTTAAACTACTACTTAACAATGAAAATTATGATTAAACCTATTGTTGTAATAACATTTTTTGTTATGTCGAGGCATAACCATAGTTCTGTGCATTTTAGTCTACACTTGTGCTAATTCTCAATAGCCAATTTACTGACTAATGTTTGGTCTAAGTTTGCTAAGACATATCGTCTACATTGAAATCTGGCCTTAATAATGCCTATTGGTTCTCAATTCGGTAAATTGTGGAGACATCTTATTTGTATAAGATTCTCTCTTATAAATAGTTCTCTTTTCTAACAAGTATATTCGATGCTGAAATACATCTTAGTTCTCACTATGTAGCCATTGCTAACATTAGTTTTGGCATCATAATCTACTGGTCATTGTCACATCTATTATCAGCAAAATGCTAATTCTGCTTTCACAGTATTTAACTGCTCATTAGTTCATTTTTTGTTTACATACGACATCCGGTTTACATCAACTATTTACTGAATTGACAGCTGAATGTAAATTTATTCTGTCCATCAGTTCGTTTTAGTCTCAGTCTAGTTGTAGTGTCAAACAGCCCTTGGGTTACTGTTTCATGTGGCACTTCTGCTTCATTCTTCTTTCTTGGTTTCTTCTTCCTTGGTTGTTTCTACTGTTATATATCTATTTACATGGTTGTTTCGTTTGATATAAAATCTGATAACATACACTTAGGTTAGGTGACATCTTGTGATGGTACAATATAAAATGATTTATGAATTAAATGACAATTATGATAATGACAGTTATACAAATTATAGAAAATAGAACAAGTGGAAATTTTAAGAATGATGAAACAGTCTAAAAATGTCATAAAGATATGCTACTATAAATAATGCAGATTATAATGAAAAAACCAGAAGGTAATAAAGAATTTATAACCAAAAGATTTATATGATAAGAAAAGTTGAAAAAATGTAATAATAGAAGAGCTTCCTACCATAATATCAAATGAAAGAAACATCCAGATAATAAGTCAGATGAACAACTGAGATAGAAATATTAAAATCTCTGAAAAGTATAATAAGTAATAAGTGAAGTATCCCAAAGATATTTTTTAAATAGTAACAAATGTGTACTATTCTGAATAATTTTTTTAATCTGTCTGATGATAATTCCAGCAGGATTAATATGTTTTTTGAGCAGAGATGATTTGCCTCTGTACTCAAATATGTGTGAAGTATTGGACAGCAGAGGAAAGTAGCGTACAGTGCCTCTCTGAACTGAACCAGCTCACAAAGTAGGGAACGATAGGGAGAAAATATCCCAAGGAGAAAATACTAAGAAGAAATAAAAAAATGAAATAATAAATATGAAACTCAGATGACTATTACTATCAAGGAAGATCAAGTGAGAATGATATAAACTCAAATATAAATAAGAAAATTTTAAAATGGAAGGAAGTCCAAAATAGTAACAAACTTAGAATAATTATCATAAGCAATTGTTTCAGACAACGCAAGTATAGTCTGAAAAAAATTACTTCTGGAGAAGGGCATTCTGTAGCGTGACAGAAAATCCACTGCATTTTACGTCATATGAAATCATAAAGTTTAATTACACCAACAAATGTTATAATAATATTGAATGACATTTAAATAAATCAGAGGAATGAACCACAATAAAGTAAAAATCCTCACTACATAATATATAAAAACCACTGTTTTAAAAACCAAAGAAAGTATCGAAGCAACTCATCAACTCATAGTATAATACCAGTAAGTTACCCAGGAAGCTCAGAGCAGTAAACCAGTTATATAAGACCATATCAAAGAAAAAAGAGACTCAATTAAAGGGTGGTGAATACCAAAATGCCCCAAAAACAAGAAGAGGGAAGAATAAAGTTTGTGAACAGGAAGAAAACAATACCCTGAAACCTGTATAGAAGAATAAAGTCAGTTCAGTGAATAAATTAAATACTCCAAACTAAACCTCAGTCGTGATAACACCAAGTACCTTGGTTTACCCAAGAATGAGGAAGGAAGAACAGAAGAGTGAAGACTAGACGAGGGACAAGAATGAAGACTAGAAGAGGGACAAGATTGAATACCAGAAGAAGAACAAAGAAGAAGGACAAGAAAGAAGACAGGAGGAGAGGAAGAAATAGTATGAAAGAAACACCGTTATAAAACCTATTATTATATAAACTACTATCAACCCCAAACCCGCAAAAACTATGCCAAAGAAAGTATAACATACCCAAAATATTATAAAATGTAATTATTGAGAAAACTAAAGTGTTGTATAGCGTTATAAGAAGTGCACCGACTAAAGCTATTGTGTAATAAAGAAAATAAACTAGTCTTAACGGTCCATGATTACTAAAGGTCTGGTCTGAGATAATAAGACTCAGAATATCAGAACCAACAGTGAAAGTGAATTTGTGTGTTTTTTTTTTTTTTAAAAAAAAAAGCAATAAACTTAAGGTTGGTGATACTATAACTTAGTAGTATGCTATATCACAACTTTAAAATCTAATAATAAACAGCATAATAAAATAATAAAATGGAAGGTTTCCAGTATTTTATTATTTTAATGTAAATCTTTATTTACAAGACATTTGTAAAAAATGATAATAAATAGAGTATGGGAGTTAATGTTTACTGATGTAGGGGATCACAATAATAATGGTTTAAACCAGAAAGGACTGGTACTAATATAGTATGAATAAGTGTAACATGTTTAAATAGACTGTTATTTCACAGTCCTAAAATCAATGTGTTAAATAAATGTATTTGTAAGGTTTATTAGAAAATAAGATTTATGTTATGTGTTTTGAAAAGAATTATGTTTGATAAATAATAACCTACATACCAGTAATAATGTTCTAAAAGGTATCCTATGTTAGCTCAAAAATAGTTAAAAGATATATGTTCAAACCATATCTGCAATATGTTCAATTGTGCAGATTGCTAAACCATGTTCATAATTATTTATTTTAATAACTGTAGTGTTAATTAACTACTACACAACACAATAAGTTATAAATCATGTTATTTTCATATAATTGTAATTATGTAAAGTCAGAGGAAGAATTAAGTTTAAATTATTTGAGAAAGAAAGAAATATAAAATTCTAAAATCTAGGCCATTTGGTGAAATCAGAGAACCAATATAAAATAGTATAATTCACTTATAAATCCTGTAAACTACCAAGATTTATATAAGATAACGCAATTAACCACTACTAGGAATGATCCTATGAATTAAAATGATAATAAGGAAATATACCTTAACATTTTGTAAATTGTCAAAATATATAAATTAATTAATTTTAAAGAGCAATGTCAAATTTACAGATTAACACAAAAAACCAGTTCAAAGGTGTAATTTATATGTATTTAAGGAAAGGAAGAGGAATATGACTAATTAAAATTTATTATAATAGTATTAATAATATTTAAATGGAGGGGATTTTGTATAAAGACGGAAATCCAATTTTGAGCCTATATTTCCATAAAGTAAAGAAATTTGTTAATTTCCACAAAATATCTACAGATATGGACTATAATACATCAATTTAAAGGGAATGAGATGGTTAAACCAATAATAAGATTAATAATTCATAAAAGTGAGGAATAAAATAGATAAATTTCATACATAATGTAATATTTTATCATATGTATGGGAAGTCGAAAAATGTTAACAATACTTTTTCAAAGATTAACTGGGCAAGAATTATGACCAAGTTGATTAGTCTTTTGTTGAATATCAAGCTGGACAGTTGTGTGAAGAACGTTTCTTAAAATCGAATTGAAAATGATACTAGTGTTTAGCCATTGAAATCAGTGAAACGAGAGTTAGGCGGTTTAAACACTTTTTAAAGCTAAAGCTGTTAATACATTCACGACAATAGTGAAAACAAACACTTAACTACATAATACGAGTGATAGATACAAGTAAAACACTATATTTCAACTGATTTATTCTGCAAATCCTAACCAATAACTTGAGAACTTAACCGCAGAAGTTGAACACATAGAAAATAAACTAACTAACACAAGTTTACACAGAACACTTCACCAGAATACACCAAATAGATTAACAGACATATTACACCAGTGCGGGGACATTTTAGACCTTGATGAAGGTAATTTTATAGTAATTTTCTGACTCGACGCATATGCAGTAGCCAAGACCAACCCGAGTAGCGGCCATCTTGAAAACGAAGTCGGCTAACCATATCGCAGTGACGCCATTCTTCATTGGTTCGACAAAACATTTATTCAAATATTATATACTGAATTATTTAAAATACTATTGAATAGCAATTATTGTATTTATTTTTAATTGTTAATGTTATACTTTCTCGTCACCCTTCTCTGACTATTAATTCTAATCGCTCAAAGAACCTGTCTTTTAATATAATATAACATAAAATTTTGTTCTGTATGACACAATCGATAATTCCTGAGACAGAGTCGATAATTGCTCTCCATCGATAAAATATCGATTATTTATTTAAAATTGTCAATAAATCTTTATATTTCCATTATTTTGTATCTGTATTTATTTCACAGGGTAATTTAAGGGTATTTATAAGGCTGAAGGACTTAAGTGAGAAGAATATATTCTATTTTGAACAAGATATTGGACCAGTCAGAAAAGTCACCAATCGATTATTACCTGGAGTTAATCTATTTAACTCCAGACTTGGTGCAAATCTTCAAGAAGTGTTCGAAGGTCAATAAATACCTACCTGTTATTAAAATTTTACCAGAACCTTTTAAAAAACAGATTTATCTCTTATACATACCTCTATAAACATAAACAAAATTATTTTATTATTTGAAAATTCTATTTTTATTGAATTTTCCGTATACATTTTATTCTTTTGTAACGACCGGCATACAGCGGTCTGGTGACCAAGTGGTTAGCCCAAACAGTGGGACTTGAAAGGATTACAGCCACATATAGGGTCCTGTTACAATATATATATATATATATATTGCAACGAATCACAGGATCATGATAGGCGGGGCAAGTTCATATATTACACAGACAATGGACATTCATATTATATTGGTAGATGGTTAAGTTTGGTTGTTATCAATTGTATTTTGTAAGGTTAAGGGTTTAGTTTAGAAAAACTGTGCATTATTATTTATGATTATTCATGTACTGTGTTAGTGGAAATGTGCGCGCGTGCGCGAGTGGGCAACGTTCTCGGGCGGTGCGTGAAGTATTATCGTTGTTTTGACATTAGCTGAACTGAGACATGTGTATCGCTACAATCCCTATACCTGTCGGACTATTGTTTACGTTCATGTATATTATTAGTATGTACGCAGTCATGCATGAGATACGAGTAGTCTGATTACCGCTATGCATGCTGTTACAAAGTAAATGCACTCTACTGCATGAAAAGTGCATGGTCACTTTACTAACCATGTGACTTCCATCCACCAATAGAATGCTGACTGGTGGTTGAAAATTTTCTTAAGCCTGTCGTTACACAGGCAGTTCTTCTACGCCATCTACCGCGAACGGAACGTGCACTCCTTGTACAAGATTCTACCGCTTGCAAGGTGTTGTAAAAACTATTCGTCGTTAGTGAAACGGGAAGACTCAGAACTGTGTGTGTAGTACATTTGCACACACCAGTGTTTTAACGCATTGTGCGAAAAATTACAAGCAGTTCTTCACTGCTGCTTCCGCGAACGGTACATACAATCCTTGTACAAGACTCTACCGCTTGCAAGGATCTGTTAAGACTTTTCGGGGATAGTAACGCGTGTGACGCATAACAATTGATTTTATATCTTTACACACGATATTAATATTGTAGTATTACGTGTGTAAGAAGTGAGTGTAACTGTATCACTGTGCGAGATTTTCCGCAGTGACAGTATCATTAATTGTTACGCAATAGTTCCATCAAGACGTTTCCGTGCTAGTGCAAGATTTCCTCATAGGGTGGTCTGCTGATCGCGGTAGACCTTGGTATTCGCGAGAACACTTGAAGAAGCCGGAGAGGTATAAGCTCAATATACCGTTATTGATTAAACTCACTGTCACCTGAGATATTACTTGGTCTTAAACTCTATATAAGTTTGCGAGTAATAAAATCCGTAGTACCGTTGTGCGTGCGAAGTGTCGGATTCATCGTGGGAATTGCAGGACATCAACCCAGCTGTTGCAGGACATCAGCCCAGCTGTTACAGGACATCAGCCCAGCTGTTATAGGACATCAGCCCAGCTGTTATAGGACACCAGCCCAGCTGTTATAGGACACCAGCCCAGCTGTTACAGGACGCCAGCCCAGCTGTAAACGTTTCTGGTGAAACGTCTGTCATTTGTAAGCCACACCTGACGAACCAACTATACCGCAAAGACCGGTCCTTCTCTTCAACAACATCATCGTGGGAGTCTTCTTATGTAACGTATCACGTCTTGCGTATGAACATTATTTAACATTTAAAAGAAAGACTCTATATCAAACATTACATTCTGTACATTTCAAATATACCATATAAACTATAACTTGTGTTTGTACAATAAATAATCTTAAACCCTCCAATATAGACTTGTAATTTGAAATACACATACTATCATATCCTATGCGCCAATAGTTTAGTAATTTGTGTTGTCGCATAGAGATATTTTGGCGCTTAGCAACGTAGGGCTCGTTAAATAGCGATAAATTTACGCTATTACATATTTGTCTATGAATATAAAATTTGTTGGAAAAATCCGACGTATAAATATAATTAACGTAATAATTGTATGTGTATTGTTCATATGAAAAGCTGAGGATATAATTTTTCAAGTGTGCATATTCTCTTGTATATCATATATGAACAGATTTTATCAGTATATTGGAGGTAGATTATTAGTTGTTGTATGTTAGATAAGGTATTTACATGTTGATATTTTGAACTGCTTTTTCTGTGTGCATATAAACTGGTTACCGTATGTTCTAATCTTGTCGTAATAATAATAACTTTCTTTGCTTATAAATCAGCGAATTTAAATTTACTAAATTTTAAATTAATTTGTGATCACTATGTCGAATAAAAAAGAGCTTATAGAATATTTAAGGGCCAGGTCACTTGATGATAAAACCATATCTGAGCAGAGTAGAGCCGTTAGGCGGAAATTCTGGGATAGAATTGAAAGTAATATTAACGAGGCAACTCGCTTAGGGCATAGTATTTCGTTGTTCGATATGATCGGAGAATTAGATTATGCATGCAATTATAGTGAAGATGACGAAAATGAAATTAGTAATAGCAACACTATTAGTCCAGAACATACTTCAGATAATTGCTGCGAGGAGATGAAAGCCGTGGAAGAAGAGATGATAGCGGATATACAAGGAGTTTCAGAGGAAAGTAAAGCCAGGGATGAGGAGATGATAGCCATTAGGCAGGAATTTTGGGAAGAAATGGACGCCGACAGAGAGGAGAGGATGGCGAAACTACAGGAAATGTCAGCTGATATTGAAGTAGATTTATCTGTTGAGAATATTGCACCTTGTGATAATTTTGAAGTACCAAATGTCCTTGTGGAACATACTCTCAACGAAAGTAATATGGAAGTTAACCAAGATGTGACATCTGAAGGATTAACGGAGAACAGTAGCGTAGCAGGTGAACTTGAAAGTGATTATACAGAAACCACCTTATTAGGGCCTAGTAGTTCATATCTTGGTAAAGTCGAGTATTTAGATTCTGCATCGGATTGTAGTGAAGATAACAGAAATGAAGTTAGTAGTAACAACACTATTAATCTGGAACATACTTCAGGTAAGTGCTGTGATGAGGTGATATTTTATAGTGTAACAGATATAGCATGCGAGAACCGTGAACGTATGATAGGATCGGAAGCTATCATGGATGCGGACAGTGTATGCATAACACATAAAAATTCCGAACCAGTAGTAGAGCCTGGAACTAGTATGGATACTAACGGTGCAGGTATTTATGACACATGGCCTGATGATGAGGTACTAGATGAATCTATATCAGGTACTGAGGTGTTTACGGAGGACGGAGAGGTGAATGATACTGGTGACAATAAGGTGACAACAATTATGGTAAATAATAATGAACCGCCGCGTAATCAGTTTCATGTTCAAACACCACAAAATCAGCTGAAATCACAACAACATAAAAATACAACTCAGCAATTTAATACCAACTTATTAGCAACAGTTATTGAAAATGATTTAGTTGAAAAGCAGTTCAATCAATCAAGTATGAAAAATGTTAGTTATAAGAATGAAACTGTTATGTATGGCCTATATCCTGCCGAAATTAGGGATAATTTAGTACGTAATAATGATAATAGTAATAAACATGAGGGAAATATTAGGATTGAAAATTGCACCGACCTTATTGTCGAAGCAAAAATCAATGGTTATGTCGACGAGAGGTTGTCCGACAGTGGCACAGAAATATCGCTGTTGGACAAGCAGTTACGAAAGAGGTGTAAAAACCACTTTGTACAAATGCCGAGTCTGCAGGTAAGTCACACAAGGATAAAATCAGGAGCGTGTGAGTCGCAGGTAATTGAAAAACAGGCAATTAAAGCAACATACGAACAGGGTACGGAAGTAGATGCGACCGTCCTTGGAGTTAAAAAACTCGGACATAATATTATTTGGGAAGTTGATAAATTGAATAAATGGCATGCTGCATTGGAAGTTCAGAAAGAATTATTGCCAGCTAAAGTTGATTGTCGACCTCACGTTATCAGACTGGGACGCTCGAAAGATAAGATATCGAATAACTCACCGACCCCCAAGGTTCAGTTAATGAGTTGCGAGATAAGGCAATTACGGCGTATATTAAACAAATTCAAATCTGTATTTCCAAGTAAACGTGTGCGTTTCAAAACTGAGAAAAATTTATACAAAAAACTCAGAAATAAATGTCAGGATATAGGGGTAAGAATGTGTAGTGATTTAAATATGTCAAGTTCAGGTTTAAATGTTGTATGTAAGATGACTCTGTGAATGAACAATAATCTAGTTTTGATAAGGAATGTTGTCTGTGTACCCTGTGACACTGCATAAGATTTCGTTATCTGTGTGTCAAGAACATGTGTGTTTGTTTTGGTTTGAAGGTTACCACGTGTCTTTTGATTTGATGCTTCTGTCAAAGTGACAGTTAGGAAATGTTAATATTAATTGAGGATGTTTATGTGATTTTAGTTCGAGGGTATTATTATTATTATTATTATTATTATTATTATTATTTCAGGATTAGGAAGTTGTTTTGGTTATATTGAAAAAAAAAAAAAAATTTTTTTTAATTTTTTGTTAGTTAACTAAAGAAAAAAAAAAATTTTTTTTTTTTATGCGGGAAGGAGTTAATCCTGCAACGAATCACAGGATCATGATAGGCGGGGCAAGTTCATATATTACACAGACAATGGACATTCATATTATATTGGTAGATGGTTAAGTTTGGTTGTTATCAATTGTATTTTGTAAGGTTAAGGGTTTAGTTTAGAAAAACTGTGCATTATTATTTATGATTATTCATGTACTGTGTTAGTGGAAATGTGCGCGCGTGCGCGAGTGGGCAACGTTCTCGGGCGGTGCGTGAAGTATTATCGTTGTTTTGACATTAGCTGAACTGAGACATGTGTATCGCTACAATCCCTATACCTGTCGGACTATTGTTTACGTTCATGTATATTATTAGTATGTACGCAGTCATGCATGAGATACGAGTAGTCTGATTACCGCTATGCATGCTGTTACAAAGTAAATGCACTCTACTGCATGAAAAGTGCATGGTCACTTTACTAACCATGTGACTTCCATCCACCAATAGAATGCTGACTGGTGGTTGAAAATTTTCTTAAGCCTGTCGTTACACAGGCAGTTCTTCTACGCCATCTACCACGAACGGAACGTGCACTCCTTGTACAAGATTCTACCGCTTGCAAGGTGTTGTAAAAACTATTCGTCGTTAGTGAACCGGGAAGACTCAGAACTGTGTGTGTAGTACATTTGCACACACCAGTGTTTTAACGCATTGTGCGAAAAATTACAAGCAGTTCTTCACTGCTGCTTCCGCGAACGGTACATACAATCCTTGTACAAGACTCTACCGCTTGCAAGGATCTGTTAAGACTTTTCGGGGATAGTAACGCGTGTGACGCATAACAATTGATTTTATATCTTTACACACGATATTAATATTGTAGTATTACGTGTGTAAGAAGTGAGTGTAACTGTATCACTGTGCGAGATTTTCCGCAGTGACAGTATCATTAATTGTTACGCAATAGTTCCATCAAGACGTTTCCGTGCTAGTGCAAGATTTCCTCATAGGGTGGTCTGCTGATCGCGGTAGACCTTGGTATTCGCGAGAACACTTGAAGAAGCCGGAGAGGTATAAGCTCAATATACCGTTATTGATTAAACTCACTGTCACCTGAGATATTACTTGGTCTTAAACTCTATATAAGTTTGCGAGTAATAAAATCCGTAGTACCGTTGTGCGTGCGAAGTGTCGGATTCATCGTGGGAATTGCAGGACATCAACCCAGCTGTTGCAGGACATCAGCCCAGCTGTTACAGGACATCAGCCCAGCTGTTATAGGACATCAGCCCAGCTGTTATAGGACATCAGCCCAGCTGTTATAGGACACCAGCCCAGCTGTAAACGTTTCTGGTGAAACGTCTGTCATTTGTAAGCCACACCTGACGAACCAACTATACCGCAAAGACCGGTCCTTCTCTTCAACAACATCATCGTGGGAGTCTTCTTATGTAACGTATCACGTCTTGCGTATGAACATTATTTAACATTTAAAAGAAAGACTCTATATCAAACATTACATTCTGTACATTTCAAATATACCATATAAACTATAACTTGTGTTTGTACAATAAATAATCTTAAACCCTCCAATATAGACTTGTAATTTGAAATACACATACTATCATATCCTATGCGCCAATAGTTTAGTAATTTGTGTTGTCGCAATATATATATATATAGTTAAAACAAAATAGGTGTGTGTCGTTTGTATTCAAATATTTTTTGTTTGAAGTTTGTGTATTTTATCGAACGTGAATTGTGTCATTCGGAAGCGTCTTGTAGCCTGCGTGCCTTACCTGTCCCTTCTCGCACTGATAGTAATTCCGGGTAGGCGCCAAATTGTTTTTCTTGAAAACAATTAAAAGTTTTTATTTGTATAGTATGGTGAGTTGTTATCGAAAATTCGAATAGTTCGCCGTCTGGCTTGTAACTGATTCTCGTGTGAGTGGGGGAACACGTGTTGCCAACTTGAATTAATGTTGGTTATGTCGACCCACTGCTAGTAAACAAAACATACATAATATTTTCTACAAATAAATACTGGACAGTTTGTTATCAGTACGCACTTTTTTATTAGGCTTTTGCTTGTTAATTATCGTTAACGCTTCATAAAAATAATAACTGTTATAATAAAATTTTAGCCTCGGCAATATAATCTCTCGCTCTGCGGAGCGCTAGGTTGGCAGTGCAATGTTTACAATTGACTCTGGTTATTATTTTACAAAATAAATCTGCCAATTGGGTTCTTTTAAGTACAAAACAGAGGTTTACATAACAAGATAACAAAATTGGAACATATCATTAAGAGTTTGTGATCATTAAAATTACACTAGGTTTGCTATAAATTAAATATTGTGGTGTTGAAGTGTGACAGTATCGTTGTGTAACATAGGTTATCATGTGTTCGTTCAGTGTTTACAAAGTTATTTCTTTATTCTATCAATCCTTGAGAATATATTCAGTGATAGTGAGAGTTTTATTATATAGTTAAAATTTTTGAAAGAGAATTTGTTTTATAATAATCAAATAAATTCAGCAATACTCAACGTTAGTAGATATGATGGGTATTGTCAGTCGTCCATGTGAAGTAATGGGCCGGTGTTTATTCTTCCTACTTCTGATCTTGGGCTCAAAATTTGGTTGTCATCTTCTTCAAGTTGAACTACAGGTATTTTCCGGTCATCTGGATTAATTCCGAGTTGGTCCATGGTGTAAATTAGTTGTAATGGCCTCTCATCTGTTGTACTGCTACTCCTTCTCAAAATTGTGGGCACTTATATTGTTTTTCTAATGAAAATTTGGGCCCTTCAGGGCGTGGCGTCTCTCCAGTTTAGCGTCACTACATAAAGTATTGTTCCTAACTGAAATTAGTCAATATTCGGTTGTTGTCATGGTTACTCAAAGTTTTTGATTGGCTGAAATTGGCTAAAGAGTATTGTTAGGGTATTTGAATTTTTATTTAAACTGGTTACAGATCTTCTAAATGTAATTAATCTTCAGTACTCCCTTTTTAGTAGTAAATATTATCACCACTGTTCATATTTTGGCTCAAGGATTAATTTGACATCCAATATTATAGTGTTCACTTAGGTATCAACATTTTGACAGTTTTGTTAATTTTATTTAATTATACTGTTTTCTTAATTTACATCATTATCATAATATTTCTGCCTTAACATGATTGTCTATTTGTATTTCATAGTTTATGTGGTTTAGTCTTCCTAATGTCAGTGTTTAATTCTATAAAATTGAAGTTTTTTGTTGTTGACAGTTGGGAATTTGCATAGGCTTAAACAGCAATTGATATTTTTCTTTAATTACTGATATTACATTTTATTCTCCTTGTAATGGGTCCTGATTGTTTTCATACAAGATTCTGTTCATTTGTTCAATGTTTAAGTCAGTTCTTGTAGTTGTGTGTAATTTTATTGTTTCCCTATATTAATTTGTCTACCGTCATAACTCATTTTCAGTGTCATTGTATTTGAATGTGTGGTTTGTTTCTTGTTTACTGGTTACTGTTGGTTTTAAAATCGTATTTCTTACAACATATAACATAACATCTAATGGTTTTAATAATTCCCATAGCTATAATTCTTATCATTTAAACACAATTTATTTGAAACATATTATTCACTCATACTCTTCATTGGGTAATAATTATTTTATAGTGTCATCAAGGGAAACAAACATATAAACATTGATTATCTTTTAGATTGTAATAGAAAATCCTTACCACTAAACATATTTGACCTTGTGTCATTAATTATGTATCCTTATCCTATTTTACCATCCTTTCCTAAATCATATACTGATTATTGATTGCTTTTATAATTCAATCTTATAGAAACTCTCTATATGGTGATTTAACACTAATAGTCTATGTTTCTTAACTTTCCTAAAACTATGAATTGTCCCTTAGGCCTACAATATTAATTAACACACATAACTTATCACTTATAAACTTGAACACTGCTTTATCAGTGTTTTTATCACTTTTTAATGGGGTTTTATTCTCACTTTGGGGTATTCACTAACACCTTACACTCAATCTTCTTTTAGTGTTACTGGTGGGTTAATATTACTGTATTGCTTACTAACAAATTCTCTTTCTTACATCTATTTAGAAAATGTTCACCATCATTACAATTTACTACTCTCATTTTACCGTGTTTTATTATATCACTATGTTAGTATTATGCTAATGTGATTTGTCATAGTTTACTCTATCTAGTTTGGGTTATTGTGCCCTTCTATATCTTAAGTACTCAATGATTAGTATCTCTAACTTGTCTGTCCTTACAATTATTAATATTATATACAATTTTCGTTAGTGAGTCTATTTCTTTGGTTTAATACAAGTTTTGTATCTCTTCTTAGTTCACTTTCTTTTATCATACATTATACGTCACTTCCTTAGTGTTGTGGCTGATTGTATCATTACACTTCCACGTTAATTGTCTGTTATTCACTATTCTTCTTATTTACACTTATGTTGGTGTGGTGGCTATTCCTAGTCTATTTGCAGTTGTCTTCATTCATGTTATTCTTGGTCCTTTGGGGCTAGTTCTACTCTCTCACTTATCATCTATTGGGCTATTCAGGTTAAATCGTCTTATTTCTGTATTTACCATTTTGGTTTGGTTGTTTGTTATTACTTTATTAATATAAGTTACTGTTCTGACTACCTTGATATGTCCGATCATTTTATTATTCTGATTCACCCATTCTTCTATTCTAATTCATCCCTTTTTATTCTAGTGTTAATGACTAAATAATTTATCTGGTCGTGCCTTCTTCATTATGGTTAGGTGAAGATATGTACCATTACAATATATATATATAATTTTTGATGTTTTCAATTTGTTTCTTCTGCAAGTAGTATAATTTCGTATATTCTTTTATTTAAGTACGAATTTAATTTCAAATACAAATACACTTCTATTTGTGTTTGCGGAGCCCCACGATCTTGGAGCGCCAAATATGCAACAATACATATACATATACACAAATTTAGCGTGACCGGTCTCACGTTCAAGATTGACAAATTGTGTAACAATATAACATTTAAATTGGGTTTCAGGTGTATCTGCAATAAGAACTCTATGTAACTTGTAACGGTATTTCAAATTTATTTGATATTATTAAAAATTGTGCACATGGCACTGACTTCGATTTAAAACATTCGTTATTAATTGTTATTATGCCGTAAGGCTTATGCTATATACATCCTTGCTGACTAAATATTCTATTCTACTAATTATTGTATTACAGAAAAATCTCATTTTCAGACTACTCAGTTGATTAATGTGTTTCAAAATATCAATATTTAAATCTCTTTTTATATATTGTAATGTACTAAAAATATTAATAGTTATTGAATTTATCTTTTGTTTCTCAGTACTGTTTTATCTCAAATACTAATTGTTTTCATTTAAATGCTTTGTATTCATTTTATTTCATATTAATTTGAGCTCTTGTTACGTTAATCGTATTTCTAAAACATCTATGATTTTAATTCTACTTTACAAGAAACATTGGCTCTTACTTTTAAATAAAATAGAAATGTCTTTAATTGTCTTTGAGTTCATTATACGATTAAGATATAAATAAGTTGTTTATCACCTTATTGTCGTCAATCATACTCGATCATTTTGATCCATCTGTAGTCGTCCTCGTCTCGCACTCCAGCGTTGGCTGTCTCTCTTCTCCTCTTGTTCAGCGTCGAATCACTTCTTCTTGTCCAGCGTCGTATCACTCTCTGGAACTCTCCTCTTGTCCAGCGTCGAATCACTTCTTCTTGTCCAGCGTCGTATCACTCTCTGGAACTCTCCTCGTGCTGTTTCTGACGTCAATGGATCTTCTTATGTACTGCTGTTATTATTTAAAAATGATTGTATTTACAACTTAGTTACATAGTTGTATGTAACTGGAAAATTTAAACTATTTACAAAAAATAAATACGCCGTGCGGACGGGCATAAGCTCCCGCTGCACCGTGGATGATTTAAGAAAAAGAACCACTGTAGCTTGTGTGTCCTATTTATACCCATGTCTTGGTCGACACCTGCAGTGGTACGAAATCGACATGTCAGAAACTGTCTCTGGATTCAGTTCCCCCACTCTTTGTAAATTTCGCTATTTCTTATATTTCTGCGAATTGCAGAGTCCTGTAAGTATACTCTTATACTTATCTTATAACTATTTTTACAACACATGTTCACTGTAATTTTTGACATTGCAACTTAACCCTTTCGATTTTTACACAGTTATTTCACTATTACACTCGTACGGTGTGTCACTTTCGCGTGGTTTTCGTACACAGTATTTAGTAAATTTTATTACATTTTATTGTGGTTTTTGATTTTAATTCTTAATTATAGTTTATGAATAATTACAGAAAAACAGTAATTGTGCAATTATTCATCTTGGGGTGGCAAACTCGCCTGCATAGACCTGCGTTCACACACACTAGCAAAATACTGGTGTACACACTTTCAGTTACATTTGTGTGTGTGTGCACGTCGATTCAGGTCGAAACACCTGTTCATATTTTTGTCTGAGCCAAGCTTGCAATCCCTGACATGCTTATTTCTAATATATTATTAATTATTTACAGTTTATTAGGTAAATTTAAATTTTTATATTCAATGCTCAGTACATCACTTATTTGTACTGTCGCAATATGTATATATATATATGTATATATATATATATATATATATATAATATCGCCTCCTTTCCGACTTAATTTTACATCTTGTGCCATTTTGTCAATGTTATATGTGGACAGACTTGCTTACTTTTCTATTAAATGTAGAAATAGATTTTACCATTATTTTTTGCCGCAAACCATTTAATCTTGTTGTTTAATCCTTTTTCTATATGAATAGCTCATTACAATTATTGTTAATATTTCGTGTAAACAGCAGAGAGATGCTAAGTAGGACATTGTCCCAGGTAAGATTGCATGGTAAATCAAGACTCGCGCGTATTTCTTCCACCAGTCGACGTCACGCGCCAACAACAGCTGATCGCTAGGTTAGCACGGGAAGCCGGAATGGCCCCCCCTGCACTATAGGTATCATGCACACTTGAGTCTGCAGACTGACAGCGTGAAGCCACTCGGGCAACTTCGTTACTGTTCGTCCACCGCTATTGTCTACTCTCTCGTCAACCCACACTCCACACTTACGTGTATAATGAAATCCACGTATTTTTATCCAAATCGGGGTTTTCCTGTGTGCATAGCGGATGAATTGAATATTAAAATGAATATTGATTGTGGTCACAGTTAAATATTAAAACATAACATAGAATTAATTTAACCATATTGTTGTACTCCATTTATTACCCTGAATTGTAGTTTTTGTTTTAACCTTTGTTTCCTCCAGAAACAAACATAATTTCACTGGCTCCCCAGATAAAAATGAACCTTTTGACTACATCGTCTCATTAGTATATGAAATATACGTTTATTAAGAAAACTTATTTTATATTGTTTTGCCGGTTTTTAAGTTCAGTTTTTTGTACTCACAGTTGTGGTAAAACTTCTCTTTACCTGTGCACTAACTTCGCAGGTTGGTTTCGTATTTATCTGGAGTAAATTTAATAAATTATTTTTGTTTCTGGAGTGATAAACGCTGAAACAAAATATACAATTCAGGGTAAGAAATGATATGATATGATATTATTTTGAATGATCATCACTTCTTTCACAGCACTTTAACAATTAATTACCATTAATAATTTAATGCACTTTCACTTGTGAAAAAACTTACTTTTTGTTATATCCTCATACGCACGTTTCGGAGTAGTTTGGTCCTTCATCAGTGAGGTATAAAAAAAATCTGCCGGTATGAAAAAACCGTTACAGATTACCAACGCCTTGACGCTTGCTTCATTGATACCTCACTAATGAAGGAGCAAACTACTCCGAAACGTGCGTATGAGGATATAACAAAAAGTAAGTTTTTTCACAAGTGAAAGTTCATTAAATTATTAATTGATATGATATGAATTTATTCTCAATTGTGTTTATTATTTATCTTCGAGAATTATATAATTACCTTTAGGCCTATACCTTTACAATCAACATTCATTTTAATATTAAATATATTTTTTCTCTGTAAACACAGAACTGAACCTTCTACAATTGCAGACGATAACAAAAACGATGACCAATCAGAACACAGGAACATTAGCTACTGATAAAAACCCCGTTGGGACAAATATAGGTCTATATGCAAGTGTGTGAACTAAGTCTGAGTAGCAGACAGTATGTGAATAATTGAAGTTTGAAGAAAAGAGCTGCTTTCTTATTTGCAGTAAGATTAATTTCTTAATTAAAATGTAAAACATCATTTATACTAACTTTTCCAGCAATATTAAAAATTAGGATAACTCACAGAACATTCTCACTTAATTTATTACGATTATACAGTAATATAGACTTACCGTACTTCTAGCAGCTTGTATGTCCAGTAATAGTAATGAGAGAGCGTTTATTCCTTTGTCCACCCAGTTTTTGTTCAGTAGAAGAACTTTGTCACTTGCAGGGTTGATGATGTTACGATTTAAGGCTATACGATTTTACAGCTTTCATAACTATATAATCTTTTACACCCAATGGCAGGCTTTAGAAATATTTGATTTACACTTTGCACAGAAGTCCTAAATTCTCAAAATAAATAGTCAACGCTACAACTAACAGGCAGCAATAGTCTCTTACTCGCTCACTCTTTTTTATTTTTCTAGTAATGTGCACATTCTTAAGGCATTTAAGTTATTTTTATTTTACACTTCCGTTCATTAAACAGAACAACACTTGAAGAATTCTTAACGTCAAAACATATTTAAGTTCACTTGGTTATTACACTTAGAGAAGTTTATAAAACTTTAAACAGTTACTAGTGCAACAACAAGGAGGCAGCAATAGCTTCTTGCTCGCTCACGCTAGGTTTCGATATTGATAACGACTTCTTTTTGGGCACTTTAGTTGAAAAGAGCCGTCGTTGTGGTTCAAACTTCATTTGTTTTTAACACGACGGTTCCGATTCCAGAGGAAGAGCTCGTTTGAGTTTCCTAGCCTCTAATGTAGGTATAAAAGGCTGAAGCAGTCTACTAATTACTTCGTCTTCAGCACATTCCATTTTAGCAAGAACGGTTTCAAAATGCTGTCTGAGTTTAGTCGTACTTTGCTCCGTGTCTTCTTTGGGTAAAGTATGTCTTAATTCCTTTATTATTGCCTCTTGTTTTGCAAAGTTGGGATGTTCTTCTATTATTAAAACTCCTTCAGAATCACTTTTTTGTTCTTCACAGCTCTCATTTATTTTCCTTCTGACTGCATGGATATGTTTGCACATATTAAATTTTATGGCCGAGTCGGGACAGCTGCACGCATAAGCATGAATACACACTTTGCACTCGGTACACCGCAGGTCGCATTTACAGTGCAGTTGTTGTTGTCTCTCTCCTATTTCGTATATCTCGTTTCTGCTTGTCGACTGCAATTTCCACAGAGTTCCATCAAAAACAATTTCTTCTGTAGACATTTTTAGTGACTCTTTGTGTCTGTAACGAAGGGCAGAAATCTTACTCGTTAATTTATCTCTGGTTAGGTAAATTAATCTGTCATAAAGCTTGTCTGTTACGTAGCGCATTAACGTATGCAGTGCAGTGTCAAGTCTTTTGGGTTTCTTCACAATATGCAGCTGGTCTATTTTGCCTGTAAGTAAACCAACATTATTATAAGTAAATTTTAATTACGATTTCTCAGCAACACAGTTTTTTATATAAAAGTCACGTTTTCTATAGGAAAACGTTCATGAAACTGTTTAACATAGGAAGTTAAATTTTTTACAGTTATTCTGCTAATAACATTTTTCTACTAGATTTATAAAAATGTTTTAAAAACTGTCCGAAATAAAAAGGTTTTTATTTAAAAAATATAAAAAATTTAGAAAATTATAAATTTTGTAAATTTATAAATTTATTCTAGTGCCATAACAACCTGAAAGTGTGACGATTAACCTGTACAAATTTCAAGTCTGTAGCACAAAATAGATGATCAGAAAATGGCATTTTAACATATATGGTCCCACCCCCCTTAAATTGACAAGACTCCTTTGAAATGTTACACGAACTTCACATCGAACACTTACAGCGCGTGTACCTAATAAAAACTGTTACACTAAAAATAAAATGACAAAACTTTAAAATGAAACATCGAAATGCTTACAGGACATGTATAGGTAGGTTGTACACGAATACACAGACACTTGAATACACAAAAAATTTACTCTTGAGTTTACGTATTTGAAGCCATGAACTTAATAAAATTATTGTGCTAAAATAAATACACAAACTTTAACCAAACGTTTACCAAACTCACATCTGACAACAGAATATAGGCGGGCATAAATGAGAACTAAGGTAGCCGAAGTTGCCCGAGAGGCTTCACGCTGTCACTCTGCAGACTCAAGTTCATGCACAGGGTCCCCCACCACTCTCGCCCCGTAGTGTAGTCTGATGCTCTAATGCTTCAATGCCCTCCCCCCCTTAAACAATGCAAATATTAAATAATTTAAAACTTATATAGCTCGTAAATCATATCCGTTATTATTTGTGTTTAATTAATTATTTATTATTTAACGTACCTGAAAATTTTACTGATGTTTTTATTTAATTTCGTGGCCTTTTTTCTTCCACAATCAGTTGCCTTGTATCTGTGTACAGGTCTCTTATTTATTGACTGCGTCGTGATAAATGTTCATGTCCTGGCATAACATGAAATCAAACTCATCTACACTGTTGTATTTCAATTTAAGAATGTTCACTAAAGTTTTCATTATATTATTTTCCTTGTTAAAGCCACAGGTGCAATGAAATTCTATGAAATCTTCTCCCATTTTAAATACAGTTCCTAATCATTCATCATTTGGTTCATAAGGGCTCCTCTTGAAGTTGAAAGCCAGTCTTGTTGTTTACTGGAGTACTTACTCGTTGGATGGCCGTATTCGAAACTTGTGATTTTTTTTCCCTTAAATTTGTAAGCCACATAGCCTACTACCGTCTTCAATAAATTTTTTTTTTTTTTCGTTTAAAACTGTGTGCCACTGTTACATTCAGTCCTCACAGTTTCAATAATAAACTGTGTGTCTGGTGAGTGCTCATTCTTCCTCTTCTGGCTGTATGCTGTTGGTCTCATAATTTTTGCCTGAAGCATAATTAACTGTCTTGTCAGTATCATATCCATAAAATGTATCAGCATTCAGTGTAATAATGAAGTCGTCGCGTGCGTATTTTTCAGTTAGTATTATAACAGTGGTTGTGACGGTACAACAGTCCGTCTTAGGATTTATTGATAAATGAGGAATAAATGTATTGTATTTGATATGTTTAAAAGTGGTTAGGTTAACTTTCCCAAATGCATTACATACGACGCAGTTTTGCCAGTACGAGTCGACTTCAAGGTCATGGCGTACGTGCGGTTATACACACATATTTGGACGAAGCCAGTTAAAAACACTGTTGAGACGTCATCAATCATGGAAAACGTAACAGATGTGATGCAGAACAATGGCGTCATACGTTTGAAACAATAGGATGATGACGATATAACCCTACCACTTGCATGAATTGCGCTGGTTATTCGCTCTCAGTCTTCAATCTACGTTCGATGCAGTAAAACACAACAAAGTTCGCTGGCAAAGTATAGCCGGCCAAGTGTTTTTAAAGTATCCAAGATGTAATTAATAGTGAACAGTTATCAGTATTTAACCAGCGAAGAAGCAAAATGTAATTTAAATTCAGTGAACCAAGGAACAGACAAACTGTAAAGTTCGGCCGAACATCTGCCTCCAACAATGGAAAATATCTGAGGAGAAGCAACTACCCCAGCATTTCAGGAAAGTTTAAAATTCTAAATTCTATCAATTATTCTGAGCTCAAAAAATTTATTAATTAACCATGTAACAGTAATTAATGTATGGGCATAGAGAGAGAGAGAGAGAGTGCATGCGTGTCAGAGAATGCCGGCATTTATGACTGTACAAGAAGGCATTGGTTTATGAATAATATAATCTAAACAGAATAAGTAAATTCAGATTAACGAAAAATGCTCTTGCTACAAATTAAGTACTAGAAAGAAGTAATAAAAAATAATGAGTAACTAATATGGGCGGAAGTAGCTATAGACGCCATTTTGTTTTGGTCTTATAAGACGCCATTTTTGGTTTCTATAAATGTAAATTATGCAAATTTATATATATTAAACAGAGCGTTTATGTCACACAATTGTTGTGAGAATCATTATTTCGCAAAATCCCAACTATTTCTGTGCTCTCGCTTAACGATACCTTGGGCCCAGATAAGATAACTAATGTTGGTGATAGAACCACGTGGCGAACCGGAAACTACATTGAACCGCATGGTGAGTACAGGTTAAATATGATAATTAAAAATATAAAATGTATCAAATAAAAGAGTGTTAATGAACAATGGCTACCTGAACAGCGACTTTATATAAAAAATTATTTTTTATATAAATAAGCCAGAGTACAGAAACAGAGTGGGTATATAATGATATATAACGATATATAACATAACACGTAAACATAATATTACGAGTGCTAGGTTATGTTGTTATTAGGTTAAGGAGATATAAAGTAACAATAAAAGAAATAGAATTTGCTTTTCTCTCTATTTAAAATGGCAAACGACAATGAAAATATCAGCCTCACTGTAAATGAAAGTCAAACAAGCATAACGGAATCGCAAATCATGAGCGAGGGTGTTCACTCAACACCAGTCACAATTAAAAAGACCAAAGATAGTGAACTAATGAAAATGATGCAATTACTGGTAAAAATAGATAAAAAAATGTAACAACCTAGATGATAAATACGAAAAACAAAATGCAAAATTTGATGAGGTAAAGAATGAAATTAAAAAACAAAATTTGAATTTTGATAGACGAATCAATGAGATAAATATAAGTTGTGCAAATATGCAAGAAAGAATCGTAGAAGCGATTGAGCAGGCGTTTGATAAACAGATAAACAGAGTGAGTAACATAATTGATAAGTTGAAAATGAGTACGGGGGTAGAAAATAGTAGAGAGTCAAATAAATTAAATGAAAATAAAGACGACAGGGTAGGTAGTGGGGAGAATTATGATAATAGAAGTAGAAATATGGTGTTAGAAAATAATTGTGTGAGTATTGAGAGTGGTGATAAAAGTATAATGGGAGTAGAATTTAGTAATGAAGTGATAAAAAGTGTTGATGAATTAGAAAGAAAGTATAAAGAGAATTTACAAGTAGAGGGGTTGCAGGGGTAAAATTTTCCCTTAATGTTGTAGTAGGGGGTGAAGAAAAGGCTTCACGTGAGTATTTGGAAGACGAAAGGTCTGCAAATAGAGTTCCCTGGATTTTTTGTGCACTTCATAGGTGGTGCAGTAATTATGAGTTAGTGTCCCCTGCATATATTGAGAGAGAGAGAGAGTGTAGATTGGTGTTATGGTGAGAAATATTTGGAGAGAGAGAGTTATTGTGATGAGAGAGAGAGAGAAAGAGAGAAATAGAGATTTTTAAAGTGAATAGAAACTATGAAGAATTTATAGAAAGGTTAGGTGGAGAGAGGAGTGAGAATAATAACAAGTACTTACCTTATATTGAAACTGAAGCAATAAGAGATGATATTATAAAAGATGATAATATAACTTACCGGAGTGTGACAGACAATACTAAAGGTGACAGGACCATACCCGATCATGACAAATTATATGAGATTGTGGAAAATTATAAAAATTTGAATAGTATGTACATTTATAATAATAATATAAGGTATCCAATAATAAATAAGTTATGTATACCTAAGATTAGATTATTATTTGATGATGGTGGATAAATTGTTTTTATTGTGTTATGAACATTTATATATGTGGACAGTGTTTTTTAAAATGGATTGTTTTGGGAACTGATTTATGGTCAATGGTAACAAAATAAGTTGGATTGTATAATTTTTTGTGTATTAATGTCCAGGTATTGATGTATTCTTTATGTTGTGTATTATATGTAATTTTATGGAAAACATGTATGTAACAGGAAGTCATAGTTTAGTTGATTTAATAATAGTTGTAACATTTTTTTGTTTTGGCTAGATAAAGGAGGAGATTAATTGTGAGATTTTAAATAATGAGTTAAATAATGGAAGATTAATTAATTATTGTTGTATAAAAAAGATTTGAAGGTGAATTTAAATGGTTTTATGAGATTTAGATTATATAAAGAATAGTAAACAATTGACATAAATATGTTTGTATAGAGGGATGTATTGTTATTATGAGGAGATAAGTGATGAATTTTCAGGGATCATATTAAGGTGAAAGGTTGTAAAAAGGTTTGGGTGATAATGATAAATAAGGCATATGAGTTAAGCAGAATTAATTTTAATGGGAGTTAGAGAGAATAAGAAGTTGAAATACCAGTAATACACAAAGAGGGTGTTAGATATTTTAGGGACACAGCGGTCAGTGATTATACGTAGAGAAGGTGAGTAATATGTAATTAAAGAGTAAATAGATGATGGTGATATTTTGTAGTAAAGATAGTGGTGTAAGGAGTGATCAATGTACGGCGTTGTGGCAAGTGATATAGTAGTTTAAGGGAGTGTTTGCCGATATTCCAGGTAGGGCAAAGGGTTAGGAATGTATATGGCCAGGTTGGGAACACACATCCTAGTACAAAGAGGTAATAGAGATTTTATTTAAAGAGATGAATGAGTCAAATAGAATTAATGTTGAAAGGGGTTAATAATTGAGAGATTGGTGTCATAATATGTAAATCTGGTTGTTAGTAGGAAAGAAGGGAGTAATGTTAGATAGATAAATGCCAATTGATAATAAATCGAATAATTGTGAATAATGGAGAGTCACCCAAATTAATTGATGAAAAGGTTAGATAGAGAAAATTCATAGTAGGAATGTAACAATCAATGAAAGGCATGTAACATGAAGGTTAATAATAAATTTGAAATTTTTTATAGAATCTAATGTCACAACAAATGATAATTAAAAGTTGACATAAAAGAATTGTTAAGAGTAAATCGAAAGTTCAAGTAGTAAGGTGTATCAATGTTTTATACAAATTTTAAATGTGAATTATTCAGTTAAATGTAACAATGTTAATGTTTAATGTTCAATGTTTTATTATGTTGTATGGTAATAGAGTGTGTGGTTAGGAGGTTACTACAGGGGTAGCAATGGTAACAAATGTTAAGTATTAAGTAAATGATGTTAATAATGGTATTGAACGCAAAAATAGTTCTGATTCTGTGGTAAAGAAAGATTGAAATCCGTAAAGCTGATAGATAAAATTTTAAAAGTTAATTGGTTTGCCATAATAAAAGTTATGTTTTGAATTTTATATGATAGAGATATAGGTTGTTGTTGCTTTTGCAAATTTAAGAAATTGTTTTACGTGTTATGATCCTAGTATAAGAGTATATATTTTTCTTGTAATGGAAAGAGTAAAGTAGTGTTGACTGGAGTCTAGTCTTGGTAAAGATAGTAGTGTAAAGGGAGAAGGACATCCTGTCATAAATCTTGTTTTGTGACGTTAATTAATTATTAATACATTAAATCATAAAATTATTTATCTTCCACTTACCTGAAAATTTTCTTCTCAACCCAGGATCCGTCACACAAACGTTGTAATGCAAGTATGATTACAAGGTTATATTAATAACGTACGCAACTCGCATTTATGAAAAGAAACAATTAAATTTTATTTTATTCTTTAAACCTTCAACACTTTATTTATTTACTTTTAAATTTTACTCAAAGTTACTCAAATTTCCTGCTGACTTAACCTTCGCTCCCTTCACATCATTAACAATAGCTCTTATTATTTCAAACATAAACAAGACCTTGAATCATTTTTATACAGACAAATATATATATTTCTTAATATATGACCCTAATTATTTTATTTTATTCTAGACATCCCAGTATGCTGCACACACAACTCTCATTCCATTTACCCTCCCATTATTTAATACCGCTCATTATTGAATTAAAAGGAACTAAAATCAGGAACCTGACTTGAGATGTCCCTCTCGTCGCCACATGCTGCACTAGTTATATCCAAATGTTTCGTTGGTCATATTCACTTTAAAGGTTTTCCGTCACTTCACTGGCTACATTTTAGATATCGATTCATTTTGTAAGTACAAGTTGACACTTTTTACCAAAAATAATAAATTTAGAAATGCGCGACTTCGTAGAGTTCCTGGCCGGGGAACGGAGTTAATTCAACTGAGAGCGAGAGTCACTAACCAATCTCCCACCAGAAGTTAGGCATAACGGAAATTACAATGCCTTAGGCGTTAAAGTCTTTGTCATCGCACATTCAACAAGTGCAACTCCCGTGTGTTAGACGTCGACGAAATCTCACTACCTTGCTGCACGTCACATAAATGGGCGTGACTTCTAATTATGTTTCCGTCGTGTCTAGAGCACATGTTGGAAAAATATCATCTCCAAGCCATATTGTTTTAGCTTCTCGGCGTCAGATGTGCGCCCGCTGGTGTTTGCGCGTGTCGCACAGTAATACAGTTCTTAGAATTGTATTGCGTTGTTGCATACTTGCCGCATTCCATCGTACAGCTACACCTTACCGTTCCTTCGTTGGACACAGCTTTTATTTAACACGTGGCTGGCCACACAGATGAAAACAAATTTATGATTTTTTAATAAAATAAAAAGCCCCTCCTTTTAGCCCCGTTACAGTTTGTTATTTGAAACTTAGGGGTAAGGAAACCAATGCCTCTGAACATAAACCAATGTAGCTAAGGGGAGACATATCAGTTGTGGATATGGGATTATACAAGGCCACTATTTTAAATTTTGTACTCAATGTTTCAGCGTTTGGTGATGCTGTGACGGCGGTCCTGAGCTGGCTTGCGTGTCAGAGCAGAAATGTTGAATGCCTAAATGGCCTTGCGGTGTTGGGATCTCACCTGAGAAGTCCAGTAAGGTCATGCAGGTACGGTCATCATCATTGAACCAAGGGTAAGTTATTGTATTCTTTTTTATGTAAACACTACAGGGGGTTGTGGTGCCATATCTGGGCTGATCCCTTTAGAATGTGTGAATGAGTCAATGAGAGTTTTATGTTTCGACATAAAACCTCTCATTGAGGGGGTTTTGTGACGGTACAAAAGTCCGTCTTAGGATTTATTGATACATGAGGAATAAATTTATTGTATTTTATATGTTTAAAAGTGGTTAGGTTAACTTTCCCAAATGCAATACATACGACGCAGTTTTGCCAGTACGAGTCTACTTCAAGGTCATGGCGTACGTGCAGTTATACACACATAAGCCAGTTTAAAAACACTGTTGAGACCTCATCAGTCATGGAAAACGTAACAAATGTGACGCAGAACAATGGCGTCATACGTTCGAAACAATAGGATGATGACGATATAACCCTACCACATGCGTGAATTGCGCTGGTTATTCGCTCTCAGTCTTCAATATACGTTCGATGCAGTAAAACACAACAAATTTTGCTGGCAAAGTATAGCCGGCCAAGTGTTTAAGTATCCAAGATATAATTAATAGTGAACAGTTATCAGTATTTAACCAGCGAAGAAGCAAAATGTAATTTAAATTCAGTGAACCAAGGAACAGACAAACTGTAAAGTTCGGCCGAACATCTGCCTCCAACAATGGAAAATATCTGAGGAGAAGCAACTACCCCAGCATTTCAGGAAAGTTTAAAATTCTAAATTCTATCAATTATTCTGAGCTCAAAAAATGTATTAATTAACTATGTAACAGTAATTAATGAATGGGCGTAGAGAGAGAGAGAGAGAGAGAGTGTGCATGCGTGTGAGAGAATGCCGGCATTTATGACTGTACAAGAAGGCATTGGTTTATGAATAATATAATCTAAACAGAATAAGTAAATTCAAAGAACACTGCAGATTAACGAAAAATGCTCTTGCTACAAATTAAGTACAGTAAACCCTCGATTTAACGGACTAATTGGGGCTGAGGGGTGTCCGTAAAATCGAAAGTCCGTTAAATCGCAAATTTTGTTTTTTGAGGATATATTTAAATCAAATAGGCCTAGAACACTTGAAATTTTAATACTATTAATATCATGCAAATACCGTATTGTTCCGAATACAAGCCGCACTTTTTCTCCTAAAAACATGGTCGCTAATTTGGCCTGCGGCTTGCATTCGCGAGCTAACGAAATTCAAAGTTATACCTGACTTCTGGCTGGACGAACGCTTTTGGTATCTATGAGTTGTTTACTGCCTAAGCAACAGCAGTTTGCCCGGCTGTAGTTAACTCTGGCATTATGATTTATGACTACAACCGAATGTTTTAACAGCAAACTGAAGAAAGAATAGGAAGATAAAGTGTAAGTGCGTGCGCATGCGCATGTGCTCGCACCCTTCTGTAGGCAGCAAGACAAAGGATGAGTAGAGGGGGTGTGAGTAACATGTTTCTAAATAACGGGTAAACTGCCAGTGTGGTTTTCTATTGTAACAGCGACAAAATCGCTTATCTGTACTTTGTTTTCATTCGGCGTTTTTGTAGTGCGTTTGCGGTATGAGTGATATTGTGGAGACTAAAGGCACGCAGTCAAATCAAATTAAACGTAACCCGTACGATGCGAATTATAAATTAATTGTGATACAAAATGTAGAAAAAACATGCAATCGCGAAGCCGCAAGGAAATTCGATATTGATGAATCCTGTATTCGACGATGGAGAAAACAGAAGGAACGACTTTTAAATGCAAATACTGCGTGACGAGCATTCGCGGGACCTCAAGTTGGGCGTTTTGTAGCAGTAGAGTCCAGCGTCTGTGAATACGTACGGCTTTTAAGAAGGCAAGGACTCCCTGTCACTAGACATGTTTTAAAATTAAAAGCTTTAGAAATAGCAGAAGAATTAAAAGTCTCCGGTTTCAAAGCCAGCTTTGGGTGTATAAGACGAATGATGCGGCGAAATGGATTTGCGTTTAAATGACGTACATCACTCGTGCTAAATTACCGAGTGACTACGAAGAAAAACTCCTACAGTATCAGCGATTTGTCATTCATTTACGCAAGAAGCATAATTATTCACTTGAACACATGGGAAATGCCCGAATTTTTTATTTTTTATTTACGTATATTTACGGTGGACCAAAAGGGAACCAAATCTGTAACAATAAAGATTACGGGAAATGAAAAATTACGTGCCAGTGTAATGCTTGCTGTATTAGCCGATGGACGAATATTTCACAGTGAAATAAGATATATTGATCAGTGTATATTGTTCAGTGTTAGTCGTAGTGATGTCTTCCACTGAACGTGTGCGACGCCTGCGTCAACGACAACGCAAAGACAGAGATCGTGAAGAATTAAATGAATTCTTGATGAATTGTTGATGAGAAAATTTCCGTGTTTCAAAACAAGAAACAAGAAGAAAAGAAAACGAAAGAATGCTGCGATAGCCAAGCAATATCGCCAGAACAGGAGAGTCTGCAGTTTATGCACATTATACGATTCAAAAGCCTAAAAACATTATCATGCTGATTTTTTTTTCTCTCCAAATTCTATCCGTTAAATCCGAAGTCCGTTAAACCGAGGTCCATTAAATCGAGGGTTTACAGTACTAGAAAGAAGTATTAAAAAATAATGAGTAACTAATATGGGCGGAAGTAGCTATAGACGCCATTTTGTTTTGGTCTTATAAGACGCCATTTTTGGTTTCTATAAATGTAAATTATGCAAATTTAGATATATTAAACAGAGCGTTTATGTCACACAATTGTTGTTAGAACCGTTATTTCGCAAAATCCCAACTATTTCTGTGCTCTCGCTTAACGATACCTTGGACCCAGATAAGATGACTAATGTTGGTGATAGAACCACGTGGCCAACCGGAAACTACATTGAACTGCATGGTGAGTACAGGTTAAATATGATAATTAAAAATATATAATGTATCAAATAAAAGAGTGTTAATCAACATGGTGTGTCTGTTCAGAAGAAGAGATTTAATTCTTTGACTTTCTGCTGTTGGCAATGGATGATCATAAAACACTCTCAGGCCTCGAATTTGAAAAAAGTAGAATTCCAGAATGTCTTGGTTGCATCTAGCAGACACTAAATAAAATCCTTATCCTTTGAATTGTAATTCTTTGTAAAGCCATCGAAGGCTATGGATAGATATAACAAGGCCTGATTGAAATGAGTGTAAACAAGACTTTCTAACTCTCATGGACAAACATAAAGACAAAGTCAATTTAAATCTTCATCCTGCTTCTCTAAGTGTAGGTTCCATAGGCACTTTTCATCTTATTAGTAGGATGATAATGGCATTCTCGAATTTAACACATTGAATCCAGCATTAACAAATTGAGATATTCTACTAGGCCTACATGATCCTATCCTGGGAGGAGGTACCAAAAATTCCAAATTTGGTGATCACCTCTAAAAAGATTGTTGACAATTGTATCAACAATCTTGTGTTACACCAAGTTCTGATAAAAGTTTCTGGTTTGGCAATCCCATGTCACCTGAAATCCCACTGACTCTACCATTTTAATAGCAACATTAAAAAGTTCCTTATCTAGTGCTTTGTCGAAACCATAATATATTGGTAGTTTCCACTTGCCAACTAATATTTTTATGTAGCCCTCGAAGTATGTTGAATGGTGCTGTCATAGCAGGTATCTGATTTGGTTTTCATTTCATCAAAGCGTAAAATCACTTCTTTCTCAATGTCTGTGAATACATTTACATGGGCTTTCAAAAAAGTGAAACTTAACTCTAAGAATCCTGGAAGAATTTTATTATAATTTTGCTAGAGAGTGGATGTTTCAAAATATCATGCTCAAAGCTCAATGCTTTTTTGGATAGCCTATGCACCTTAAAGTGTCTCTGAAACGCACGAGGTCTCTAGAAATGTCCTCTGACGAAATAAACACTACACACAAGGTAAATTGTTCAACTTATTGTTGAATAAAAAATATTTATAAACAAAATATTTTAATATTTAATTGTGGAATTGTATTACAGTAAAACCTCTCTAATTCGGATTATATGGGGCGAAGCCTAGTCCGAATTAGAGAAAAATCCGAATTATAGAATATTTTATAGAAATTCGTACTACAGTATGGTAAAGTGCCGTAAAAATAAATATTAAAACTACGTAAATATTAATGGAAATTTAAATTTATTGTACTTACAAAATGGATAACTAAATTCACATAAACAACAATCTTTCACCATCAATGTTTTCAAGTTAAGTTCGCACGCAAAAAGTTTATAAGTAATGCACACCTGCAATTATTAATGTACGTAAATATTAATGGAAATTTAATTTTATTGTATTTTACAAAACAGAAGAATAAATAATTTCACGATCCCAACAAAAAAAACTTCACTGACAGTGTTTTCACTTTAGCACACAAAGAGTTATGTAATATTAATGGCTGGTCCCTGAAGTTGACGGTTTTGATTCTTCCTGAACTGAAGCTACAGGCTTAAAAAAGGTTGAAATTGTAGACTGTTTTGCCCTGTTTTATTGTTTTTTTAATAATTTCTTGACGCATTTCTTTGATGATTAAATAGTATTTTTTAAATTCTGGGTCAGTGTCAATAAAGTTAATAACTGCATCGAGATTTTCCCGCACCTTGGAAAGTGTAGGCTTAGGAACATTATCGTCGTCCTCTTCATCGTCACTATCATCTCCAACTTCTTCTTTCTGACCTTGCATTTGATAGACGATCTCTTCCTCTGTTAAATTCTGGTAGCCTACGTCATCTTCATCAGCACCCAACCATTCTCTTATGTCTTCAATGTTGGTAGCTCCAAAAGCACCTGCATAATCTTCATCTTCCAAACCTTGCAGGTCGATCTCTGGCTCTTTATCGTACAAAATCTTATTCCATGCATTGCATAATGTAGATATTTTGATCTCATTCCAACTGTTGCCCAATTATAAATAGCACTTTTAATACTGTATTCCTTTATTTTTTTAAGAGTTTGTTCACACCTATTGTCCATTTCTTCATCGTCCATAAAAAATACCATGCATTCGTCGAGTTGTTTACGTCTGTAAAGGAGTTTGCAACTGAGGATTACTCCCTGATCCGTTGGTTGGATAAGCAAAGTCGTATTGGGAGGCAAGTACATAGTTTTGATTTTTCCATCGCTGCTAGTCAATAAATTACTGGAGGGATGAGCAGGAGCATTGTCTAATATCAACAAAGCTTTAACATCCTCTTCTTTTATTTTTAAAACATCTAGCTGGAATTTTCTAACCCCTGGCACAAAATTATGAAAAAACCAATTGCTGGAAAATTTCTGAGTAAACCATGCAGTCTTGTTTGCTTTGTAAATAACTGGTAGGCTTTCCATAATGTTTTTAAATGCTCTAGGCTTAGCTGATTTTCCAACAACGACGGATGTTAGACGGTGATACCCATTTGCGTTTGCACATAAGAGAGCAGATAGTCTTTGTTTATTTACCTTTCGGCCTGGTGTGGAATTGTCCATTCTATAGGCCTGAGTATTCTGAGGAATGGATCTCCAAAACAAGCCTGTTTCGTCACCATTATAAATTTGGCAAAGAAGAAGTTTTTCATCAGTAATTACTGCTTTAAGTTTTTGGCGAAACGGTTCGACACTAGAAACATCGGAACTTAAACTTTCCCCAAATATTTTCCGGTTTACAATGGAATGCCACTGCCGAAATTTAAAAAGCCATCCTGTACTAGCTTTAAAATCAGTTTCTCCCAATTTTTGAGCGAATCTTTCTGCCGCTGCCTGTAATTCTACACCTCTAACTGGAACACCAACTGAACGTTGCTGCTTGTACCAAGTGTATACAGCATCGTCAATATTACTGAACTTTGCTGCAGTCGTTCGTTTTCTTTTAACAATACTCACATTTGGTGTATCTTGCTTTAAAACAAAATTGGAAATTTTTTTCTGTCTTTTTTATATCATAAAACGTAGACTTACTAATTCCAAACTCGTTTAAAATATTCTGCACAGAATAACCAGCGTCTATTTTACTCAACACTTTCATTTTGTCTTCTAAAGTTAAAGTCTTGTATTTACCTCTAGCACTCATATTGTAATACAGTACTGTAAATTAATACTAAACAGTGTTTGAAGAAAATGTGGTTTGAAAAGCTGTACGCAACTAAGAAATAACTTCAGTACAATAGAACGCACACGAATACAATAACAATGATGCACAAACTACCAAAGCAGCAGTTGAAACTGGACTAAACCCAGTCGGGGTGGGGGTGCGTATCACACATTTTGCCAACATAACACTTTAAGAATTCCCTAAAGGCAAATGTTTTCACAAAGAATTCACAAAATTAATTTTTTTTTGTGAATTATAATCTTTTTTTTAGGGAGTCCGAATTAGAGAGGTTTCACTGTATTTCTTTTATAATATACTAGCCGATTTACACAGCATTGCTCGGGTTCATAATTTATTCATAGGCTCATAGGCACCTATTCTTGTTCTAATGTTATAGCCCATTACTTCTATATTGTATAATCTTCCTTATATTGTTACGTTTGCATTCTCACTGGAGGAATACTCTGTAGCGCACCTGTTTAAGAACATGTCATAAACTTTATTCTTATATCTGGAGAAGAATTCTGTTGCGCGTGATGCTCCTGCTCGATTTCTAACTCTGGGAGATGGCGAACAGCTAAATTAGTTTTCAATAAAATGTCTAGAGTACTTGCACGCGCTGCGTATTTAACTGTCGTTTTATAATTCATTGTGTTAATGTTGAAATAAGGTATTTGTTAAATTAGTGTCTCCTAAACTTATTCTAACAATACAATAGGCCTCCGAAGCCCGGGAAAGCCATTGACATGCCGGGCGAGGAGCTGGGACTCTGGCCCGGCTGTCCTTTGCAAGATCTGACCTAAGACTCACCGAGTTCCGTGGACGGATTCCGGGGAAGGCCCGTCGGACGACTCCCGCGCTATTCCCAATGCGGGAGGCTTTCACCTATGCCAGGATTCCGCCTGCTTATTCCATCATCCAGGCCGGTTGAACTCCCGCGCTAGGACTTGGTCAGAGACTTCCACGGGGTACGGAAGGTTCTCCGAAGCCCGGGAAAGCCGTCAACATGCCGGGCGAGGAGCTGGGACTCTGGCCCGGCCGTCTTTCGCGAGATCCGACCTAAGACTCCCCGGGTTCCGTGGACGGACTCCGGGGAAGGCCCATCGGACGACACCCGCACTATACCCTACGTGGGAGGCTTCTACCTATGCCGGGACACCGCCTGCTTTTTCCGGCATCCAGGCCCGTCGAACGCTCGCGCTAGGACTTGGTCAGAGACCTCCCCGGGGTACGGAAGGTTCTCCAAAGCCCGGGAAAGCCATCGACATGGCGGGCGAGGCGCTGGGACTCTGGCCCGGCCATTTTTCGCGGGATCCGACCTAAGGCTCCCCGGGTTCCGTGGACGGACTCCGGGGAAGGCCTGTCGGACGACTCCCATGCTATTCCCTATGCGGGAGGCTTCTACCAATGCTATGGCAACCAGAATGTATTCTATTGGGTTGCCATGGTAACCAGATCTAATAGTTTTTTTAAAGACCCCAAAGGATCGTATAGAAAAAAAACACCTGTCCTATGTTGGTTCTCCCGTTGCGTAAAATATTTGTGCCAAGTTTGGTTGAAATTGGTCCAGTGGTGTAGGAGGAGATGTGGAAGATCCCAAAGGATCGTATCGAAAAAACACCTGTCCTATGTTGGTTCTCCCGTTGCGTAAAATATTTGTGCCAAGTTTGGTTGAAATCGGTCCAGTGGTTTAGGAGGAGATGTGGAACATACATACATATATACAATGACTTTTATTTATATTAAGATTGTAATTCTTTATATTATATTGTTGTGTTTCTATAACACAGCTTGTTGGATTTGTATATTGTAACAAGTACAAACTTTTTGTTTGTTTGAGTTACGTCTATCAGATACTCTGACTGTGTTATTTTTATTTATTGTGTAATTCTTTAGTAAAAATAAACCACGGGATCCTTTGCCGTTTTTTATCTCCTTGCAGGTATTACAGTTCAGTTGTTATGGAGAGAGAGAGAGAGAGAGAGAGAGAGAGAGAGAGAGAGAGAGAGAGAGAGAGAGAGAGAGAGAGAGAGAGAGTTCCTCTCTTGGTGTACTGTTTAATCATTTTATTTAAACGCGCGTTGCATCAGCTGTTTTCAATTTGATAACCAGTTACAGGTTATGTTGGCTGTTGTACTTCATAGGCTACGATGTCTGAGCTAACTTTCTCACTCTTCTCTGCTATTCACCGGTTTCCTGTAACAAATCTACTATCTACAAAGAATAATACAAAGTGAATTCCCTAAAAGAAAGGTATTTATTGATTGAAATTGGTTTATTTTCTGGAAACTATTACATCCAGTTCATCGATTTTCAGATCGACTATTATCGAAATTACAACAGTTTTCGATATAAGTTTTTCTATAACACAACAGATATATTCAATTATAGTTATTAGTAAAATTAATAAATTATTTATCTCAGGGTTATTTGGGGATTCTTTGAGCTGTAGAAAGTCAGAAATGCTTAGATAAGAGTATCATACTTTACAATAATTAATATTTTTATTCTTAAAGTCTGATTAGAGGTGGGCCGATATACCTGTAATAGGTATTTTGGAACGATATTCTTGTGGAACGGATGTAACAGTGACTGAAAAGTTGAAATACCTGCTATTCGCGGCGACGCTGTTCCGAATCGAGACACGCCGCCCCCGCTGTTCCGAGTCGAGACACGCCCCCTACGCACCTACACAGACACACACACACACAAAAAGTACACAAGATCACGTAAACCAAGGCCAAATACTAGGCGTACAAAAATATCGCTGGAACGCAAGGAACAGCCAGTAACGCGTTAATTAAAATACTAGGTATTTCAAATACTAGTGGTATCACCGATACACAAGGAACAACACGTTCCAGAGTAACAGTAGTATTTTAGTAACACCTAATATTTTAGGAACACCTAGTATTTTAGGAACAGGTAGCATCAAGCATATTTCGAGTAGGAAATATAAGTATATAGTATGAGCCACTTTTTCGTCCTGTATACTTCATTCTGCGCAAAGAGACGAAGCTGTTTTTAATAAAGGAAATAATTCATCCTGCTGTTACATTTATTCTCGTGTGATATGCAGATATAGAATACAGATTATATGCTAATAAATTATATATTATACTAGTCACCAACTTGTAACTGAAATCGGTTGGTAAAATTTTATGTTTTTACTCAAAAAAACTTTATGTTCCGAGTAGTTAGTGAAATCGTATTTAATTATATTGAGTTATAACCTATAGAGTGGCTGATGTTGATAAGCTATATTATACTTTTTATTAATGTGATTTTAACTTCACTACACATCTCACGTAAATGATGAGATTGTTGTAATGGACATTTATGCACTTTATCTAGTCCTGTTCCTTCAATAACTGTAATGCATTTAATTTACTTTTGTTGTTGCTTATTATTTATAAGTTTTTATTTATGTATTTATATTTAATTTATTACAATTTGTTTTTTATTTTTATTTGTAAAATTTTGTTTATTCTCATTCACTCTTGTGTCTTACTGTTATGTTTTTATTATACGTTTCTGATGTTTTTTCACATTATTTTTTGTGGTATTATGTGTAGGCCTACTCTAAATTATTTAATTGCCCCGAGTTTCGCAACTGATTTGTCTAACCAATGTTAGTTTGTTTACTACTAGTGAAAACTTAAACTTCTCTTGTTTCTTATTTCCATTTAAACAGTAATAGTTAATAAAGTCACAGTGTAAAGTAACACTGTTAATACTTTTAGTTTCAATTTATTTCTTATAACAAATTATATAGTATAGGTTATATAATATCTTCAAATAAATACACAGCAAGTAGGTTTATTAATATATTAATAGGTTTATCTAGGTGAAAATAAACCTACTTGCAGTGTATTTATTTGAAGATATTACATAGGAGACCTGCAGGAAACTCAAAACGAGTTACTTACAAAGGATAATATAGGTTATGTATATATAGTATATAATAACAGGTATTTATACCTGTTATTTTTTGGAACGGTATTTTCATACCTAGTATTTTAAAATAACAGTTTAGCCCACCTCTAAGTCTGATTCAATAAGTTCGTTTTTTAGACGCCTGAGCGCAGACTACTCGTATTCATACCGATGGAAAAAAAAGAAACATGGCTGCTATGTAGTTCTAATGAAACCACGTGTTTACTGTTTTGGGTTAAATAAATAAAGTTTAAAATGTTCACACTAAGTTTTCTTATAAATTGAATGATGTTGTACTGGTTTCTAGTGTTCGTTACTAGGTGGTGATGTGTAGTTTTTTTAGTTTATTAAGGTAGGCGTTCTCACCAACGTAATGACAGTTCAAATTTTTCAAGCAAGCTGATGGTTAGACAATTTTTCAATGTTCTTGGATATTCCTGCATCAATTATTATGTTTCAATAGATGTCTCAGACGTAGTTTCTTATGCCGAATCGTTTCATTAATTTTGAATAGTGATTAGTTCAAACTGTAGTTAATATTTTTTTTTGAAAATTTGCTGGACATTATTCCTGTCATCTACACTCTTGAAAATCAAATTTAACAATCCTCATCTTGTTAACCCTGTTACTCTTAGTAACCAAGAAATTGATGAGTTTTTATTGGCTAACCTAGGTACAGTTTTAGTAAATAGGCTAGTATTAAGATATTATTAGTTCTTCCATTTTTTAGGAAAAATACTCCTTTATAAATTTTAACTCTAATTACATTTAATTTACGTAATGTTTTTCTTCATATGATTACATAAACTTAGATACTAGTATGTTATAATTTAGTGGTTTTTTAACTTAGTTTATTTCTGACTTTTACTTCTGTAAATGTATTACTGCTCTAGGCACTATTTTATCTTCCACCATCTCTTTACAATTTATACTAATTGGCAGTGATTAATTTCTTTAATTTCTTACATAACCCTGGATCCTTCAAACATAAACAAAAATAACATTTTACTTCCATTGATATTGCTTTTGTGGCCTGACAAAATAAAACTATAATAACTTATTACTAAACTTATTGTTTATTACTTTAGTTCTGTATCTTTATCACAATTTGTGATTGATGTCTTTTTTTAACTTTACATATATCATACTATGTTGCCACTTTGTATACACTGCACTTCTATAGTAATACTTAGTACACTGTTTTTCATTGCTAAAGTGTTTATTGTTTGGTGTAAAGATTATACAAATGTTTCATAGTATGATACTTAACTATCATTCATTTCTGACTTGGGGAATGGGGTAACTACTGACTTTTATTATTATTATTTTATAAAATAATAATAATAGGTATTTCTTTATTTTACTCAGTATTAGGCACTGATTGTGTAATGTTACACTATTTACTTTTAATAATTTTTTTTTGTAAATGAAGAAATTTATTTGATTTGTCTTTGTGAACCTGCAACCAGTCCTAGTTTTGTTTACGTTGTTATTGTAATATTGTGATGAAATAAAGATTACAGAAAAGGAAGGAGATAAACTAAAACACAAGCTGAACAACACTATATACGAAGCAGCAGTAAATGGCTGACTATTGCACCAGTGATGTAACTGATGCGGCTTGCTACTGTGCAACCGCCTCGTGATACCTACCATTTACTTACAAATACAGTACTGTGGTGGCCATGTGTTGAGTAAGGGTACCAAAACCAGTCAACAGACCATGTCTGTTCTAGAAAAATCTTGTTCAAAATATATGACTATAAAAATTCAAATATACAAACAAATATAAAAATTCACAAAAATTATATTAACAGCTACATTAGACAGGATAAACTCTGGTTTTCTGTGGAACTTTAGACAGTATATTTTATTATTTGACAGTGACATAAAGTAATTTAAAACAAAGTTTCACTTAATCTGCAAAACTATTTGAGGATCCTAGAAGCCGTCGGGTGAAAGTGACTGTAACAATTGATTTTGAGATAATTGAAGTCAAAGTTAAAGTCTGTTGTAACTTTTCCTTATTATTACAGTAGGTTAAAATTACAACATTTGGATTGTTTCAGACTAATATTAAGGGTTTCCATAATTTTGATGGAAATAAAATTGTTAGAAAAAATAAATTTTAATGCTGATTAGTTAGTGATAGTGAGTACTTGGAGCCTTAGCTCTTAGTGAAACCATGAGAAATTGAAATATTTGCACAGAAATAGATTGACACAATTATCCATTTATAGTACAAGAAGTGTAAAATGCAATACATTTTTAAAATTACACATATTTTAAAAATGCAATGGCTATCATTTGTGTCATACTTATTGTATGACTGGTTTATCGAAATCAGCATCCTAATTAAAGAGATACTCTGAAGTATCTGGGGTAGGTAAAGAAGATTCTTCATGTTTTTCCTTGATAAGAAAGGCTTTGGTATACCAAATAATGGATTGGTGGAACAAACTTCATTAGATTTATAAGGTCTACAAAGATCTAATTATATTTGTTCAGCAGAGACTTCACAGCTTCTACATGTAGCGTGCAAGCTGGGAGAATTAAAGGTCAGATCCCCATGGTAAAATTTGTGTTACAGGAAATGAGTTTTTTCAGTAACAGTTACTTTCTTGATATACATGCAATGTCAAGTCACTAAATATTATACTTTTATAAATGTTACCCCAATATCATTATCACACAACCACCACAATCATATATCATAACATGTAATATTCTTCCGTGTGCCACTCATCTCTGTTCTCTACTAGGCATACCTAAGTTATTCCAGAAAAATATACAGTTTCATCTTAATAGTACTTTTTCTTCTTCTGTGTCAGCTTGTATGTCTTCCTGAACACGTATTTGGAAGTAAAATGTTAATACTTAAATGTTATTACTTCCAAATATTTGGCCACCACAGTATTTGGAAGTAAATGGTAGGTATCACAGTAAACATTGTTACAACTGTTGAATTCTTTAAATTTATGCTAAGACCAATTTTTTTGCTTTTACCATTACAGTAGAGCGTCGATAATCCGGACTAATTGGTGTTCAACCCAGTCCGGATTATCGATTTCTCCGGATTTTCCAACATATACAAAAAATTACTACTTAAAGTATAAGGGTAGATGGGGTACTTACGAAAACTCAGCGTACTTAGAAACATCATTTTCACTCTATTTATTCCAAACACTTACACAAATATTGTATAAAACATTTTTTTAATCACTAATTCTGAAGAAATTTAATTTCGCAGATCTGAACTACGAAAAAAAGACGCCAATTTTTTTTTTAACAAGGCTTTTGGTGCGTTTATTGTAGGCCAGGTCTCTGAGTCTCTTTAGTAACAAAAGTTGGGTAGAAGAGCATTCGGGCTGCTTTTCCAGCCAAGACATTGCAGTTTCCAATGCGTTGAATGCATCGGCATTCCCGGCTGATGCCTCATCAGCCATGTTTTCATTTTCGTCATTTCGTTAACGTCTGGGTGCTCGACTTCAGCTATAGTGTTAGTTACTTTTTCATAATTTAAAATTTGATATACGTGGTCATTTTTATAACTTTCTAACCATTCGCTTACATCGTTTTCGTCGCAGTCTTCGAAACCTGGCATTAAATTTAATAATGACGTAACTTCATCTAAAACATTTTTTTCCACCCGTTATTTTACTATAACACTGCATAGAAGATAGGCTTAAAGAGATTCAGTAATTTGAACAAGCTTGCGCAAAAGTTCCCGATTTATTGGAATCTCGATTTTGATACCGCTGCCGACGAATCAAAATTTGCTGTGGACAAGGTCCGGATTTGTGACGTCCGCATTATCGACGCTCTACTGTATATAAATAATATGGGAAGAGAGAAATATAGAGGCCAAGAAGAGAGAAATCATTTAAATAAACGGTATGATGGACTTAACTTAAACAGACCGTGAAGAACTTTGTACCATCCTCTAAATAACAAGTCACATACTCTAAGAAAAAAAACCATTTACACAGGAAATCGACAACACCAATCCCACACAGCAATATACAGGATCTGTAATATGAAGCAGATTGAGTTCAGGCACCTGTCGAATTCATGGCACATCAGCAGAAACACAATAACTCTACACACATTGCCCCCCCTCCTCCCCAAAATCCGTTACTAAAGTCCATCCATGACACCTGAGCCAGTCAAATGTCATAAAATGTTACATAGGATTAAACTGAAATATTGTAGCATAAATGACTCTTTTCAGGATCAAAGAACAACTCAGACTGGGACCATGAACAGCCCATTAAAACTACCACACACACACACACACACACACAGTCTTATTCATCAGGTTTCTTTTCAAACGCATGTGCCACCATGATAGTTATAATTTCACAAATACATATCAGTTTCATACAACTCGTGTCATGATTTATGTTTTGATCATGTGAATCCCTTGTTGAGAAATATAGTGTGGAAATATAATAATAATCCACTAAATACAATGTGAGACCAAAATATAGCCCAGACATTAAAACAGCGTTTTTCTCCCTATTCATTTTCAAGTGTTTGATCCTATGAACTTTGTATTTCTGTAAATGCACATGAATACTAAAGTTGCTGTCCACAGGCCATCTAATGTCATAAAAGGAGGCATGTAAAAAAAAAGTATAGTGACGTTTTGAACTATACTTATATAGGGTTCATTAATGACAGAAATGTTCAAGCAGCTCTCTTGAGACTATTGTAAATTAATTGATACGAAAACACTAAAGTGTAACATTTAAATTTGTCCATTGAAACCAAGAATTTATATAAATTTATTATTATTTTAGAGACTCCTAGAAACAATTCGGACTTATTATTCTTCAGCGATAGCGTTCAAGATTTATTGAAAAAATTAACCAGAATTGATGTCAATGTAGTGTTTCGCAAGCAGATGGATGAAAAACATATGGAAGACCCTAAGTACAAATTTATGACTACAGAACAAGTTCAGGAGGTATGGGTTTTAATCATTTACAAATAATTAGCAGCATCATTTAATCTAAGATGTAATTATAAAATTTACAGTTGATCAGCAAAGTACCTGTTAAAAGTATAAAAATAATGAGCACCATTGATTATTTGTTTAGCAAATATTGAAATATGTTTGATCTAACAGTCATTCAGAAATGTATAACAACGTGGGAAAGGGTGTAATTTCTCTAGTAAGTATGTAAGAATAAAAGTTGATTAAGTTCTTAAAATATATAGAGGAACTGTGTATGATAACAGTAGTTAAATGATATATTTAATAAAATTGATTATCATGAAAAGGTTATGAGTCTGTAAAACCAAATTATCTGAAAAACAATTGTCTGAAATCAGTTTTATAGACAAACAATAAACTATTGAGTACACTCTGTTCAAAGAAATGAGAACTATAACTTCAAAACATTACAATTTATAAAACGTTTAAGATAAAAATTAAATTACTACACCACAGAAATCCTAATTTATTTCTCTACTTGACTGTGTAGTTGCAATTTTTTGCATTTTTCGTTGATTTACAGTTGAGAAAAATGTGCCAGAAGTCATATTGCTTTTTCACTCTTCAACCATAAGAACCGACTTTGTCTAACTATTGTGAAAATGTAAACATAAGAAAGCAAAGGATTGTGTATTATTGTTTTCTATGATTATGTCAAATTTTTTTCTTCTCCGTCAAATTAATATATTAAAAGTTATTAATTTTTTGTAAACTTCTGCTAAGTACATAATGGCTACACTTTAAGAAGTACTTTTTTGCACTATATTTGACAGGATAAAATATTAATGTCTGTTAACACACTAAAAACATAGTAAGTGCATCTATCTAATTTATATACCTTAATATTTTTACAAAGGTTTTGTAAAATATATAAAAACACTTGGTAAGTTTCACAAATTTTTTAATTAACTCTGACAGCTGTTTCGACTAACTAAGCCATTGTCAAAGAGGCGAATGAATGAAAATTATTAAACACAGGATGTGATGGAGTGTAGGTGGTGAACATCTGTTTAGGGCGTATCTGGAACATCTGTGTTGTGATGGTGAGGGGGGAGGTGCAAGAGACAAGGGAAGGTCAGGTGTCTTTAAAAACTAAATACAATCATGAATGCAAAATACAAATATCGGTATGGAGAACCATACATGACTTCCATATTCTAAGATTTATATTTAAAATCATTTTTGAAATGTAATATTACCATAGAAACTACTTCTTTCTACTTACTGCTTCAGCCTTAACCACAGTACTGTGGTCACTAACATATACCACCTCACGTTATCGCACTCGATTTTCACTGATGATGGAAGTCAATGGCATTGCCGAAACGTCTGGTTTTGTAGAAAACATTGGACTACGGCCAAATATCCCGGGAAGGAATTTTAACAAAAACTACTTCTTTGTTGCCGATAACGTTGTACACATATATATAAAATATATGCATAAAATTAATGGCTTGTATAAGTTAATGATTGATCTCCATTAAGTAGTGCTCAAGTTTCCAAAGTTTTAATATGATATCCGTAATTAAAACATCAGAGCAGGTTTACTGTGAATGAGGGTACACTGTGGACAAAAATTTTCAACATTTCCTATTGAGCGTTGCTTAGAGTAAAGCTGTGAATCTACAGTGTATGTTTCACAGAACAAACACACGAAAAAGAAGGAGCGCTCCGAAGTCACTCATGGACCCTCAGCATCTTGCAGAGGGTTCATTCCCTAAAGACGAAAAGTCTGTCTATGAATCGTTCCTCTGTAAACACGTGCAGTTACATTGCCCAGCGATCCACAGGAAGCAAATTGATGTCCATTTTTTCGGCTTGCACGCGTTATGTTGGTATGGGTTTCGGCACTTTCCATTTAAAAAAAGCGTGCAAATGTAAGAAAATAAACATGAGTGAGGCCAGAAATAACGTGAAATGTGTGTGTGTGTGTGTGTGTGTGTGTGTGTGTGTGTGTGTGTGTGTGTGTGTGTGTGTGTGTGTCTTACCTGCCTTTTTATTGCTGTAGGCATAATAATAAAATTGAAACGTAAATATTACATAACTGAGATATGCTTACCTGCCATGAACGATATATTATTTTATACATGGAGGAGTTCAGTGACATACACACGTACAGAAGTCATCTTCAAAAATACTAGAAGTTGTCCATGCTTTTATGTTGGCAGTGTAACTTACAGGAAGTTTTTTGATGTTTTTAAAACATCTAGGATGCAAACTTTTCCCGATAACTAAAAGTTTCCTTTTTTCGGTTCCCGTCATATTCGCACAAACAAAAACTGTAACTCTTTGTTTAGAGAGCTTCCCACCAACGCACTTTTCATTTGTAAATTTGAAAGTCTTATCTGGAGTTAATTTATAAAAAATTCCGGCTTCATGTCCATTAAAGATGTCTTCATCTTTATATGATCGTCTAATTTCTGGCCAAGTGTTATGCACCCAATCGCCTGTAACGTTCAGATCTACGCATTTTGCCTCACCACAAATTTTTGCAAAGGAAATCAAGTGTCGGGCCTTAAATCGATCTACCCATCCGTTGGAGCACGCAAAATGGCTGGCGCCGGCAGTCCTGTTACAGTGCTTATCGCTTGCATACAATGTATGTCTGTAGCCATGGGCTAGCGCGCGCGCACATATATACGTTTATATGAAATTTAGAGTAAAATATCTGAGAAATATTTGACTCTATAACAGAATAGTACAATATTTAGTGACGTTAAAACCGGGAATTTTTATAATGTTAAAGACATCAGTTTGACCGGACTTATGACAAAATAATGCTACACCAGAGTTGACGTAACAGCCGAGGCCGTAATAACCAAGTTCCACTGTATATATAAAGATATTAACTCAAACATAATTTACATTAAAATGAAAAAATTATAATTTTATTGCCTGGCAACAAAATTATTTTATTTTTAACAATTACCATTGTTTCAAAAAGTTTAAATAAATTTTCAAGTACTTTACTCTTGTTAAAACGTAAAAGGTTGCAGGTAAACTACCCCTTCCCCTTAACCGATCTTCACCAAAATCGAAAGTCCTTGAGACCTCTACAATTCAGGGACGTATGCAAAAAATTATTTGATTCTGTTTGAATTTGCGGCTGTTATCGTTTGCCATAGAAAATACGCTTGACAAAAAAACGTTGCAGGTAAACTACCCCTTCCCCTCAACCGATCGTCACCAAAAACAATAGGTCTTGAGTAATCTACAAATCAGGGCTGTATGCAGAAAATTATTTGATTCTGTTTGAATTTGCGGTTGTTATCGTTTGCCATAGAAAATACCCTTGTTAAAACAACGTTGTAGGTAAACTACCCCTTTCCCTTAACCGATCTTCACCAAAAACAATAGGTCTTGAGAACTCTACAATTCAGGGCTGTATGCGAAACATTATTTGATTCTGTTTGAATTTGCGGCTGTTATCGTTTGCCAAAAAAAAAAAATTTCCCTTGATAAAAAAAAACCGTTGCAGGTAAACTACCCCTTTCCCTCAACCGATCTTCACCAAAAACAATAGGTCGTGAGTACTCTACAAATCAGGGCTGTATGCAAAAAATTATTTGATTCTGTTTGAATTTGCGGCAGTTATCGTTTGCCATAGAAAAAAAATCTATAGACACACAGACAGACAGACACACACACAGACACTTTTCGGAAAACGACTTTTTTTCATGTTTTGAGTGTAGTAGAATCAGAATCTGCAATAATCTCGAACACGATTTTTTTTGCCATCACCATACTTCCATTCCTTAAGGAATATGGAAATAAAATTAACTAAACTAAATATAATCTGAATGTAAAATATAAAATTAACTGAACTAAATATAAACTGAATGCAAAATTTAAAATAATGATGAACATTTAAAATAATATAAAATAAACTAAACTAAATAACAGATTTTAATAAAGGGGATACACAAAATTCAGTCTGTTCATTGGTTAAATTTTTGTTATTTTTTATTGCTTTTTTAATTTCTAAAATTTCTAACAAATCCATTTTTTTACCTTTTTGTATGTTGTGGAGTAGTGTTATGTTTTTTGTGTCTTTGAAGTGATTGTGTTGTAAGCAATGATCTGCAAAACTTGTATTAGATGTATTGGTTAAAATCGCCTTCTTATGTTCAGAAATGCGATGTTTCAGAGCACGGCCTCATTGTCTGATACAAATAGCATCGCATTCTGCACAGTGTATTTCATAAACTCCATTTTTCTCCAGTGTGTTAGATTTTTCTTTATTATTGACTAGTAGTGAAAAAAGATTACGTTTGTTTACTGATACCATGTTAAGACCATGGTTTTTTAACCTATTATTAATCTTATCTGTTATACACGGAATGTAATTTGTTAAGTGAAATTTTTTGTTACCCTGATCTGGCTCTATGGAATAAAATTCTTTTAAAGTAATTTTCTTGTTTTTTTTTTTTTGTTTTGTTTTTTAAAGAGTCAATTATTCTTTTATCATAACCGTTATTTTGTGCTATGGCTTTTATAATATCTACCTCTTTATTGAAATTTTCTTTGGATAAGGAACTATAAGGAGACGATTAACCATTGTATGAAAACTGCTTAATTTTATGTGCCATGATGTTACTGATTGTTTATGTATAACGGTATCTGTAAAAGTAGGTTTTCTATATATCTGAAAACTAAGATTATTTTGTGACCTAGTAATGGTAAGATCCAAAAAATTTAAACTTTTCATATTTTCTGATTCAAGTGTAAATTGCACGCTACTATAAAAGGAATTAATATAATCTAAGAACATATGGAGCTGTCTATCTGTTCCCGTCCAGATACAAAATATATCATCAACATACCTTGCCCAATGAAAAACATATTTTATGTTGGGGTTATCGGATGTAAAAATGTTTTCTTCCAAAAATGTCATAAAGATTTCACTTAATAAAGGTGATAAAGGAGAGCCCATAGGTAAGCCATTTAATTGTTTATAGATTTTATTATTAAACTGAAAATAATTTTGTCCTATGCAAATATCTAAGGCCAAGAATAATTCTTTTTTCTGACCACTATTTGAGATTAAAGTATTTTGTATATGTGAGGAACAGATAGACAACAGGACATCTACAGGTATAGACAGAAATAAATTCTTAACATCAAATGAAACTAATTTTGCATTCAGTGGTAAATGTACATTTTTTATATTATTAACTAATTGTAAAGTGTTTTTAATAGCATACTTTGGGTTGAAGTTAATATATCTTGGCAGTAATTCATTAAGTTTTTTACAGACTTTATATGCAGGTGTAGTTACATATGAAACAACTGGGCGCATGGGACAATTAGGTTTATGTATTTTTGGTAAACTATACAAAACAGGAGCTTTTGGGTTCATCATAGTTAGCACGAAACTTTTTGTGTCTGAAAATATATTAGGGCCAATTTTTAATAAGTGACTTTATTTATTTCTGAAACTTATTAGTGGGATCATTTAATATCTTGAAATTGTCATTCCTGAAGAGAAGTTCTGTCTTTTCAATATATTCGCTCCTATTTATTATTGTAATCGTATTGCCTTTATCAGCTTTGCAAACCACTAAACTATTTGAATTAATTTTTTGTTTTAAACTGTTAACTATGTACTTATCTGAATCTTTTAGACTATACTTATTCTTTTTACTTTTTGATATAATGTTTGCACAGGAAACTAATTCATTATTTCTATTTCTGGGTTATCTAAATTACTAAGTGCTATTTCTGTATTTATACATAACATTTCCATGTCTCTTTTGTACCGTATGTTTGGACAATATTTCAAACCTTTATTTAACAGATTTAGTTCTTTCTAAGTAAAGTTTGTATTTGAGAAATTTTCCACTCTGTTATAAAATTTATTTACTGGTGATGACATAGTTGTTACTCTCTTACTGGCACACAGATGTTCCAGATATGCCCTAAACAGATGTTCACCACCTACACTCCATCACATCCTGTGTTTAATAATTTTCATTCATTCACCTCTTTGACAATGGCTTAGTTAGTTGAAACAGCTGTCAGAGTTAATTAAAAAATTTGTGAAACTTACCAAGTGTTTTTATATATTTTACAAAACCTTTGTATTAATATGTTTCACCAAGTGCCCAACGAGTCATCAATTAATATCGTGAAAAATTAATATTTTTACTGTTATTTAGTAGAACCGTCCCAGTCAATTCTGTACTAGGATCATTTTTTTATCGTGTCAAACGGGTCATTCACATCAGCAGGTGGGAGAGATGATACTCTCCATATTTAACTTTGTTATTGTGTAACATATAACTTAAATACCATTGTACATGTAGATGTGCATATGCACGCCATTTAAAAAATATCAGGCGGAATGTTTATGTATAGGCCTAAGTACATATTGAGCTCAGTTTAAACACATAAATGATTACGATTTTTATATTAAAAAACTTAAAACTAGACTCACGTCATACACAAAAATATGTAATTTAAATGTGAATTAATGAGGTACTATCCAGAGTTGGGGAATTTGATCATAAAAATTCCTTCCGTAACTTCTAGTTTCCATTGTCTCCTTCAAAGTAGTCCCCTTGGAAATGTATACGGTGATATGTTGTATAAGTGTATACATGCTCTCCTGTGATTTTCCTTATGTAGGCATCATTTTTCCCATGATTCCATGCATATCTGGAAGTTCTCAAATGTGTGTGTGTTAAGTACTTCCTGCATTTCTGCCTGGATCTCCTAAATCATGTTAAAACAATCCCTTTCAGCTGCAATTTTATCTTAGAAAATAGGAAAAAATCACAGGAGTCATTGTCAGGATATAGAAGGATGTGGAATCACTGTAATGTTTTTGTAAATCAGGAATGGTCAAACAATGAGTGACATGTGAGCAGGCATGTTTTCTTGGTGGAGAAACCAGATGTTGTTCTTCCACTTCGCTGGGCATTTGCCCCAAATGGCCTCTCTCAGCTGTTTCAAAACCTCACAGTAAAATGTGCTGCTTACAGTTTGACCATTGCCATGACGTTTGCTATGGTTTCTTCTTGTTGTTGATTGGCCAGAATGCTGATTGTCATCGACAGATGTTTGTCTGTCCTTGAAGCATTTGTACCACAAAAAGGTTTTGCTTTGGCTAATGGCATTGTTTCCAAAGGCTTCCTGTAGCATAGTCAGTTATATCAGTTGAAAAGAAAATTGCCAAATCACTGAAACAACCACACAAAGTTGCACTAAACAAAAAAAAAGTGCTGTCTCAGCTACCAATCGGCACGCTGATTCAGGAAGCACACTGCTTGCCACATGTAGCTGTGGAAGGGCATACTTCATCCAGTTCGTGCATGCTATTCAAATTCCTCGACCTTTTGGGTACCGCCTTGTACTTCACGGGCACAAGATCTTGAGAAGAAATACAAAAGTGAAAACAGAAACATTACCATATATCTGCGCATGCACATGCATACACGTACATACATATTAACATTGAAAATGGTGCGTGATCGAAAATGGGAACCGGTGAGTTTCCATAGAAACTACTTCTTTGTTGTCAATAACGTAGTACACATATAAAACTTCGCTTATGAATGCAACTACATTTAACTTATAATCTGTACTTTGGTAAATGAAGAATGAATTCATTGATTGGTGAATGAACATAAATATATATATTTTTTAGATTTATTGAACCATTTTCAATGCTCTTCTCTGTGCAATGACTGTAAATTTTTATGTACATATTGTTACGGGGGTCTACTTGCTCGTCGTAGGTACAGTGGAAACAAAATACAAGACTCCAATTAAGTCACTAATTACTAGCTTTAATTTTCACAGTTAAACAGTTAGTAATTAACAACACAGCCTCTACAACAAATCAAATAAAAATTGTTCACACACCATAAAATGTTAACTAATATTAAAACACAATTGTATTACAATATACCGCCCAATTATAAATCACAACACTTCACTATTAACCACTTGAACGCACAGAGTAATTTTGCCCGATGATAACTCTCAAACCGCACTGTAATTAATCGCGACTAATACTGAACTGAATGTCGTTGAGTACTGGTGTTTATACTGCCCTAAATTACTAGATTATTCCATATAATGCGTGTTAGCGCCAGTATGAACTACGTAATTAATTGCGGCCTTGACATAGTCCGCACGGCTTCGAGAAACTACTTGCGAATGCGTCTAGAGTCACGTATACCACACACATTAGAGCGAGATTCTTCTGGCACATTCGACAAACACTTAGATTGTTCTGTGATGTCGTAACAATATTAATAAATGTTAGGAAATTAATGTACATCAATAGCAGATGTTTTTGAAAATGTAAGGGGATGTTCAACACATTAACAGAGTATTAGATTTTATCAGTTCTGCAAGAGGTAGCTTTTTATGCTTTGTCATAAAGCATATCGCTTCATGAGAAACATCTCATACATATATAATAAAACATGAAAAATCATTAGTCATTAATTACATTCATGGATTAACAAAATGCTACAACCTTGATGAATGATCATGTTGTTTGGAAATACTGTATGAACAACCATGTTAATTGTTTATATTGAAATTAAAAACAACAATACATTGTAATTTATATTATGAAAATGAAAATATGAAAACAGTGGGTAAACCTCATACACATGACAGGAAAGTAGTAGAGTGCACAGTACAAATCTAACAAATAAGTAGAACAACAATAAGTGAATTTGTATATCCTACATGAGTTCATAAATTTATAACTAATAGGCTTGTTTAGTATTTAGTTCTAATGTGCTTGAAGCAATTATTTGTGGTGTTGGTTGACATAAATGTGAAAGATGTATTATAAAAAGACCTATGCTGCAGTGTACATGAGTGTGAATTCCCCTCACAACATATTAATTGTCATGTATCAGATATGTATTAATTAAAAAGTTATGCAATGTTACAAGTATTATAACGAAAATTCCACATTACATTACCATGTACTCAACACAACTATGAAGTGTATTACACCGGCCAGGTCGCAGGATTTTTTTATTCTCGTTGCGTCAAGTATATGTAGTTGCACAATAATTAAATAATTTTCAAAGAGGAGTGAGATGTTGTTGACATGAAATAATTAATTAAAACCGTTTCAAAAAAATCATTCTATGATTTATTAATATTAATAGAAAATATGCAAATATTAAAAAATTCGAATCTTAGATAAATAAAAATATTTTCTTTTATAAGTTTACACACATACAATGTGACCTTCTATGCTGTTCATGACATATAAAATAAACAACCATATAATCTTACTAGCTAAACAGACATGCTAAACAAATTATGTAAACCTTTTTATTTCAGTGTGTCTGACTTTGACTCAAATTTTAAATAATAGCAACTCATTTACAAACAAAAATAATATTCAATCTCAAGAATAAAATTCATTGTTGCTCTAAAGAAAATAAAAAATATAACATTTACTTCCAAACTATTATTTATTTCTATTGACACACCCAAATTTTAATATACAACAAAAGATTAGTATTTTTAAATTAAATTAAATTATAGTATTTTTCTTGTTAAATTAAATTATTTTCTTTAAATACCCTTTAAATGTATGCACAGTAATTATATTTAAAACTTTAAGTCTTTACTGTTCATATATAAGTTTCTTTTTGAGAGTTCTTTTCACAAACAAAAATATATAATTGTTTATTCATCACCTGCATACTGCCGACGTTACCGTTGTGTGCGTGTGTCCGTGCGTGCGTGTGTGCGTATGTGTGTGTGTGTGTGTGTGTGTGTGTGTGTGTGTGTGTGTGTGTGTGTGTGTGTGTGTGTGTGTGTGTGTGTGTGTGTCCTGAATCCTGAGAATTTGATGGTGATGTTGACGATGATGATGATGATGATGCTGTGTTCTCTGTCTCTACGGTTTGTTGTTTGTGATGGTCCAGAGTTCCTCCATAAGTCTTGGTGTGTGTGGTAACGGTTCGATCAGTCAGCAGACCAGGAGCGCGACATTGTGTGAAGATATCTTGAGTCTCTGAGACCGCCCCAAAATTGCCGGTGGTATTTATATTGGACGGCAGTCTGACAAGTCCAGGACTGTTTTCGACCTGTTAGATATTGTCACTATGTGCAAAGCGTTCTTTTAATTACAAATCACTTTTTGGTTCATTTTCGCGATTTCGTAAACATACTCGTAGCATGAGCGATATCATTGTTTGCGTCATTTTTTTCTAGTCACTCGCGTTTAAACACATATTAATTACTATTTAATTACACTAGTAATTAACATTAAATTACCTGGTGTCTTTATTATGCAAATTTCTGCAGTACTTTTACATCACTATATTCGTTAAAAATTCCTTAATGTAATGGTGTTTTTATAATTGGGGTAAGTCTTTATTCACAGGTTTAAAACGTATTAATTAGTTTATTTTTATCTGGTTAAAACCTGATTACAGAGAATTCGTAAGCATCACCCCAATCTTAGATTCTTGCCTGTCATAGCTTGCGTTCACACACACAAGCACTGTATTCACTCGCGGGGGCAGGTGTATGCTTTCTGACAATTCTTATCCTACATAATTTTGTTAAAAACTGTTCATCATATTTTTTCTATGCTAAATATTTACAAACATACCGCCCTGGGCATATATGCAAATATATGTATTGTTGCAATTACTAATAGTTATGTATTTCTGACATTATTGTAAATTACTTGTAATAAATATTTTGCTTAAAACAAATTGGAATTTACACCTTGTAGTGTTTTCAAGTAACATGATAGGACAGTACACGAAGGTACAAGAACAGCATATTTAAGGTTACAAGAAGAAATAATGTTTAATGTATTCCTCCCCTCCACGTTTATTGACTCCTTTGGCCACTATCATTTGCTTAATAGAATGGTTCAAACCTTATTTTCTCTTGACCAACCATCAGGATATTGTCTTCTAACTCTACTACACCAGTAGCCATTCATAATGTACATCCCAAGAATCACGTTATTGACGATATCTGCAACAAGTATTTGGTGGCTAGATGTGAGGAGATCCAGGTGTAAACATATATCAAGCTTTCCTAATACTTCGATAAGGCTTCCAGTTGCAGTCCGTGTAGTAAAAGAGTGCTTTCAGGGCACACAATGGACACTGTAGTACTGGTGTCAGCTGAAATGTAGCTGGCTTATTTTCAATGACTCCATTAACAATCAAGTTTCCACTAACCTTGTGAAGCTTTACTCCTCCAATTAGTGTATTTGTATGCTTCTTCCTGATTTTTATACTCCCAAGAATCTGCTTGAAAATGATTTCATGTCTCATTTGTAGATGTAAAAAATGTGTCTTTACATTATTCAAATTTTTTTGGCACTCTTGACCCTTTAAATTGTTGTTCCTGAATCATTTCTTTTCTACTCTTATAACACAGTGTTAGTGAGTTCTTGACTACAGTGTGGTGACATAAACTTATTGATTAGGTGAACTCTGACATGGTATCTTCATGCTTGTGAATAAGAGTGAGTTATTTCGGTGCGTTGCCATTTGCGACACTTGCTCTTCTGTCTCTGACCCCACATATAAACATCTGCACAGCAAACCATATTTGTAAATCCTGTGATGCTTCAGGATAGGGTAATCAGTCTGTTACAGTCTTAAGACCTTCTTCATAATGCTGTTGTTTTTCTCTCAATGATACAAACTGCGTATTGCACAGATGCACACATTCTGGCTGACAGGTGTCACTTTCTGTAGTAGTTCTGCAGTGAAATCTTTTAAAGCAAGTGAAATTCCATCTCTTTCTCTGTCCATTGGTTTGCACTTACAGCAGCTCAAATTGTCAAAGGTAAGTCGCCCAGTGAATGCTTCCATCAAATTTTGGGGAATTGACATGACCCGGCCCTACTACAAGCAGTCACTTTCTTTGTTATCTTATTGTTTGCATCTTTCCATGTTATTATTGACACTGTCAGTTTAACTACTTGTTTTGAAGCATATGGCTGTGTTCATTAATTCTTCAACTTCAGTTCGTTAGTTTTTTTATTTGTTCTTTTATATTTGCAGTTGATACTTTTGTAGCTGATGTAGAATATTTCATATCTGCTATAGGTTCTTTTACTGCAGTAGATATTTTTATCGGCACTGATTTTCCTTATGTGAGACAGATTTTACACTTCAGACAGTCTTACCTTGTGCCTATTCTGATCATCACATAATTCACCCAAGTCACCACATAGGTGGAACAACTCTGCAGCAGTATGCTCTTGCAACTGCTTTTGTTCCTGTATCAGTGCTTTTTATATCTTCCATATCATGCTTCCATTTCTATGCTTGCTGCGTATGTTCCTGTTTTTATCCTTCCTCTGATTCAAGCAGCCATAATTACAGCTTCCTCTGATATAACAGCTGTCTAGTTTCCACTGGTAAAGGTTCTGAGTTCTGCTTCTGATCACCAGTTGTTATGCTGCTTGCAAAATTATTGTCTTCAAAGAGTCAAACAAAATAATTGATCTCCAGAGAATTTGTTTCTCAAACCTTTAGTTTCAGTATCAAAAAAAGCAAAGACACATATAACAGTTCCTTGTACTAGTGTATGGCTTGTTTAGTGTCTTCTTTAAAATGGTTTGTGTTCTTCTGAGATGTACATTTCTTTCAATGACTTGATATTGTGTTTGTGCATGTGAGTGAAACATTTATTTGTTTGTACTCCTCACATATAAAACATGCATCTAAAACTGGTTGCCACTAAAATATATTTGTTTAAAAACATACTTAAAACAAATATTTATTGTCATCTGAATAATTTTTGATCAACAATAGAATGCATTATTTTATAGATAGTTCAGTCTTTAAAAATTTGATTTCATTATGTTGTAACATCACAAGATGTCACCTAACCTAAGTGTATGTTATCAGATTTTATAAAAACAGAACAACCATGTAAATAGGTATATAATAGTAGAAATAACCAAGAAAGAAGAACGAAGCAGAAGTGCCACATGAAACAGTAACCCAAGGGCTGTTTGACACTACAACTAGACTGAGACTAAAACGAACTAATGGACAGAATAAATTTACATTCAGCTGTCAATTCAGTAAATAGTTGATGCAAACCGAATGTCATTTGTAAACAAAAATAAACTAATGAGCAGTTAAATACTGTGAAAGCAGAATCAGCATTTTGCTGATAATAGATGTGACAATGACCAGTAGATTATGAATGCCAAAACCAATGTTAACAATGGCTACATAGTGAGAACTAAGATGTATTTCAACATCAAATATACCTGTTAGAAAAGAGAACTATTTATAAGAGAGAATCTTATACAAATAAGATGTCTCCACAATTTACCGAATTGAGAACCAAGAGGCATTATTAAGGCCAAATTTCAATGTAGGCGATATGCCTTAGCAAGCTTAGACCAAACATTAGTCAGTAAAATGGCTATCGAGGATTATCACAAGTGTAAACTAAAATGCACAGAACTATGGTTATGCCTTGACATAACAAAAAATGTTATTAAAACAATAGGTTTAATCATAATTTTAATTGTTAAATAGTAGCTTAAAACAAATTAGCGTGAAACGAAATGTCATAGTCAGTAGGATCATTTATTACAATGTATAGAGTTAAGGTGTACAAGTAATGTTCAGCAAAAAACATCAGTACAGCATTAATGGTGTTCGCGCATAAACATTTGATTAATAAAATGTTATGTGAATACAAGCAAGGTTAACCAAAAGTGTAAAATCGACGACTCATAAAGAGCAGACGACAGTAAGAGTAATGTACCCGAACGTTGGTTTTATAACAATGTCGGTCAAAGTGAAAGTAATTCGAGAACGAGTGATATCAAATTAAAGGAAAAAGAACAATCTTTAATTTGATAGTAATATTAACCCAATCGCAACTGTATTTAGTGCGGGAGAGATGTTAGCATCATTCTAAAAATGTACATCGGGAAACTGTTTATGAATAATAACAAGAACGACAACTAGTTACCACCACGACATTTGACGGTTAGAAAAAGCCGTTATCAACTGTCAAAAAGTGACACGTCACACCGACCCACCTACCAAAGCCAATCAGAAAATTAGTTAGTAATCAACATTTTTACCTAGAGCCGATCAAAGAGAGGGGTATATAAAGGCAAAACAGCGAATTTTGAGACAGACCTTTACTAACTAGCATGCAGCACAGACGTGTGCCCGTCATCTCCACGTTTTTTAATAACACTTAGCGTCAGTTACATAGTACATTGGAACCAATAGTTCAACAACAAGAAACGACTACTTCGAGTTCATCCACAACCAACAACAGTGATTAAGTGCAGTTTCATTTTAATTTTGTGCGGGAATAACGAACAGAAAATAATTTATTGTTATTATTCACGATCCATTTTAATCAGAAGAGGATCGCATTATTCTGTTCTTGTGCGAATTTAGTGCCGAAACCCAGTAATCATTATAATCCGATTACTTAAGTGATTAATAAGTTTTAATTAAATAATTAAAACTCAGAAGGTAAAAGTGCAATCATTACTAATCTTGATCTGAGTGCCATAACCTGTACTTTTTGCAACAATAACCTGTACTGACGCAAAACACAAAAACATTATTTAAGATTACACCACGTCTCGATTTATTATACAAATTTGTTATTAGTAATTAAGCTATATGTTAGTTGTAAGGGTTCTCACTTGATAAATATTGTCACTAAAAAAGCAAGCGTTGATGAATCGCGCGATCTTTCAACAGATCGTTTTTTTAATTACTTTGCAAAAGTAACCTAAAACTTGGTTGATCAATTTTATATCAAAGGGATTATTGGATATTGTGTAGGCATAATTGTTTTCTTTCGTGTCTCAAAGAATTCACTACTGAGATTATAATAACTTGCATATTAAAAATAAATAGTATCTGGACTTAACCAGATTTATAATTCATGTTCTGAGCAAGCCGTATAAGGCATATAATAACTGACTTTTAATTGTACAACTTTGTACTACTGAGATTATAATAATTTTCATATTAAAAATAAATAGTATCTGGACTTAACCAGATTTATAATTCATGTTCTGAGCAAGCCGTATAAGGCATATAATAACTGACTTTTAATTGTACAACTTTGTACTACTGAGATTATAATAATTTTCATATTAAAAATAAATAGTATCTGGACTTAACCAGATTTATAATTCATGTTCTGAGCAAGCCGTATAAGGCATATAATAACTGACTTTTAATTGTACAACTTTGTATGTTTACATTATATTTATTTTTTGAATTCACTATAAGGGTGTAAATAAACCCATTATTAACAGCATCACCTGATTTTGATTTATTTCTATAGGATAATTGAATATTTTCTTTTAATAAGCTTAAACAACCTTCTGTTGTGTTTAACATATTGGAATAGCATTGCCAAAAGGTGGTACTCAACTATTTTAAATTTTCTAATCATCCAGTAATATTGTGCGTGGGTTTTACACGGGATTTTCCCGAAATAAATCCGTGTGGCGCCCACTAATTAATAAACAAGGTAACATAACCTTGCAACCAAAGGGAGTTGGTGATTGTAAGCTGAGTTGACAGTTTAGTGAACTTCTAGTAAACACAATCAGGTACGTAAAAGCATATGTTTGTTTATGATATTGTCCAGACTTTACGAGACGTGACATACTCAGACTACCTGCAACCTGGAGAAGAAGTTTCTACTACCAGTTTCAACCAGACGAGAACTATTATCAAGCAACCAACTGCTATACTTCATGTTTTAACTTAAGTTAATCTAGCATTTAAGTATAATCAACTTCACTATTTTATTTATTTAATACAAGGGAATTTTTTTTAAAAAACAAGTGAAAACCATTGTAAACACTGTGAGTAACTTTGGATGTTTTATTTTAAACTACGTTACTACATTGGTAACCTTCAATTAGAAACAATCATTCTCAACATTGAGTTATCTCAAAAGAACACTTCACACATAGTTGAACTTTGTTTTAACGAGACTTTTAATATTTTAACCACGAATATAAGTTTAAAAATAACAACTCTTTTATTTTACTTCAAGTTAATTGTAAACACACACGTTTTCATTTTATTACAAATAGGTTAGACCAACCGTGTGGCCTTTAAACGGAATTTAAAAATTATTTTAATATAATTACTATAAACAAATAAACATAATCAGTTTAAACGCAACCCCTAATAATCGTTTGGTTATAATGTGCATAGTAAAATGTTTCATGTTCAAGTAATTCAGTGTCTTGATTTGATCAGTAACATTTCCTTCATACTTTTCTATATTTTGAACTCTTTTCATTTTCTTGTTAACAATAATGTTCTAATTGACAGCGTCTGTTCCGCTCAGAATCAATATCTTAATAGCAATTCAAAGTAATAGCTGCATTACTATACAAGAATATACAAGAACTTATAGCTATAGCTTATAGCTTATAGCTGCAAGGTTATACAAGAACTTATTAATAGAACTATTAATGTTGTTATAGTCATGTGGTATAAATATAATGTGTAGCCCACATGAACCTTGTCGCCATGTAGACTTCATGTTTCACAGCTGTCTAGCAAGAGTAGCTAACACTACACATTGTGGAGACACTGCAATTAATTTAGTGACATTTGGAAGGTTTTAGATAACATTAAAAAGTACAAGTGACCTTTGCTGAGTGTCTAAACGTGTTGTGGGTACCATGTGTAGTGTACTCAAATTGTTATATTTGTCCATTTTAAGAAGATGGCTAAAATGTCAAACCTATTGAATTTATGTAAAATTTAAACATAAGCCAAGGAAACTCTATTGCCTCTTTTTGTTTCAGCACTGGGAATGATTGCCCAGCTGCTCATCTAAAAAAAATGAATAGCCTATTTCCAGTCAGAAGAATTTAGGAAGAATTTAGCCTATTTCCATACACTTAAATTTAGGAAGGCATGCAATGAATGACCCTCCTTCATTGTATAGAGTGTCTGTGTTGTACAGGTATAGTTTGCAAGCATTCCAGAAGTTTTTAAATTGCCAAATTAAACAAATCCTGACACTAAGTGTTCACTGTGTATATGTTTGCTTATATAATAGTAGGAGTTTGCCAGCATACACAAATTTCTCTCTGTTGGTTTCTCTATAGTATGGTAAACTCTAATATAAACCATGGGTAAAAAAACATCCTCTACTGCCAAGATGTAAATCTTAATATCTCAAATAACGTCATTAAAGTATATTGGGATGGCAGAAAGTTGATGAACAGGAATCTAAGTCAGCCATAGGCAATAATAGCAACAAATTAGATACAGAATACTGCCTTTTTTGTAATCTAACATATTTTGATCAAGGACAAGCTGGACAGAGGGTATAGACAGGCACAGGGACCATAATGATAACTTATGGAATGATGATGAAAGCCAGAGACTGGAAATCGGATACCACTGTAAACCAATCTCTAATAACAATCACCAACTAAAATACAATTTTAATGACCAATCTATGTGAAGTGTTATAGTCACAGATTGGCAGTCTGTTATAATTTCATTTAATTGGTGACTTTTAATATTTGTTGTATATAGTGTATTTGATAATTTTATATGTAGAAGACATGTTGTAATAGGAGTGTGAATGTTTTGTGAAAGTGTTAAATAAATGTATTGATTTTGCTGGCATTCAGTAATTTATTCCACACTTAAAAACCGTGCATCACTAGCGTATAGCTTGAAAACTGGTGTTTTATAATCACACTGTAATCACCATTCAGGTACATATGATGGTAATTAAAGAAAAAAAGAGCACTGTAAAAACAATGTGTAACAAATGAACCATAATTGGTCATTATGTTTTCAGGCTTTCAAAATTGCCATGAAAAAGGCCGAAGAAAAGTTGCAGATGCCACCAGTGGTTCCAGTACGAAAAGAAATTGATTATGTTTTTTCAAATGATGCTGAATTACAAGGATATGACACATCAAAGTATATATTTACAGACATCTCTTTTGGTAAAACAGACAGGGTAAGTACAGAAAATTAATGACATTTTACACCCGTTATGAACATACATTATATTGAACTCTCATCTTATAGATTAATTTGTAGCTTGGAGATATTTTGTCATATTAAAATTAGCTTATTGTTAGTAAATAATTCTTCAGTAACAATTAAATTTAATGAGACGAGTTATAGCTCATTAAAATATGCTCTTTAAACCATAAGTTTCAAAAATGCCTTTTAAGCCAATAATAAATAATTGAATGGGTGAGAAGAAGAAGGAAAAGATTTCACATTTTGTTGAAATTTAACTGAGATAGCCACCAACTAAAAACACAGTTGGTGTATAAAAAAGAAACATTTCTTTATGTTTAACGTAGTTATCAACAGGTTGAAAATTTGTGTGAGAGCTAGAAGGAAAACATTCCTGGAACAGAGCCTGTATTGTTTATTATGTTAAGTACAGTGGATTTTGCAACATTTAGATGTTTAGTTATATTTTTTTATCATTACAGACACTTGAATTTCTAAAGTTTGCATATAACAGACTACATTTTAAAAAGACTTAAAAAATTTGATAGTTTTTTTTAAGACAGTGTGTGTTTGGCATAACCTAGACAGTGAAATTAATCTTCAAGTAAATTGTTCACATAGGGTATTTAACATGCATATTTATATAATTCTTGTGTATATATTGTTTACAATTATTTTAATTATCTGCAGATTATATAATTTTCTTTTGCTGATTATCAGTATGAAATTGTCATGAATATGTGATGCAAAATTTGTATCAAATTGTTGGTGGTGCATTAAACATGCACACGCGATGGGCCTACTACTGACAGGCACAAGGCCAGTGTTGGCAGGTATGGATATTCAAGACACTGTTTTAATACTCTTACTGCCAAGTGCCAACGAATGGGATCATTTCAGTAGAGTACTTCCATGTAAACCACGTTTGCTGTTTTCCCATTGGATGTGATTTGTTAGCACCCTACATAAAGCTGGCCATGGCAGAATCAGGACAAAGTAAAATTCCCTATGATTATGATTGATGGACCTTGTGATTTGCTAATTGTCACTGTGTCACTGCAAATCACAGTTTCAGTGGGAACTTTGTCCTTAAATGGATATGTTGTGCCGGAAGTTGTATAATCCGGCGTTCAAGGAAATGCAAATCCTAGTTTTTTTTTCTTGATTCGGATAAGTGTCTAGTTATTAATTGGGGAGCGCGATATCGGTGGCACTGTTTCGACTGTGAACGCGATCTAGCGGGCCGCGTTCAGGTTTCGGTTCTGAGCACATGGCAATGTTCAGTTCCGGCCTTGCTTTCACTGCATAAACTACTCCGGCCGCCTTCCTCGGTTTAGCAGTTCATTTTTTGTGTGTCGTCTTCCTCATCTTTATGGCAGGCTAATTGTTTAAGACTCACCGGTAAGTGCATTATATATATATATATATACACATAATAATTTGGTTGTAAGAAACTTTAAATTCAAAACTTATTCAGTCCAGATGCGAACGTATAGAATGCCCATGGTGTCGATCAGATGTGTGTGAATACTGTGAGATATTTAATTGATGTTGTTTTATTTGAATACTGCCTGTAATTGTATTAACTATTGTTCATTCAGCCTTGTATAAAGACGTAACAGAATTGAGTAATTTAGTGAAAACTGTATCTTGTTAACTATGTATGAACGCACATGTGAAACCGGAAGTGTGAATATTCTTTTAAGTAAATCATTTAATTGTAAACTTTAAGACCGCCCTAGATGAAGTACTGTGTAAGTGTTGATTGTCTGTAGCTGATGGGCCTTTAAAGTATTCGTTATTTTGCAAAATTTGTGATCGAATGTAATGCCACGTGGGCAGGGTGCATGTCAAGATATGTTGCGGCTGGTCAAAGCCGGTGTGCATTCCTCATTATTGTGCCAGGTTATGAGTGAATGATAATCATTTATTAAAATATAAATGAAATACAAAATTTAAAAATTTTTATGCATTATATTGAGTTGGTTGGGAGCGTCTAGTTCGGTTGTTTGGTATATATGCCTCATACATGACAAGTGTGCAAGCATTAGTGAACAGCACATTAATCATTCCAAATATTTAGGGTTCTCGCCTAGAATGGAGATCTGACCACAGCTTGGTGTGCTGCCACCTTCACCAAGCTATGAACCACTGAAGCTTCGTCTGTGACCGAGGAGGGAGGACCAGCTGCCGCCAACAATGATGGAACCGCCCGCTTCATATGAGGTGATATAAAGTCTTTTTATTCTATCCTGGCCCGTGGAATATCCTATGGGAGGTGTATGTGCTATAGCAGTTTAACTTTATTCAGTGACATGGTTAAATCGAGGGTGTGTCGGCAAGACAATTTTGATGTAACTTAAACTTGATATTCTTCGTATTATTTGAATTAGCAGCCATCCTTACTATTTCTTTTATGAAGTTGCTAAACTGCTACAATTTTTTGTTCAGACAAAGCTTTTCGTCATCTCTGACATCATCAGGTCTTGAACAACCAGTTCATCATCAGGTCTTAAACTTGATAATACAGTTCAACAACTACAATTGTAAACTGACCTGTGGGAGGGTACCAGAGCTGTTTTCGTTCCGTATTATGGGTGCAAAAGTTGTAGGGGAGATTTTTTAATTAAGTATAGGGGCATCATTTTCGTGAATCCGAACCGGCTGGTTCGGATGTCATTCTTAGATTATTACTGGGGTTTTACATTTAATTATTTTCCTGCATACAAGGGCTGGGGTTTTTTTATTCTGTTTCTGGGTTGTCATTTTATAAATGGGTTTTCTATTCACAAGGTAGGCACCTGTTGGTGCCATTTCATGCAGGTTCTCTACGGGTCATATTTTGTCAAGTCAGGCTTGCTCTGGTACACTCATGCAGCCGGACGAATACAGCCTGTTTTTTTTTTAATATATGCACATGTGGCTGAAATTAACATTTTCTATTTATTTAAAGTCTATATATTTAATATTTTCAGATTATAGAATTTTACATGGAATGAAATTGTACAGGCGGTACTTATATTTTTGTAAAATATATTTTCTGGCCATTATATGCTAAACCTGTCTTTGTTAATTTTTTGTAATTGTCAGATTTTGTGAATGTTAGGCAGGCTGTATGTAGCCTTAATTGCAGTTATGTTTTTGTTACTATCAAATCCTTATGGTTAAATAATGACTTGCCATATAATTGGATAATTAATTATGACTTGACATATAATTAAATAAATGAATAATTTTTAAACATTTTACATTCTTATGGCAGACTTTTAGAAAAGTTCTGTACATTATATAGATCAACAAGTTTCACATTTTGCAGGATTAAAGAAATGTTAGTAGTGCTTTAACTTATCATTATATTTTTTTTTAATTACGAGCCATTCCAAATGTTTTCTAAATTTATGATGTATATTTGAATCTGACATGGAATTGTTACAGTTCTTAGTTAATTATGCTCGCTGCCGACATTATAAAAATGTATAAGGTGGTCTTGGTCGATGACATTAGTTTCCAATTAATTAATAGATACTGGCGGGTTTCAGTTATTTGATGTTTCTATATCCCGGGGCGATAAAGGAATAATATACAGGCAGGCCGTGGGGCTTTTGAGTATGATGGCATAATGAGTTGTAACTGTGATTTTGTGAAATTAATTGTGATGTTAGAGGCTGTTATGTGTTCTAGGGGTGGAGTGATAAATATATATGAGTGTACCTTTTTATAATGTCGAGATTAAAAAAGAAAAAAATTGTTGAGTTATGATCATGATCATTTCAGATTGAGGGGAATATATATATACAGTAGGACCTCCGTATATCGAATTTGATGGTTCCTAAGAAAAAATTCGATATATAGAAATTTCGATATACAGAAACCTGTTTCTTATTATTATTCGTAGGTTAGGAAAAGCACTGGAATTTGTTAAAAAAATCATGTATAGGCCTCCATACTATTAAAACGACATTTTGGTAATAAATAAATGAAAACCATAAGCATTTATTTAATAAAAATTACTGTATTTATTTAATAAAAAGTATTTAGTGTACAGTATTTATTTATTTACTTTAAAAAATTGTTTGTATTTAAAAAAGTAGGAACTTACGTGTTAAATGAGTAATGCTGTATTTTATTAATTGGTCGTAAAATAATTTCGAATGTCTTTCTGAACCAAATTTGATGCAGATTCCTCATAAAAGTGTTCACATTTGTTGAGTGACTGGAAAATATCATCAGGCACATATTCTTCCGATTGAAGACCTCGACGGATTGTTTCAAATGCTGCCATCATTTCTTTCTTAGAAGGTTTAGGAACTTCAATTTCTTCTGCCTCATTGTCTTCACCTAAATCTTCAGTATCTTTTAATGAACTTAAAATGTTATCGTCCGTTGGATATTCTGCAACAATAACGTCTTCGTCGACGGTGAAAAATTCATCGAGTGATATGTCTTGATCTATTGCGCTAGTTGACTGTAACTGGTTCCAACAATCCTCAAGTTGTGGCAGTGCAGTAACTTCTTCCACAACAGTATTTTGAGAGAAGCCAGCTTTTATAAAACAATTCTGTATTGTTGATTCTGCTACATAATTTTGCCACACCTTTGCTACCTCTGATATACACAGTCTGAGATTAATCGCATCATCAATAGGTTTGTTGTTTTCCAATGCAAAAATGAGCCTCTTGAGGATCTGTTTTCGGTAAAGTGTCTTATCAGTTTTTTGTCAAAGTTTACTATCCATTTCTCAAAAATCTCACTCGTCATCCATGACTTTTTATTGTATTCGTAGTCGGTTTCTAAAGACTTCACTCCTTTAAAACATCTTGGTTGCTTGCTTTTTCCGATCACCAACAGTTTATTGTTTTCTTTTCCGGACATATTGGCACACACGACAACAGTTATTCGTTCTTTACCTCCGAAGGATTTATCGTCTTTAAAGGTTAGAGTCTTATTTGGTAAACATCTGAAAAAAAGTCCGGTTTCATCCATGTTAAAAACATTATCTGGTTCATACTCTTCTAAAATTAACCTTAAAGTTGTAGTTTTCCACTGGTTACAGTGTGCTTCAGATACACTTCCACTTTCTCCCGAAATAACTTTTTCTTTAATGCTGTGACGTTTCTTAAATTTGTCCAACCATCCAGAACTTGCTTGAAACTCTTCGTGCCCCAACACTTTAGCATACTCTACCGCCTTTTCCTTTATAAGCGGTCCTGAGACAGGCATGTGTTTATCTCGCACCATTGTCACCCATTTAAGAACTGCTTCGTCCACGTCATCATATTTGCACGTTTTAGACCGTTTTCTATCTCCTCCTACATTTTCATGAGTTTTTAAAACAGATTCTCGATTCTTTATTATGGTTGACACTGTACTCGGCGGAATCAAAAACTTTATCGCAGCGTCTTTTTTTCGCATTCCACTATCCACATCTTTTAATAATGCCACCTTTTCTGCAACACTCAAAGATTTTCTTTTTGACATTACAGCATTTACGTTCTCGTGAACTCAAGAAAAAATAAACTCAAAACAAAAATAAAGACTGACTGAAACTGAGTTAACCTTACTCCTTAATAACGTACAGTACTACCGAATGATGAGATACTGTAATGCGCGGGAACGATTGTTGTAGATTGAGGGAGTGAGGAACACGCACAGTGTCACGTGATCAACTGACTAATCCAGACCGGTCTAACAGGTTTCATTTTTAGTCAATGTGGAATCACAGATAATTTTCCCCTCATTTCTGAAATTACAAAGTTCGATATATAGAAATTTCTTTTCGATATATGGAAATTATTTTATATTGAAATTTCACGGGACTTAAAAAAAATTCGATAAATGGAGATTTTCGATATAAAGAAGTCGATATACAGAGGTCCTACTGTGTGTGTGTATATGTATATATATATTTACATCCCGCTATCATTTAGACGTCCTTTCAAAATGCCTCCATTTTGGCATCTCCTTGAAATCGTGGAGTATACTTAATTTTCATAAAAGTATATATAAAAATGTGTGGCTTATACCCTGACTTTCATACTTTGATTTTAGAATTTATTAAGAAAAAATACACATTTTTTCAAGAATAATTTTTTTCACACTGCCTCCCATTTGGGCTCTTTTCAAAACCCTGTAAATGTACATCCGGATGTATAAATTTTACATTTTTTCGTTAAACTCGCGCTTTGTGCGTATGTTGTTGTTCGAAAAATCGCTAATCTGACTTCCGACAACGTTGCCGGTTTTAACTTGTTGGTGTCATTGAAATCTAAGACTTGCTGTGCAGAAGTAATGTGTGGTGTCTTCACTCCATGTGACAAGTTTTGTATTTACCCTTTAAAGTCTACTGCTGATTTGTTTTAAAACTCCTGTATTCATAAACAAAACGCCAATAGCAGTTATTCTAAATTTGATTCAACAGGCCTCTGTGTATTTTGCTTCTACTGTAAAATTTAGGTTTTGGCACATAAGCAGTGGCGCAACCAGGGAGGGGTTTTAGGGGTTAGAACCCCCCCAAAAATCTGGAAAAAATTTTTTTATCAACATATGTACATACAAACAGTAAGAACGTAATAATTAAACGTAATAATTATAGTATCTTCTTTATATGTTAATTACTATGTTCTTACAAAGTAACATTTTTACCATTACTAAATGATAAACTAAAATTCAGCATAGTTAAGTTTACCAGACGTGAATAAACTGTTCTTTTGTCAACGGCGCATGATATGTAATTGTCTTCGTTCTTTAAAAAAAAACACCAGTTTTCATCGAAAGCGTATCGTTTAGTAGCCTATATTGCTATATTTTCCGGTTTTGGAGAGTGAACTGGATCAATCTGGGTGGCCTGTCAACTTCAGTGCAAAGAAAAGTCATACATAGTTAGAGTCGGAAAATAATGTATAACGTGTACAAGTTTATTAAATCGGAAGATAAGGGAATATCAGAAAGAAAGTCATAGGAAAGGGTAGCTCAGGCATGCGGTGTGTCTCTAAGTAGTGTTTTATAATTGTTATAGAAGCATCCGCATATACGGCTGACATAAAATCTTTCAGTACTTCCCATAAAAAATGCTCAACAAAAGAAATACAAACTGATTTAGACGATTTTGACAAGTGTACTATTCAATTTTATTTACGAATATCAATTCATAGAAGGGGAAACACCAACATTCAAAGTAATTTAAACAATTTTAGGAGATGAATTAATTATAATGGTAGTGCATCTAGTCTGAACCACATTATTCGTCAAATACGATTTCGATGAAAACGTGCCAAAAGCAATAGGAAACTTCTAATAGCATAACAAATTAGAAAGTTAAAAGAAAATATATAAGAAAATTATGGCAATTCAGAGAATAACGGTAGCCCATAGTATACACAGACGAAACTGAATTCAACGTCAGTAAAAAAACATGGATAGACGCCATTCTCTGAATTGCCGTAATTTTCATATATATTTTCTCTTAACTTTCTAATGTTTTATTCTATTAAAAGTTTCCTATTGCTTTTGGCACGTTTATATCCATAAATGTGGATGAAAATTTCAATTAATAAATAAATCCACCTGCAACATCATTAACAAAAAGACAAACACGATTAACTGGTTAGTGAATTATGGGATTTCTTTAGTCCATTTATCTTAACCTGAGCTCTATTCACTAAAGTAAACCAACGTACAGAAATTTTATAATAACCACTGTTTTGGCAAACCATGGACATTATATTTTACGACTTCCACTCTATCATCCTGAGTTACTGATCTTAATCTTAGAACTGATTTAGGCAATCGTGAAGAAGCATGCTAAAAAAAAACGTGCATTTTGCATCGACAGTGTTAGAAACTTAGCAAAAAAGGAATTTGAGTGTATTTCTTTTATAGATTGCAAATCAAGATGTTACCATGTCATGAAAATTGAAAAGATTATGTGAGATCAGACCAAAGAGTGTATAGTGTAAAAGTTCTTTTCAAAATTAATAAATAACGGGATAGTAGCAGTGAAGACGATTTGAGTTATAATAACAGTGAAGGAAACATTAGTGGGATGGAAGAATTGAGCTAAGTATTTGTAATTGGTTGTAAGTAATTAAATGCTATATTACTTAAACAGTTTTGGTATAATTTTTTTATTAATATTGTCTCTCCTATTCTTTATGGAGAATTTACATTTTTTTTTTAAACACGCACAGTCATTTCACATTCGAGCCTGTTGTTGTTGAACAAATTAAGTTGCGAGTGTAATGTTGACTATATTCATAGATTTTGTTGTCCATGACGTGTCCGTTGATTAACTAATTATAAATATATCACTACTGACTCGGAATTATTTTTACTAATTTTTTATTGGCAAAAATGTTAAACTTTTACCTTGTAGCGTGAACTAGTTTTCGCTTATTACAAGTTTCGTCAGAGACTCATTTTTACCGATATTACTACGTTTTTCCCTGAATCGTAACATGTACACAAACTATTATGTACTCCAAAATATACAATGTTTGTTATGTCTAGGTTCGACTAGGAGATCTGAAGAAAGACTGGAATAGACACATGCCAAATCACTGTTTACAAAATAATTGCATAGGCCTACTAAATGTTAGACATTTTCTAATTCAGTGAAATCTTTGTATGGTAACTCTGTTGTATCTATTGCTTGTTTCGTCTTACAAAACATCCGTATGTAAGCCTACTGTTTATAGTAGTGTCGAAATAGAAATCAAAATCAAAACCTCCGTACATAGACTCGTCATTCAGTGAGAAGGCTAATATTTCCAAAAGGCCTTTCTCTACTCATGTGTATAACATTGTTCCCGCCTTATCCCCACTACAAAGTGTGCAACTGCTTCATGTCTGTTTATTTTAACTATATCATTGTATTACTATTTCAATAAAGTCGGCATCTACTGATTAAGTAATTTAAATTATTCAATAAGCATATGCAAATTAGTAACCCTGTGCTCAACATGATTTTAACTCATGATTCTTACAAACATTGTGTGTATGATTCTTACTCGTGCAGTATGTGTAACAGAGACCTTTGCTTCATTATAGGTGGAACGTACATGAGTGAAATTCTATGAAGCAAAGTTAATTTTTTCCTGTTCTTTTGACATTGGCTCCTTATAAGTTGCGTATTATCGTTTCCCCAGGAAAAAGCCCTGCTTGTAAAGAAATGAATTAGGAAAACCAAAATTGTGCACCTTGTTTCTAAATTTTTAAACCCCCCCGAAAAAAATCCTGGGTGCACCTCTGCACATAAGTAATAGTAGTATTATAGTGATACTACATGTGTCCTACATTTCACAAAGGTAAAAAAAAACGTGTTTTTACTGATTCTACGTATATGACAGGTACACGTTTACAAATTAGGAGTAGAAACAAAAACTCCGATATAATTTTTAATTTAGGTATCGTTTTGCAGTCTTTTTTGCAAAGAAAATCTGTAATTTTTAAAAATTAATTTCCAAAACAATCTAACCTTTCTCCTTTCTGTAATGAAAGCATTAAATACAGAGCACCCTTTCTTGCAAAGCCGATTTAGCAAGTTTTTGAACAGATGTTTCACTTCAAATCTAGATAAGGCCTGTAGATATAAATCCTAAAACATGGTTTTCGCATATTTAACTACGTAATATTTGCATGTACAATTTTCTTTATGAAAAAAAAAGCTGTTTAATGAATTTCTTGTTTCCTCGCCTCTTTTGGGCCTATAGTATACACAGAAACACAGAAAAGCTTGATTTTTCAAGTTTTTAATGAAAACTAGAATACAAGTAGTGACTCTCTATATAGGCCTACTGTTATCCAACATCAATTTTAATTTTCTATTGTAACGGTACAAAAATTGTAGGCTACCACAGTTTTAATTTTACTTTATATTAATTCAGTTCAAGTTTCCAATTGTTAACTTTCACCTGTGAGGTACCCCAGTAACCAGCAATGCACATTGTTAGCCTAAACAATTGCCCAGGCGTATTGCGTAACCGCCCAGTAAGCAGCAGTCTTGGTGAATCACAGTCTGCAGTTTGTCATCAGAGAGTGAACAGTAGTAAGCAGCATCAGACAGTAAAGTTGGTGATTTAAATTTAAACGGTGGCCTCGGGTGCAAGATAGGCCGTAATTAAGAGTAGGCCTATCTTTCAATGCATTAACATTGTTAAAAGTGGTACGAACAGTATAACGCGCGGTCATCACCTAAGTGCTCGAGCAAAATAAAGTCGGCCGACAAACTGTTATAAAAGTGTAATCGGAAACCATGATAAATTAAATAAGACGTAGTATACCGCGTCAGTGTAAAAAATTTATGAACTGTTGAAATAACATTGTGAAGTGACCAGAAACAGCTAACTCCATGAGGCGGTGATGAAACTGTAAGGAACGCCGGGGATGGGTTAAGTACTCTTCATAACACTAATAGAACAATTCCATAAATAATAAATCCAAATACTGAACTGTAATAACGGTTCGTGTGGTTATAAAACAAAAAATAACCATATGTGGCGTATCAATGATATTGAAAACTGTTATGTGAAACCCAGACTAATTTTTGATGATGGAGGTTGAACTAAAAAAGCAGTGTATGGACATTTTAAATACTTTAGTATATGGTAATGACCTTGCTGAATTTAGGTATTGATGTGTGGTATATAAGAAAATTATTACGGAAACCTGTAAATAAATGTGTTAATGTTAAATGTATTGTGTTAATAGTATTCTGTTGCAATGTATATTATAGCTTATGTGCAACATATGTTTGTAATGAGAGGGAAAGGTATAATAATAAATAATAATAATTGTATTCCACTAAAATAATGAACAAAAGGTATTCATGAAGCCTATTTTGTATTGTGTACTTATATTCAAAGTGTTTTAAATAATATAACTAAAGTTAAAATGTTTTTAGTAAAATGTTATTCAAGTAATTGTGGTGAATTAAAATTATATCTGATCTGAATTGGAATAAAAAAATTTAAGAGATAAATATGTTAACTAAAAGATTTATAAAAATTTAAAAGTGTAGTACAGGTGTTAGAGGTGAGGTAAGCAGAATGTTTAGACTGAAGGAGTGTTTATAACTGTGTTTATAACACACCGGTCTGGCAGACTATTGTTGATGTAAACAGGTAGGTTGTATGTTGTGACTAATGTCTACAGACATACTTGGTGACAATAACAAAAATGTTGTAGTCTGCTGAATCATTGCCAGTAGAAAATCCTATTATGTAATAAAAAAAATTAAGATGTGTTGGAATGAAGCTAATTTTTATAATGTAAGGAAATGACTTAATGTTTTGATTGTGAGACAGTTAATATTTGTGTGATAGGATGTTGTTAATGTAAAATCATTTTGATGAAATCTAATTAATTCTGGAACTGTTAATTAAATAAAAATTAAATTAATTTGGTATTTAAATTAATTGAAAAGATGACTTTTAATAATGAACTTAACTTCATTCATTTGAATTCAAACTGGAATTATAAATTAAATGCTAATTAAGGTAAATAATGATTAAAATATTCATTTAAAATTGAAAACTGAAGGACAGTTTGTGTAAATGTAATGTAATGTAATTCTGTATAATTAATGTGTCATTTTGGCTGGGCAATATTGCACGCGGAATATTATTTAGTTTATATGATTGAACTGCAAGTAGACTGTAAGGTTATATTATTATTTTAAACTAAAGCCAGTACTTTGCAAATAAAAGAACCAGTACTTTGTAAAGAATAAGCCGGTATGGCCAAGAGGAAACGAATCAGTTGTGGGATATGGTATAATGGAAGGCCTTTTTTTAATTTTTTAATTACATGCTATAAAGCCAGGTGAGACTGTGGCGGGTATCTGCCCGAGATTATGGTGTTGGGATCTCGAACAGAGAAGTCCAGTAAGATCGGATGGGTGCTGCTGCAGTCGCCAGACTAGGGGGGTAAGAACCCATGATTTTAGTAGAGTGTTCAGGGGGGTTGCGGCGCCATATCCTCACTGATCCTCTTAGGGTTTAGGCAATAAGAGCTTGAACGCCTCGGCCTTCAATCTCTTATTGGGGGGGTATTGTAACGGTACAAAAATTGTAGGCTACCACAGTTTTAATTTTACTTTATATTAATTCAGTTCAAGTTTCCAATTGTTAACTTTCACCTGTGAGGTACCCCAGTAACCAGCAATGCACATTGTTAGCCTAAACAATTGCCCAGACGTATTGCGTAACCGCCCAGTAAGCAGCAGTCTTGGTGAATCACAGTCTGCAGTTTGTCATCAGAGAGTGAACAGTAGTAAGCAGCATCAGACAGTAAAGTTGGTGATTTAAATTTAAACGGTGGCCTCGGGTGCAAGATAGGCCGTAATTAAGAGTAGGCCTATCTTTCAATGCATTAACATTGTTAAAAGTGGTACGAACAGTATAACGCGCGGTCATCACCTAAGTGCTCGAGCAAAATAAAGTCGGCCGACAAACTGTTATAAAAGTGTAATCGGAAACCATGATAAATTAAATAAGACGTAGTATACCGCGTCAGTGTAAAAAATTTATGAACTGTTGAAATAACATTGTGAAGTGACCAGAAACAGCTAACTCCATGAGGCGGTGATGAAACTGTAAGGAACGCCGGGGATGGGTTAAGTACTCTTCATAACACTAATAGAACAATTCCATAAATAATAAATCCAAATACTGAACTGTAATAACGGGGTTTAAAAGAAAAAGAATGTAAAAGAGTATGAATGAGAGAATGTCGCAAAGTACTGGTTAATAAAAATAACGCTATCATTAAGTAATTTTTAGAGTAGTTTATACGGGATGATCAAATATCTATGTAGTCTTGTTTTTATTGAACTTGTAGTGTGAAGATAAGGTGAAAGGGTATAATTCAGGCTAATAAAAGAAAGCCAATTTGTTAGCATACGCAAAATTTGTGTTAGCGTAATTATTTCAAAACTCAAACCCATATAACTTTTTCTGTAGCTGGTTTCGTCTGAACGACTCTGGACCCGAATCCGAAGGTAAGAGTAAGATATTTTAGTATTTGTCGTAAATCAAGACAGTTACACTATTAGAAAAAAAAACAAGATGGTTAAAATAAATTACATCAGAAGGTGCCATCAGGAGTCAATAGAAGTCGCGTAATCGGGTTTAGTAATCATCGAAACACCCTAATAACACTCGGAGTTATTGTATCACCTTCGAGTTGTTTTATGCTAAAAAATATTTCGCTTGTAATTTACTAATGGCAATTTTGTATCAAAAATACGTGTTGGAAATGTAAAATAAAAAAGTTATTAAACAATGTTTGACTGCTACATGTTTATGCCTAATAGGTAAGTTCTAAGCATGATTTGAATACTGACTCACAGAGTAACACTGATGACGTCCTCTGTTTAGTAAGTTGCATGCAAAACGTTCTCGGGTACTCAAGGTCCGTGCAAAATTAAATTTTGTAGGGCTAAATAAAACAGTTCAAGAACATTCTTCATTGTTACGTAGTTTTAATTAGCTATTACTAAACGTTGTCGTAATAGTACGACCAAAGTTGAAACCGTTTTTCATGTCAACATATGATAGAAGAATATTAAGAAAAGGATTTTCCACCAGCATAGCTTAAAAGAGTAAAAAAATATTAAGTATTGGTAATAAACTATATCTTATATACCCTACACTAAGAGTGCGAGATCTATCCTTCTCACAATGTAAATCATACAGTTGTCTTAATGACCTTGACGAGATAGCCCAAAAGAAAACGCGCTGCTATGTTGCGTTGTGTGATAACTGACTGGCATTTCAGGAATTGCTGTTTTGTACAATTACCTACGTGACACTGGTCAAATTCGAGAATGGAAACTGCATTTATAAAACAGGGATGCACGAGATAAAATTACGGGAATAATTACGCTACTGTTAGTTACATCATCAGAAAAAAAAGAACGATATATTGAAAGTGGTGTCAGCTTATACTCATGTTCGCGGTTTCAATAATTTTTTAGACCTTGTGGTCTTAAAAATTATCAAATAACTAAAAAATAAAGTAGCTAACACAATAGTTATAATAATATAGTACATAATTAAATAATTAAAATAATGGATTAATTAATTAGTTAATACTGTTGAATTTAAATAAGTATTTATTACAAAAATATAGAATAATACGATAAAAATGACTTTTCTTTTACAACGAAGCTTGACAAAAGACGAGGATCTTAAAAAACTTACTAAACAAGCAGGCGCGGATCCAGGGGTGAGTGAAGGGGGCACCCCCCCCAAACGCCTCAATTTTAATATTATAATCTAAGACATTTTTATACTTTTCTGCGTAAAAAATCACAAAAAAGTTGTAATAAGTTGTAATTTTTTAATAAGTCTTGTAAGGCATGTTGAAAATTAAAATATACGTTCAAAAATTATTTCTTTATATGATAAAATGGATTTTGACGTCTTTTCATTATTTTCAAAAAGCTCCGGTACAGCCGAAAAAGACAGAATTTCTGTTCACTAACTATTGTACTATATTTAAGGAGAAAATTATAGTGATAGCATAACTAGCATAAAGTAATTTGAAATTCAATTTTTATGTACAACACAGTAATTTATAATTACATAGATTATTGCAAATCAATATCATAATTTTTTCTATTATTATATCCTCGTACCGTTCAGGTAGTTCGGTTTGAATTCGCGCGTTTGCATGTCGAAATTATAACATATGCGTATGCGCTTTGCTATCCAACGGTCTCAGCTTCAGTCATACAGTTCACATTTACATTTGTTAAATTTAGACTGCGATACTGAGTATATGTTAGAAAAAACAATCATAACATCTTCATTATCACATTTGGATGTAACTTTTTTTTTTTTTTTTTTTTTTTTTTTTTTTTTTTTTAGGCGAGGTATTTAATTTTCTTCAAATCAAATACAGAGACATTTATTTTTTGGACAAAGACATTTATTCTTTAACTTACTCACTCAAGTGACAAAACTGGAACGTATGATAAACGATATGTATATTTCATCCAATTAAATTCTTTTGAAATTCCCTTTCTCGCACTAAAAAAGGGATTCTTTTGTAAATACTGTCCATTTTTTTGTCATTTCTGCTGAGGGTGGACGCCGTGGAAGTACTCGATTCCAGAAATTAGTTCCAGAACCAATAACCAACTTTGCTACAGTATTGGACAAAGGTGGAGACTTTGAAAAGCGTGCACAAAACAAATATCACCAGGAAGCTGTGATAAAAGGAAAATATTTCTTAAAAATTTACAAAAATCCTGAGCTATCCGCTACTGATAAATTACATACTGGACGTCAAAAAATCGTGAAAGAAAATCGTTCTCGATTAGTGCCTATAAATAAAAAGCATTATTTTCTTGGGTCGCCAGAACATTCAATTTTGAGGACCGAGACGATGGCAAACTGACAACTGGTGAATCTGATTCGGTCATAAATACTGGCAATTTCCGAGCTTTATTGAAGTTTCGGATTGATAACGGCAATTAGGTTTGAAAAAATATCTCGAAGAGTCAACATCTCGTGCAACATGTATAAGCAAGACAACTCAAAATGACTTGACTGATTGCTGTGGATGAGACACTTTACCTAAGAGAATCCAAGTTGCTCAAATTTTTAGTGTAATGTTTGGTGAAACGACAGATCTTTCAAACAAATCGCAATTATCACAAATCATTAGGTATACTGACGATACAAATTTACGTATCATTCATTCAATTTATTGATTCTGGCGCCAAAATGAATGAGGATAATGAAAATAATGGTGAACCGAAGTTGACTGGAGTAGCTATTGGAAACATTGTTATAAATGCTCTAAAAAAATGTAATTTAAATCTAAGCAACTGCGTTGCCATAACAACTGACGGTTGTAGTACTATGGTATCTGAAGTACGCAGAGCCGTTAAAACAGTTATGGAAGAAGCCCCTAATGCTGTTTTTCCCCTCCCTTGTTACAGCCATTGCCTCAATTTAAGTATTTTTCGAACATCCTAGGCTATTAAAAATGCTGTTTCGGCAATCCAAGAGACAATATATTTTTTAAAAGGTTCGTCCAAGAGAGAAGATGTTCTAAAACGAACATTAGGCCATAACTTTTCGGGGCTTCGCGAGACCCGCTGGATAGGAATGCATGATGGAGTACTCCAGTTTCGATCCGCTCTTCTAAAAATTATATCAGTTTTAGACTCAATAACTGAATGGAAAGATTCTGCAACAGCTGTTAAAGCTCGAGGGTTACGGCTGTAAAATTTTACAAAGACGCCGTAACAACTGCGAAGCTGTTTTTAAAACTATATACGAGGAAGTATATGTGGTATTGCTGAAGAATTGGATGTGGAAATAAGGATACCCAGAAAAGCTTCCAGACAACTGTTCGAGAAAATCATCCTACAAACGATATAGTTACATACCGGTACTATAAGCAGACGATATATATAACTTATATATGTATATAGGCCTACAGGCATTCGATAATTTGATTCTGGATTTAAAAGACCGTTTTCCTAAAGAAACATTACATTTCTATAATACACATATTTTCTTCTCAACGACCAAACCAGATAATTTCGATGAAATTATACATAACTTGGTAACAAAGTATTAGTCATTCTTCAACGAAACTGTAGATGTGTTTAAAAGAAAACTAAAAGCTGAATTGGAGTTCTGGAAGTTGCATATGGATAGAGAAGAAAACGTTGGTCCACACAGTTCATTAGATGTCATATCAAAATGTAATAAACAGATGTACCCTTGTATACATTTTTCTATTAAGCTTTTGGTAATGTTACTAGTATCTATAGCCATGGGCGACATTCGGGGTTGGCAAGAGGAGGCACTTGCCCCCCCCCCCCAATACTATCAAATAAATTACAAATCAGTGAACAGTAGCTTTGTACAGTATTTGACACGGCATTGGAAGGCTTTTCAAATCTAGTTTTCTTGCGTAGTTTAACTTATTCAAGCTATGCTATATGTAATGTAAAGTTAGCCACTTGGTAAACTAAAGAACTTCCCCAGGAATTATCACATCCAATGCCGGATTAACCATCTTGGGGGCCCTTAGGCAGCAGAATAACCGAGGCTCCCTCCAGATTATTTAATTTTTTCATATTTGTGTGTGTGCATGTGTTTACACACGTTTGTGCGTGTGTGTGTTTTTGTGTATATATGTGTCTTTTGAAGGGCTAGCAAAAAAATATAACCTCCGAGTGGGCAGATAGACGAGCAGAAAGGCGGGCTAGGAGCCTATCTTTCTGTCTGTTCGGAGATTAGCATTGTCGCTAACTCGCCTTTCCGCCCGTTCTGAGGTTAGAATTCTTGCTCACCTCCCCCCTTTTCCCCCGTTGGGAAGTTAAAATTCTCGCTAGCCCGCTTTTCACTCGTTCGGAGGTTAGAATTCGCTAGCCTATCTTTCTGCCCGTTACAGATTAGAATTGTCTCCAGCATGTCTTTCTGTTTTAATGCCAATGCCTCCACCGGAACACCGCCATTGATAATTCCTGCCTTTCTAGTCATTTCCTCAATAAAGGTAGAACGCCTTCACCTCGATTCGCTTGAAAAAAAAAAGGTTGCCGTCGTCGATTTTTGCCTCCCCAATCCCGTAGGTGAAATCCCACCTACAGCAACAGCAGAAAGTGTCTTTCCGTGCTTAAGATTGTTGAAATCGTGGCTACGATCTTCTATGGGCCAAGAAAGGCTCAATGGGCTTGCTTTAGTGCATGTTCATTACAATGAAAGTATAGACATAGTAAATGTAATTGATATGTATGCCGATTTAAGAGACCATTGTTTCCAGTTTACATTGTAATTATAGTATATTGTTAATATCAACAATTTTGTAACGCAAGTATATTTTACTATTAAAAGAATATCTTTTTATTATTATTATTTTAATTACTATTGTAATCTGCAGAAGTCACTCTTCCTTTTCTTACGCCTTCCCTCCCCCGAATTGACCACTAGCTCTAGTTCGCTCCCCCCCCAAAAATAATTCCTGGATCCGCGCCTGATAAGAGGGACTGTTAAATACTCTCGCAAAAACTGTCGTAGCTCTGTTAAATACGAGGTTGGAACACTTGCTCGAATGTACATGTCTTATCAACAAGTTGATAAAACATGCCTGCATGAACACACACACACACACACACACACACACACACACACACAGTAGCGGAAAACTGAGTCAGTGAGAAGGTATATGAACTGAAACAAGATAAGTTCTACTATCTTTAGCCAGTGTTGGCAAAACAAGAATTTCAGATTAGCTGTGGTTTGAAAGGTAAGTATACGCTTCAGAGGGGAAGCGGGAGGAGGGCTAGAAACGGACAAGCGCTACGTGGTGGCCAAACCTCGAACTAATGACGTATATAGTCATTTAATTTCCCATACTTGTGACGTCCGTCAAAATTTGATAAAATTGCTAAACAAATCCGTAATAAGAGTCAAATCTTTTTTTTCTCTTGAGTTGGCAATCCCTACATATTAGTAAATAAAATGGAGTCTTCAGAACGAAGTTATTGTTACTAACAGCCGGTCAGCCACGATTTTATTAAGGTTTGTAATCTGGAGTCCATATACGGAATTCATATGCACATGGGCTTCATCACACTGAATGTAACTTCTCAATGTATGGACGCAACTTCAACGTTGAATGTAAATATATATATATATATATATATATAGAGAGAGAGAGAGAGAGAGATGTATTATGTTCGACTTATATGTTTTTATGTCAATGTGTTATAAACAGGGGATATATATGTATAATTATGTGATTTTGGACATTATGGTGTATTACGGAGTTTTTGGAATTGTGATGCATGTAATTTCACATAATAAAAGCTGTTATTGTTGGTTACCAGAGAGTTTAATTGCAAGTCCCGTCTCACTGGACCCAGCGCATTTTATGCTTCTCCTAGGCCTTCTGCCTAGTTTTAAATATCCAGTGGCCCCTCTTTAAAAAAAATTATATAGTATAAACAAAAAATAAATAAAATAAAGAGGGGTTACAATGTTAGTCTGAAGGTACCAGCAGGATGTGAGGAATGAAAATGCTTTCACCCCTACTGGTACCTGTTATAATTGTTGTCTCAATCATTGTAGCCATTAGCTTGGTGACTTGCAGCCTTGTTCTTGTACACAAAGAAGGGGGCTTCAGGTTCCTTGGGCACATGATGGGAGAACCAAACTTCAGGGTAAGTTTATTTGGAGGCATTCCAGGAGGAGTAAGAGAATTGAGGAGTTCACAGCATCGCTGTCTTCAACTGTGTGGTCAGTTGGCAGATAGGTTCTTTCTTATGTCAACATAAGGTGTGAAAATTGACTGTCGATGCTGTCAACCATCTCACTCCACAGTAGCTCTCTCCCATAACCATATTTGCTTGAACATTACCGATGTCTGGATCTCCTCCTCCTCTTCCTCATCCTCATCCTCGGCTTGTCTTATTTAATATTTTTCTCACTGATCTATGTTTTTAATGGCATAGAGTAACGCAATAACACAGAGGGTGGCCAACAGCCTATTACCTTGCTTAACTCCGATGTTAAATCTAAATGATATACGTAGGATGTTCGCATTCTTAATTTTGGCTTTTGTGTCATGGCCATCTTCTTTAACTTCATAAGTTTCAATGGAATTCCCATATCCTGCATAGCTTCATAAAGTTTTACGCTCTGCACACTATCAGATGCCTGTCTGAAGTCCACACACAGCATCTGGAGATCTGTACCATGCTCATAGCACTTTTCTGTAATCTTCCTGATAACAATCAGATCAACCTGATAACAGATTGATCTGAAGTGCCTGTTTTTAGTCAGAAACCACATTGGTATTTCCCTAGACTTTTTTTGGCCATTTGTTTAAGCCTTTCATTGATTATTGAGGCAGTACTTTGTATACAGTGCTGAGTAATGTTATGCTCCTATAATTGTTACAATCCAGTTTATTTCCCTTCTTATAAATTGGCCATATTATTCCAGTATTCCACTCTTTAGGTATTCTTTGTTTTATCCAGACCATACATAATATAGTATGGAAATAGGCATAATACAGTATTTGTCTAGGACATCTACCACTGTAAATTGAATGATAATGTTTTGGCATGGAGCATAAGAAATCTCATTAATTTTATACATCCCTTGTTCTATTGTCTCTTAGAGAACCATTTCTTCATGCATGTAGTTGGTTCTGCTGTGAACAGTTTAACAACTTAAAAAAATTATATTTTTACAGAACAGGATAATTGTAGTACGAGAAACAGATGGAATATTACGAAAAGCAAAATGGGATGAAAGGCATCGTGCCAACTACATTTATTTTTCACGTCCTGGACTTAGTATGAGAGTTCCTAAAATGTTTCAACAAGACTTTTTGAAGGTATTTAGTAGTTTTACTTGTTATAAGTAATGTAGAATTAAGTAGTTGGGCACTATTTACTATTATTCATAATGGAAACACTCAGTGGTGTGCAGATTTTTCTTACTTGTGTTTGGTGAAAATTTGCAAAAAATATCATGTGGACTGTAGTACATTGTAATAGTTCTACATTTATATAATTTCAAATTTAAAAAATTGTCAGCTTTAAAATAAGCCAGACTTAAACTAATCTCAGTAAAATACAGGTATACAATGCCAGACTAATAATAAATGTGATTAAGTATTCTCTGCCACATACGAAACCAGTTTCTAACATTTATATGTGTGTTAACTTGCCTGGAAATTTAAGTGTTTTTAAAAATGTAAATGCAACTAGTGTAAATGTATGATATAGAAATTTCAGAAAGGTAGTTACATTACCACAAAAAGAGCAGCGTGCAGAATATTTATGAAAAGTCTAATATTGTACTGCTGTAAAACACACCAGTACATACTAAGGCCTAAATCTGAGTAAAATTGAAAAATTTATAATTTACAAAAAATATTGTCAGCTATATTGAGCATATGTTAAAAGCCTAGGACCAAGCTTTGGCTAGGTATAAACATTTGATGTATAAAAAACTAATTAAAACCCCAAAATTATTGTAATTATTTATAAAACTCATTAATAAGTTGAAATTAATCAGAAATTGTTTTAAATAACATGGAATTAGTTTAGTTACAAATTGTGTTGTGATAGAATGTCATAGAACAAATGGAACATATTTGTGAATAACTAATCAAGTTTGCCTATAGTTTGTAAACAAATTTTGTATTATAACAAATTGATAAATCACTCAATTGTGAAAATTAAAAGTAAAAGGACTATAACTATGTAAAATTCAGTAAGTTTAAGTATTTTTAGTGAATCCAGGACAATAATAATTGTTAAATGTGCGAAATTATAACAGTGATTGTTGGTCAGAAAAACATAAAGCTTTCTATTTCTGGAATGGTTAATTAGACACATTGGTGGAAAGCATCACTCTTGTTTTAACAGTCATCCACTGCAGACTTAACGTGAAGAAGTGAAATAATAATTAAAGTGTTCGGTATATATTTTAATTTATGCTATAAAAAAATAAATTTAATATTATAAGTGTAATTGATTCATGCTTTACAATAAGAAACAAAATAAAATTTAATATTAATGGACCCAAATCTATAAAAAGGTCAGTACAATATTTATGTAAAAGTACAACTGCAGATCTGCTTTTCTACAAAAGTTGCAAATTTCTGTAAACATTTACCGTAACGTGACATGAGTATTTCGATGCCATTGCTGAAAAATTCCCATCCAATGTACTATAACAATTCCCGTGCTGCATTTTGGTCTCCTTCATCAGTGTGATCATTCCACTTTGCAAGGGTTTCTTTTATAGGACCAAAAACATGAAAATCACATGGTACAAGTCAAGACTATAGAGGGTGTTCCCATTCCTCTCACTCAAAATTTTCAAGGAGTTTCTGCATGACACATGCAAATTTTTTACCATTGCAAATGATCAGAGATGATGCGCACACTTCCATGCAAAACACCCAGTTCAACCGCAGTTTTGTCCACTGTGATTTACATATTTGCAGGCAACAATTGGTGAACATGTTCAACATTGTTTTCCATTGTCGAAGTTGATGGTTTTACCATCCATTAATCATCCTCAGTATCTGTATAGTAATTATTTTTGGACAACTCGCTACATTTTGTGATGGCCTGGCATAAAAATGCTATATGACTGTACAATTCCCTCAACTGGCGGTGAATTTCAGTGGGCTTACAGCTCCTTGCCCACAAAAAACAGATCACTGTGTGGATTTCTAATTTGAACTCTACTTGCAAAAGACATAACATGTTTCATGACTAACAACGGACTAACGGTTCTGACCAAGTGGAATTGTTACTACCTCTGACAGAAACGGAAGTTTACCAGTGTTGCCAACAACTTTCATCAAAATATTTTTTTTAGCATATAAATATGGGTAAGTGCAACTAACTTTATGACTGTCCCTTGTACTTTGCATATTTATTTATTTTATACTTCCCGGTATATTAGATACCATCCAGATTTCATATTACATTTGTGACAACAGGAAGTTAACCAGACCATATATTCATGCCATGTATCAGTGTCTTCAAAAATTAAAAACAAAAAGCTTTTTCAATTATGTTGTCGTATTAACAATTTTAATTGACAAAATAAAACAAAAACCTGGTTGATATCTTGTTTGACTGTAACAAAATTAAGTAAATAATGATGGTATAGGCCAGTAAATTTCAAAATTACACTGTAAACAAAATATTAAATTAAAAAATCAAAAGTTTATTAAGAAGACATTAATTAATATATGTTGTACAATTGAGTATAACATTCTGAAAATATCTTAATTTATCTGTATCAATATTAACCTTAAATTTTGTTTATTTAAAAACTGTGTACAAATATTTAAAATTTTTATAATAGACACAAATTACTAACCGTGCCTAAAAATAATATCTTGAAGTATCCTGAGCATCAACAGGAGATTTCTGTCTGCCACTGTGAAGTTAAAGAAATGTTTATGAATACTATACTTTTTTTGTTGCTAGCCTATCCTAGAACGTGGAGACTACAAATTTATTTTAGACCATGCTTGTGTCCAATTTGAACCAGATGATCCAGAATATCACAGAGTAGTGAAAACAACATACGATCATATAGATACAAATCAGAAATTTCATAGTCTAAGGTCAACAAGACATTATGGGCCATTGGTATTTTATTTGGCAACAGAAGGAACGATTGACAACTTACTTTTAGAGAACTTACAATCTGACAGGTGAGTGTGTAAAAATGATTTTAAATGAAAGTGGTTAAGTATAGGAGGATATACTTTCAGTTTGAGGTTATACATTTAGTAAAATTAACTCTTTTATAATACTGAGTGGGCAATAAGTTGTCTGACAAAAAATGCATTTGTTTATTATTATACGTGTCAAATGATTTATGATGCACTATGAACTTGTGTCTTTAAGAACAAAGTTGTGTAATATACAATAGGCTGTCAATTTAACGGATCATGTTTAATGGATTTCATCATTAACAAGCAACAAATTTGCGTACTGGGTGTAGAATCTTGTTTAGAAAGTAATGAAAACATCATTAATTAATAAACACAATACAATTCTACCCAATCACATAAACTTTTCAACGTTTTCTGTAAATGTTGAAACAGACAAACATTTTCTGTGAAAGCATCTGTTTTGGGCATTTGTTTTCTTTCAAACAAATGGAATTTTTTGTTGTCCCGAAGAATTCTCTTGTTGTTTTAAATTTTTACATTGCAGTTGATATCTAATAAAAACCAACACGATTCCATATACCTGTCTTAACACCACTCAAAGGATAAGACCAACAATAAAGTTTCATATAAATTTCAAAGTTTCAACAACTTCTTCATATAAATGGATAATTAACATACCATGAGTTTTTAAATGTGTGTGCACACACGTATGTTTGTGCACACACGTATGTGTGTGTGTGTGTGTGTGTGTGTGTGTTATGATTTGCTAGTAGAAATAATATGTTGAAATAATGCATAGGTTGGTGTTGTAGGTAATTCTATTTCTGCCTCAATATCTTGCATGGGTCTGTTACGTTTTACTAGACTGTACACTGTAGTAAATACATGACTGGTGCTTTTCATGGAATTTATCAACAGATGCAACAATTTTGTTTTGTTTAAACTCTTCAATTATTTGAATTGCTTTATTGTGTGATTCAGAACATGCATGCTCATTAAGTTTTTTGCAGATAGATGCCTGTTATATTTCCTTTGTTGATCCATTTGGGACGATTTTTGAATTTTTCCATTCAGTTGAAATGTGAATGTGTTTAGCACTTCCAACATTTAAAGAATTTATTTGGGAACATACTTTTCATCCTACACTGTTTTTTTCAGTAATATTAAGCCATGAGTACTTACTCATAAAATATTCACGCTGTTTTTCTGACCATATCAGTAAATTAGAAACAGCCCCGTCATCAGATGGTAGCGATAGTGAAGTCTCTGAACCTTCAGTGCTGTCATCACAAACACAAACAAGTTTAGGCTGTTTTGGGCTGGAACAAACAGGCCTACTGAAAAAACTAATCAGGTTTGACTGTCGTTTCATAATAAAATGTTGACTGAATGTTTTAAAAGACTCGAGTTATAAACAAACACAGAATTCAAAACTACACTAATCAGTACAGTACACGGGTGTACACCACAAAAAAAAAAACAATTCAAACACAACCTAAAAACTTTCAAACATGGCGTGAAGGTCACTGGCACTGGCGCATAACGGCAAGTGTCTCGAAAGTTGTGAAGATCGATATTGTCGCAGAACGACGGAACACCACAACATCGAAACTGCTCAGCGCCGAAATCATATGTTGTCGAAATCGTCGGCCATTTTCCGTGATTCAGCGATTCACTACTAAAACTCTAATTACAGTTCGTAACAAGTAACAACCGGTTCGCCGAACTATCCTAAATTTAACAACCGGTTCAACCGAACCGGTTGGATGACACCACTGAATGTCACTGTCACAATTTCCTTCCTCTTTTTGCATCAATGGTTCTTTTTGTGATGCAATTGCATACAAGGAAAACCAAATCAATATAACTACTAGAGGGCAAAAGAATTAAAAATAAAAAGTATATAAAAATACACATAACTATTTAGGTTATTATAATTATTATATTTCTGTTTCATCATTGGAAGATTCATCAGATTCATAAGTGATTCTTATTGTAGCGTGTCAAATTTGGGAGTCTTATTTTTCTTTCAGTATGGGGTAATTATATTTTTATTTCCTTTCAATTTGGTCGGACTTGTAAAAAAGGAGTTATGAAAATTATTGTGTAACGAAATTCATTCCATTGTAACAGAACGCATGGCAACGTTATTTCCATTGTGTAACAGAACAGTGTTAAGCAACCGTTTGAAACAAAGGCAGAGACGCAGTTTGTTGTTGAGTAATGCGGCGAAGAATTTACCACCCCAATTTTTCGCAGAACTTTGTGTGTGTGTGATCACGCCCGTATGCAACATTGATGGGCGGTACGCCGGAGTGACGCTTGGAAAACACAACCCAAGCTGTGAAACATGGCGATGTAGCAAACCGTTTGTCGCAGCTACCAGCTCAATACCGGAACCAGCGTTAAACTCCGCCTACTGTTGGTGACATCAGCAGAGCAGAAGCCAATATTGTACTCTGGTACCACACATATACCAGCTATAATCCATGCATAAAATGGTTATGCCACCACAATTAAGCACAAACGGCGACTAAAACCTGATGGCCGTGACTGCTCATTTCCCGCGACTCAACGAAGCACATTGCCCAGTTCGTCTCTGACTGTGTCGGCGCCGACACGCGAGCTCAATACGCTCGTATAATATCGTTAATTTTCAATAATGAAAGTAAAGCAGTTCTTTTAAAAAGCAGTGATAGGATGGGAGGAGTGTAGAACACTAACATGTAAATTTGGAATTCCTTTTCGTCTTTTTCATAGACATCTTCAATCTACCGCGGGTTGGCCACGAGGTCGCCGAAGAAAGCGTTATCGGTAGTGCTATAAAAATTATGTATTCAATCTGGTAATTGGGGTTTGAAAACGGAATGTGAGTGGAGAGTGTGCAATGCTGGGCTGTCTAAGTGTTTATGTGTGAAATATATAATTGTTTGTGTCTGTATAAACGATAAGGTAAGATGTAGTCAGTAAGGTACAATAATTGCGTAACATGTCGCACGAAGATTTATAAGGTCAATAATTCAGATTAATTAAAGAAAAAGCTAATTTCTCTTCCACAAAATTGCGAGTTATAATTCTTTCAAAACCTTAGTTCGTTTTATGTGCTGTCATAGTTCGTCGAACGAAATGGGTTCACCTCCACTATGAGATCCGGCCAGATCCAAGTCGTAAGGTAAGTGGAAGTGGTTAACTTAATTTGAAAAAATAATTTTACCGAAAAAGTAAAAGTTACAATGGTACCGCGTGACCAGGATGTAATATAACAAAAAAGTTATTACACCAGCCTACATGTGACAGTACATTGAACGGAGTACGGTTGCGAAAGCAAATCGATTTTGTAAAATATCAGTTTTGAAATAAAATCATTAATTGACAGTTGTTACGTAAGAAAAAATAGACAAAGTAAAAAATGTCCGAGAAGACAGAAAAAAGTAGTATAATAAATTCAATTATGAGTGAAAGTGGCCTTCAGTCGCAATCGCTGGAGGAAAGTGGTATGTTGAGGGGGGAGATGGGTGCTGCTACAGAAACAGCTGTCGGCAGTAATGTAATAGTTCATTCCACTCCGATTGTGGCTCAAGCACAACTAAGCGAAACAGATGTTGACTCTGGGATTCAGTTGACTTCCGTTTCAACTAAACAAAATAAACAATCAGAGGAAACTGATATAATGAGTTTCTTACGAAAAATGGACAATAAATTAGACCAATTAACTAATGATTTTAATGAACAGAAAATAAAATGCGAACAGCAAAATGTTCAAAACGAGATTAATTTTAAAGAAATTAAAGACCAGAATACTCAGTTTCAGCAGAGCATTAATGTACAATTCGATAACCTGAGTAGGGTACTAGACAAACACATTGATGAACGTTGTGAAAGTATGAAATTACACCTGTCAGAGTCAATAAATGAGCAATTAGAGTGCCGTGTTTCTGATATAACCAATGATATAACTAATAAAGTAGAGAAACAGATCACGGAACAATATAGCATCATAAATACAATTGTTGAGAAACAAATAAGTGAATGTAATACCAATACCGAATGTAAGATTGGTTATGCTATGAATCAGATTGAAAACAATAATAGTAAAATAAGAGACATAGAAAATAATTGTAAGATCGAGTTCAAGACCATACATAATACAATAAGTGACCTTGAATGTGATAATAACCTTAAATTAATGAATGTTAAAAATGAATTGAGCAAGGCCATCAGCCAACAAGTTAACACTGTTACCGAGCGAGTAATTATGACTCGTGACGTAAGTAGTGAAGTTGAGTTAGAAACATTCAGTTGTGATAACAAAAAAGTACACCCTATGCAGTTCATAAGCAGAGTGAGAGAGTTCAATAAGTTCAGTACTAACAACTGGGAAGTCCAATTATTAAAAATTTTAAAATGCTTTAAAGGTAGTTCGGAGATATGGGCCGAGGTACATAAAACGGAATGGGAGTGTTTTGAAAATTTTGAGTCTGCATTTATGAATAAATATTGGTCGGAAGAAGACCAAGAAGTGTTACGAAGTAGAATCATGGGAACAGGGAATTTTGGGGGGCCCAATAATAATATAACAGGGTATGTGATGAGAATATTTAACGAGGCGAAATACTTAGAACCGCCGTTGCCATTTAGATCCTTTGTGAGGCATATAAGCAAGCATTTGCCAAGGGAAGTGCAAATAACACTTATGACGCGGGAGGTAGCGAATATTAGCGAACTAGAAAATATTTTAGATGTGTTTCAGAATATACGGGACCAAGAATTGAGTCGCCGTCAGAACCAGCAGAATGGAAATAATGGAGGTAATCAGGGACCGCCGAGGGGACCTACAAATGGACCGGCATACCCCAGACGAGAACAAAATAACCGAGGACCAAAATGGACTTGTCCAGCATGTTCACAAGAGAATTATGCGACACAAAATTTTTGTTTTAGATGCAGGAGAGAGAGACTGGGTCAGCGACAGGGACCGCCACCCGCACAGAACCAGTAGGCATACCAACGAAGGGGAGAGGGCCCAGGAGGAGCACAGAGAGGCCAAACTCATGAACCGCGAGGAAACCAGCACGAACGAGGATACAACCATGCAGTGGCGGGCACCTCTGCGGGAAACTAAGAGGGACAATGGAACACCGGACCCGACCGTTGTCGCCGGAAGTTTCTGGGGTCCAAATGGATGATAGATACCGAAACAACGTTGTGATTACAGATTTGTCTGAGGAATTATTGGAGGAGGAAGACTTCGAAGCAGTGAGACGGGAGAATGGACTGACTGAGGTGAAAATCAACATAGAAGGTAAGGAGATTAAAACTTTAATCGATACGGGTAGCGAAATCTCTGTTATTTCTGAACATGTATTAGATGAATTAAAAGAAATAAATAAAAAGATTCCGTCTTTACCAGTAGCTGGGGTGACGATTGTAGGTATTACGGGAGTTAGAAGTAAGAGAGTCACGAAACAAGTACATTTAAACATGATAATTAACGGGGTAGGGTATGATAATACATTTCTAGTTGTACGGGGACTAAATCTTGAGGTTATACTTGGAAATGATTTTCTAATTAAACATAAGGCGGTGATTGATTTTCATAAACGGGTATTAGAATTAAATAATGAAGGGGAACCAATCCGTATTAATTTTGAACGGGTGTTAGATGCGGTAAGAATTTCGGGCGTGAGGGTGATACATAATCGGGCTAATAAACAAGACATGGAAATTAGTATGAATGTGTGTAGTGAGAGTAAGATAGAGTATGAGGAGAATGTGGATCACTTATGGAATGAAAGAGCACTGAAATTTTGTAGTGAGGGTGGCATGATAGGGAGTTCTCAACGTGAATCGTTGTGGCGGGTAGTAGTGAATTTTAGAGAAGTGTTTGCCGATATTCCAGGGAGGGCAAGAAACTATGAATGCGAGTTAAAGGTCAGGGAACACGCACCCTATGTGCAAAGAAGTTATCCGGTGCCTTATGCGAAGAGAAGAGCGGTTCAGCTTGAGTTAGAGAAAATGTTAGAGGGAGATATAATTGAGCGATCTGTATCACCATATTCTAACCCCTTAGTTGTAGTGATTAAAAAAGATGGTAGAGTTAGGTTATGTTTAGATGCCCGCAAAATCAATCAAATAATTATTCCAGACAGGGAGTCGCCCGAAGCTATAGAAGAAATTTTTCAGAAGTTCAGCGGCGTACAATATATGACCTCGTTAGACCTAACCGCCGGGTATTGGCAAGTGCCATTAGCAGCAAATAGTAGAAAATATACAGCTTTTTTATTCAATGGAAAGAACTATCAATTTAAGAGACTACCGTTCGGTTTGAATACCAGTGTAGCTAGCTTTATCAAGTGTCTTGACGAAATTTTGCAACCACATAACTTAGATTTTTTAACTATTTACGTTGATGATATTTTGATAGCGTCCAGAACTTTTGAAGAACATGTAGAGCATTTGGAATATGTATTGGAGAAGTTATATCAGGGAGGTCTGACAGTGAAGTGGGACAAATCGAAATTTTTGCAAACCGAAATACATTTTTTAGGTTTTATAATAACACCTACAGGAATACGGGCTAACCCGGATAAAGTAGCATCCATCCTGACGTTCCCGGAGCCTAAAAATATAAAACAATTGCAGAGTTTTCTTGGTCTGTGTAATTTTTACAGGAAGTTCCAGCGGAACTACGCCCAGACGACGGCCCGACTAAGCGCAGTGCTTCAAAAGAATAAGCAATGGAGATGGGGCGATAACGAAAGAGCGGCGTTTAATGACATCAAAATTAAGTTTGCAGACATGATACTAATGAATCATCCTAATTTTAATGAAAAATTTTATTTACAGACAGATGCTAGTAATATCGCACTGGGAGCGGAGCTTTACCAAGAGGACGAGGCAAAAGAGCATAAAACCATCGCCTTCGCCAGCCGGACGTTGCTGGCCGCAGAGCGCAATTATACTACCACCGAGAAGGAGCTCCTCAGTATAGTGTTCGCCGTGAGGAAGTTCCGAACGTATCTGCTAGGTAACAGAACCATCATCAGGACGGACCATAAAGCGCTGTCGTTCCTCAATACTTGCAAACTCACACACAGCCGGATAACCAGGTGGGTGTTAGCTCTTCAAGAGTACGATTTTTCTTGGGAATATATCAAGGGTGTAGAGAACAGGGTGCCAGACACACTATCACGAGTAGACACAGACAGAAATAGAACAGGTAGAGATATTAAAGAGATAGAAATTTATAGACTATCCCGGGAAGATAAACTTTTTGGGGAGGAATTAAAAGATATAAATGTAATGCAAAGAGCTGATAGTAAATAAAATAAAATAATTACTAGTATAGAATCAGATATAGATGAGTTTGGGTATAAGCAATATTTTCAAGTTTTTAAAGGGAGTTTGTTTAAAAAAGTAGAGGGGAGAGAGAGGGATTGGAGGTTAGTTATACCTGAAGGGTTGATAGAGAAAATAGTGTGGGACTGTCATCTTAGATACGGGCATTTTGGGGCACGGAAGTGTGTGAATGTGTTAAAGGAATCTTGTTTATTTAAGAACATGGAGAAACGAGTCCGAAGAATACTTAGAGTTTGCGAGTTATGTCAGAAATCCAAAGTTGTCAATTATAGGTTAGAGGGAGAACTAAATTATATTAAAGTAGAAAAGCCATTCGACCTGGTAGCTGTAGATTTGTACGGCCCATTGCCGAAGGGTAGGGGTGGAGTGATGCATATTTTTGTTGTACTTGATACTTTTTCCAAATATGTCAGGCTATATAGTGTAAAGCGAGCAACAAGTAAGGTGCTGAGCGAGAAGATCACACGCGACTACATGATCAACGTGGGAAAGCCGAAAGTGATATTGTCTGACCACGGGCCGCAGTTCATTAGCGGAAGATGGCGCCAGACTCTTGGATGGGAAGGTATCATCCCAAAACACACCGCAGTATATCATCCGCAGTCCAATCAGGCGGAGAGAGTCATGAGGGAGTTGGGCAGAATTTTTCGAACATACTGCCACGCCAAACATAGCGAGTGGCCACTCTATGTGCAGAAGATTGAAAACTGGCTAAACTGCACCACCCACGAGTCGACGGGGTTCACACCTTATGAGCTAATAAGAGGAAAGCGTCCACAGAGGATTCTGGAACAATTAATCGAATATCCACCGGAGACCAACACTATTGGTAATGATGTTAAGCTTAGACTAGCGAATGAAAGTTTGTTGACGAAGGGAGAGAGGAGAAAACAGCGCCATGATAGGAAAGGTAAGTGGACGCAGTATGAGATTGGTCAGCTGGTGTTGATACGACGACATGACTTATCAAGTGCACAAGACAAGGAGATCAAGAAGTTCTTCTTATTGTACGAGGGGCCGTACGAGATAGTAGAAATAAAAATGAAAAATTCGTATGTGTTACAGAATAGAGAAACCAGGGAGATAGTGGGTACGCACAACGCTACGAATTTGAAATTATTTTGGTCAGCATAAGGAGTTTATTCAATTGTAAAGGTATGAATGTTAATTATTTTTTTTTGGTTTTTAGAAGGGCTCCTCCCCCATTTTCGGGTGGCCACGATCTTACCAGTCCTGGCCGTGGAATTCGGAACTCGGAGGCGGGCCATGGTTGGCAGGATCTTCCTTCGGGCGGTGAAAGCAACGATGGTCCGGCTCCACCAAAATTGGTCAAAATTTGAAAACTTCCATCATATTTGAACGGGGAGGGGGACCCCAACAGGTACGTGACGAATTAAAATTTCTTATACACTCTAGGTGCAACAATATTGATGTACCTGTCACGTGCCTGCACTGCCTTAGAGTGCTGTAAATAAAGGAGGCTGCACCTAAATAACAAGGCAGTGCATACAAATCTAAATATTTTCAGTGTCAATGGTGAAGTTCCAATTGAGCCATTGGCATTAGTTTGCTTACACCCGAAATGAAGAGTTTTGCTGGGAGGCGGATTTGGTGGAAATTCAGACGGTGGGTCTGGAGAAATGAGAGTTAGAGAGAGAAAGGTAGGAAGTAAAGGGGGGAGTAATTTCACAAAGTAGATCTGAATTTTCATCAAAACTCTGCCTCATAGCAGAACACCCCCGTTTCAGGCGGGGATACTGACCACTTAGTTATAAATTATAAGTTATAAATTTAAAATGTAAATAAATTTTAGAATGAAGTGACCAAATATAATTGGCAAGTTTTAGCACCAGTGAGTATGGGAACGTTGTGAAGAATGTGTAACCAAATAAAAACTTGTTGTCAATACAAGATGTGGGGATAATTTTGGGGGGTGGTTTGGTGCTCAATGAAGTGATAATAACAATGGAGTGTGGAACTACAAATGTAGAAAGTTTAATTTTCAATTGTTAAGTAATTAGTTAGTTATTAAGTGGCTATTGAGGGGGTGGCCTGTGCTCTCTTAGATAGAGAAATGGGTTGGGGGTAACAGTGAGTGTTACCTCCATCGGAGGCCAAACTGGCGATAAATGTGCGGCACACCTTATCTGTGTAAAGTAAAAAAATTTTACACACCTTACTAAATGACCGTGTCGCACATAATAGTATTGATGTATAACAGGCAGTGAAATGAAAGTTTAGATTTCCTCGACTTCTCGGGCAGTTACTGTCTTACCAGCACTAACCGTGGTTTTGGCTAGCGGCCAGCTATGGTCATATCAAGTCCCTTGACCATAGCTGACTTGAAATTGGTACAGATTTGAAATTCATTGGGGGGAGACAATTAGAGGAAATCTTCCCGGAACTATGAAACAGCGGCTGCCACTCTGCCCGCCTTGGGGTAGCAAGACAGGTGGTAGAACCGTTTTAAGGGTGTATCATTTTATAACAAGAACATGATGATGTTCACTAATTTTAAAACTTAATAGCGGAAGCAGAGACACGGAGAGGTAAAACCCTGCTCCAAAATATACAGTCTCTGTGGAAGCGAATGGGCGCCACAGTCCACCATAATCTGAAATAGTGTGTGTGGCTGGGAGGTGACTCAAACGAGTCACGAACTTAAATTTTATAACATAAAGAAATTTTTTGCTCATTCAAAGTTTGATCCAATAAAAAATGTTTGCACTCTGCTCAAATAACTAGATGCTCATATAGTCAATACAAGTTGTCCATACTATAATTGTAAATGTATTATTTTATTGTTGTATGTTAGGTATAGGCATTGATAAGAATATGTGTTTTCATGATATGTGTATGCTTCAAAGTAAGCCAATAAGTAGACGCCTGGCAGGCAATCAACACAATAGAAGTAAGTATTGATAATATATTACATGTAATTGTTCAATTTTGAAAGGTATTCATGGTATTTTCATTATGCTAGGTATCAGCTGATCAGCAATAATACGTCACTGGTATATTAGTTATAATTGTTACAAGTAATTACAGTTCAATGTAATGTTTTGATGTATTACCGATGTTGTGGAGTAGTGATAACACTAATGATAATAAGAAATAAAGTAATAATTGATGCAAATTAATAAAAGATAATTCGTGGGTGATAAATATGTTGTGGGGCATATATATCTGTCCAAGTTAAAATCAAAGTTGAATTTGAAATAGTAGAGATGAATATGATGTAATGTTGTTTTTGAGTTAATGTAATGTAACCGAATGTTGTGAAATATTGATGTTGACACGGTAGTTGTGGAGAATAATGGTAGAGTTCTGAATGATATATTTATGTTTATGATTAATGATATATATTGTTGTATTTGTAGTGAGGTAATGAGATTGAGATTTTTGGGGATGGCAATTTTGTATTAGGGGGTAGTGTCAGGTAGGAGTTCGCAACAAGGGTTGGGACGGGATTAGAATAGATTTTAGTCAGGAGGGGCCGCCTTAGGTAGAATCCAGGCCGCCAGATAAGGGAATTGAGTTTTTTGGGGGCGGGGAAACACGTATCCTATGTACAAAGGGTTAGAGTGTATTTTTTTTATATATGTAGAGAAGGTGACGATTTGAGTTCAATGATAAGTTGGGGCTTAGAGTGTCTTGATTAGTAGTTATTCTGGTAGAGATGGGTGTCATGGGAATTGAAGTTGATTAATATTCGAGCCAAAAAGGGGTAAAGATTATATATGTAGACAGAATAAATGAGAATAAATAATTTACATCACCCACCGTAGATTGAAATAGGATTGTTAAGAATAAAGAGAGGAATTTATGATGCAGAATATAAAATTTTTATTTTTTCGAAACCAGTGACAGAATTTTGATGTAATTGAAAGTAATGTAAAATTAAGAATTGTTTATTTTAAATAATTTAAATGTCAAGTTAACGAGTATTTATATTAATATTTTGTTTATTTTAAATATTTTGTTTTATTATGTTTGTATTTCAAGTTAGGATATTACAGATGTTCAGTGTATTTTCAGAAAGCATGCACAACATATGTGGGTCAAGGGTTTTGGACTTGACCTAGTTACGATCAGCTGATGGAATCATACACCTAATAAGCTTGTATAGTAGGAAGCCAATTTTAATTTGTCTGTTTAATTAATTCAAACCAATATTTGAATAATTTTAATAAATATGTTATTTAATAAATAAATTTAATAAATATTTAATGAACAAATTTAAATTTTTTTTTAAATTTCAAAATTTTTGAAAACTTTAATTTTTTGAAAAAAAAAAAAACTTGGTTTTTCGCCTGCCAGCGAATGAATATTTTAGATAATGATTCTTTTATTATGTGTGCATTAACCAGGTTTATTTTATTGTATTGCATTGTATTGGTAGACTATAAGTGGTTCTCATGTTAGAGTAAGGATGTGTTTATATTAGTAGAAATGTCTAGGTTAAGTCATTTGCAACAAAAATTAGAAAAACAAGGAAGAGAATTTTTTGATAAAATATTATTTTTTTGAATTTTGAATTTTTTAAATTTTTAATACATTTTAAAAGAAATTTTTATTTTTTTTATGTGTTATGGTAACATGTAATGTTAGTATGTGTGAGCCCAGTATTTGCTAAAGGCAGCCCAGCTTGCAAAAAGGGGAAACATACCGGCGGAGGAGCTGGAATAATTTTAGCCAGGGATTGAGGATTTTTGGGGGTGGTATGTTAAAAGGCGAGGTGCGCCGTGGTACGAGTCTGTTTGATTTCTCGGTGTTGGGATCTCTTACGGAGAAGTCCAGTGATCTCGTTCAGATGAGTCCATAGTCGCTGAGCCAGGGGGGTCGGGTACCCATGCAGATTAAGAACAAGGGGGTTGTTGGCACCAGTTCTTCACCGGTCCTCTTCGGGGTTTGTCGATGAGATTTCTTCTGTTATGAACAGCAGAATTCTCATCGAGGGGGTATTGTAGCGTGTCAAATTTGGGAGTCTTATTTTTCTTTCAGTATGGGGTAATTATATTTTTATTTCCTTTCAATTTGGTCGGACTTGTAAAAAAGGAGTTATGAAAATTATTGTGTAACGAAATTCATTCCATTGTAACAGAACGCATGGCAACGTTATTTCCATTGTGTAACAGAACAGTGTTAAGCAACCGTTTGAAACAAAGGCAGAGACGCAGTTTGTTGTTGAGTAATGCGGCGAAGAATTTACCACCCAATTTTTCGCAGAACTTTGTGTGTGTGTGATCACGCCCGTATGCAACATTGATGGGCGGTACGCCGGAGTGACGCTTGGAAAACACAACCCAAGCTGTGAAACATGGCGATGTAGCAAACCGTTTGTCGCAGCTACCAGCTCAATACCGGAACCAGCGTTAAACCCCGCCTACTGTTGGTGACATCAGCAGAGCAGAAGCCAATATTGTACTCTGGTACCACACATATACCAGCTATAATCCATGCATAAAATGGTTATGCCACCACAATTAAGCACAAACGGCGACTAAAACCTGATGGCCGTGACTGCTCATTTCCCGCGACTCAACGAAGCACATTGCCCAGTTCGTCTCTGACTGTGTCGGCGCCGACACGCGAGCTCAATACGCTCGTATAATATCGTTAATTTTCAATAATGAAAGTAAAGCAGTTCTTTTAAAAAGCAGTGATAGGATGGGAGGAGTGTAGAACACTAACATGTAAATTTGGAATTCCTTTTCGTCTTTTTCATAGACATCTTCAATCTACCGCGGGTTGGCCACGAGGTCACCGAAGAAAGCGTTATCGGTAGTGCTATAAAAATTATGTATTCAATCTGGTAATTGGGGTTTGAAAACGGAATGTGAGTGGAGAGTGTGCAATGCTGGGCTGTCTAAGTGTTTATGTGTGAAATATATAATTGTTTGTGTCTGTATAAACGATAAGGTAAGATGTAGTCAGTAAGGTACAATAATTGCGTAACATGTCGCACGAAGATTTATAAGGTCAATAATTCAGATTAATTAAAGAAAAAGCTAATTTCTCTTCCACAAAATTGCGAGTTAAAATTCTTTCAAAACCTTAGTTCGTTTTATGTGCTGTCATAGTTCGTCGAACGAAATGGGTTCACCTCCACTACGAGATCCGGCCAGATCCAAGTCGTAAGGTAAGTGGAAGTGGTTAACTTAATTTGAAAAAATAATTTTACCGAAAAAGTAAAAGTTACAACTTGATCAGAATTTCCATCATATATTGATTCACTAAGTACAAAATCTTGTGTATTTGACATTTTGTTTATGTTAGAAATATGACATGCAACAGCTGAACCTGAACACTGATTACTTCACTGGTTTACAGGAGACATCTGCGGGTAAAATATTGAACTAAATTATAACAGCAGGCTATTTAATGAATGAATTAGCCTCACTCTACAGACTTTGATCAGATGATGTATGGGTAAATAGGTTTAACCACATGAAAACCGAGTGCCCATATGGTATATGGGCATGGTCCATACTGCATACAGGCATGGTGTTGAAAGTGTTAAAGATATTACTCTACAGTGCGGTATTTACAAAATGCATAACTGTCTCCTGTATCATAGTGTGTTTACCATATCTTCTGTGAGGTGTGTTTACCATATCGTTGTGTTTTTTTAAGGAGCCACTTCAAGTATTATGTATGCATATAAGGGGGAGAAGGGGGTTAAGCTTTACTTTTACAGATAAGGAGAAGAGGGGGTCAGAGAAATGACAGAAGACAGACAATCATGCATGTGAAACAAACAGATGAGACGAAGGACAGAATCATTTTATGCTACAAAAACTCGGAATGAGCTAATACGAAAGATAAAGAAATTGAATTTGACATCAACTGTGTAACATTTTAATCAATTTAAAACATAGAAATTTACTAATCTTACCCTTTTTTTTCACTTACCTTCTACGTCATTCCAAGGTTGTATGGACGAACTCGTGATCTATAGAATTAGGTTACTGGGTTTTGAGCAGCGTAATAATTACTAACGCAAGTTTATAAAAAGAAACATCTTATTTTATTTTAGTCAAATTTCATCTCTTTCTTTCTTTCTCTTACATTTAGAAGTTCTTTCTACTGACTTTATTATATAATATTTTACTATAATAACCCCTATTTACAAACCAGTACTTTTATGTTTTATTTTCCCCTGTTTAATTACTCCATCTCATTATAATTGATTTCTGTATTGGTAATTTTGAAATTGAAATGTTTTTTATATTTGGCCAATTGCTTAGATTAGTTACTCATCCTTTTGCCGGAGAATCCACGTTGTGGTGTCACTACTGTAGATTCACTTTTTTCACTTTACATTCTGAAAATCGTTTTTAAACTGTTTTAAAATTTAACACTGCTGTAACTTGCTGCTGATTGCATGTTTCGATACTGTTTCACATTATATAATAACATTTTAGTCGGCCGACATTATACTTGCTCGCGCACTATTTCTATACAACCGCGCGTTAACACACCCGCGCGGTTGCTATATCTTTTGTCGACTGACTGACCGAGCGAGGATTGGGTACGAGCTACGCCCTTCGTGTCCAGCCACGTGTTCCTCAACTCACACTCTCATTGGCTGTTTTCATCGAATGTCCAGCTCTGGAATTTCTTTTAATTTCCCACGTGGTCGATTCTACGTATTTCTAACACGCACTCCGCATTCTTGTACCATGTCGTACCTAGTACCAATACAGGCCGTTCCCCAAAAGTTGTACATTGAGTGGTTAAAACGGGTTGCCTAATCTGCCCCATTACAACTGCGACAGGACATATCTTTGGTAACACACAATAATTTTACTACTGTGGACAGTTGACTTTGCAGACACCTTTCAGATGTCTCTGGTAATTTTTTTTTGAGTGCAGATGGCTTAACACCATACTCATATTGCCATCTATTCTGCTATGACATCTATGGAAAGTGTACTTTTAATCCTTACACCAGCACATTTCCTTCTAAAGATGACAAAGCTCAAGTTACTATAGATGTCACCACAGCAAACAAATATGCAACCTTGCTTGTACGTATGGAATACCATATTTCATTACCTGATCATGACTGGATGATAGCAGAACATCTGGAAATCCACGAGCTGTTGGATACACTGCATCATCATCACTGCATTTGAATCAAAAGTTGAAGTAAATGGTTTTTTTAAACAGTCTTTGTGTTAGTTAGTTTCAGTTATTGGTGAACAGAGAATAGTTTGGTAGAGACTGTAGCCAGAGGGTCGGATGAAAATCCATGATATCAGAATATGATATTTTTGCTGTGCAGCACTTTAATAAATACAATTTGAATCTATTACACAGCCCAACACATGTTTTGGTGCCGGGGCTTTTTCAGCTGATTTTGTGTGCATTTGATATGCTGAATTTGAATTTGACATTAGTTTTAGCCTATGAGCTCTTGTTTGTAAAAAATCACAATAACGTGATTTACGTTATCCTATTTAAATTAGGCCTAAGGTATAGGTAATTAAATTTAAAATGAACAGCCCTATTTTAATTTCTAATTTAATTTATTGACTCGAAAAACCCTATAGTAACATATCATTATCCCTACAGTAGCTAAAATAACAATTAATATTCAAAATAATAAGATAAAAAGACAAGGAAAAGTTAATTTACACTCCGGAAGCTTCTTTTTTGGGACATTCTTGAATGAATTTTGTTTGGACAGTCTCTTTGCAAGTTCCAGCAGTAATCTGCCATCATATGAGTATCCCATCTTCCTTTGTAGCAGTCCTCCATCGTTTTAACATCCTGGTGAAATCTCTCACCTTGTTCTTCACTGGTATCGCCTAGATTTTCAGGGAAACGGTCCAAGTGGCTGTGTAAAAAAATGAACCTTTATGCTCATGTTACATCCAAGGTCTCTGAAATTGTAGAGCATACTGTTAAGTAGTTCTTCATAGTTTTCAGCTTTGTGGTTGCCCAGAAAGTTTCTGACAACCAAGACAAATGACGTCCATGCTTTTTGCTCTGCCTCATTCATAGAATCTACAAAATGAGGATCATTTATGAACTGTCTGATTTGAGGGCCATCGAAAATTCCAGCTATAAGTTTTTCTGTACATAGCCCAGGCATCGTTTGGCAAATGTATGCAAAGCATGGACTATCCTGATCAAGAGCCTTCACAAATTGTTTCATAAGACCAAGCTTTATTTATATGCAGTGGAGGCAAGATGATTTTGTTCCGTCCAATTAAGGGTTCATGAATAACATTTCTTTCCCCAACAACCATGTTCTCCCTCGTAGGCCACTCTCTTCTTACCCAGTGATATTGTTTTGCTCTGCTATCCCAAAGGCACAAGAAGCAAGGATATTTTGTGTAGCCACCTTGCTGACCAAGGAGAAAGTTTACCATTTTAAGTCCACACAAATTACCCATTCGTGTTCATGATACCTAACCTTATCCAAGACCAAAGCTATGGTATCGTATTCTTCTTTCATTTTGGTTGAGTAAGCAATTGGTATTGATCCAATTTTGTTGCCATTGTGCAAAAGTACACACTTTAAACTCTACTTAGAGCTATCAATAAAGAGACGCCAATCATCTGGACAATATTTGGGAAGGCCCATTTTCATTAGGAGCCCTTTGACATCTTGGTAAAATACAAGATCGTTTTCTTGAGAAAAAAAAGGGTAACAAATCTTTTTCTCTTGTACAGTAGAATGTAATTTTTGTTCCATGATCAAGTAGATTCTTGTCACTCAACCTGGACGCAAGTACTTCAGAAGCTTGTTTTGAGAGGTTGAGATCTCTGATAAGGTCACTTAACTTGCTTTGGTTAAAACATTAAGGAATTGATGATTTTCCCTCAATGTGTACTCACCACATACGTAGCAAAATACATCAGGATGATTAACACAGCTCCTTCAAACTGGAATACATTTCTTTCTTTTCAATAGAACTACAAAAACAGAACTTAGAGGTTATGTTGGATGCAAACACAAGGTTATATAAACAAATATGGCGTCTTAATAAAGCCTGCAGTCAGCTGATTGTTGTACACAGAAGAAGAAGGGAAAATAACAAGGAACTAACAGATGTATAAACCTTCACTTAACCACAACTCAGACTTTATAGTGAAAGTGCTTGTTAGTAAGTAATGCTGTATCTCAAAAAGTATAGCTGCTACAGAAAAACGGTTTTTATATTTATAATCAGCACGACAAATATAGTTAAAATCAGCTATAAAATCTTAGGCACCAAGCAAAAAAAATTTTTTGTTAACCTGTGTTATTCATCACTTCAAATGCTCTAGAGCAGAATTCATTAACAGAGTTGATTGTAGAATGGTACCATTAAGCCAGGAGTTGGCTGGATTTTCAGATATTCATTATGTCATGCCATGATCATGATCATGTTATCTCCTAACTGAATGATCACAGATGCACTGTGAATGATTGTTTAGAAAAATACAACTTTGAGTTTGCTTGGAGGGTACTTGAAGTATGGAACACCATGACTATTGATGGATATCCTGTCTATGCCACCTGTGTTAAATCCAGTGAGTCTGAACTTCCAGGTGTTCAAAAATAAAATGGTATTCAGAACATGTCCGAAGTTTCCAAGTTCAAAGATGCATACATGCATACACCACCAAGAAGTAATAGATTAGAGTACTCTCAGACCGATTCTTCTCAAGTTCAATATGAAAAGGCCTTACAATCATATGACCATATTATCGCACCTTTAAACATAGAGGGCCACAAGTGCTAAAAGACGCATTTGCGGAAAATCGAGTTTGTAACGGGGCAAAAGGGAGGGGTTTTATTTTATTAAATATTTGCAACAATTTATTTCATATGCGTGGTCAGTCACAGGTTGAATCTAAATCGTCGCGAACAAAGAACGGTGATGAAACAATTACAATGGAATGAGCGGGTCACACACACACAGCTTCGTAATTCTCAGAACGGCAAAACAGTGTAATACGCCCAAACGCACTAACATCGGCGGAGCGCATAACCCACGCCAAGAAGCGAAACACAAAATGGCTTGAAGAAGAATTTTGCTAAACACGTGGTCTCAACACGACGGAAACGAAATTAAGTCCTGCCCACATTTGTGACGTCGACCAGTGAACACTAAATATCGTCAACGTCCAACACACGAAAATCCCGTGTGTCGTGTGTGCAACGAATGAGACTTTAGCAACGAAGGCTGTGTGCAGCGACGAAATTGGTTCACAGGCATGGCAGTGAGGTCCGCCCGCAAGAAGTAGCATCAGTCGGTCGGCAGCATACGTTCAACGTAATCAGACGTGTTAACAGTAGCCTCGGAATTCGGTAGGCCGAAGCGATTAAAAGTAGCCGAAGCCTACCGAAACTTATTGACGTGTGTGATATAGACAGTAATAAACAGTGGAATCATGACAGTTTAATTTGGAACTAACATTGGACCGAACAAAATGTAATAAGTGTGGCACGTGGTGATAAGGGATGCCAAGGTTAAGTAGTCAACGAACAATTACAATAAATAAATAATTTCATTTAAAAAAGCGCTAAATCAAACTTAAATGGGTTGTAAATTGTGTGCAAGAGAGAATGTAGCAAACTGGGTGGCCTTGATTAGTAATTAAGTTTAAATAATTATGTTGCTGTGTTTCGTTCATAAGAATATTAATCCTTAATAGCATCCGTAATAAAAAATAAGGTTTGTTTTCAACATAAAAATGTGTTAGTTTAGTTATTACGCCATAACCACTTCCTAGTATTCTGTGCCGACAACTCGTCTAACGTAATCGGGGGGTTTTCTGATAGCGGGATTTTTATAAGGGCAAGAGTGTAGAAGGTTTTGATATTTAACCTTTAAAAAATATCGTGGCGACCAGGGCAGTTTAATAAGGTAAGTTTAACGGGGACTATGACGGTAAGTAAAATTCTGGCAGTGGTGAGTATTATATGATGAGTGTATTATATTGTAAAAGGGTAAAAGGCAAGTACCATAACAGCGACGACCCTGCCAGGATGTTCATATAAAAATTATAGGAACTAGACCTGTTTTAAAGCTCAGAAAATAGGATTTGGTAACGGCGTATTTGTAAAAATTTTATCGTATATAATTACGTAAAATAAGGTTATGTTTTGGTAGGAGTATGATGTGTACAATGGTGTTAGATGTTTTGATTTTATGTGTGTAGTTTAATAATAGTTTTTTTTTTATATATAAAGAGGTTATATAAATAAATTTTGAACATGGGCGAAGTACGAGATAATGATATTGGTTTTACATGGGATGAGTGGGAAAGCGAATTTAGAGGGGTTGTAGTTGAAATGACAGACGAGGAATGGGGTAAGTTGGATGATAATTTAACGCGGATGGAAGAACAAGAAGAGGGAATATTTGCCGAAATTAAAAAGCACAGTGATGATATTGGTAGCAAGATGACGAACGATAAAGGTAAGGTAGTTGAAGTAACAGTGGTAGAAAATAAGGCAGTAAATAGGCCTAGCGATAATGATGATAGTGTGGTGGTGGTAAATAAAGGTAGAGAGACAGACCAAGTTAACAAAAATAAAGACGATCAGGTGGCAGATAATAATGTAAGTTGTGCTAATCTAAGTGAGCCGAATCAAGAGCTGATGAAAAAGTTACAAGTAATGTTAGACAAAATGTTTAGTAAACAAAAAGCAAGCTTAAATGACACATTTAACCTTATTAATAAACGGTTTGACGAAAGTAACAAAAAGTGGGACAAACTTTTTGAAAAAATGGATAAACAAAACGCAATGTTAGATGACATGATTAGTGATGTCAAGGGATTCAATAATGATATGAAAAAACAAAACGAGGAGTGGAGAAGAGATAGATGTCAATTAAAGGAGAATACAGATACGGGTGAATCAAAACAGGTAAGTGTTTGTGGTGGTAGTAATATAACGAAAAATAACGAAGGATTAGTAGACAAGGTAAGTGGTGGTAGTAATACAAGTAATTATAATGGTGAAATAACGTTAAATAAGAATAATGAGTATATAGCTGAAAATGGGGTATCAAAAAGTGATACAGTAGACAATAGTGAAAATGAGAGTAGAATGAGAGTTGAGGTTGATCAGGGATTGCTAGATAGTGCTTATGATTTAGAAAGGGAGTATAGTGATAGTTTAAATGTAGAAGGTGAACAGGGGGCAAAATTTTATGGGGTTAAATGTGAAGCAGAGACTTCACAAGAGTTGATGGAGGACAAGAGTTACTCAATAGTTTTTGTAGAAGACAAAAGGTCTTCAGAATGTCATATAAGTTGTTTGTGTTTATCTGGTAGGGCCAGATGGTGTTTAAGGAATTTTGTGGTATTGCCCTCTGCATGGAGTGAGAGAGAGAATGTGAAAGGGTGTGGTGATGAAAGTGATTATGAGAGAGAGAAAGAGTTAGAGTGGTTCAAGATAAAATAGAGGTTATGGAGAGTTGATAGAGAAGATGAATATTAAGAGAATTATGATAAATAATGTAGACATACCTTGTGTAGTAGTAGACAATGATTATATTGATGATAAATATTGTAACAATTAAAATTTTGTTACCTGTGTTTAATCAATCTGTAAATCTCTCAATTTACAGTTGTTATTGGGTTTATTTACTTATATGAGACTCCCGTGTATCAACATCAAGCCCCACATTGAAGGCGGCAATTTGTAACAAAAATGTTGTTACTGGGGTTTAATCAAGCTGTTATTTATAAATATGATTCGTGTAATCTTATAGGTGACCTCCTGAAACTCAAATTTAATAGGCAAATATGTTTGTGATTATTTATTTTAACTTTTAATTGTACGATAATACAGGTTTATCTAATTATTCAATAGTTACGCAATATGAACGATATACGTCATGTATTGACTGAATGTATTAAGAATTCTTGCCAACCCTAGTCCCTCTGTATTATGTAATTCAATTCAAATTTGGTACAGAAAACACGCTAGTTCGGCAATCTCCCGTTCCACCAGCTGTTGACAATTAGCGCTGTTATTTGTAATAGGCTTGCGTCTAGGTTAACCGTTCACCGGATTTTATTCACCCTTTTACCTGTAAATTACTCCACCCACAACATATAATACCTATTCTGCAATAACATAAAACAGTATCATATACAAGAAAGATTCTTTATTGATTTTGTACTTTATTTCAAACTAACAGTTCTCTTCAAGATGATAATATCATTATATCGATTATACAATGGTAGATCGATCGTCAATTGACCAAGTTCCTTTTGATTTATACAAATTAAATATAATACTAAATATCTCTTATCCCAGGGTTCGTGTGATTCTTTTAACCATTAGTAAGGCCAGGTAATGCAAAATTAAGGTTACTTAAGTATTACAGAATGTTATTAACTCTAAATATATTGAAATTAAAAATAAGTTGGTTTTACCGGATTGGCGAATCTCAAAATGGCATTGGACGTCTGTAAACAGTTGAAGATGGACTGCTTAGATTACGTTCATCCAGGAAAAAGTATTCCGATCCTTAATAAAATTGACGGTGTGATGTACTGGAAAGCCCCAGGAACTCTTCTGACCTCCGTTCTTCTCTTACGATCCTGGTGGTTGTCGGTCCCAGTGGAATGGAAATCGTATTATAGCTTCTTCTTGAAGGTGAAGGTTAATTCTGCAGAAACGAGGTCTTCGTATATCTTCTTTATAATTCCGTTAGTTTCGGCCTTTGCTTCCCTCAATTAGTTTTCTGATTACATGGGAGATCGGTTTAATACCGAATCCAGCGGAATTATCCTGGTGAGTGAAGTAAGGAATTCTCGACTCTTTTAGAGGTATTTGGTTATAATTTGGAAGTCTAATTGGTTTTATTATTTATCAATGGTGTTATAGAATTAGTTTTCAATTTGGATTTATTAATTTAGATTCATTTTTTTCAAATTTTATCATTCCTTTTTAAAAGTGTCTCCTCATCTGAACTCAATAGCATATAACAATCGAAACGAATGATTGAAAGTCAACAGCATTGTACCTTTTAGTTGCCCTAACAACCACTATTTTCTGTCATTGGATGAAATTTGATATCCTAGAGCCAGAATTATAAAATATTACTACTCTTTTTTAATAAAATACTCCATGCTTGGAATTATACCAAATTACCTAAAACTCTCACCTAACCTTCCTTATTAAACAGTATATGTTTTACTATAGTTTCATTGGACTGGACTTCTTAAAAAGGTATTAATTTCCTTTTACAAATATTAAATTTAGGCCTATAGGTTTCTTACAACTGTTATAATATTCATTGGTTTTTTAACTTAATTTTCTTTACCTGACCTACTGTACAATTAATTACTGGTTCATGGTTATTTACATTAATTTTAATTTCCTGGTTTTACTTTATTACATTAATTAATTTGTCCTGGAACCCTTCATTAGTTTACAACATAATTATCAGAACTACTTGTCAACTTTTAAACACTTATTGCCATCCTGGCCAAGTTTACAAACATTAATTCAAAACAACTTCATTATTCAATTTTAGTCAATACATATAACATAGTATAATGCCTAACACAGGCAATTATACTTAATTGTCTAAAGACAATTTTAACATAAATAAAAACATTACCACTGATTAAGTATTCCTATAAAACAACAGTTCCCTCTTACTATACTCAAAACATAAAATAAATATTCTGTGAACACTACCATGCCACAGTATAAAAAATATCGGTATGGAGAACCATACATGACTTCCATATTCTAAGATTTATATTTAAAGTCATTTTCGAAATGAAATATTACCATAGAAACTACTTCTTTCTACTTACTGCTTCAGCCTTAACCACAGTACTGTGGTCACTAACGTATACCACCTCACGTTATCGCACTCGATTTTCACTGATGATGGAAGTCGATGGCATTGCCGAAATGTCTGGTTTTGTAGAAAACATTGGACTACGGCCAAATATCCCGGGAAGGAATTTTAACAAAAACTACTTCTTTGTTGCCGATAACGTTGTACACATATATATCAGTGGCGAAGTTACATGGAGGCAATTGAGGCGATGCCTACCCTAAAAAATTCTGTAGAATAAAAATTATAAATACGTATGAACTACATAACGTAAAGATTATACATTGTTACTGCGACTGTCAAATTTATTAAACCGAAACGTGCTTTATTGAGCGACTGCTAGATGGTGACAGGTGAGATTCGGCATAGTTCGTTTAAAGCGAATGAGGCAACCTGAACTTGCCTCAGCGTTTTTTGTATACATCGTATGTAAGCAATGTATTGGTGTGATAGGTAAGTGTTGGGAGGGGGATTGTCCCGCGCTGTACACATAGAGCGTTGAGGCATGCCTCATTTCTGTGGTCCAAACGGTTAAGTTAAAGCGCCTGTGTTGTTTCTAAGTGTTTATTTTATGCGGTTATTAAAAGTGTCACTGTTATTCCGCTGAACTAACAGATGATCAAGATTGTTATTTGAATTATTTGTAACATTAAACATATATATAGAAACTAATCAAGTTTAAAAATTTGAAGTTCAATCAGTTGTATTATTGTGTATGACTAATACAAGGATTGTTCAATAGACACACGTATAGAGCTGTAAAGCATTTTTTATTCAACGATTTTAAAAGAAGTCTCCAATAACATTAAGACATGAGTTCCACTGTTGCACTAACCTGTAGATTCCCTGCTAGTAAAATTCTTACGGCTGTTTGTGGAACCATTCGGTTACAGCAAACTCTACCTCAGCGTCCGATTTGACCCACCGTCCTTTTAGTGATTCCTTAAAAAAAATTTAAGATAAGATTTTTGCCTACCCATTCATTAACTACTAGCTTCGCCAGTAAGCAAATTGATGTCCATTTTTTCGGCGTGCACGCGTTATGTTGGTGTGGGTTTCGGCACTTTCCATTTAAAAAGCGTGCAAACGTAAGAAAATAAACATGAGTGAGGCCAGAAATAACGTGAATTGTGTGTGTGTGTGTGTGTGAGTGTGTGTCTTACCTGCCTTTTTATTGCCGTATTAAATTAAAAATATTATATTACATTAAAATGAAAAAATTTTAATTTTATTGTCTGGCAACAAAATTATTTTATTTTTAACAATTACCATTGTTTCAAAAAGTTTAAATAAATTTTCAAGTACTTTACTCTTGTTAAAACGTAAAAGGTTGCAGGTAAACTACCCCTTCCCCTTAACCGATCTTCACCAAAATCGAAAGTCCTTGAGACCTCTACAATTCAGGGACCTATGCAAAAAATTATTTGATTCTGTTTGAATTTGCGGCAGTTATCGTATGCCATAGAAAATACGCTTGATAAAAAACGTTGCAGGTAAACTACCCCTTCCCCTTAACCGATCTTCACCAAAAACAATAGGTCTTGAGTACTCTACAAGTCAGGGCTGTATGCAGAAAATTATTTGATTCTGTTTGAAATTGCGGCTGTTATCGTTTGCCATAGAAAATACCCTTGTTAAAAAAACGTTGTAGGTAAACTACCCCTTTCCCTTAACCGATCTTCACCAAAAACAATAGGTCTTGAGAACTCTACAATTTAGGGCTGTATGCAAATAATCTTTTGATTCTGTTTGAATTTGCGGCTGTTATCGTTTGCCAAAAAAAAAAAATTTCCCTTGATAAAAAAAACCGTTGCAGGTAAACTACCCCTTTCCCTCAACCGATCTTCACCAAAAACAATAGGTCGTGAGTACTCTACAAATCAGGGCTGTATGCAAAAAATTATTTGATTCTGTTTGAATTTGCGGCAGTTATCGTTTGCCATAGAAAATACGCTTGATAAAAAAACGTTGCAGGTAAACTACCCCTTCCCCTTAACCGATCTTCACCAAAAACAATAGGTCTTGAGTACTCTACAAATCAGGGCTGTATGCAAAACATTATTTGATTCTGTTTGAATTTGCGGCAGTTATCGTTTGCCATAGAAAATACCCTTGTTAAAAAAACGTTGCAGGTAAACTACCCCTTTCCCTTAACCGATCTTCACCAAAATCGAAAGTCATTGAGACCTCAACAATTCAGGGACGTATGCAAAAAATTATTTGATTCTGTTTGAATTTGCGGCAGTTATCGTTTGCCATAGAAAATACGCTTGATAAAAAAACGTTGCAGGTAAACTACCCCTTCCCCTTAACCGATCTTCACCAAAAACAATAGGTCTTGAGTACTCTACAAATCAGGGCTGTATGCAAAACATTATTTGATTCTGTTTGAATATGCAGCTGTTATCGTTTGCCATAGAAAATACCCTTGTTAAAAAAACGTTGCAGGTAAACTACCCCTTTCCCTCAACCGATCTTCACCAAAAACAATAGGTCGCGAGTACTCTGCAAATCAGGGCTGTATGCAAAAAATTATTTGATTCTGTTTGAATTTGCTGCAGTTATCGTTTACCATAGAAAAAAAAATCTACAGATAGACAGACAGACACACACACAGACACTTTTCAGAAACCTACTTTTTTTCATGTTTTGAGTGTAGTAGAATCAGAATCTGCAATAATCTCGAACACTATTTTTTTTGCCATCACCATACTTCCATTCCTTAAGGAATATGGAAGTAAATATCGGTATGGAGAACCATACATGACTTCCATATTCTAAGATTTATATTTAAAATCATTTTCAGCCAAACAGCCAGGCTGTGTCTTACCTGCCTTTTTATTGCTGTATTAAATGAAAAATATTATATTACATTAAAATGAAAAAATTATAATTTTATTGCCTGGCAACAAAATTATTTTATTTTTAACAATTACCATTGTTTCAAAAAGTTTAAATAAATGTTGTTAAAACGTAAAAGGTTGCAGGTAAACTACCCCTTCCCCTTAACCGATCTTCACCAAAATCGAACGTCATTGAGACCTCTACAATTCAGGGAGGTATGCAAAAAATTATTTGATTCTGTTTGAATTTGCGGCTGTTATCGTTTGCCATAGAAAATACGCTTGATAAAAAAACGTGCAGGTAAACTACCCCTTTCCCTCAACCGATCTTCACCAAAAACAATAGGTCTTGAGAACTCTACAATTTAGGGCTGTATGCAAATAATCTTTTGATTCTGTTTGAATTTGCGGCTGTTATCGTTTGCCATAGGAAATACCCTTGTTAAAACATAAAACGTTACAGGTAAACTACCCCTTTCCCTTAACCGATCTTCACCAAAAATAATAGGTCTTGAGTACTCTACAAATCAGGGCCGTATGCAAAACATTATTTAATTCTGTTTGAATTTGCGGCTGTTATCGTTTGCCATAGAAAATACCCTTGTTAAAAAAACGTTGCAGGTAAACTACCCCTTTCCCTCAACCGAACTTCACCAAAAACAATAGGTCTTGAGAACTCTACAATTTAGGGCTGTATGCAAATAATCTTTTGATTCTGTTTGAATTTGCGGCTGTTATCGTTTGCCATAGGAAATACCCTTGTTAAAACATAAAACGTTACAGGTAAACTACCCCTTTCCCTTAACCGATCTTCACCAAAATCAACAGATCTTGAGAACTCTACAATTCAGGGCTGTATGCGAAACATTATTTGATTCTGTTTGAATTTGCGGCTGTTATCGTTTGCAAAACAAACAAAATTACCCTTGCTAAAAAAAAAACCGTTGCAGGTAAACTACCCCTTTCCCTCAACCGATCTTCACCAAAAACAATAGGTCGCGAGTACTCTGCAAATCAGGGCTGCATGCAAAAAATTATTTGATTCTGTTTGAATTTGCGGCAGTTATCGTTTGCCATAGAAAAAAATCTACAGACAGACAGACACACAGACAGACAGACACACAGACACTTTTCGGAAAACGACTTTTTTTCATGTTTTGAGTGTAGTAGAATCAGAATCTGCAATAATCTCGAACACGATTTTTTTTGCCATCACCATACTTCCATTCCTTAAGGAATATGGAAGTAAAAATCGGTATGGAGAACCATACATGACTTCCATATTCTAAGATTTATATTTAAAATCATTTTCAGCCAAACAGCCAGGCTGTGTCTTACCTGCCTTTTTATTGCTGTATTAAATGAAAAATATTATATTACATTAAAATGAAAAAATTATAATTTTATTGCCTGGCAACAAAATTATTTTATTTTTAACAATTACCATTGTTTCAAAAAGTTTAAATAAATTTTCAAGTACTTTACTCTTGTTAAAACGTAAAAGGTTGCAGGTAAACTACCCCTTCCCCTTAACCGATCTTCACCAAAAACAATAGGTCTTGAGTACTCTACAAATCAGGGCTGTATGCAAAACATTATTTGATTATGTTTCAATTTGCGGCTGTTATCGTTTGCCATAGAAAATACCCTTGTTAAAAAAACGTTGCAGGTAAACTACCCCTTTCCCTCAACCGATCTTCACCAAAAACAATAGGTCTTGAGAACTCTACAATTTAGGGCTGTATGCAAATAATCTTTTGATTCTGTTTGAATTTGCGGCTGTTATCGTTTGCCATAGGAAATACCCTTGTTAAAACATAAAACGTTACAGGTAAACTACCCCTTTCCCTTAACCGATCTTCACCAAAAACAATAGGTCTTGAGTACTCTACAAATCAGGGCTGTATGCAAAACATTATTTGATTCTGTTTGAATTTGCGGCTGTTATCGTTTGCCATAGAAAATACCCTTGTTAAAAAAACGTTACAGGTAAACTACCCCTTTCCCTCAACCGAACTTCACCAAAAACAATAGGTCTTGAGAACTCTACAATTTAGGGCTGTATGCAAATAATCTTTTGATTCTGTTTGAATTTGCGGCTGTTATCGTTTGCCATAGGAAATACCCTTGTTAAAACATAAAACGTTGCAGGTAAACTACCCCTTTCCGTTAACCGATCTTCACCAAAATCAACAGGTCTTTAGAACTCTACAATTCAGGGATGTATGCGAAACATTATTTGATTCTGTGTGAATTTGCGGCTGTTATCGTTTGCCAAACAAACAAAATTACCCTTGCTAAAAAAAAACCGTTGCAGGTAAACTACCCCTTTCCCTCAACCGATCTTCACCAAAAACAATAGGTCGCGAGTACTCTGCAAATCAGGGCTGCATGCAAAAAATTATTTGATTCTGTTTGAATTTGCGGCAGTTATCGTTTGCCATAGAAAAAAAATCTACAGACAGATAGACAGACAGACACACACACAGACACTTTTCGGAAAACGACTTTTTTTCATGTTTTGAGTGTAGTAGAATCAGAATCTGCAATAATCTCGAACACGATTTTTTTTGCCATCACCATACTTCCATTCCTTAAGGAATATGGAAGTAAAAATCGGTATGGAGAACCATACATGACTTCCATATTCTAAGATTTATATTTAAATCTTAATATCGCCTGCCAAGCGCGATATATTTTCTCTTATACATGATTTACATTAAAATGAAAAAATTTTAATTTTATTGCCTGGCAACAAAATTATTTTATTACTTCCATATTCCTTAAGGAATGGAAGTATGGTGATGGCAAAAAAAATCGTGTTCGAGATTATTGCAGATTCTGATTGTACTACACTCAAAACATGAAAAAAAGTCGTTTTCCGAAAAGTGTCTGTGTGTGTGTTTGGTGTCTGTCTGTCTGTATATTTTTTTTTCTATGGCAAACGATAACTGCCGCAAATTCAAACAGAATCAAATAATTTTTTGCATACAGCCCTGATTTGTAGAGTACTCACGACCTATTGTTTTTGGTGAAGATCGGTTGAGGGAAAGGGGTAGTTTACCTGCAACGGGTTTTTTTTATCAAAGGAAATTTTTTTTTTTTTGCAAACGATAACAGCCGCAAATTCAAACAGAATTAAATAATGTTTCGTATACAGCCCTGAATTGTAGAGTTCTCAAGACTTTTTGTTTTTGGTGAAGATCGGTTAAGGGAAAGGGGTAGTTTACCTGTAACGTTTTATGTTTTAACAAGGGTATTTCCTATGGCAAACGATAACAGACGCAAATTCAAACAGAATCAAAAGATTATTTGCATACAGCCCTAAATTGTAGAGTTCTCAAGACCTATTGTTTTTGGTGAAGATCGGTTGAGGGAAAGGGGTAGTTTACCTGCAGCGTTTTTTTATCAAGGGTATTTTCTATGGCAAGCGATAACAGCCGTAAATTCAAACAGAATCAAATAATATTTTGCATACGTCACTGATTTGTAGAGGACTCAAGGCCTTTTGATTTTGGTGAAGATCGGTTAAGGGGAAGGGGTAGTTTACCTGCAACCTTTTACGTTTTAACAAGAGTAAAGTACTTGAAAATTTATTTTAACTTTTTCAAACAATGGTAATTGTTAAAAATAAAATAATTTTGTTGCCAGGCAATAAAATTATAATTTTTTCATTTTAATGTAAATCTGTACATAGTATAAAGTAAAGTCGGTCCGTTTTCTCTCTGTGTTTGAAATCACTAATCTCAGGAAGTACTGAACGGATTTTATTCAAGTTTTCGCCAATAGATAGAGTGTCTATCGAGGAACATTTATGTGTATAATTAATACATATATGTTGTACATTAGCTTAGCTATCACGGTTTATGTCAAGTAAGTGGTATAGTTTACATCTTATAAATAAAATATCGGTATGGAGAACCATACATGACTTCCATATTCTAAGATTTATATTTAAAATCATTTTCAGCCAAACAGCCAGGCTGTGTCTTACCTGCCTTTTTATTGCTGTATTAAATGAAAAATATTATATTACATTAAAATGAAAAAATTATAATTTTATTGCCTGGCAACAAAATTATTTTATTTTTAACAATTACCATTGTTTCAAAAAGTTTAAATAAATTTTCAAGTACTTTACTCTTGTTAAAACGTAAAAGGTTGCAGGTAAACTACCCCTTCCCCTTAACCGATATTCACCAAAATCGAAAGTCATTGAGACCTCTACAATTCAGGGACGTATGCAAAAAATTATTTGATTCTGTTTGAATTTGCGGCTGTTATCGTTTGCCATAGAAAATACGCTTGATAAAAAAACGTTGCAGGTAAACTACCCCCTCCCCTTAACCGATCTTCACCAAAAACAATAGGTCTTGAGTACTCTACAAATCAGGGCTGTATGCAAAACATTATTTGATTCTGTTTGAATTTGCGGCTGTTATCGTTTGCCATAGAAAATACCCTTGTTAAAAAAACGTTGCAGGTAAACTACCCCTTTCCCTCAACCGAACTTCACCAAAAACAATAGGTCTTGAGAACTCTACAACTTAGGGCTGTATGCAAATAATCTTTTGATTCTGTTTGAATTTGCGGCTGTTATCGTTTGCCATAGGAAATACCCTTGTTAAAACATAAAACGTTACAGGTAAACTACCCCTTTCCCTTAACCGATCTTCACCAAAATCAACAGATCTTGAGAACTCTACAATTCAGTGCTGTATGCGAAACATTATTTGATTCTGTTTGAATTTGCGGCTGTTATCGTTTGCCAAACAAACAAAATTACCCTTGCTAAAAAAAAACAGTTGCAGGTAAACTACCCCTTTCCCTCAACCGATCTTCACCAAAAACAATAGGTCGCGAGTACTCTGCAAATCAGGGCTGCATGCAAAAAATTATTTGATTCTGTTTGAATTTGCGGCAGTTATCGTTTGCCATAGAAAAAAAATCTACAGACAGACAGACAGACACACACACAGACACTTTTCGGAAAACGACTTTTTTTCATGTTTTGAGTGTAGTAGAATCAGAATCTGCAATAATCTCGAACACGATTTTTTTTGCCATCACCATACTTCCATTCCTTAAGGAATATGGAAGTAAAATGAATGTTTCTTTGTTTGTCCCGTATGCGTTCCTATACCATTCATCCGATTGCGATGAAACTTCAGTGAGTTGTTGTGCGCACGTCCGCAAAGGTTTCTTCCACATCTCCTCCTAAACCACTGTACCGATTTCAACCAAACTTGGCACAAATATTTTACGCAACGGGAGAACCAACATAGGATAGGTGTTTTTTCGATGGGGTCCTTTTGGGGGTTCTTTGGGGTCTTCCACATCGCCTCCTAAACCACTGGACCGATTTCAACCAAACTTGGCACAAATATTTTACGCAAAGGTAGAACCAACATAGGACAAGTGTTTTTTTCGATACGATCCTTTGGGGGGTCCTTTGGGGTCTTCCACGTCTCCACCTAAACCATTGGACCGATTTCAACCAAACTTGGCACAAATATTTTACGCAACGGGAGAACCAACATAGGACTGGTGTTTTTTTTCGATACGATCCTCTGGGGGGTCCTTTGCGGTCTTAAAACACTATTAGATATGGTTACTATGGCAACCCAATAGAATAGATTCTGTTCTAAATATATTATCGCATTAAATTGAAGACCACGCGAACGAAGTTATGGGCAACAGCTATTTATTTTTAAGAAGCCTACTTTAATTAAACTTTATTAATTAAACTAACATTTTCATTACGTACAACGTGAAACTCCGTAGCGAAGCACGGGTATTCTGCTAGTCATGTATAAGAGAAAATATATCGTGCGTGGCAGGCAAGCATATCGCAGTTATGTACTGTTTACGTTTCCATTTTATTATTATCACTACCGCAATAAAAAGGCAGGGAAGACACACACACACACACACACACACAATTCGCATTATTTCTGGCCTCATTCATGTTTATTTTCTTACATTTGCACGGTTTTTAAATGGAAAGTGCTGAACCCATACCAACATAACGCATGCAAGCCGAAAAAGTGTCCAGCGTGGATAGCGATTTGCTTCCTGTGGATCGCTGGGCAGTGTAACTGCACGTGTTTACAGAGGAACGATTCATAGACAGACTTTTCGTCTTTAGGGAATGAACCCTCTGCAAGATGCTGAGGGTCCATGAGTGACTTCGGAGCGCTCCTTCTTTTCCGCGTGTTTGTTCTGTGAAACGTACACTGTAGATTCGCAGATTTATTCTAAGCAACGCTCAATAGGAAATGTTGAAAATTTTTGTCCACGGTGAACCCTCATACACACTAAACCTGCTCTGATGTTTTAATTACGGACATCATAATGTTAAAACTTTGGAAACTTGAGCACTACTTAATGGAGATCAATCATTAACTTATACAAGCCATTAATTTTATGCATATTTTTTATATATATATGTGTACAACGTTATCGGCAACAAAGAAGTAGTTTTTGTTAAAATTCCTTCCCGGGATATTTGGCCGTGGTCCAATGTTTTCTACAAAACCAGACGTTTCGGCAATGCCATTGACTTCCATCATCAGTGAAAATCGAGTGCGATAACGTGAGGTGGTATATGTTAGTGACCACAGTACTGTGGTTAAGGCTGAAGCAGTAAGTAGAAAGAAGTAGTTTCTATGGTAATATTTCATTTCAAAAATGATTTTAAAAATAAATCTTAGAATATGGAAGTCATGTATGGTTCTCCATACCGATATTTTTTAACAATTACCATTGTTTGAAAAAGTTTAAATAAATTTTCAAGTACTTTACTCTTGTTAAAACGTAAAAGGTTGCAGGTAAACTACCCCTTCCCCTTAACCGATCTTCACCAAAATCGAAAGTCCTTAAGACCTCTACAATTCAGGGACGTATGCAAAAAATTATTTGATTCTGTTTGAATTTGCGGCAGTTATCGTTTGCCATAGAAAATACGCTTGATAAAAAAACGTTGCAGGTAAACTACCCCTTCCCCTTAACCGATCTTCACCAAAAACAATAGGTCTTGAGTACTCTACAAATCAGGGCTGTATGCAAAACATTATTTGATTCTGTTTCAATTTGCGGCTGTTATCGTTTGCCATAGAAAATACCCTTGTTAAAAAAACGTTGCAGGTAAACTACCCCTTTCCCTCAACCGATCTTCACCAAAAACAATAGGTCTTGAGAACTCTACAATTTAGGGCTGTATGCAAATAATCTTTTGATTCTGTACGAATTTGCGGCTGTTATCGTTTGCCATAGGAAATACCCTTGTTAAAACATAAAACGTTACAGGTAAACTACCCCTTTCCCTTAACCGATCTTCACCAAAAACAATAGGTCTTGAGAACTCTACAATTCAGGGTTGTATACGAAACATTATTTGATTCTGTTTGAATTTGCGGCTGTTATCGTTTGCCAAACAAACAAAATTACCCTTGCTAAAAAAAAACCGTTGCAGGTAAACTACCCCTTTCCCTCAACCGATCTTCACCAAAAACAATAGGTCGCGAGTACTCTACAAATCAGGGCTGTATGCAAAAAATTATTTGATTCTGTTTGAATTTGCGGCAGTTATCGTTTGCCATAGAAAAAAAATCTACACACACACACACACACACACACAGACACTTTTCGGAAAACTACTTTTTTTCATGTTTTGAGTGTAGTAGAATCAGAATCTGCAATAATCTCGAACACGATTTTTTTTGCCATCACCATACTTCCATTCCTTAAGGAATATGGAAGTAACAAGTACAATTTATTACATTAACCATTAATTGGTATAGTATTTTATACTTAACGTTATTTATTACATCTCTTAACTTGAGGTACATCTCAGATGTACTAATTACTGAGTAACCTTAATATCGGGGTATGGTCCTTGACCATAGTTAATTCATTTTTTTATGTAACGTTGGGGACCTGAATTCTGTTACGTTACATAACACCCCCCCCCCCCCTTCGAAAGAAGTTTATTTTGTCTCAACGAAGTTTAGTAAAAAATAAACTCATAACTTGTACCTGACCAGTTTGTCCTCTTACTCATAATACTTTTTTATTTCAGACTGGTTATATGTACCCTTCACTCTATTATTTACGGGGTCAGATACCACGTTTGTATTGTTCTGATTGTCCTGGCTTATTATAAAAGGTCCAACATATAATAGCAACAATTTCTTTGCTATTCCTTCGGAACTGCTTGGTTGCTAACGATTTCTTATCAAAATTTTTTTGCCGATGGTGTATTTAATAATGTTTTTTCGGGTAGCATCCTGTTTCTTCCTTTGAGTTTCCAGTTTGTGGAGTAGCCTATTATACACATGGGTAAGGTCAAGTTCTTCTTCAGGTCCTTCAGGGAATGGTATTAAATTGGTAATTTCTCGAGGTGGTGGTTTTGAAAACATCATCTGGTATGGTGTAACACCAATGGTTTCGTGATGAGCAATATTTAAAAATGTTTCGGTTTCATGTAAGAATTCACTCCATTTCCTATGATTGTCATAACAATAGGTACGAAGTACTCGTCCTACCTCTCTGAGTACCCTTTCTGCTGGATTACTACTAGGATGATAAATTGAAGTTTTGTAGGTTTTAATTCCTCGATTTGACATTTCTAATTTCCATTTTCAACCCTTGAACTGGGTTCCATGGTCTGTTATTATGGAATATGGAGTGCCCACATCTATGAGGTACCTTTCTGCGATGACCTTGATGATAACATTGGTGGGCGCCTTGCTGATAGGGTACAACTTAGTGTAACGTGTGAAATGGTCCAAGATGATTACAATATATTTATATCGGCGTCTGCCTCCACTACGTGGGAAAGGCCCGCAAATGTCAAGAAACGTTTTTTCTAATTTCCTTTCTGAAGTAATGGTTATTAAAGACCCCTCCTTTCGTTCATTGTTTACCTTAACCCTTTGACATATTCCACATCGTTTTATTAATTCCCTTACCTTCTTGTTCAAACCCTTAATATACACATGCTCCTCCAGTGCCTTTACTACTTTGATGGAACCCATGTGTCCATACATTTGATGGTAATTCTTTATTATTAATGATTCTGTAGATTTGGGAATATATAATTTCCATTTATTTTTTACAACAGGGGACTTTATGAAGATTAACCCTTTATAATTTTGATAATATTGCATAATTATAGTATCATTACTGCGGAGGCATTCTTGTATAGTGGACAATATCTGATCTTTTGCTTGTTCTTCCTGAATTTTGGTTAACACTTCTACTAATTCTTCTCTAGCTAATATTACAAGGTATATTTTTCCAACATCCTCCCTTTCAATTTCAAAAGTACCATTCTCCAGGTTCACCCTAGATAGAGCATCAGCTACAGTGTTCTGTTTTCCTGGCACGTATTCCCATGTTATGTTGTATTCCTGGAGAGCCAATATCCAACGAGTTAATCTACCATGGCTTACTTTGCACCTCTGTATAAATGATATGGATTTGTGGTCGGACCGTACTGTTAAAGGATAACCTAATACATATGTGCGGAATTTATTGCATGCAAATACCACACTCAATAATTCCTTTTCCGTGACACTGTAATTTCTTTCACACTGATTTAGGACACGGCTGGCAAAACTTATTACTTGGTGGTCTCCTTCTTGATCTTCCTGATATAGCTCAGCACCCAGACTCACATCACTGGCGTCACAATTTATAAAAAATTTTTGATCAAAATCAGGATGGTGCAGGATGATATTTTGTACAAATTTCTCTTTAATTAAAATGAATGTCTCATCATCTTCCTCCTTCCACTTCCATTTATGTTTAGATGACAGCAAGTGTTTAAATCTTGCTGTTAATTGGGAATAATTCCTTTGGAATTTCCGGTAATAGTTGCACACTCCTAGGAATGATTGCAGCTGTCTAATGTTTTTAGGTCTGGGGAAGTTTTGAATAGCTTCCACTTTTTCAGGGGATGTGGATATTCCATTTTCAGAGAGTATGAACCCTAGGACTTGTAATTGATTGGTTAATAATTTTGACTTATTCAATTTCAATGTAATGTTGTTCTTTTCTAACTTGCTTAACACCATTTCCACACGTCAGCAATGTTCCTCCCATGTGGTTGAAGTTACCAATATATCATCTACATATACTGTAGTGAAGGCTAACACTTCTTCACCTAGAACCTGGTCCATGCATTTAATAAAAACCGCCACAGAGTTTACTAATCCAAAAGGAAGACGTTTAAAATGATAATTTCTACCTTCAAATATAAAGGCAACGTAATTCCTACTGTTGGGATGTAACTCCACCTGCCAGTATCCACAAACAGCATCCCAAATACTCATATATCTGCAATTCTTAAATTTCTTCATTAACTCTTCAATTTCCCCTGGTGAGGTTCTATCATTTATTATATTTTTATTTATCTCCCGGCGTCCAAACATAAACGTACGGTACCATCCTTTTTCTTTATGGCTACTATAGGGCTGGTGTATGGTGATGAGCTATATTCAATTATGTCCTGTTCCATCATACTCTGTATTTCCCTTCTCACTGCTGGTTTTAGGGATTGGGGTATAGGATATGATTTCCGGTTAAAGTTAATGGGTTGTTTAAATGACAATTCACAAATAAAATTCTTGGCTTTTCCTGGCAAATCCGAAAATACTTTTTTATATCTGTTATAAATCTTTATTAATTGATTCTTTTGTTCAGGTGTTACTCTATTATTATTACTGGCAGTTTTAAACAAATAAATCTCTTGCAATTTTTCCTTCCATTCATTCTCCTTAGTACAGGTTGATTCCTCAAAAGGTGTCCTATATTCCATTTCATCATCACGCATTAAAGTAAAAGAATGTCTTTGGTGAGTGGCATTTTTATGATCCACTATTTCACTTGACCATTCTCCATTTTCATGGTACAGGATTATTCTTCCTCTGCCCATATTAATAATAGCTGAGTGGCGCCGCAGCGTATCACACCCTAGCATTGCTTTAAATGGTAATCCTTGAGCTACCATAAACACCATAGGAATAGTTTTACCTTCACTAGATACTTCCATCATTACTTGCTGCCGTATTGTTACTTCCATATTCCTTAAGGAATGGAAGTATGGTGATGGCAAAAAAAATCGTGTTCGAGATTATTGCAGATTCTGATTCTACTACACTCAAAACATGAAAAAAAGTCGTTTTCCGAAAAGTGTCTGTGTGTCTGTCTGTCTGTCTGTCTGTAGATTTTTTTTCTATGGCAAACGATAACTGCCGCAAATTCAAACAGAATCAAATAATTTTTTGCATACAGCCCGGTTTTGCAGAGTTCTCGCGACCTATTGTTTTTGGTGAAGATCGGTTGAGGGAAAGGGGTAGTTTACCTGCAACGGTTTTTTTTTAGCAAGGGAAATTTTGTTTGTTTGGCAAACGATAACAGCCGCAAATTCAAACAGAATCAAATAATGTTTCGCATACAGCCCTGAATTGTAGAGTTCTCAAGACCTATTGTTTTTGGTGAAGATCGGTTAAGGGAAAGGGGTAGTTTACCTGTAACGTTTTATGTTTTAACAAGGGTATTTCCTATGGCAAACGATAACAGCCGCAAATTCAAACAGAATGAAAAGATTATTTGCATACAGCCCTAAATTGTAGAGTTCTCAATACCTTTTGTTTTTGGTGAAGATCGGTTAAGGGAAAGGGGTAGTTTACCTACAACGTTTTTTTAACAAGGGTATTTTCTATGGCAAACGATAACAGCCGCAAATTCAAACAGAATCAAATAATTTTCTGCATACAGCCCTGATTTGTAGAGTACTCAAGACCTATTGTTTTTGGTGAAGATCGGTTGAGGGGAAGGGGTAGTTTACCAGCAACGTTTTTTATCATGCGTATTTTCTATGGCAAACGACAACTGCCGCAAATTCAAACAGAATCAAATAATTTTTTGCATACAGCCCTGATTTGTAGAGTACTCGCGACCTATTGTTTTTGGTGAAGATCGGTTGAGGGGAAGGGGTAGTTTACCTGCAACGGTTTTTTTTATCAAGGGAAATTTTTTTTTTTGGCAAACGATAACAGCCGCAAATTCAAACAGAATCAAATAATGTTTCGCATACAGCCCTGAATTGTAGATTTCTCAAGACCTATTGTTTTTGGTGAAGATCGGTTGAGGGAAAGGGGTAGTTTACCTGCAACGTTTTTTTAACAAGGGTATTTTATATGGCAAACGATAACAGCCGCAAATTCAAACAGAATCAAATAATGTTTTGCATACAGTCCTGATTTGTAGAGTACTCAGGACCTATTGTTTTTGGTGAAGATCGGTTAAGGGGAAGGGGTAGTTTACCTGCAACCTTTTACGTTTTATTTTCTATGGCAAACGATAACAGCCGCAAATTCAAACAGAATCAAATAATGTTTTGCATACAGCCCTGATTTGTAGAGTACTCAAGACCTATTGTTTTTGGTGAAGATCGGTTAAGGGGAAGGGGTAGTTTACCTGCAACGTTTTTTTATCAAGCGTATTTTCTATGGCAAACGATAACAGCCGCAAATTCAAACAGAATCAAATAATTTTTTGCATACGTCCCTGAATTGTAGAGGTCTCAATGACTTTCGATTTTGGTGAAGATCGGTTAAGGGGAAGGGGTAGTTTACCTGCAACCTTTTACGTTTTAACAAGAGTAAAGTACTTGAAAATTTATTTAAACTTTTTGAAACAATGGTAATTGTTAAAAATAAAATAATTTTGTTGCCAGGCAATAAAATTATAATTTTTTCATTTTAATGTAATATAATATTTTTCATTTAATACAGCAATAAAAAGGCAGGTAAGACACAGCCTGGCTGTTTGGCTGAAAATGATTTTAAATATAAATCTTAGAATATGGAAGTCATGTATGGTTCTCCATACCGATATTTTTATTTGGTCTGCCAAATTTACAGTAGCACCTATAATTACCATGTTATTAACTGGTAATGTTGGTATATTTTTCTTATACTTCTCCCTTATTCGGTTATATTCTACCTTGTCCAGGAGCGACATGTTCACGCCAGTATCAATCACTATCTCTGTCATAACTCCCTGCAATTCTGTCATGATATATATAATTTGATTGTCAGTTTTATTCTCTGACGGTAACACTTCTTCCGTTAAATCATTTCGTATGTCCTTTAAATAATTGTTCCTTGTAATTTTTATAATTTGGTTGCTTTCCTTTTGTTTTTGTACATACCCTTCCAATCCCAGCAGCGAGGGGTTACTTGATACTTCCACTGCTGTACTTAGTTTTCCATCCTATCCCGCGGACGATCGTCCCTCGCAGTGGTTCCTGGGTTGCCATCATCGGGTCTAAAATCTCTATGGTTTTCTTGGTGTCTAGGCAGATCCTCCTCTCGACTTCAATTACTGGGTTGATTTCGTTGGTCGTTGTTTGTACGATTATTGTTCCAATACTCTCTCCCATTGTCAAAATTCCTGCGGCCTGTTCTGTATCTGTTATTATCATAATTAGTATAGTGATTACTTGGGTAATGATTGTTGTGATAATGATTGTTTATAAATTGGTCATTCACCCTTCGGTGATAATTATTATTGTTAAATCGATTTGTTCCTGGACGTGACTCTTGATTTGTCTCCTCCCTTTTATTGTTGTAATATTCACCTTGCCGTCGGGACCTTTGATAATAGTCTTCCATTCCATTAGTCTTCCATTTGTAACTGGCTAACAAGGTTTCCATTGTTTCTACGGTCTTTACTTGTCCACTGCGTCTGGCACGAACTATCTCTTCTTCAAACTGGTAAGACAATTTATTTACCAAACAAATTGGAACAAATTTGGAACCGCGGATCCTCTGGTATCCGCGGTTCCAAATGACGCGCCAAACACACCTTTCCCAAAAAGTAAGTAGTTGGTGACTGCTCTTGATTAAAATTAAATCTCCCGTTAGTAATGTTATCTCTAATCATGTTCTGTACGGAATCCGACCAGTATTTTGACCTAAAAGTCTTTTTAAACTCCTCATAATCACTAAGTTCATTCCGGACTGCTGACCACCAATTATCATTTATACTTTTGAAACACTCATCCAAATAACTTTTTATTACGTTCCATCGGGTTACATTAATTCGGCTAAACCATTCGTCTATTCTCTCCAGGAATTCTATGGGATTTCCCCTATAAATTTTAAAATTGATATTATCCTCTTGCTCAGGGGCTATGTGATGCGCCAGATACATTGGTCGATTTTGTAAAATTTCTATTGATTCCCTTATATTACTTATTTCCTGATTTTTCATATTTTCTGTAGTCTCTTTATTTTGAACTACTTGGGTTTTTATTTGTGTCATTTCGTTATTTACCATTTCAATTCTCCCAGCTATATTAATTTGCACTCCGTCCAATTTCTCTTGGGTTTCTAATTGTACTTCCTTTATCATAGTTTTGTTGGTATTTTCCCCCTGGTTAATTTTGGCCTCTACTTCCATTGCGAGTTGTACTATGGTTTCATCTGTCTTTTCCAGACCCACCTTAATTTCATTTATTTGCTGTCTTACTTCCTCTTCATTATTATCTACCCTTTTGTTAAGTGTTTCATTGACATTTGCAACCCTTTCATTGATGACTTCCCTCAGCGCTTGGTTTTGTTCATTTATAATTTGCCGTAATTCCTTATTACTATTTTCAATTTTCTCGTCAAGTTGTTTGTGATTTTCTTGAATCTGCCTTAAGCTCTCATCGTTTCTGTCAAACCTTTCATTGATTTGGTTTAAGCTTTCATTTATCAGCCGGTTATTCTCATCATTTTCCTCTTTATTTTTGTCAAACTTCTCATTCATTAGTTTGATTAAATTCTCACTCAAAATTTCGTTTTGTTTCCTTGAGTTTTCGTTGATACTGTCTATTTTATTTTTCAGCTTTTCTGACTTTTGTTTATTATCCTCTTTAATTTGTCTTAAACTCTCATTAGTGTCCTCATTTTGTTTCCTAAAATTTTCATTAGTTTGTTTATTCTGTTCCTTAATGCTATCCATTTTCCCCATCATTAGCCTCATCATTTCTTGCCAATCTGGTTCTCTTCTGGCTTCCGTTTTATCTGGTTGGTCCCCTTGGGCATCCTCTTTATTGCTTGCCTGTTGTTCCATTTCGGTGTCTGTAACAACCTCTATTTCTTCTTCCCGTCTATCTTCTTCTGTTTCTTGCTCCTTCTCCATCCTTTTAGTAAGACCTCTCGTATGCATTCCTGTGCCTCTAATGGTTGCCTGCTCAAGTTAAGTAATAATTAAGACGATTTATTGCTTAACTAAAGCCCACTCGTTGAGCGCCAATTTGTAACAAATAAAATTTTGTTACCTGTGTTTAATCAATCTGTAAATCTGTCAATTTACAGTTGTTATTGGGTTTATTTACTTATATGAAACTCCCGTGTATCAACATCAAGCCCCACGTTGAAGGCGGCAATTTGTAACAAATAAAAATGTTGTTACTGGGGTTTAATCAAGCTGTTATTTATAAATATGATTCGTGTAATCTTATAGGTGACCTCCTGAAACTCAAATTTAATAGGCAAATATATTTGTGATTATGTTATTTTAACTTTTAATTGTACTATAATACAGGTTTATCTAATTATTCAATAGTTACGCAATATGAACGATATACGTCATGTATTGACTGAATGTATTAAGAATTCTTGCCAACCCTAGTCCCTCTGTATTATGTAATTCAATTCAAATTTGGTACAGAAAACACGCTAGTTCGGCAATCTCCCGTTCCACCAGCTGTTGACAATTAGCGCTGTTATTTGTAATAGGCTTGCGTCTAGGTTAACCGTTCACCAGATTTTATTCACCCTTTTACCTGTAAATTACTCCACCCACAACATATAATACCTATTCTGCAATAACATAAAACATTATCATATACAAGAAAGATTCTTTATTGATTTTCTACTTTATTTCAAACTAACAGTTCTCTTCAAGATGATAATATCATTATATCGATTATACAATGGTAGGTCGATCGTCAATTGACCAAGTTCCTTTTGATTTATACAAATTAAATATAATACTAAATATCTCTTATCCCAGGGTTCGTGTGATTCTTTTAACCATTAGTAAGGCCAGGTAATGCAAAATTAAGGTTACTTAAGTATTACAGAATGTTATTAACTCTAAATATATTGAAATTAAAAATAAGTTGGTTTTACCGGATTGGCGAATCTCAAAATGGCATTGGACGTCTGTAAACAGTTGAAGATGGACTGCTTAGATTACGTTCAGCCAGGAAAAAGTATTCCGATCCTTAATAAAATTGACGGTGTGATGTACTGGAAAGCCCCAGGAACTCTTCTGACCTCCGTTCTTCTCTTACGATCCTGGTGGTTGTCGGTCCCAGTGGAATGGAAATCGTATTATAGCTTCTTCTTGAAGGTGAAGGTTAATTCTGCAGAAACGAGGTCTTCGTATATCTTCTCTATAATTCCGTTAGTTTCGGCCTTTGCTTCCCTCAATTAGTTTTCTGATTACATGGGAGATCGGTTTAATACCGAATCCAGCGGAATTATCCTGGTGAGTGAAGTAAGGAATTCTCGACTCTTTTAGAGGTATTTGGTTATAATTTGGAAGTCTAATTGGTTTTATTATTCATCAATGGTGTTATAGAATTAGTTTTCAATTTGGATTTATTAATTTAGATTCATTTTTTTTCAAATTTTATCATTCCTTTTTAAAAGTGTCTCCTCATCTGAACTCAATAGCATATAACAATCGAAACGAATGATTGAAAGTCAACAACATTGTACCTTTTAGTTGCCCTAACAACCACTATTTTCTGTCATTGGATGAAATTTGATATCCTAGAGCCAGAATTATAAAATATTACTACTCTTTTTTAATAAAATACTCCATGCTTGGAATTATACCAAATTACCTAAAACTCTCACCTAACCTTCCTTATTAAACAGTATATGTTTTACTGTAGTTTCATTGGACTGGACTTCTTAAAAAGGTATTAATTTCCTTTTACAAATATTAAATTTAGGCCTATAGGTTTTCTTACAACTGTTATAATATTCTTTGGTTTTTTAACTTAATTTTCTTTACCTGACCTACTGTACAATTAATTACTGGTTCATGGTTATTTACATTAATTTTAATTTCCTGGTTTTACTTTATTACATTAATTAATTCGTCCTGGAACCCTTCATTAGTTTACAACATAATTATCAGAACTACTTGTCAACTTTTAAACACTTATTGCCATCCTGGCCAAGTTTACAAACATTAATTCAAAACAACTTCATTATTCAATTTTAGTCAATACATATAACATAGTATAATGCCTAACACAGGCAATTATACTTAATTGTCTAAAGACAATTTTGACATAAATAAAAACATTACCACTGATTAAGTATTCCTATAAAACAACAGTTCCCTCTTACTATACTCAAAACATAAAATAAATATTCTGTGAACACTACCATGCCACAGTATAAAAACAAGTACAATTTATTACATTAACCATTAATTGGTATAGTATTTTATACTTAACGTTATTTATTACATCTCTTAACTTGAGGTACATCTCAGATGTATTAATTACTGAGTAACCTTAATATCGGGGTATGGTCCTTGACCATAGTTAATTCATTTTTTTATGTAACGTTGGGGACCTCAATTCTGTTATGTTACAATATGTACCTGTAAGAAGAATTAGTGTACTTGTAGTGGAGGAATATGATGAGAAAATAATTTACCTGGGTGTAACAACAAATACTGACGGAGACTGGACAAAATTAACCAATATTGAACAGGTTTATGAAACAATAAGAGGGAAGATGAATGACATAGAGGTAATGGTGTATTATAATAATAATAATTATAATAAATTGAGTATAAGTAAGAAGGAGGAATGTTATAAAAAGGTACGACTATTATTCGATGATGGAGGGTAAATTAAAAGAGCAGTGTATGGACATTTTTAAGTATTTTAATTTGTGGTTATGACCTTGCTTACTTAGAAAATGAAGTGTGGAAAACTGAACAATTAATGACGAATAATTTGTAAATAATTGATAGTGAAATTAGTTGTGTGTATTGTAACCAGGATGTAATGTAAACAATGTGTGTAGGTAATTGTTTTAATAATAATAATAATAATAATATTTTGCAGTCTAAATAAACAACAAAAATAATTTTGAAGAGGATAACAAATGAATTGTAATTATGGTAATTGTTTTGATAATAATTAAAAAATGTTGTTTTCCATAATTGATTTAATTAAAATAATTTGAGATGTTTAAATATTTTTGATTGATTTAAGATGTTATATAATGATGAATTTAAATTATTTTATGAGATGTGAATTTGACAATAATTAATAAATAAATAAATGTTAAATTGTGTAGTATGGAATAACATTGTTGTTAAAAGGTTTCAGAAGGTACAGGGTGTTTGGTGTTTATATTTGTGTATTTAGGACAGTGATATTCTGTAAGTATAAATTTCCTAATACAATATGTAAAGTAAAACTTGATATAATTTTGAAATGTGTTTATAGGGTCATTCACCTTGCCTAGAAAATCAGCTGATCCACTGTAGAATGTCACTTATAAATTGTTTGCAAATTTCCAATGTAACTAATGTTTGAATATAATGATTTTAATGTGTTAAAAGAGTTTAATTTAAATAATGGAAGTAATTTGAGATAGTGGAGAATTTTAAAGGTAATGTAAAAGCTGAAGTTTGATTTTGGGTGATTATTGTTTTGTTAGGACATGTAGATCAGTCCATGTTGAGTTTGAAGGGGTACTAGAGAGAATAATATTGTTGTGAATTAATGTAATGTAGAATTTGAGATGTAATAGTGACACAGTAGCTATGGGGATAGTAGGTAGGGTATTGATTGATATATTGATGTAATAAATAAGTGGAGATATTTTGTTGTAGTTGAGGTGATGTATTGGGAGAGTAATTAGTTGGTGGGAATTTTGTAAGAGGGGGTGGTGTGGTAGGAGTCCGCAACGAAAGGTGTTGGGACGGGAAGGGACCGTTTAGCGCCGGAAAGGGTTGCCTAGGAATGAAATCCAGGAACCAGATAAGGGAATGAGCTTTTGGGGGGGGACACACAACCTGAGTACAAAGGGGTAGAGAGTATTTTTTTTATAAGAGTAGAATGATGCGAATTGAGTTGAGTAGTAAGTTGGGTTTAGAGATTGTTTGATAGATGTTTTGATAGAGATGGGTGTCATATTAGTTAAAGCTGTTAGTGGTATTGGAGTCGGAGGGGATTAAGAGTATATATAAATGTCAAGTTGCTGCAATCAAGTTATTAGGAATAATTAGATCACCCAAACTAATGGAGATTGAGAATGGTAAAGAAAGAGAGTCATAGTAAAAAATATAAAATTAATGGAAACCAGTGACAAATTTTAATAGAATTTGAGAATAAAGTAAAGTTGTAAAATGTGTAATTTTGAGTAATTTAAATGTCGATTTTATTGTTAATTGTAATAATACTATGTTAATTTTAAATGTCATATTTTATTATGTTGTGGTGTTTGAAGATAAAAATTTTAAAGATGTTTAATGTATTTTCTGATGTAGCCTATGTATAACCTATGTAGGTCAAGGTTGTGGACTTGACCCAGTTTGATCAGCTGATGGTTGATGTTATAAACTAGACCAGTTTTGGCAATGAAGTGATGCAAATTTTGTTGTTTAATTGATTTAAATAATTTTAAATTTTCTGAATATTGAGAAAAGTATATTTTAATAAATTAAAATTTTTTTTTTTTTGAAAAAAAAATTTTGATTTTCTGTGCCTGCCATCTAATTGATGTTTTGAGTTTTAAGTATATTATTGTTTATATGTATTAATAGTGTTATTGAATTGTATTGTTTAGTATGTATGTCTAATCCAAGGTTTAGGATAAATGAGTTCATGTGTAGTTAGATGTTCAATTTATTTGTTTTTCTGATTATGAATAATAGTGAAGAGAATTAATAGAGGGATGAATTATGTAACAGATTTTTGATTTTAGAAGGTCACTTAAATGAGTTTGATTTAATGATAAATATTTTGAGTTTGAAAAATGTAGTAATAAGTATATGTATGCGCCCAGTATTGCCGAAGGCGACCCAGTATGCATGGTAAGGGGGAACATATCAGTTGAGGATCTGGCATGGTATAAGACCAGGGGTTTGGAGTTAGGGGTAGCATGTTAGAAGGTTAGGTGCGCTGTGGTGCGTGTCTGTTCGATGTTATGGTGTTGGGATCTCGGATAGAGAAGTCCAGTGATCTCGTTCAGATGCGGCCATAGTCGCCGAGCCAGGGGGGTAGTTTACCCATGATGTAGAAGAACTAATGGGGGGTTGTTGGCACCATATCCTCACCGATCCTCTTAGGGGTTTAGCAATGAGATTTCTTCTGTTTCGACAGAAGATCTCTCATTGGGGGGGTATTGTAACAGGGCAAAAGGGAGGGGTTTTATTTTATTAAATATTTGCAACAATTTATTTCATATGCGTGGTCAGTCACAGGTTGAATCTAAATCGTCGTGAACAAAGAACGGTGATGAAACAATTACAATGGAATGTGCGGGTCACACACACAGCTTCGTAATTCTCAGAACGGCAAAACGGTGTAATGCGCGCAAACACACTAACATCGGCGGAGCGCATAACCCATGCCAAGAAGCGAAACACAAAATGGCTTGAAGAAGAATTTTGCTAAACACGTGGTCTCAACACGACGGAAACGAAATTAAGTCCTGCCCACATTTGTGACGTCGACCAGTGAACACTAAATATCGTCAACGTCCAACACATGAAAATCCCGTGTGTCGTGTGTGCAACGAATGAGACTTTAGCAACGAAGGCTGTGTGCAGTGACGAAATTGGTTCGCAGGCATGGCAGTGAGGTCCGCCCGCAAGAAGTAGCATCAGTCGGTCGGCAGCATACGTTCAACGTAATCAGACGTGTTAACGGTAGCCTTGGAATTCGGTAGGCCGAAGCGATTAAAAGTAGCCGAAGCCTACCGAAACTTATTGACGTGTGTGATATAGACAGTAATAAACAGTGGAATCATGACAGTTTAATTTGGAACTAACATTGGACCGAATAAAATGTAATAAGTGTGGCACGTGGTGATAAGGGATGCCAAGGTTAAGTAGTCAACGAACAATTACAATAAATAAATAATTTCATTTAAAAAAGCGCTAAATCAAACTTAAATGGGTTGTAAATTGTGTGCAAGAGAGAATGTAGCAAACTGGGTGGCCTTGATTAGTAATTAAGTTTAAATAATTATGTTGCTGTGTTTCGTTCATAAGAATATTAATCCTTAATAGCATCCGTAATAAAAAATAAGGTTTGTTTTCAACATAAAAATGTGTTAGTTTAGTTATTACGCCATAACCACTTCCTAGTATTCTGTGCCGACAACTCGTCTAACGTAATCGGGGGGTTTTCTGAAATTTTTAAAATGCAGTCAGATAGCGGGATTTTTATAAGGGCAAGAGTGTAGAAGGTTTCAATATTTAACCTTTAAAAAATATCGTGGCGACCAGGGCAGTTTAATAAGGTAAGTTTAACGGGGACTATGACGGTAAGTAAAATTCTGGCAGTGGTGAGTATTATATGATGAGTGTATTATATTGTAAAAGGGTAAAAGGCAAGTTCCATAACAAGTTTCAAGTTTCAAATGGTTGTTAGAAATTGATAAGCGCATATCATAAAACATTTTTTCATTCATTTTAATAAAATTTAATTCTCTAAATGCTGTTATAAAAATTTTCTGGTTTTCTATGACATATAATTGTTTTTTCCACTTACGGCAGTCTACAACAAAAACTATATTCAAGAACTGAATTTTGTTTTTATTGAAAACAGCCGTAAGTGGTATCAAAATAGTACACATTATCTGTTTTCTTCATAATTTTTTTAATTATAGTTGTTAAAATTTATTTTTATGTTATTTTTAAACATGTTTTAATAACTGAAACATAGAAAACATCATTTATTACAAGAGGCACAATTAAGTGACTACTGAAAGTAATGAACAAAATATAATAAACATAATTAAATTATTAATTTTATTACTAATAGGTCTATATTCTTTTAATAACAGTAATAAGGTTAACAGTACACAAAACATCTATTTTGAATACATAAATTATTTCAATCCTTACAAAATGTCGAATAAACTTACAGGTCACGTTCATCTGAATCTACATCTTTTTTTTTTCATTTAATGGCGTAAGGGTTACATTTTCATACAATGAGTTATAATTGCTCTTTATAATTCCACTTTGGCAGAGAGGTATTAAATCTCATTTCTTGTCATCAGTTATTCCTGTTGGATAGGTAAATGCACAATTCAATTTTGGTAATGAAGGCTTGTTTCTTGTATTTTTTCATGTGTATATTTTCTTATAATCTTCACGAAGCGTGTTTCTGCATACATGTAAAAAGCAATAATGTGTTTATTCTTTGTTGTCCTCTACAGTTGTCGGAGTTAAAGGCAACCGTCTCTCCTTTGCATCCATTTTGTAAAAACTGAAAAACACATGAACTGATTTCATTTCCCAGCACCCTCATGTCAAACATAGCAATGTCCTGTACTTCTCCCAATATCGTAAACTGTAAAATTCAGAACTGACAGCCGCTGTTTATAATATACAACAGAAACGTTATCACAAAGACTTGGGAGAACTGCCTGTAAATCATAGCATGCTGTGATACACTTCTTTTCCTTTGCAAGCACTGCATCTTTGGCCTTTCTTCTCTGCTTAATTTAACTTCTTTACGATAATTTTTATACTCAAATTGTAGAAATCTTTTACATATAAACTTTTACATTTGTCACAGAATAAACACTGTTCTTTTCTAGTTAAAAAAGCTAATATTAAATTCTGTCAAGAAAATGTAGCAGTAGGCTGAGCAATTTCCATATCTTCTTGCTTGTTCCTGGCACTCCTTAACATAATTTCTGTGTAGATCTCCTAATGTTTTTCCACCACTAACATATCTCTACTTGTTTGTTTGTACAAGTAATGAGACTCGATTCGTGGTATAGAATTAATATGTTTTTGAACATATTATATATTAAGTGTGGACTTTAGTGTAGTTTGACTTTGGTTGTTGTGTTTGCCAATTTCGTCTCTGACAATTCCATCTGTTGTCTTCTTGATAATATTCCGTATCATTTTGTCTCCTACTTTTAATAAGTCTATGAAGAAGTTTTTACAAACAAGGTATATTTCTCCATCTGTTTTAAAGTAGTACTCATGATTTATATTTCTTGTAGTGCCTTCTATAACTCTCCGATATTGAGGTCTCGATCTGTTCGAACAGGTAACTATATATTATCATTGTTTGTTAATCTCTACAAGCTTCCAAAACATCTTAAAAATCTGAGCACGTTGGTCGCCTTGAATGTGCTTACATATGTAATGGCAATTCCTCTGGCAATCTTTTCTCATTACCATTTCTTGTACATAGTTACCCTTTGAGTCAATGTATGTCTCACCTTTTTCCTTTTCACTTTGACTGCATTTCTCTTCCATTCACTTTCCCCTACTTTTCTTTTTGTCCTCTTGTTGTCTGTTCATCTTGTACTTCATTATGTAACACTTGAAGCAAGGCTGTTTCAGAAATATTAAATAAAGTTTACCTCATTTGTTTCATTTAACTTCACCTGAGTCAGCAATGTTCTGTTTGAAAACATTCTGTAAAATTCAATACAATCCAATAAAATAATCTTTAATGTATTCATATGTTATATTAATGAAATGTGAAAGCTATAGAAAAAGGCAGGAAGGGGAACAAATCCTGCCAGCTTAAGAAACTAAAACTATGCTAGTCTCATATATGGCCACAATTGCAGTTATGGCCATCTTCATTTAAAACCTTCCTAAGTATAGTTTATTCTTTTAATGCAATACAGCCACAAGTGACATGTGGCTGTATTGCATTAAAATGTGTGTTCCAGATTTTCAACAGCATAAGGACACATTTGTATAGCAACTGTATCTTTGATGATATCACTTATGGCTCTACTGTATTAAATACAGCTCTCGTTTATCTGTTAATAATGTGCCATAACTCAATTTCCAAATTTTTTGGACTTATGGTCCTCTTGCATTCAGTGTGCGATATTTTAAGTGATGCAAGAGAATTGCTTAGCCTGCTTCTCCACATGGCACTAAACATAAATGTTATAACTGAAAGATGTTTTATAAATTCCGTATAATTATTATTTCCTTTCAGTGAAGCCATAGTTCTCAAAAAACTACAGGGCTTCTAATAAGTCTGTAGATCACTACAGGAAAGCAATCATGTTGACGGTACTGACAAAAACAAACGGTCATGAGTACACCCAGTTTGTAGTGATTGTTGTGCCAATTTAAAAGGTATTTAAAGCATAAAACAGGATAAATCTATTGAGTAGTTTGATGAAGATGTAGATCAACTCAGTGAAATGTAAAACCTGTTGCTTTTGAAGTGTGAATGAGAGGATCTTGTTAACAGATTAAAAGCCGTTATGGACTTTTCTATTTCATACATGTACTCTCATAATCAGTTTGTTACATTTTAATTTAGAAGTGGATGTGGTTAAATACAAGGGCAGTCTGAAAAATTCTCGGCCTAACAATGAAAAAACGAATTTATAGCTTCAAAAATATTTTTATTTTTCAACATATTTTTCTCCTTTTAGCATAACACATTTATTCTAGCGATGTTTCAGTGCCACTATCCCGTACCTGAAGTGGTTATCTGTAAGGTCTGCAAAATATCCTTCTACAACTGGAAAACGCTGACCAGCGAGAAAGAGTTTGAGTTTTGGGAAAAGATGGAAGTCTGAGGGAGCCAAATCTGGGGAACAGGGAGGATGTTCCAACAATTCATAGCAGAGCTCTCTCAGTTTTTTCCATTGCCAAAACACTTGTGTGGGCAGGTGCATTTTCTTGGTAAAAAAATTTGTTGTTTCTTCTGCAAACCGGGTCGTTTTACAAAGTTTTCATCTAATTTCGTTAAAAGGTTGGAATAATATTTCCCAGGTATTGTTGCACCCTTTTCAAGGTAATTGATGTACAAACCTTTAGCACGCCAAAACCCCCATTGTTGCTGGTAACAAATCATAATTTTTAATTCAATATGTCTTTTAAGTCAAACACATTAATTAGGGTCAGCCACAAAAGTAACAAATTTTAAAACAGTAATAAGATCTGTGTTACTTGTGGCTCAGATGTAAGCAGATATGCAGAGAAGAATAAGAGCAAACATTTTTTAGAAAAGTTCTTGACTTTCTCAGTGAAGATGGAGCATGGAAAATAAGAAGAAACACAGATTTGGGACAATCGAATAAAGAGCTTGGAATACTGGCAGAAGTATACAGTTCAAATGTAAGATACAGATACAAAGAATGTCAAAAAAAAAAATCCTAAAGGGAGGCAAATAGAATAGACCGGCGGAGGATCGAGGAAAATGGTGAGGTATACAGTAAAATAACTTGGATCGGCTGTAGCACCAAGGATGGTGGATAACTTTTTATGCATTATTTGCAAACAAATTCAGTTGACATATCTTTACTAATGAAATTTAAAATCTAATCTAGAAACTACTGCACAATTTCATATGTAGAACATAAATGACTACCTATTATGTATATAAAATATTTTTTTTATCATTATTGCCTACTTTTTTCAGGTTGGAAGATGCAGTGTGGTTGATTTCCCTGTATCATATTATTAAACCCTCATGTCAGTCAGCTAGTATGAAGTACAAAGCTGGTGATGATCTGTCTTTCATAAAAGTAAGTGTGTTATACATATTTCATAACATGGGATATACTGTGTTAGAAATGATGTTGTTTGGTTAGAGGGCATTGAGGCTTTTTATACTTGAAATTATTATAGGGAAAGCCAGCAAACTTAAAAAATCCGTTGTTATGGAATCAGGAATTGATTGAATTGAGAAATTGTGCATAGCCAAGGAAGGCCACAGTAAAACACTTATTGGATCAATGTTAAAAAAACTGCAGAACCAACAACCTGATCTATATTTGATTTCCCATATTCCTCTGGGAATTCAGCAACTTCCAATTTGTGGAAGGCATACTTCAAATTTACTGACAAATATAAAGGTAACCATCGAATGCTAACTTTTAAATAGGAAAGCATTCTTACAGAAACAAATTTATGAACCATAATATTGGATCTGCATCATAGATGACATTTCTATGATCCAGTCACATGCATATTCATCATTAACACTTTTCAACTACCTTCAAAGTTTTTCTCTACTGAAATTCACTGTGGACTGTTTATTCAGAGTGATCACTTTCTTTGAAGGTTATCTAACCTGAGGATGAAAAAAAATTAAAACTGCTGGATCACCACAAGCAAACAATACTTGGACTTGAATAACTGCCATCCCCCAAAATACACATTTTGTACTACACTAGCATTCCTGTAACACTAGTATGTGAACAAATTAAATGTGCAGAATTAAGAAATAAAAACTACTGCAAGTGGACAATATACACAAACAAAACACAAGCAGTTCTCAAACTCTTCATTCACAGTATTTCTCAAATGGCCTACACAAGTTCAGTAAAATCGTTAAATGGGTATAGTATCTAACATCTCTACATACCAAATATCTAAATACACCCCTGAAAATTCTGTTCAAGCAGCTCCTCAATCTGAAACAGAAGCTGATTAAACCTAAACAGATTACCTAAAGATTTTGAATATCAATCAGCTGAGACCATCAGTTTCCTGCCACTGCTAAAAAATCTTGTCCCGTCCACAAAATCTTGACAGGATTCAGTTATCTCAATGACAAAAAAAAGAATACGAAATTAATTACTATTGTGTAAATTCTTAAACATCATATACCAGTTACAATACAACTTCTGTTGTGTTTTGTTGGATTGACACCTCAGTCATTAAGAAAGAAAATGATGAATGTTGCGGATATGACTGGAAAGTAACAAAAACTGCTTTTACAGCATTCTGTAGAGTAGCAAAAAACCACAAAGAGGAAATTTCCCATGTGGTGACAAATCTCACACAAACTGTGTGGTAGTTGATGCAGTTAACTGCAAGCCATGTTCAGAATGGTATTTTTGTCTCATTGAATAACTGACTGGATAACATTTGGATTGCTTGCAGACTGTACATGTACAGCAGAAATATAATGTACGGTAAACTCACTGCACTCACTAACCAGATAAATATCACAAAGTAGGCAGACAGCTTATAGGCACAAGTAATTTTCATTAACTCAGAAGATGGGAATTGCCCAATCAACAGATAACTGAATCCAGAGAACCACCTAACCTGAGCATTAAAAACTATACTCCAACCATAGCTAAAATTTCCATATTAGACCCCCCCCCCACTTCAAATTAGATTTTTCACTTATAGCCAGCAAACATGAACAGAAGTTTTTTTGAAAAATGTAAACACAAAGTTGTGAAAGTTTTAGTCTTTTAAGTCACTACCGGTACCTCTTTTTTCTTTGTTGTGTAGTTTTCAATTACAGATGAAGCTGTGCGCGACAGTGAAACATTTTGAACCAGGATTGTGTTTTCTTATACATGAACAGTATTCAAAACTGTTAATTTGGGAAGTTTGCTGGTTTTCCCAATAATTTTTACATATTTTGCTAAGTCTTTGTACAATTAATGCCATATTTGTTGCCTTATAATTTTATTTTATTTTGTTAAAATTACAGTTTTATTTAATTTTGTTAAAATTACAAAAAAATGGCTGCAGACCCTGTGTGGCTGTATGTTTGGATGGCCATATGTGTCGTATAACACTGATGGAAACATCTGTATTTCTTATTGTTGCAGGAGTATATAGAAAAGGATTCAAAAAAGAGTTCGGTTCTTAATCTAGCCCTCAGAGAATATTGTGATTTACACACTAACAGTGCAGAAGCAACTGCTTGAGGTCTGGTGAATAAAGAATTGTAAATTTTGTTAGTAGTAAAAATAAAAATTGATTTAAATATTATATGCTAAGCCTGATTTACTATTAGTGTTATATTTTTATTTTATTGCTATTAATTTAAATTTTGCCAGAGAGAAAATCAGTCCATTGGTGTGCATATCATATTAGAAGTGTAAGAGTAATTGGCAACAAATTAAAAGCCAAGAGAAATGTGAAAAAATAACTAAATCTGAATAAAGTAACTAAATTAAATTTAAAGTGAGTAAAGTAAATCCACCTCGTATTTTCTCTAATGTAATGAATGGTATACTGATCTTTGTTGTCTGACTTGTAACAAATGCATTATTGTAATGTTACTCCATGTCATAATCCCAGAAGGGACAGCACAGCACATCAATACACACAAATAAATGTCTGCACAATGTGTATATCAGCTTTCAGTGACCATACCCAACGTAGTAGAGATAGATACAAACAGTAACACTTTGCTGAGCATTAAATATAAATCAAGATTTATCAGGTATAAGTATATATTCATTAATACTGATGATTATCTCTTTTCTGTCTTCTGACTTCATGTTATGTATATTGAAAACATTGTTTTTGAAATAAAATTCTGGTTTTGTATACTGTCAGTCACTCAAGAAATGTCATCAGATATGTTATTTAAAGTATCTTAATTTTAAACTAATACCATAGCACTATGCCATGATGTGCACCACCCCACTTCTGCCAATCAATACTATGTACATTACCTTTTTGCTATCTTTACTGCTCATGCATATTTCAGTGGGTTGTGTTGTAAATATGGTTAGATTTGATCAAAAGTGTATCATTAGCAACAGGTATGCTTGTAACTTTGAAACTATATGGCATTGTGTATACCTCCTTTTTGCATTATGAAACAGCTTATAATTCTTGTAAAAAATTTTATAGTTGACATATATCAATAGTTAATGAACAAAGTTATACTTCATCTTCAAGACACCAAACCTTTCCTGACAGAACATTGATTTCTGTCTGTTGTGTGTGAATGTTTTGTCCTAATATTTTTTTAATATTATTCATGGATCTGAAGACTACTGAGATATTACATTTTAAGAGTATTTATTTGTAAATAATTTGTATAATAGATTTGTATGCTCTGAAGTTATATACTTGTACCTTCTTTGACTGTGCTGGCTGATTTGATTTTTTATGACAGTAAAGCTTCTCTAAGTTTGTCATGGTTTTCCTGTTTTGTCCATTAGCAGTAGCTATACTTTTTATAATAATATTTCTTTTAGTCTACCCTTATGTTGATGCAATATTGCAATTATTCTGTGGACAAAAGTAATAGTAGTGTTATTTTTTAGAATATGAATGGGGTATGAACCAAACATGGATAGTAAATGGTGGGCTTTCTGTAAATTTTGTATCTGAACTGGTCATTCTGTTTGCTGACATCAAGAAAATTCAGACTTTTACTATTGAAGTTTCAGTGTAAATTGAATTTTATGTTTGTAAATCCTTGATAATGCAAACTAGTTACGATCAGGAATGATTCAGATTATATTAACAAATGTTTGAGAAGTCAATGCAACTCTTCAGGTTATACATGGTATTAAGTGAGTTATTTAATACTCTTCTAATGAAAAAATAAAGTAATAATTAAAATAATTTTGTAATTTTTTAAATTTAAGTAAATCACAACAGGGTTGGATTACACAGCTACGGCGAATTACACACAGATGTATCTCACACCAGTTTATACAGTTTCTTATGCATCCTTACTTTTAGGCTTGGCAGCATCTTCAAAATCATTGTCATTGTCATCTGCAAGGTCATCATTATCAATTTTCATAAACATATTGACATTTCATCAACATCATAAACTAGGTAGCCTAATAGTTGCTGCCATGTTTAAGCCATGCATTTTGTTCACGATGTTCTTCAGAGCCAGGGTGGTTCAACATTCATCATTGAGTTCCTCTGCCACGTTTTCATTTTCTTCCTGAATTGTTTCTGGCAAAATCTTGACATTATTTTGAGTCAAGTCTATCCGAGAGACTACCATTATGTAACAGCAGTTGTTTAAATTTAGCTTATTCAAAAATATAATGACACTTTCTGTGTCTTGTACAGTGAAAAGTATCACAGCACTTGTTTCATTTGTTTTTACAATCCATTATTTTCATTGTGGTAATAATTCCTTGATTCTATAGGTGAGGGGGTATTTCTTGGGGGGGGGGGCTATACTCTATAATAGTGTTTATCCGATTTAAGCCCAATTGAGCAGGCCAGTTTTTAACAAAAACGCCTTTTCTAAAGCTTTATGCATTCCTTCTTATAAGTATTCTTTAACTTCTGACCATAAAAATCAATCCAAGAACATTTCTGAGATTATCCGTTCTCTGTCTTCTGGTTGATCAGAATGTTCTTGCAAGGTTCTTACTTTTTCTGACCACTGATAATGGAAGTGAATACTTCCCACTTACATTGGAACAAACCACAACTGAAATTCAATCTCAGTTTGTTTTGAAGTCTGTGATGTTCTTTTTGCTTGACTTGCAAGAAACTTACTGATAAACTTAGTGAGGTGCCTGTTTCATCTGCATTTTGAACTTTATCTCTTCATTGTTTTTCAGATTTTGCAATTGAATCGGTTTTCACTTTAAATGTTTCTTCTCTAGTAATGTCATGCAACAGACGTTTGCCTTCTATATGAAGTTGTCTGATGCTGTGAAACATTTTGGAAGTTGGGCAACCAACCGCTGCTTGCATTAGAGGGATTTTTAATTTCTGCCAACTCAAGAGCCTTTCACATATGTTAAGTTCAGCCATATTTTATCTTTGACTAATTTTTGACATGTATATGAAAGAATTAATCTTGATATAAAGATTCGTTCTTAAAATACTGCAACACTGAGGAAATAAATAGTATCATATTGGTGAGTGCCTGCATGATTCTTGGTATGCCACCATGTGTGAGACTGTTCCAGACATTAACAATGTAGAGATCATTATACACAGCAGAATTACATAACACTATGAACTCTTCTACTGTGACTGCTGTAGCAGTACATATATCGAATTAAAAAACTGTGGCAATTATTCTATTACCATATGTGTGATTGCATGTTATATTCAGTTATTTAGAGACAGAAAGACTGTCATGTGAAACGCACAAAAAGGGAGTAGGTAGGTAGTGCCCACAAGGGACATATAATATGTAAAACTGCAGACCACAAAGTGTAAAGACATTCATAACGTATTTTTCTATTTTTCATGTATTTCAAAGTTACAAATCTATTTTCTTTTATTCAGTTTAAATTATATGTTCTTGATTAATTTATTTATTATCAAAATACCCTTATACCATATTGGTGTCAGGTTACATCAATATATGATAAGTACATCAACTACACTCTATATATTGTAACGTAACCGCTTGTAAGGTGTGACGTCCGTCTTTTTACAGTCTCTGATCGGTCAGAACACCTCTTAGCAATCGCCACTTATGAATTATAAATACTGAGGTTTAAATAAATTTGATGGTAATGTTACCCAAACGAAGCAGAAATCGAGTGTGTGTGATTTGGGTCAAGATTAAGGAAGTTGTTTAGCCTTATTTGGAAGAGAGAGCAAGTACCGTTTGTTTACCCTCGGAGTAGACGATTTCTTAATTTTTTCAAATATTCGCCGTGAATGGAATCAGCTGATTTTGACATTAGTCTCCAAATATAGGTTAACCAAACGACACTGTTGCTTAATACTACCTGATGGCTAGTCCTCTTCTTAATTTTTCTGAAATCTACAACTACCCGCTACAATAAAGGAAACACATTTTATTATTCAATATAATTTATTAATAGTATTTATTTATAATATTATTGATTTTTCTCTTCCGCCAACATACAAATATTACAATCGATCCTTTCAATAACTAATTCATGATATCGACTTCATTGGGTAAACATGGAATTATCATAAAATCTGGTTTTTACTGATTTTACAATTTTATCTTTTATTTAAACATCAATCAACATATAATTCTTTTATTTATTTCCCCAGGGTTAAGGGTAAGTTCTTTGTGTTATGAGATGGTCTGAAATGGATAATTATATACTACGCTTTACAAAATAGAACAACTTCGAAAATTTGTTTATTCTTTTAGTACGTAGTTCCGGATTTGTCCGTAAGAGAGCAGATTATGTTTTATTAAACATGGGATTACACTTTAGAAATTTCTGTACTGCACGACGATTTGATTTGAGGTTTTCTTGGTTAAATATTAAAAGAAATGTTTATATTACCTCTTTCCTCGAAGTTCTTACTTGTGTGCAGCGGTTTCTCATGTGGTGTTCTTAGTTGTTTTGTAATTTCATGACCATCTGTCAAGATACCATCTCGTCAAAAACTCGAAACGCGGCTTGGCTAGGCCTGAACTTCAAAATGGTTTTTCACTTTTGTTATGGGGTAAAGCAAGTTACATTTGATATTTAAAGTAGTGGTACATAATGTTTATACTGTTAGTTAAATTTTGTGATAATTTTGTACTGTTCAAAATGTTTCTAAAGGTTTTTTAATACAATTTTTGTCTCATAACGTTTTCCAACCGAACAGTTTTCAATCTCAAATTCGATTAAACAATACTTATTTCGTTACTCTTAGTAACCCATAATTTTTATATAATTTTTTATTGGTGCTGCTATTTACTTTTTAGTATATAGGCCGTTTTTAATTATTATAAATTTAATTTTTATTTACAGAAAAATAATTCTTTTTAATTTTGGTTTCTTTCCCAATTTGATTTACATAATAGTTTTTTGTTTATTTTCTTATAACTTTAGATATAAGTCTTTAATATTATTATTAACTTTAAATGAATTTATATATTATTTATTAATCTCTTATAGTATTCTTACACTGCACTATTTTCTTCTGCCATTTTCCTCATCAGTATTATTTTATTTTTTATTATCATTTGATATTTAAATCTTTTACTTTTTAAAAACCCTGGGTTATCTTATATAATAACACAATTATTTTATTAAATATAAAATTAACATAGGTACTAAATTTTGTTGCCTACACAATATAAATCCTACAATAACTAAACAAAATACATAATTATTTAGTAGCATCACAGTCTACTATTATAATCTATAATTCTCACATCTACAGCACAATTCTGTAAGAAGTTCCCTTCACCTTCACTTATTTCCTCACTGGGTACACTATAACTCACTTGTCACTGTATATCACTTCAATATCGTTTATAATGTTTAGTGATATAACTTAATTTATAGCTAGTTATAGTTTACCCATTTCTGGCCTTTATGGTAGTATAAGAGTTATCATTTATTGGGACTGGGTTATGTAACGTTACATAAAGCCCCCCCACTAGAACAAATTTATTTTTGGTTTTACTTGTTTACCAAAATAAATTGTTGATTGTTTCAATTTTCATAATATTCCTGGTTTTATTCTTCATAATATCTTCCTTTATTTCAAACTGGTTATATCTGACTGGTAATTCAGACTGGTGGTAATTGCTATTTTCTTACTCAACTCTCTCTCTCTCTCTTGGAGGCAAATTCATTAATGATTTATTTCTCTGGGTAGTGGTACTTCCACATTTTATTTGATAAAGACTGGTCACACTAATCATATTAAACTTGTTTTAACACTCATTTCTATTTACTTCTATAAATTCGCTTTATCAATTAAGCTTCTGTCTGCTATCTTCCTTCTATTTTCTTCATCTATACTTCTGGAATCTAATATCACTCTTTTCAGCTATTTTATAATCATTATCCCTTAAATATTCAATTTCCCTAACATTTTTCCCTATCCTGTGTGGTGGTACCAGTCGGGTGGCCACCTTTGGGTCCATAACTCCGCTGTCCATCCTTACACCTTCTGAGACCAGGGGAACATCATCCCTGCTCAGGAAAATTATTGCCGGAACATTTCTACGGTCAATACATAAAAATAAAAAGATTATAAGTAGTCAATTAGCGACTAATACTAAACACCTTTGGGATTCTTCATACTGTTGCTGTTTGCATTTATTTATATATTTCTTCTTCTTCTTGATTCCTTCTTCTTTTCCATTAACTAATAGCATATAACATTATTGATAGGCATTATTTTAAAATCCTTTTGACTTTCCTTCTTGTGACATATTTTCTCCATATCATTTCTTCCTATATCATCTTCAATTCCGAGAAATTCTAAATTATAGTTGTATTAGTTATCATCCTCCTTCAGTTTCATTGGAGTCATTAAATTATTCTTTATTCTTCTTATCTGAGCACATTACCATCAATTGTTTTTATTTATTTATTTATTCTTCTGTTTGTTACCATAAAATATTATTTTTTCTATCATTCCATTTTAAATCAGTTCTTTATAAATATTGTTTAATCATCTGTTCTCTTTTTCTTGGTGGTTTGTTGTTTGTTAAATCAAATTATATCGTTTCGAAATATTTAAAGTAAGTGGTACTTACATACTTTTTATTAAATCATATTGTTCCTGAATAAATATTTAGTAAGTTGTTCTTACAGTTTTTTGGAATTTTGGGGATTTAGTCTTTTTATTTTAAATTATATTGTTTCGAAATAACTTGAGTAAGTTCTCCTTACGTGCTTTTTGAATTTTGGGGGTTTTCTTTCCAATGGGTTGCTTGGTCGGTATCAGAAAATCAGTCCCCTTTTCTGGTTGACTACTACTTCTTCTAACCATGGTCCATTAATTCAGGTACTCCATGTTCTCGGATTACTGGGGTGTCCATAATGATTTTTGTCCTTGTTAAATAGCTCTCTATCATCTGATATTGTAACTCTTCTGATATTGAATTTTCATTAACTTCAATGGTTACCATCGTTTTCCGAACTCTTTCTTCCTTTGTAACATATTCTTCTACTACCACATCTTGTAATTCTTCTAATACACTTATTTCTATCATATCTATATGTAGTCTATTACACAAATATGTTGATGATATATCATTTACTGGTGATGTCACTGACCTTTTATTTACTGGTATATTTAATTTAAATATAGATTTAGTTAAGTTTTTTCTATAACTTTTCAAAACAGTCAATTCTCTATAATTAACGATTGTGAGATTAAGTACATTAACCAGCCCACTCTTAATCATATCTACTTCTTCCCGTGTATTTTTCCTTTTGTTAAGACGTCTTATTCCTCTTTCTTTCGTTTTCTTAATTATTTGTTTCTTTACTCCCTTAATGTTAATTTCTATGGGCCTTATCTTTTCTTTCTCTCTGTTAGGTTTATCTTCAGATAACAATGCACTTTGGTCTTCTTTAGTACCTTCGGAAGTACTGTTTAGTGTTTCATCCAAATTCTTGAAACTAATTTCCATTTTCTTATTTGTCTCCTCCTTGTATGTATCTGCTTTTTGGATAAGCGTATTAACATTTTCAAACTTCTCTCCGAAAATTTCCCATATCTCCTTATTGAAATTCTCCATTTTACCCTCAATTGTTTTAAATTTTCTTCGTTTATTTTCTCAATTTGTTTTAAACTGTCCCTCGAGGTTTCATTTTGCTTCCTTGAGTTCTCTTCCTGTTTCTTAAAATTCTCATCTATTTTGTCAAATTTTTCGCTCAAGGCTTCATTTTGTTTCCTTGAGTTTTCAATTATTTTATCAAATTTTTCCTCCTGTCTCCTAAAATTTTCTTTATTTTCCTCATTGGTTTGCTTTGAGTTTTCCTACTGTTTTCTAAATTGTTCAGCCATAAATTTCATCATGTCTTGCCAATTAGGTTCTTCTCTGGCTACCGCTTTGTCTGGTTGGTCCCCTTGGGCATCCTCTTCAACTATTTCCTTTTCCGTATTCATAATTGCTTCAGTTTCTTCTTTATCACCCATTGGATGTTCCATTTCATCGTCCGTAACTATTTCTATCTCTCGTTCCTGTCCACCTTCTTCGATCTCCTTTTCTTCTGCCCTCTTCTTCGATCTGCCTCTGGTATTATGCATTTCTTGTTTTCTCATAACTGCCGACGATAATTAGGTTTTTTGGTATATTAATTTATGAAATATATCAAAATTCTTTTCTAATTACAGCCCCACGTTGGGTGCCATTCTGTAACGTAACCGCTTGTAAAGTGTGATGTCCGTCTTTTTACAGTCTCGGATCGGTCAGAACACCTCTTAGCAATCGCCACTTATGAATTATAAATACTGAGGTTTAAATAAATTTGATGGTAATGTTACCCAAACGAAGCAGAAATCGAGTGTGTGTGATTTGGGTCAAGATTAAGGAAGTTGTTTAGCCTTATTTGGAAGAGAGAGCAAGTTTGTTTGTTTACCCTCGGAGTAGACGATTTCTTAATTTTTTCAAATATTCGCCGTGAATGGAATCAGCTGATTTTGACATTAGTCTCCAAATATAGGTTAACCAAACGACACTGTTGCTTAATACTACCTGGTGGCTAGTCCTCTTCTTATTTTTTCTGAAATCTACCACAACTACCCGCTACAATAAAGGAAACACATTTTATTATTCAATATAATTTCTTAATAATATTTATTTATAATATTATTGTTTTTTCTCTTCCGCCAACATACAAATATTACAATCGATACTTTCAATAACTAGTTCATGATATCGACTTCATTGGGCAAACATGGAATTGTCATAAAATCTGGTTTTTTCTGATTTTACAATTTTATCTTTTATTTAAACATCAATCAACATATAATTCTTTTATTTATTTCCCCAGGGTTAAGGGTAAGTTCTTTGTGTTATGAGATGGTCAGAAATGGATAATTATATACTACGCTGTACAAAATAGAACAACTTCAAAAATTTGTTTATTCTTTTAGTACGTAGTTCCGGATTTGTCCGTAAGAGAGCAGATTGTGTTTTATTAAAACATGTGATTACACTTTAAAAGTTTCTGTACTGCACGACAATTTGATTTGAGGTTTTCTTTATTAAATATTAAAAGAAATGTTTATATTACCTCTTTCCTCGAAGTTCTTACTTGTGTGAAGCTGTTTCTTAGATGGTGTTCTTAGTTGTTTTGCAATTTCATGACCGTCTGTCAGATACTGTCTCGTCAAAAAAAACTCGAAACGCGGCTTGGCTAGGCCTGATATTCCAAATGGTTTTTCACATTTATTTTGGAGTAAAGCAAGTTACGTTTGATATTTAAGGTAGTGGTACATAATGTTTATACTGTTAGTTAAATTTTGTAATAATTTTGTACTATTCAAAAGATTTCTAAAGGTTTTTTAATACAATTTTTGTCTCATAACGTTTTCCAACCGAACAGTTTTCAATCTCAAATTCGATTAAACAATACTTGTTATTTCGTTACTCTTAGTAACCCATAATTTTTATATAATTTTTTATTGGTGCTGCTATTTACTTTTTAGTATATAGGCCGTTTTTAATTATTATAAATTTATTTTTTATTTACAGAAAAATAATTCTTTTTAATTTTGGTTTCTTTCCCAATTTGATTTACATAATAGTTTTTTGTTTATTTTCTTATAACTTTAGATATAAGTCTTTAATATTATTATTAACTTTAAATGAATTTATATATTATTTATTAATCTCTTATAGTATTCTTACACTGCACTATTTTCTTCTGCCATTTGCCTCATCAGTATTATTTTATTTTTTATTATCATTTGATATTTAAATCTTTTACTTTTTAAAAACCCTGGGTTATCTTATATAATAACACAATTATTTTACTAAATATAAAATTAACATAGGTACTAAATTTTGTTGCCTACACAATATAAATCCTACAATAACTAAACAAAATACATAATTATTTAGTAGCATCACAGTCTACTATTATAATCTATAATTCTCACATCTACAGCACAATTCTGTAAGAAGTTCCCTTCACCTTCACTTATTTCCTCACTGGGTACACTATAACTCACTTGTCACTGTATATCACTTCAATATCGTTTATAATGTTTAGTGATATAACTTAATTTATAGCTAGTTATAGTTTACCCATTTCTGACCTTTATGGTAGTATAAGAGTTATCATTTATTGGGACTGGGTTATGTAACGTTACAATATAGATTTTTTCCATCTTACTCTATCCATTGACAATGTCTTTGCTTCCCTCCAGCCCAAGCCTCTTTCTCTCAAAATGTTTCCCATCATTCCATCCCAAGTCAGTCGCGGTCTTCCTCTCTTCTTCCCCCCCCCTTATTTTGCCTCCCAAACCTGTTTTACCATTCTATCACTATCCATTCTCTGCATCTGTCCCCACCAGCATAGTTGTCTCTGTTCAATAAAATCCAGTATCGATTTCACTTCCAGATCCTCTCTTATTTGTGTATTCCTAACTCTATTCTTCCTCGTTACTCTACTACTCTCCTAAGATATTTCATTGCTGCCACCTGGATTTTACTTTTTTGGCTTTTGGATAGCACCCACGTCTCACAGCCATATGTTAAAACCAGTCTATACCACAGCTATCAGAAAGTTCCCGGACTAGGTCTAATAAATTCTTTTTGCTTACCTAGGCCATTAATGGCTCCCATCTCCTTCAAAGTAGTCTCCCTGCGAATTGATACAACGAATCCAGCGTTGTTTCCATGCCTGGAAAGTGTCAAAAAAAGTCTTTTGCTGAAGGCTGTCAAGCATCTCCTGCGTTTTTGTCTTAATGTCTTCTACAGTGTCAAAACGGTGACCTTTCATGTGAATTTTTATTTTCGGGAACAGAGAAAAATCACAGGGGGCTAAATCCGGTGAATATGGAGGGTGTGGGACGGTGGCCATATTGTTTTTGGTCAAAAACTCTGTTGTTTTCAGTGAAGCGTGAGCAGGTGCATTGTCGTGATGCAACAGCCAGTTTTGGTCTTCCCACAATTTGGGCCTTTTTCGTCGCACATTTTGTCTCAGCCGCCTCAAAACGTCACAATAAAATCTGAGTTCACAGTAACACCAGCTGGCACGAACTCGCGATGGACAATGCCTTTGATGTCAAAAAACACAATGAGCATGGTTTTTGTTGCACTTCTGACCTGCCGTGCTTTTTTTGGTGTCGGTGATTGTGGACTTTTCCACTGTGACGACTGCTGTTTTGTTTCTGGATCATAACCATAAAACCAGCTTTCATCACCGGTTATGACCCTGGAGATAAAGGTAGGGTCATTTTCAGACGTTTCTCTGAGTTCACTGCACACATCAACACGGCGCTGTTCTGATCCACAGACAAAAGCGGAGGGACGAATTTCGCAGCAACACGACGCATGCCTAAATTTTCAGTTAGAATTTCTTGACAGCTTCCATAGCTTATTCCGGCACTTGTACACAACTCATGGTTTGTTTGACGACTGTATTCGTGAATGAGTTGTCGAATTTTTTCAACATTTTCATCCATTTTGCTCGTGGAAGGTCGTCCTGAACGGTGATCATCATCAAGTGACATTCTGCCGGCCTTGAAACGAACGTACCACTCAAAAACCTGTGTTCTATGTAGGGAATGTTCTTCAAAAGCTTCTCGAAGCATTGCAAAAGTTTCAGTAGGCGATTTACCAAGTTTAAAACAAAACTTAATGCACGCGCGTTGCTCGAATTTATCAGCCATCATAAAATTAGCAAATGAACGTTAACACACGATTACAAAACACAACGCGTAGACCGAACACAACCTCACAATGCAACGAAACTCGGCAGACTGACTCATTACATATTACGGAATCGGACACTGGGATGCCAGGTTGTACAGTCACGTCCAACAGCCGTGCCAAGTACAGACCGGGAACTTTCTGATAGCACCTCGTATACTGTTTCATACACACTCATTTTCGTTTTCCTGTATATCTCCTTCTTATTTATAAATCTATTGTTTAATGGATAGTATACTTTTATTGCCTTTTCAATTCTTTCATTTAATGCGGCTTCTTGTTTCCCATTACTGTCTACTATAACCCCCAGATATTTGAATTGTTTGACTTGTTCTATTTTCACTTCTCCAATCTCTACATTTATTTTCTCCCCCATTACCATTACCTTTGTTGTGGTCTTATTTATTTTCATCCTTTTTTCCTGTAGAACTTCATTCCATATATTCAAATTACCCTGTAACGCCCTTTCACTTGTAGCCATTAGCACTACATCATCCGCAAAAGCCCCTTCTGCTACTTCTATACTTTGCAAGTTCCTGTATCCAACATGCATTTTCTTAACCTTCATTGAACACTTCTTAATAATGTCGTCCATATACAAGTTGAATAATGTCGGACTCAGTCCACCTCCTTGTCTTAATCCATAGTTTGTTGTAAATCCTAACGACCTCATATTTTTACCAATTACATAATTAACATTATTTTTGTATAACCTCTGTACTACCTTAATTATTTTACTCCTTATTCCTCTATTTTTTAAACTTTCCCATATTTTTGCTCTAGGCACACTATCGAAAGCCTTCTCAAGATCAATAAAAGCCAAACATATCAATTTATCTTGTTGTATCGACTTCTCAGCTATCTGTTGCAGTATAAAAATGTGATCCTGCACACTTCTCCCTGATCTAAAGCCACTCTGCGATTCCTCCAAACTATTTTCTAAAATTGGGACCAATTTATTATTAATTATCTGCTCATAAACCTTAACAATTGTATTTAACAGATTGATACCCCTATAATTATTACAATCTCTTGCGTTACCTTTCTTAAAAATAGGAACTATCAATGCTTCCTTCCATTCTCTTGGTATGTCTACGCTTTATTGATAATTTCTAAAAGTATTTCTTTCCCCTTTTTCCCCATATTCTTTATAATTTCTGCTGTAATTTTATCTGTTCCAGGTGATCTCCCACTTTTAAGTCCTTTAATCACTACTTCTAATTCATGCATCGTTATTTTTTCTTCTGCAACTTCACCATCCTCTCTATCTTCTTCTTCATTAATATTGACTTTATGATCATCTTTGTTGATTTCCTTACCACCTAGTAATCTTTGAAAGTATTCTTTCCATCTATTCATTATATCGTTTCTTTCTGTCAGTATTTTCCCATTAGCATTATATATACATATATCATTCTCAGTTTTTTCTTTTCTAAAAGATTTCAATACTCTGAAGAAAAGCTTTTGATTTTCCCACCTATCTCTTTCCAATTTTTCTCCAAAATCTTTCCATGCACTCTCTTTCGCTTTTCCAACTAATTCTTTAACAATTTTTCTTTGTTGCTTATATGCTTCACAGTTATCCACAGTTCTATTAGCTGTATACTTTTTCCATTCCCTTTTCTTCCTTTTAATCTGCTCCTTTATTTCATTAGTCCACCATACCGTCTGTTTTCTTTTATTATTCATTTTAGTAACACCACAAACCTCCACTGCTGTATCTACAATTATATCTTTCATTATTCTCCAGCATTGGTGTATATTAGCATGCCTTATATTTTCACTTACCTTTTGTAATTTGTGCTCAATCACATCTTTAAACCTATTACTTACATCTCTACTTTTCAGTTTATATGATCTGATAGATTTATATTCTATTATTCCTTCTCTATTGTATATCTGTTTTTTATCTAATTGTTCTTTACATTTGGTCATTACTAATATAATGGTCGCTATATATTTCTGCACCTCTCCAGACTATAGTGTCCATTATCATTTTCCTATTGGTCCTTTCAACTAGTATATAGTTGAAGTCGAATTATCGACTTCTTTCCCCTATTTGGTTGTTCCCTTGTGAATTTATGTATATCTCTGTGCTGATAAAAAGTGTTCGTCACAATAGGATCATGTAATAAGCAGAAATCCAACATTCTCCTACCGTTATTGTTTCTCATTTCTTCTCCATATATTCCTATTACTCTTTTATATATCTCATCTCTTTTACCCACTCTACTGTTAAAGTCACCGACAATATATTTATTTCCTTTGGCTTCCTCTGTTACTTCCGATAGTTCTTTCCAGAATTTATCTTTTACTTCCACCTTCTCATCCTCGCTTGATCCATATACTACTATAATTGCTCTTGATTAATTTATTGGATAATATTTTTTTAAATGATGTATACACATCTGTATTTCAGTTTTATTTGTAACTCTTGATAAATTTGGTATGATTTACTCGGGGTCTTTTCAATTGTCATGGTTCGGATTGTCAACATTCTATTGTAGGCTACCCTTATTCTTCTGCAATTTTTCTAATTGCATGATCATTTTTTTAATCTGCAACATTGTGTAGCATAAAAGTAATCTTGATAACATAGATGCAACTGACTTTGATCTTTTCTTTTTATAATGTCACATTAAAAACCTATTCTAAAAAAAAAATGTAAATATACACAGTGCATTCAAAAAGTCCCGGGACTGATGCTGCTATACACATACAGATGGCGGTATCTCTGTGTCACAACTGGAACACTGTGTGACAACCTTCACCCACTTCCTGTGACAATTGCATTGTTGAGGACTCATTCCATAGTAAAGAGCGACACTGTTAAGTTTATCTGGTTTTTCCTTGTTGTCATAATTTTCGAGATGGAGCAAAGAGCTGCAATTAAATTTTGTTGTAAATGTGGAAAAATGTGACAGAAACGTTTTCGATGATGCAACTTGCATATGGAAAAGATTGTTTAAGTCGTAGCAAAGTGTTTGAGTGGTATGCACGTTTTAAAAATGGTCGTGAGTCTCTAGAAGATGATCCAAGAGATGGGCGCCCCTCCACAAGCGTGATTGACGAGAATGTCAAGCGTGTCTGTGCTGCACTGTCCGTCAACCGTCGGCTGAGCGTCCAGATTTTATCAGAAGAGATTGGCATCAGTGTGGGTAGTATTTACACTATCGTGCATGACGTACTCGGCAAACGGAAACTGTGTGCCAGGTTCATTCCACACTCGTTAACAGCAGAGCAAAAAGAATGCGTGGAAGCGTCGCGAAGTCTCGTTGAATGGGCCGATGACAACCCGAATTTCTTACAGAACATTGTCACAGGCGACAAATCGTGGTGTTTCCAGTATGACCCATCTACCAAACGTCAAACAGCTGAATGGCGCGACCCAGGAGATGGCAGACCCATGAAAGTGAGGGCCACAAAATCAAAAGTGAAAACAATGCTGATCACATTTTTTGATTCAAGGGGACTGATCCACAAAGAATTCTTGCCACCCGGCCAGACTATAACTGGACCATTTTACAAAGAGGTACTTGATCACCTTTTGAAAAGAATTCGCAGGGTTAGGCCAGAAATGTACCGATCAGGGGAGTGGTTTCTTCTGCATGACAATGCTCCAGTCCACTCATCATTGATTGTCTCACATTTCTCGCTGGAAAATCAGTCACAGTGATTAACCATCCACCCTACTCACCAGATTTGGCTCCGGCTGACTTCTTTCTGTTCCCTAAGCTGAAGGTGGCACTGAAGGGGCAGCATTTTGATAATGTAGAGACAATTCAGAAGAATGTGACAGCTGTTTTAAACACGATTTCGAAGGAGAACTATGCGCATGCCTTTCAACTATTGTATGAGCGATCTAAAATCTGTATAGAGAGGGAAGGGATGTATGTTGAATAATAAATAATAAAATTTCATTTATCTGAAAAGTTGTGTCCTTAATAGCGTTAGTCCCGGAACTTTTTGAATGCAGTATGTAAATCCACAAAAATTCTTGATAAAGGTGTAGGCCTACTCAATAATAGATCATATTCATCATTTTAAGAAAAATAATATTGTATAATATTGTTTATAATAATTTGCATAGACTCATTAATTTCATTTCTACTCAACTTGTTTGTCATAGATTATTTCTTAAAATCGTAATTTTCTCATCAAGTCTTCAGTGTGCACCTTAGTTTTTAAATGTGTAAAGTCCATTTTTATACTGAGGTGATAATTGAATAGTTTTCAGGTGTTATAGGAAATTGTAATTTTTTCTTTTATGTGGTAGTTGTTGATCAATGTTCCGATGTACTACTTGCCTTTATATCCCAAAACATTGTGGGTTTGCCTGCTTATGTCTTGACCATAGTATTATGACAACAAATTTCAGTTGAGCTGAAAAATTTCTTCTCTCATTTAACCACATTTTTTTTATCTGTTGTAGTTCTTGTATTAACTGCTTGAAAACTGCACAAGACATTCTTTACCACTATCTTCTCTTGACTTATTTAGCATCTCACAATTGTTTATGTAGTTCAAAAATCTAATTTTTCTCTTCTTTTAAACTATAAGATAATAAAACAGCATCCATACAATGTAGATGACCTTGCCCAGATCTTCTAGACTGAGAATGAGTCTCTTCAAACTGTTCCACTATTCAGTTACAGTAGAGTGGCTTACTTGTAACAATTGAGCAATATACCACTGATTATAGCTCTTGTCAAGAAGAGTACACCCCCATTATATTGCACACAACCTAACAGTTTCAAGTTTCTAGATCAACTACCTGAAGTAAGTTAAAAGTAACAAAAATAAATAAGCAGCCAGGACTGTCCACAAAACCAATGCTACAGTAGAAATTAGTATTAATACTAATTTATCTGTGAAGGTTTTCACAGACAAAAAATGAGACGTAATGCACTTCAAAATCTGAGAGCATATTAGATCCCATTAAAGTATAAATGAATCAGCTGATTTTAAAAACTAACAGCTTGTACCATAACTATTACTAAGCTGTGACACAAAACAATTCAGATCCCATTTCAAATGTTGTGTTATTTAAACCACTTCAAGTGGTGGATTAATTTTGTCTAAGAGTTCACTGAATCTACACTCTCCCCATACTAGATTTGTTCAGTTCTCTACATAGCAAGAACCATAAAGCCAGGTGTAACAGTAGGCTACAATTTAAATGTTCAAGGTCAGCAGTGCACTACTTTGTACAATGAAAAGAATATTGTGATTAATTCTTACAACTTGTCTCTGCCTTCCGTGTTCCTATGACTTCCAAATTTCAGTGAGATTTTAAACATTTTGTGGTTCCTGAACTTTGGCGGACTTTACTGCTTGTAAATAACGCAGATATATTAACAGAAATTTATATTGTTAAAATAAATAAATTCTGAGTCTCTCTCTTCTTTTTCAAATTAGGCCTGGTTCTACCACAGAGGCAAATATCACACAATCAAAATGTTTTGATACCTCTGTATAAAATTGGAAACATTTGTTTTTGATAACTTCTGTTATCATTACAAGGGCCTGTAAACAGCAATACAGAAATAATAAACATATATATAATGAATAATAAGGTATAATATCTACAGAATATTATACCTTAATAAAAAATAATATACAGTATTGTAATAGTTTGTAACACACGCACACACACAAATTAACAACATACATTATATGTGTATAATGTCCTATTAATTTTTTTTTGTATTGCCTTTATTCAGGTACTGATGATGACAATACATTTTGCTGAAATGCTGACACAAATGTTGTATGTCTAGTTAATGACTGACAATCACAAAACCTTTTATCATTCATTAATTCACAGTCACTTCTAAACTAGGGATAACATTTAAGACAAGCAACTTATGACCTACGTGTATATCAATATGAAAATAACCCAACAAAAATTGCCTATACTTGATTCAGAAGTCACAAGACACAATAGGAAATATAGAGAAATTCATTGTGTACATGGGTTTTTGACTGCTATATACTGCACAACTTGAAAATTCCAAAAATTAAAGTTGTCCTATAAGGCCACCAAATGTGGTCTTGTTACAGTTAGGTATACCTAATGTAAGCAGATGAATTATGAGAATCAAATGAATTTAATTTTTATTCAGTTTGCAGAACTGAGTAAGTTAATATGTTTTCAATATATAAACATTCCTATTGAACACTCAGAATATAATATGCGGCTTCTAGCACCTGGCACAAGTGCTCAAATTTCATTTGACTTAATACTTATGCAGTATACATAACTACTGTATTATTTTTACTTCCATGTTCCGTAAGGAAATGGAAGTATGGTGATTGCAAAAAAATCGTGTTCAAGATAAGGGCTGATTCTGATTGCACTACGCTCAAAACATGAAGAAAATTCATTTTACGAAAACCGTATGTGTGTCCATATGTACAATGTTTTCTATGGCGAACAACTGCAGATTCAAACAGAATCAAATAATGTTTTGCATATGTCCCCAAGTTGTAGAGGGCTTGTAGAGGCCTTTTGATTATAAATAAGATCCGTAAGGGGGAGGGGTAGTTTACCTGCAGGACTTTGTATTGGCAGACACACTAGAAGGGTTTTTGAGATTGATGCAAGTAGAAGTTTTGCAAAAAGTAAATTTTTATATGTATAAAACTGAATTAATAAGTTTAAAACTGAGACACACAATAGGTAATACGATTTTGTGCTCATATGCACAGTAAATAACAAGGTATAATGAAAGTTCATTAATAACTATTTAAAGAGAGGCACATATTTTAAAAAGTTAAGAGGGTGTGATTTAAACAATGTATAGAAATAATAAAATAAACAGTCGGAAGCGTCTACAAAATCAGCCATCAGAAAACAATTTAAAAAAATTGTTCAAGGTTTGTTACACAGATGTAAAGATCAAAAGAACGTACGTATATTATCGTACTAACAAAATTCTTTATAAATTACTAGCGAGTACCCGGCATGCGTTGCAATGCCACTCAAAGAAAGAAAGTGTTTGTATATATATAATATATAAAGACTTCGTTCGCGTGGTCTTCAATTTAATGCGATAATATATTTAGAACAGAATCTATTCCATTGGGTTGCCATAGTAACCAGATCTAATAAGTTAGTTTTTTAAGACTCCAAAGGACCCCCCAGAGGATCGTATCGAAAAAAACACCTGTCCTATGTTGGTTCTCCCGTTGCGTAAAATATTTGTGCCAAGTTTGGTTGAAATCGGTCCAGTGGTTTAGGAGGAGATGTGGAAGACCCCAAAGAACCCCCAAAAGAACCCCATCGAAAAAACACCTATCCTATGTTGGTTCTCCCTTTGCGTAAAATATTTGTGCCAAGTTTGGTTGAAATCGGTCCAGTGGTTTAGGAGCAGATGTGGAAGACCCCAAAGGACCCCCCGAAGTATCATATCGAAAAAACACATATCCTATGTTGGTTCTCCCGTTGCGTAAAATATTTGTGCCAAGTTTGGTTGAAATCGGTCCAGTGGTTTAGGAGAAGATGTGGAAGACCCCAAAGGACCCCATCGAAAAAACACCTATCCTATGTTGGTTCTCCCTTTGCGTAAAATATTTGTGCCAAGTTTGGTTGAAATCGGTCCAGTGGTTTAGGAGAAGATGTGGAAGACCCCAAAGGACCCCGTCGGAAAAAACACCTATCCTATGTTGGTTCTCCCGTTGCGTAAAATATTTGTGCCGTTTGGTTGAAATCGGTCCAGTGGTTTAGGAGAAGATGTGGAAGACCCCAAAGGACCCCATCGAAAAAACACCTATCCTATGTTGGTTCTTCCTTTGCGTAAAATATTTGTGCCAAGTTTGGTTGAAATCGGTCCAGTGGTTTAGGAGGAGATGTGGAAGACCCCAAAGGACCCCCCGAAGTATCATATCGAAAAAACACATATCCTATGTTGGTTCTCCCGTTGCGTAAAATATTTGTGCCAAGTTTGGTTGAAATCGGTCCAGTGGTTTAGGAGAAGATGTGGAAGACCCCAAAGAACCCCCAAAAGAACCCCATTGAAAAAACACCTATCCTATGTTGGTTCTCCCTTTGCGTAAAATATTTGTGCCACGTTTGGTTGAAATCGGTCCAGTGGTTTAGGAGGAGATGTGAAAGACCCCAAAGGACCCCCCGAAGGATCATATCGAAAAAACGCATATCCTATGTTGGTTCTCCCGTTGTGTAAAATATTTGTGCCAAGTTTGGTTGAAATCGGTCCAGTGGTTTAGGAGATGTGGAAGACCCCAAAGGACCCCCCAATGGACCCCATCGAAAAAAACACCTATCCTATGTTGGTTCTCCCGTTGCGTAAAATATTTGTGCCAAGTTTGGTTGAAATCGGTCCAGTGGTTTAGGAGGAGATGTGGAAGACCCCAAAGGACCCCCCAAAGGACCCCATCGAAAAAAACACCTCCCCAATGTTGGTTCTCCCGTTGCATAAAATATTTTTGCCAAGTTTGGTTGAAATCGGTCCAGTGGTTTAGGAGGAGATGTGGAAGACCCCAAGAACCCCCCATAGGACCCCATCGAAAAAAATTCATAAACCTTCGCGGGCGTGCGCACAACAACTCACCGAAGTTTCATCGCAATCGGATGAATGGTATAGGAACGCATACGGGACAAAGAAAGAAAGAAAGAAACATTCATTTTTATAGATATAGATAACTATTCATATACCTTATAAAAATATCGCTATGGAGAACCATACATGACTTCCATGTTCTAAGATTTATATTTAAAATCATTTACTAGAATTTGGTTTGATAATTTCTAAAAAAATCCCCATCTCAAACTATTTTCACAATAGATATTTTTGTTATTATGGGGTAGTCGTTTAATAATGTTACTTTCTAGTCACTTTATCTATAAAAACTAGGTACTTTATTCCTCCTCCACCGATCCCCACCATTAGGGTACTTTTACATCAGCATGTGAGTCACTGCGGCGGTCGGACCGCTATAGATTCAATGCAACGTCTTATGTCAGTATTTACATGCGAAGCGGTTGGCGGTTCAGTCGCACCTCAGCCGCAACATGTCGCGGCTCAGCTGCTTATCGGTTCTGCCGCCGACTCGACAAAACACACGCGTTGGAACCTGTGCGTTTACATCACAAGGCTGAACCACTCGCTGGTCCTCTGTTCAGTAGGCTTTCGTAATCCTCGTCTGTTTCCTTTCCACACAATGTCACTTTCAATCAAATTTATAAGTTCATAAAATGTTTTTATAGACATTCTGTAATAGTTAAAAAGTTGCTCTGGATAATTTGTCAAATTATTATACCTTTTATGAAACTCACTGATCGAAGGCCTTTTATAAAGTAACGGATGCATCCAATACCTTCGCTTCTTCCTCTTTTTTTCTAACAACAATATAGCCGCGATAATCTCAACATCTGTAAGCACTGTACAAACTGAAGCACAACTTTCGTTGCTAGTAAATAGTTTGAGAACTGCACAACAACCGCGGTGGTTGGACCGCTGATGTAAAAGTAATCACAAACCAGCGGCTAAACCGCCGTGATGGTTTTAAGAGAAGAACTATCCCCACTTAAAAGTATATCATACAGTTTGCTGACTCATTTACAATAACTCTCTGTCATTTCACGACACTTGTGTACATATTGTTACAACACAAATAAGCCACCCCAATACCAGGGATAAAAAAGATGAATCTGAATATAAAAAAGTAATTCGTATAAAATAAAATGTTTAATATAATGAAAATAAAATGACGACGACATGACCTAACCCAAGTGATTGACCAAACAAAAAGAACAAAAAAAAAGAAGGGAACAACGAAACCAAATAAAAATGAAACAAATTGAAGGAATTGAATGACTCAATGCAACATAATAAAATAAACCCAAAGAAGAAGGTGGAAAACCAAGATATAAATGAAATACGCTGAAAGAGAAGAAGGAGAAAAAAGGAAAAAGAAACAAACCAACGATAAAGGGAAATAAAATGAAATCAAGTGATAAGGCACAAACAAGTAATATAGAATACAAGCAGGAGAAATGGTACACTCAAATGTAATATTGGAAATGAAACCAATAACTAACCTAAGTAAATAATATTTATTATTATCAATTAATTGATAAAGGTAACTGATATGTGATGAAACACAATTAAATACTATTAGAAATAAAAATACACTAACCCACAAATTAGAGTTAGATGTAATGATGAAATCGATAGAGACATAAACTTGTTAATATTATTAATGATATTTATAATGAAAGACATAGTAAGGTAGTGAGACAATAAACTAGTAAATAAGAAAGAGAAAGTAATTACAGGGATTACCCATTTAGAAACACTTAAAATAAAAACATTTAAGGAGTGCAAAAGTGGAAGTGTAAAAACCCCAAAGTAAAGTGATAAAGAAAAAAACACTAAATAAATTATAATAAACAATAGATAATTTAAAAGTGAAGGTAGTGAATAAATAAGAATAGTGCAAATGACAGTATTATGAAAAATAGTGAAGGATAGAAAAAACACTTAGTAAATCAATAAGAAACACTAAATGATTAATGGTGAACTATATTAGTAATTAAGAATGTTGTTAAGAATAGTATTAGATGTAAACAATTAATTAACAAGTAATGGACACTGAAGAGTGATGATAACAGTATTAATTAAAAAAGAATATTATTGTTAAGTTTAATTGAATACAATTGTAGTTAAAAGGGAGAATCCCATGAAAGATGAAAGAGGAAACAGATAGTGTTATCATGGAGTGAAGGTAAAGATTATTTAAAAAAATAAGAAGTTAAAAACAAAATCAATAAACACCTCCTGTTATACGGGATAATTATTTAAGTTGATTCAAAAGGTGTGATGTTGTTTAACACCCAAAAAATAGTATAAAAGGAAATGAATTGTAAACTAACACTACATAATAATTGTTTAATCAAATTTATGAATAGGATATGGCTGGAGGAATTGTACAGACCATAGGCCTAGATGTTATATTTTATAGTAAGTAATAGCCATATTGTTAGCAGTGGCAAGTTAAATAAACATGCAGAACTTAGAAAACGAGAAAATCAGTTGGTAAATAATTAGCAATCCATGATGTGTAAAATAATATAAAACATACAAATAACACAAAAACAGATCCAAAACACATCAACAAATAACACACAACCAATTATAATAACAAAACCAAACTCATTAGATTAAAAAATAAATGTAATTTGTAGGAAATAAGTAAATATATGCAATGGCTACTTAGGCCTAGGCAATGCCTAACTGTCAAAAACAAACAACTACAAATTAACAAAGAAATTAACAAATCCGAGGTGAGTAATTAACCTAGGATAATTTGTAAATAATATTAAAAGCAAGATGTTAGTATAAGGACTTAAATTAAAAAAGAAATGTAATTAACAAATGTTAACATAATTGTACAAAAGTTAATATCTTATAGAACCCAACCTTATGTGGTATCAAAACAATCTTTGAAATGAAATAATAACAGTTGTGATAATATTTAATATGTAGGGAGGAAGACCGAAGAATATAAGCAATCAGAAGATATACAGCTATTTTGAATAATAATTCAAATTTGATAACAATGGTAATAAACCAAGATTAACCAATCAGAATTAGCATGTAACCATGACAACACACGTTGGTTACGAATTTTTTTTTCCGTTAATTTAATAGACTCTCAAAGTGACGCTCATCAAGATTAGACGCCAAATATTGAATGACTTAAATTTTCATTTTTAAACGCATAAAAGTAATCAAAATTCAAAAATAAGTACCAATAAGAAGAAGACGAGGGACCATAATGTTTAACTGATGCCAAGGACCGTTTTACACAAGAATTAAAAGAAAAATCGTCTACAACTAACATGAAAAGGACGCAAGACATACTTAAGCCCCAAGATTATTGAAAATTGATGACAAATGCAGCCCAATTACCTTTTTGACTGACGACTGTTTATACCAAGTTGTCTGATTTGATAAGTATAATTGAATTACCCAAATTCCAGGAATAAATTCACTTTAAATATTTCTCACAGTAAATTGAACTCTCACTATAAACCGTATATTCTCTTTCAAAGATTAATTAAGAAAAATAAAACACTGAAAATTTGTTAACTTAGAATATAACCTGTTGATCGAATACGAACTTTAGAAACACACTTAACTACACTACAGAACAAATTATAACCAAACACATTATTATTTAAGTACAAATAATGTAAGGTAATGTACTTTTTATTGTAATCATAATTAATATTTGTCTTGTAATCAAAAGAACTCCAGATTTTGAACGAGTACAATTGTAAACTAGCAAAACAGTCGCCATACTGGACTGAGTACCTCGTTACAAAATCAATTTCGTCAACCTGAGAGAAATTGTTTCATAACTAATGTCGGTGCAAATTTATTAATAAACAAGTATAATTTTCTTGTCAGACTGAAACATTACAAATCAATAATTAAAGTAACTAGTACAGAGTGTAACCATTGTTTTTATTTCATAGGGAGTGTATTGTATAATTTGTGCTTGTTAGCTAACAACTAGATTTGACGGCCAGCGCTCACGCTGCAATTCGACAAACTACCTGCTCGATTCAGGAGGTCGAACAGGCGGGAATAAATTTGAATGCCCCGGCCGTCATCGCTGAGAACACCTTTTCAACACATTATTTAATAAGTTTAATTGTTTTACAAAAAACAATTTGGCACCACCCGGGATTCACAAAACCCTATTTAATAACAGGTAAGGTTACTACTGCGTTGTACTGGTAATTAAAACATCGCTACGGACTTCGTTAGCACAGGGATTGAAGTAACGACACTAGTGTGAGGCAAACACACTACATACGCGTTGTTTAACAGAGACGACTACATTTACGCGTTACAATATATTATGTTCTTTTCCATGCTTGTTGCAGCTGACCTACACACTATGAAACACTATACAAGACTGATCTGCACATGTGCAAAATCTATAAAAAATTTTGTACAATTAGAGTATTAACCTAATTGTTGGATACTCCAGATCAATTTTCATTCCAATCTGAAGTGAAACAGTTCATTTTCTGTCAATACACACGCTCAGGAATTTGAAACATTTTTGATCAAGTGTCAGTCCTTGGTTAGACCACAGAGTGGTTCTCTCAAGCCTGTAGTGATTATGACTGTTGACAGGACCAGATGAAAATCCACTATATCAAGTGATAATTTTTGCTGTGTAGTTCTCCAAAAAGTAAGATTTGTAGAAGTTATTCATCTTTTCATACACATACTTCACAACTATTAAACAGAGTTGAGTGGTCGAGATTGGAGTAGGCTGGATTTACATTTACTCCACCTCACTTTGGTTCCCACTTGGATGGTATGGATTACCACCAGTTACAGTTTAGAGACATGCAAGTTCCGTTTGCTGGGAAGGTACTTGCAGAAATAAGAAACACTGGCCATCAATGAGACAAAACCTATCCATACAATCTACATTAAACACAGAGAACCTGAACTTCCAGAGGAAGTCCATGTGGTATGCCTATATTCCTTAAATACCCACAATGCCAATGAAAATGATGTAAAGTTAATAAGATCTTACTGTAAGTGATGTGGCCAATTTTTTTAGTGTGAGTCTCTGCTGGCATTAAAAGTTGTAACTAACAGAATTTTACAAGTTCCATTCAATGACTTTTTTCTTTCAGCAGAGCCAAAACTCTCAAAAAATACTGCAGGAAATATGTACATCAACCCTTCTAACATGCCAGTAGTTAGCCAAAAGTAAAGTATTCATGGATACAGTACTGACAAAAACCAAAAATACCAGGAGTATGCCCAATTTGTGTAACTGTTCAACACACCAAAAAACTGCACTTTTCAAGCACAAACTAGTGATGCAGACATCAAGTGGCTTACTGAAGAAGAGACAGATAACACAGGAGAAGCAAGCCAACCCAGTGGCAATGCTTAATCTGTTGTTTTAAGAATTTGATAATAATTAATAATTGTAACATAATAAATAAATAATAATTGTTATTATTCTAATCTACATTATAATTTGAGGATCTTGGTGGCAAATTAAAAGTAATAAATAATAAACTTCTCACTAATCTATGTGTACTTTAGTAATTAAGGGGACCTTGTAGTCCCTATACTGCCCATGTTAAAACTGACTTTTTTACATCTAAAAAAGTATGCAAGATAAATAATAAAATTTTTTTGTGCAAATATTTTAGACCTTTTTCTGTAATGTTAATTGCATTTTATCCCCTTTAATGTACATCGTCCATCTTAAATAATTTTATCAAAAAAACTATTAAAAATATATAAAATTTTATTAAATAATTTTTTTTTATTATTGAGCAAATACAACGATGCATGAATTAGAAGTAGTGATTAAAGGACTTAAAAGTGGGAGATCACCTGGAACAGATAAAATTACAGCAGAAATTATAAACAATATGGGAAAAAGGGGAAAGAAATACTTTTAGAAATTATCAATAAAGTGTGGACAAGTGTAGACATACCAAGAGAATGGGAGGAAGCATTGATAGTTCCTATTTTTAAGAAAGGTAACGCAAGAGATTGTAATAATTATAGGGGTATCAATCTGTTAAATACAATTGTTAAGGTTTATGAGCAGATAATTGATAATAAATTGGTCCCAGTTTTAGAAAATAGTTTGGAGGAATCGCAAAGTGGCTTTAGATCAGGGAGAAGTGTGCAGGATCACATTTTTACTCTGGAACAGATAGCTGAGAAGTCGATACAACAAGATAAATTGGTATGTTTGGCTTTTATTGATCTTGAGAAGGCTTTCGATAGTGTGCCTAGAGCAAAAATATGGGAAAGTTTAAAAAATAGAGGAATAAGGAGTAAAATAATTAAGGTAGTACAGAGGTTATACAAAAATAATGTTAATTATGTAATTGGTAAAAATATGAGGTCGTTAGGATTTATAACAAACTATGGATTAAGACAAGGAGGTGGACTGAGTCCGACATTATTCAACTTGTATATGGACGACATTATTAAGAAGTGTTCACTGCAGGTTAAGAAAATGCATGTTGGATACAGGAACTTTAGAAGTATAGAAGTAGCAGAAGGGGCTTTTGCGGATGATGTAGTGCTAATGGCTATAAGTGAAAGGGCGTTACAGGGTAATTTGAATATATGGAATGAAGTTCTACAGGAAAAATGATGAAAATAAATAAGACCAAAACAAAGGTAATGGTAATGGGGAAGAAAATAAATATAGAGATTGGAGGAGTGAAGATAGAACAAGTCAAAAAATTCAAATATCTAGGGGTTATAGTAGACAGTAATGGGAAATAAGAAGCCGCATTAAATGAAAGAATTGAAAAGGCAATAAAAGTATACTATCCATTAAACAACAGATTTATAAATAAGGAGATATCAAGGAAAACGAAAATGAGTGTGTATAAAACAGTATATAGACTGGTTTTAACATATGGCTGCGAGATGTGGGTGCTATCCAAAAGCCGAAAAAGTAAAATCCAGGCGGCAGAAATGAAATATCTTAGGAGAGTAGTAGGAGTAACAAGGAAGAATAGAGTTAGGAATACACAAATAAGAGAGGATCTGGAAGTGATATCGATTCTGGATTTTATTGAACAGAGACAACTATGCTGGTGGGGACACATGCAGAGAATGGATAGTGATAGAATGGTAAAACAGGTTTGGGAGGCAAAATCGGGGGGGGGGGAGAAGAGAGGAAGACCGCGACTGACTTGGGATGGAATGATGGGAAACATTTTGAGAGAAAAAGGCTTGGGCTGGAGGGAAGCGAAGACATTGTCAATGGATAGAGTAAGATGGAAAAAATCTGTATATAGAGTGTAGTTGATGTACTTATCATGTATTGATGTAACCCGACACCAATATGGTATAAGGGTATTTTGATAATGAGCAAATACATTTTTTTACATTAAAAGTAGTTAACATTATAGGCACTGTACTAGGTTACAACCAGAAAAAAATTCAGTCTTCTAGGCGTAAAAGTCTTATAACTATATGTACCTAGTTTAAATACGTAAATTGTTCAGAACAAAAACAAATCCTTGGTTACTTACAATGCGACATATTGTCCATCAAAACGTTCCTGCACCATATTGGCAATCTTTCTTCTTTTTTTCAAGTTTCTTTTAGACTGCCTTGCCTTCTTAGCCATTTCTTCCACTGCCCTGTTAGCTTCCTTAATACACTACACATCTTGTCAATTGAGTTTAAACCTATAACACAGTTTGATCCGGCCTCACCACATATGTTTTGCACAACTTACTTTACCTAGTGCACCTGTATTAAAAGTTATAATGGCATCCAATACTCCAAATTTTAATGTTTCAAGTCCTGCGAAAACATTCTTTGGTATTCTGGTCCAAATAACAGAATTGAACGACTCATTAGGATTTTGAGTTCGGCCATGTTGGCACTTTATCAGTAAGTCTGCATTTGCTAAGTCTTTATATATCGGTTTCATTGCTGTCATCACAGCATCTGGAATAGACTTTTTGTGCACGTATCTTTCTCCTGAAATTAGGGACCTTTGATACTTGCACCATGACTGCTCTCCTTTGGGGCATAGTTCATGTTGTGGTTTTTCATCTGTTGAGAGCAGGTGGAAGTATGTTGCCCATACTGCAGTTTTCATTTCGTTTACATCACTTGAATTTTCTCCAACTGCTTTACCATAGTACACCTGCAAATTATCTGTAACAGCATCAGTAAGCCTTCCATGCCCACTCAGTGGTTTAACATCAGATAGTTTATGTCATCGTAGTTTTGTCTTTAGTCTTTGAAGCCGCGTACACATACCCTTTTGTACGTGGCCAATGCATTCTAATTTATTTGTGGAGATATTGTTTCCATAAGGCCAGGATTCAACCACATGATTGAAAGCATTGCTATCGCCATCGCCCACGTATTTCACATACCTTACTCCTATTTTTTCCTCTGAACGCTGGAAGACTTGAAGTGTGCTAGATACCTCCATGCCACCACTAGACCCTTGGTAGTTTTTGCTACACGCACTGTATGCAGATCACTACTCCCATTTTTCTTCTCACATCCAGAGCAGTATTTTGTAAGGCATACTGCACCTAAACCTTTCCTGTGTCCATACTAGAGTTACTGTAAAAACTCCATTCAGTGAAGTGTGGCCCCGCTTTTGCCAACTTCCATCGAAAACGGCTGCTATGTCCTTGTCGCCTTCATTTTCATAAATAGCTTCATGAGCTGCAATCGTCATTATTTCCTCAGCTACGTCTTCAGTTTTCTTGAGAAGTATTTTATTGTAGGTTTGAAATCTGCTAGGTGGTTTTGGTAAGTCCATGACAGAACACATCATGTTACCACTAGCTCTGCCTTTTCCAATAGATCTGTGGACATAAACACAGCGGACATTTATATCATAGAAATTATCTTGAGTCTTCTTACTGCTAGAAAAACTGTTTTCAAAACACAGTCCTTGGATTTTAACAAACTGTACAGCTAAACCTTTACGGTTTTTAGGAATGTCATATATTTCAATTGCATTTAGACCGTTACATTTGCCACACTTCATTAGGCCTTGATTCAGTTATGATAAATCCACAATAAAATTCCCATTTTTATTAATATTCGGAACATAATCACTATCACCGCCACACATTTTCATATATTTTAGCTTTTTCTCTGAAGAACTGTTCATTTCATCACTAATAACCTCACATGCCATAGGTCCACTACTTCCACTAGCAGTAGTTGTTCTGTTGTTTACATATTTTATCTTTACGCAGTCCTAATGTGTTTACTTTAAACTTATTTTTTCCAAAAGCCTTTATTCTGGGCATTTTTGTAAGTTTTCAAACTAACTGCACAGTGAAAAGAAACCAAAACAACAAACAGAATACAAACCCAGTTTGTACAATATGTTAGCTGTAGAATGAAATATTAAATTTAGTGTTGCCATTGCAAAAAATAATATATGACTGATACTGAAATCTATAATTATGTTAGGCCTATAAGAAGTGTTTTAACAAGTGATAGGTAAATTTTTTAACATAAATAGTTGACAAGAACAATGTGTTAAAAAGACATTCGAAAATGTAATTAAATTTGCGGGTTTGTTACTTGTACAGTATTTACATTTTTAGGTATAAAACGCTAAGAAACATGCAAGTGTTGTACATTAAAATGTTCAGAAAATTATGGAGAATCATTTAAAAATAAAAATGTATTTTTTTCAAATTTTTGACTACAAGGTCCCCCTTGTTTTCATCTGGGACTCAATATCATAACTTACTCAGAGGACCACATGTCTATTTCAATTCTTTATTCCTTGTTCTTTTCGTTTTCTCTAATATTCTTTCATCTTTTCACTATGTCACTCCTTCCATTTTTAACACTTTTGCCCAAAAAACTTCTCTTTCAATTGCTTCTTCTGCGTTTATATTATTTATCATTTAATTTTTGATGTTTGAGATAATTTGATTACTAATTTAGAATTAATCTCTTAATTAAACTCTGATACAATTCTGACCATTTTAACTTAAGGTCCAGTGCTATTTATGCTAATTGTTTAATATCTATAGTTACTAAATAATCTAGTGAAATTAAAGGATGAAAAAAAATTTATTTGGCCTGCAAAATTATAAGAAATTTGGCAAATCTTGCATATTTACTGGTTTTTTTCCTAAATTCAGAGCATCACTATTGAGATGCACTGCGTCATATACTAATTATACTGGGCTGAGTTCATAGAGGTTATCTTCAAAGATTGCTGAATATTGCGTCTTCACATCTTTTACCAAATGCAATAACTCGCTCTTCAGGCCATCCTAAAAAAATATGTATCCTTTTTCCTTTCCTCCAGTGTTTATTGATTTTGTCTGCATGATGAGGAGCCCTCGCCATAATTGGTTTATAAGGTCAGTTAAAATGCGTCTTTTTAAAAACATTGCTCTCAAACTTTGGAACATCATTTCGTTTTTTGCAAGAAAGCATGTACAAACTTGTAGAAAGGAATCCCCTCCTCACCCAACCCAACAGGCCAGTGTGGAAACATCTAGATTACACAATTTATACAAAATATGAGGTTTGTACATATCAAGCTCTGGTTTACCATTTATTCTCACTTGTTTGGATAGTTACACTTGAGAAGTTAGCTTTGTTTTTTACCTGGCTAGTAGCCTACACTTTGACTACTCTATGTTGTCAGCTACATTTTTCCATCAGGTACAAGTCATTGTTTACCACCTACATATAATAAAACAATCTTTTCACTCTCAAATTCACCATAAATCCAGCACCGATGTCCTTTGATAGTGCTGTCCCTCGACACTTCAGTAAGATTCCAACAGTTACTAAAGTCTCACAAGGTAAACCAGGTTTCTTCTTTCTTTCCTAAAATTATTTTTTTTAAGGTAGGGATGCCACAATGATATGTCATCACTCTTCTCAATTGACATACTTCTCCCTCCTCTTTTTTCGTAATGGGGATGTACAGTGAAACTTCTCCTAACAGACACCTCTGAATAGCGGACGCCTCTATATAACGGACACATTTTAATTCCCCGGTGGAAGTTATATGAAAATAATGGACAAGTTGCTTCTCAATAGCGGACGTTCTTAATAACGCCTGAAAACTAGGCCCCAGCGCCAATTCAAAACTTCCGAATAACGGACAGTGTGAACCATACACAGCGAAAATTTGAGACAAGAGCATGTACGGTCGCTTCTTTTGTTTGTGTTGCTAGGTGCTTGTTTACCAGTAACAGATAACTACCTGCCCGTATCCTACCTACCCAATTTGTTGCGATTGTACAGATTTACACAGTTCCACTATTCAGAGCTGTCCGTTAGGTTTTGTAAAGTGCACGTGTGCAGTGTACGTATTTATCTATACGTGTAAACATTTACATCTCGTTTACTAGGGTGCAGAAACGCAAACGATTAACTTTACAAGAAAAAGTGGAAATAATGTGAATGAAAACGAGAAACTCAAGTGTAAGAGACATGGCCGCACGGTTTGCTGTTGGAAAAACGCAGATTAGTGATATTTTAAGAAACAAAAAAGTAACTGTTAAATCGTGGACTGAAAATAAAAACCTGGCTGGCAAACACTCGTTTCCTAAAACGTCTGGCCTAAAAGTTGACAATTTAACTTTTGTATGGTTTTGCCGTGCCCGTAGTAACAATATACCTCTGAATGCACTCTTACCCGTGAGAAAGCACTCCAAATTGCTACAGAATTAGGGATTCACGACTTCAAAGCATCTGGAGGCTGGCTCGACAAATTTAGAATACGACACATCTCTTTGAAAAACGTGTGTGGTGAATTGTGTTCAGCTGACGAAAACGTAGTCAGAGTAGAAAAAAAATTACCTGAAATTTGCGGGGTTATGAAAAAAAACATTTTTAACTGTCACGAGACTGGTCTGTTTTTGAGAGCTCTTCCCACTAAAACAATGACTTTAAAAAGTGTACACGAGGAAAAATTTCTAAAGAAAGACTGACCGTCATGCTATGCGTCAACATGATAGGCGAATTTGAAAAACCTGTTATTAGGCTATAGGCAAAGCTGCTAGACCTAGATGTTTTAAAGGGATTGACGTGATTAAACTGAATGTGGTGTGTTACTCAAATAAGCGGGCCTGGATAACAAGGGAAATAATGACTGAATGGTTCCTGGTATTTGATCGAAGAATGGGAAGGCAAAATAGAAAAGTAGTTTTTTTAGATAATGCTACGTCACATTCTTATGTACTAAATAACGTAACACTAATTTTTTTGCCGCCAAACATGACTTCAGTTTGCCAAGCCTTGGATCAGGGCATTATTCGTAATTTTAAATTTATTACAGGCAATACATATTGAGACATATTTTGTTGCGAATGGATAACTATAAATCTGCAGATGAACTGGCAAAATGTATCAGTGTTTTCGATGCAATTCTGTGGATATCTTCAGTCTTGAAGCAAGTGTCCTCCGCTACAGTGAGCAACTGTTTTAAAAAGTCAGGAATTGTTTGTAAGAATGATGGTACTTCAGTGATCGACGACAGTGTCAAAGAACTTGAGCCTAACGAACATGAACTTATTGATTTATTAAAGGCCTTTGGTGGATCTGAGGATTATGTCACTATTGATGATGTACTTGTCACAGAAAATGTGTCAACTGACATAAGCGAACTCATAGATCTTCAGGAAATGCAAGAGTGTGAAGACAAGGATGAAAGCGGACAATGGGATACCGACAACACCGAAACTTATTACCCTCCATTGACATGTAAACAAGCAGCTGAAGAGGTAGGAAAGATAAAACTTTTTTTAATAAAAAAGATGCAGTGGGACTTCAATAATGTGAACTTCAAACACATATTGAAAAGACACTTGTACAGAATCTGACAGTTCAGAAGAAAGTATCCGATTATTTCAAACCATGTATTCCAAAATAGTAAATGTAGATTTTTTTACTTGTATAGTATAAAAATGTATAGTAAGATAAATTTTGACTTACATGTGTTACAGTATGAACAATGTATAGATTTCTCTAATAAACCATTTGAATACATAAAACACTTTGTTGCACAAATCTAGTTTTTACAGCTTCCTAACCTTGTTTCTGAATAGCGGACACTTCTCAACAACGGATAATTTTACGTTCCCCATCGGTGTCCGTTATAAAGAAGTTTCACTGTATTATTTTTAACAGAGAATATAATGTAATTCTTATAAAGACTACAGTGTTTGTCAAGCTTCCCGTCTGAGAGCAGCACACCATAACTGAACTGTAGTTATTTCTTTATCTAACAGATAGCGGTGAATGCATTTAACTGAATTAACAGCGAACATTTGTGCTTTGTTTACACACTTGCATTCAGTGCCCATGTCAGTTACACATAAATATTTTTAAAAATATATTTCATATAATGTGCAGCATAGACTAGTGTCCAATAATTATATAAAAACCATAACTGTGTTTGAAAGTGAGTTATAAAATAGTGACACTAAACAAAAATTTTTAGTGCTGCAATTTAATTTTTTGTTCTAAATAGTAAAAAAGTGTAAAGTGTCATACATCAGATTAAAGAGGAAGAATGGAAATAAAAGACAGTATAAGTTGACAAAATAGAATTCGTTAAGTTGTAGCACAACAATGAAATACACTAAAAAACACCAGGTCACTGTAGGTTAACAACCTATAGGCCCAGGTGTGAAAGTGTTAAATATATATGGGATAATTCACAATGATACACAACTGTAACTGCATTTAGGTAAAATTAATTGCATGGTATTAAACAGAACATGTAATTAATTATTACAAAATGCATATTTTAAAGCGTTCTCGAGGGTCATTTCTTTACTTACATTCAAAAACTAACCAAATGTTACATATTGTTACGACGGTCTCTTTGAACGTCATATGGTAGAATGGAAAACAAACTAGAGACACCAATTAAGTCACTAATCACCAGTTTTAATTAATCACAATTAACAGTTTGAAATAAAGAAGGTATTCAACAATAATTTAAGTTAAATTTGTACACACACAATAATAATGTCAAGTAATAAATCCCGCTCAATGATCAGTTTTCACTAATAACCATCACTGGATGCTTATATATTTATACCCCACTGAGATGCCAGAATAATCTGTCACTTTTTCGATGACGTGTTAAACAGGCACTCTCGAATCCACTAGAAACACTGTCACTGTCTGGCCTTGAACACAGTGCCCGACCGGTGTGGTCTGGAATAGCCTTGATTGTTGACGCATGATAAGTGGGTAATGGTTATAGTCTTTCATTACAAAGCAGTAATACGTACGCACACAAACATTACACCAGGGCTCTGCTGGGATAGATGAGAAAAGAGTAGAACGTTCTCCATTGTATGAGTATGTTCCGTATTGTGTAACACTGCCCCCTCCTTAAGCCTGTTCATCCCGAACTGCCAAACCGTTCTGAAGTAATACTTTGCCAGGTAATCTAGGTGGACAACCAGGAACTTTCACTGTCTTTCCTGTTGAATTCGACAGACAATGTCATTGATTCTCTTTTTTACAGTGCATGGGACCTTCTCAGTTAATCTGAAGACCACGGCAGTGCTTTGGTTTGTACAACCAAACCTGATCTCCTTGGAAACCCAACTACTGCTGCGAATGTCATACAGAGTTTTCATTTTATCATCCTTATCAAGCGATTATTTCTTGCAAATGTTTATTACCATACCGTAATTCTAGAGATTTTATCAATTTGGCGTAGATGTTCTGGCTGTCAGGTGGCACTTTCTATAGTAGCTCTGCGGCATGTCCTTTTAAATCGAGAACAAGTGAAACTACCCGTCTTCCTCCGTCCAATTATTTGCGCTAGCAGCGGCTTCAAATTGCTGAAGATACATCACCCAGTGAGTGCTTCCATCAAATGTTGAGGCTTTGACATGAACCGCTGCAGGCAAAATGACTCTCTGTTGTCTTAATTTTCCATGTCTTTACGCATGGCTGTATTTTCATTAACTGCTCTACTTCACTCTTAATCTGCTCTTTCATATAAGGGGTTTCCAAAAAATAAGTTCCCCTAATTTTTATATCCAAGTATGACTGAGTCAGGCAGTTCCCGTGCACAAGGAATTTTAGTTTGGGTGTAGTGGCAGCGTTCGCAACCAGTCTGGTGGCCATGAACTGCTCTAGCGTCAGTAGCGAGTCGAACACCATGGAGACTCACTCCACTTCGTTTTGCCACCAGTTGTGAAATACGCAGTGTTATTCGTTTTTTGACCGCAAAAAATGAATCGGCCATGGAAATTCGTCATTTATCCAGTGTTTATGGTGAAGGTGTCATATCTGTACAAATGGTTCGTCATTGGCAAACAATGTTTATTGAAGGCAGAGAAAATGTTCAAGATGATGAGCGCAGCGGGGCCGACCAGCAACTTCACGCCAAGCCAACGCCATTGCTGCTGTGTGTGACATCATTGACTCCGACAAGCAGCTCACGCTAGATGAAATCATGACTCTGCCACCAAATATTGAAAATAGCTGATCCTCTCTTCACAACATATTGGTTGAAGACCTTCAACTTTCAAAAGTGTGTCCAAGATAGGTGCCACGCTTATTGTCCAACGGCCATAAACAGCGTAGCTTCACAGCTACACAATCTTTCTTGCAGTTTTTTAAAGATGAGGGTGAAGCCCTGTTTACAAGAACAGTCACTGGTGACGAAACATGGATTCACCATCAACCCCCGAAAGCAAGCGCCAGAGTATGGTGTGGGAAAAAAAGGAGAGAAACTCCCCAAAAAGCCAAAGTGATTAAGTCGGCAGGAAAGGTGATGGCCAGTTTTCTGAGACTGTCGTGGAGTATTGCTGATTATCTGCCATGTGGAACAATAAATATAGCTGTGACGTGCTGACCAGACTTTGTCACGCTATTCAGAACAAATGGCGGGGGCTTTTGTCACCCAAGTTTTATTCCTTCACGACAATGCCCGACCACATGCTGCTCGTGCAACAGCGAGCTTCTCACCAACTTCCTATGGACTCACCAACTAAATTCTGAGTCTCTCTCTTCTTTTTCAAATTAGGCCTGGTTCTACCACAGAGGCAAATATCACACAATCAAAATGTTTTGATACCTCTGTATAAAATTGGAAACATTTGTTTTTGATAACTTCTGTTATCATTACAAGGGCCTGTAAACAGCAATCAATATACCACTGATTATAGCTCTTGTCAAGAAGAGTACACCCCCATTATATTGCACACAACCTAACAGTTTCAAGTTTCTAGATCAACTACCTGAAGTAAGTTAAAAGTAACAAAAATAAATAAGCAGCCAGGACTGTCCACAAAACCAATGCTACAGTAGAAATTAGTATTAATACTAATTTATCTGTGAAGGTTTTCACAGACAAAAAATGAGACGTAATGCACTTCAAAATCTGAGAGCATATTAGATCCCATTAAAGTATAAATGAATCAGCTGATTTTAAAAACTAACAGCTTGTACCATAACTATTACTAAGCTGTGACACAAAACAATTCAGATCCCATTTCAAATGTTGTGTTATTTAAACCACTTCAAGTGGTGGATTAATTTTGTCTAAGAGTTCACTGAATCTACACTCTCCCCATACTAGATTTGTTCAGTTCTCTACATAGCAAGAACCATAAAGCCAGGTGTAACAGTAGGCTACAATTTAAATGTTCAAGGTCAGCAGTGCACTACTTTGTACAATGAAAAGAATATTGTGATTAATTCTTACAACTTGTCTCTGCCTTCCGTGTTCCTATGACTTCCAAATTTCAGTGAGATTTTAAACATTTTGTGGTTCCTGAACTTTGGCGGACTTTACTGCTTGTAAATAACGCAGATATATTAACAGAAATTTATATTGTTAAAATAAATAAATTCTGAGTCTCTCTCTTCTTTTTCAAATTAGGCCTGGTTCTACCACAGAGGCAAATATCACACAATCAAAATGTTTTGATACCTCTGTACAAAATTGGAAACATTTGTTTTTGATAACTTCTGTTATCATTACAAGGGCCTGTAAACAGCAATACAGAAATAATAAACATATATATAATGAATAATAAGGTATAATATCTACAGAATATTATACCTTAATAAAAAATAATATACAGTATTGTAATAGTTTGTAACACACGCACACACACAAATTAACAACATACATTATATGTGTATAATGTCCTATTAATTTTTTTCTGTATTGCCTTTATTCAGGTACTGATGATGACAATACATTTTGCTGAAATGCTGACACAAATGTTGTATGTCTAGTTAATGACTGACAATCACAAAACCTTTTATCATTCATTAATTCACAGTCACTTCTAAACTAGGGATAACATTTAAGACAAGCAACTTATGACCTACGTGTATATCAATATGAAAATAACCCAACAAAAATTGCCTATACTTGATTCAGAAGTCACAAGACACAATAGGAAATATAGAGAAATTCATTGTGTACATGGGTTTTTGACTGCTATATACTGCACAACTTGAAAATTCCAAAAATTAAAGTTGTCCTATAAGGCCACCAAATGTGGTCTTGTTACAGTTAGGTATACCTAATGTAAGCAGATGAATTATGAGAATCAAATGAATTTAATTTTTATTCAGTTTGCAGAACTGAGTAAGTTAATATGTTTTCAATATATAAACATTCCTATTGAACACTCAGAATATAATATGCGGCTTCTAGCACCTGGCACAAGTGCTCAAATTTCATTTGACTTAATACTTATGCAGTATACATAACTACTGTATTATTTTTACTTCCATGTTCCGTAAGGAAATGGAAGTATGGTGATTGCAAAAAAATCGTGTTCAAGATAAGGGCTGATTCTGATTGCACTACGCTCAAAACATGAAGAAAATTCATTTTACGAAAACCGTATGTGTGTCCATATGTACAATGTTTTCTATGGCGAACAACTGCAGATTCAAACAGAATCAAATAATGTTTTGCATATGTCCCCAAGTTGTAGAGGGCTTGTAGAGGCCTTTTGATTATAAATAAGATCCGTAAGGGGGAGGGGTAGTTTACCTGCAGGACTTTGTATTGGCAGACACACTAGAAGGGTTTTTGAGATTGATGCAAGTAGAAGTTTTGCAAAAAGTAAATTTTTATATGTATAAAACTGAATTAATAAGTTTAAAACTGAGACACACAATAGGTAATACGATTTTGTGCTCATATGCACAGTAAATAACAAGGTATAATGAAAGTTCATTAATAACTATTTAAAGAGAGGCACATATTTTAAAAAGTTAAGAGGGTGTGATTTAAACAATGTATAGAAATAATAAAATAAACAGTCGGAAGCGTCTACAAAATCAGCCATCAGAAAACAATTTAAAAAAGTTGTTCAAGGTTTGTTACACAGATGTAAAGATCAAAAGAACGTACGTATATTATCGTACTAACAAAATTCTTTATAAATTACTAGCGAGTACCCGGCATGCGTTGCAATGCCACTCAAAGAAAGAAAGTGTTTGTATATATATAATATATAAAGACTTCGTTCGCGTGGTCTTCAATTTAATGCGATAATATATTTAGAACAGAATCTATTCCATTGGGTTGCCATAGTAACCAGATCTAATAAGTTAGTTTTTTAAGACTCCAAAGGACCCCCCAGAGGATCGTATCGAAAAAAACACCTGTCCTATGTTGGTTCTCCCGTTGCGTAAAATATTTGTGCCAAGTTTGGTTGAAATCGGTCCAGTGGTTTAGGAGGAGATGTGGAAGACCCCAAAGAACCCCCAAAAGAACCCCATCGAAAAAACACCTATCCTATGTTGGTTCTCCCTTTGCGTAAAATATTTGTGCCAAGTTTGGTTGAAATCGGTCCAGTGGTTTAGGAGCAGATGTGGAAGACCCCAAAGGACCCCCCGAAGTATCATATCGAAAAAACACATATCCTATGTTGGTTCTCCCGTTGCGTAAAATATTTGTGCCAAGTTTGGTTGAAATCGGTCCAGTGGTTTAGGAGAAGATGTGGAAGACCCCAAAGGACCCCATCGAAAAAACACCTATCCTATGTTGGTTCTCCCTTTGCGTAAAATATTTGTGCCAAGTTTGGTTGAAATCGGTCCAGTGGTTTAGGAGAAGATGTGGAAGACCCCAAAGGACCCCGTCGGAAAAAACACCTATCCTATGTTGGTTCTCCCGTTGCGTAAAATATTTGTGCCGTTTGGTTGAAATCGGTCCAGTGGTTTAGGAGAAGATGTGGAAGACCCCAAAGGACCCCATCGAAAAAACACCTATCCTATGTTGGTTCTTCCTTTGCGTAAAATATTTGTGCCAAGTTTGGTTGAAATCGGTCCAGTGGTTTAGGAGGAGATGTGGAAGACCCCAAAGGACCCCCCGAAGTATCATATCGAAAAAACACATATCCTATGTTGGTTCTCCCGTTGCGTAAAATATTTGTGCCAAGTTTGGTTGAAATCGGTCCAGTGGTTTAGGAGAAGATGTGGAAGACCCCAAAGAACCCCCAAAAGAACCCCATTGAAAAAACACCTATCCTATGTTGGTTCTCCCTTTGCGTAAAATATTTGTGCCACGTTTGGTTGAAATCGGTCCAGTGGTTTAGGAGGAGATGTGAAAGACCCCAAAGGACCCCCCGAAGGATCATATCGAAAAAACGCATATCCTATGTTGGTTCTCCCGTTGCGTAAAATATTTGTGCCAAGTTTGGTTGAAATCGGTCCAGTGGTTTAGGAGATGTGGAAGACCCCAAAGGACCCCCCAATGGACCCCATCGAAAAAAACACCTATCCTATGTTGGTTCTCCCGTTGCGTAAAATATTTGTGCCAAGTTTGGTTGAAATCGGTCCAGTGGTTTAGGAGGAGATGTGGAAGACCCCAAAGGACCCCCCAAAGGACCCCATCGAAAAAAACACCTCCCCAATGTTGGTTCTCCCGTTGCATAAAATATTTTTGCCAAGTTTGGTTGAAATCGGTCCAGTGGTTTAGGAGGAGATGTGGAAGACCCCAAGAACCCCCCATAGGACCCCATCGAAAAAAATTCATAAACCTTCGCGGGCGTGCGCACAACAACTCACCGAAGTTTCATCGCAATCGGATGAATGGTATAGGAACGCATACGGGACAAAGAAAGAAAGAAAGAAACATTCATTTTTATAGATATAGATAACTATTCATATACCTTATAAAAATATCGCTATGGAGAACCATACATGACTTCCATGTTCTAAGATTTATATTTAAAATCATTTACTAGAATTTGGTTTGATAATTTCTAAAAAAATCCCCATCTCAAACTATTTTCACAATAGATATTTTTGTTATTATGGGGTAGTCGTTTAATAATGTTACTTTCTAGTCACTTTATCTATAAAAACTAGGTACTTTATTCCTCCTCCACCGATCCCCACCATTAGGGTACTTTTACATCAGCATGTGAGTCACTGCGGCGGTCGGACCGCTATAGATTCAATGCAACGTCTTATGTCAGTATTTACATGCGAAGCGGTTGGCGGTTCAGTCGCACCTCAGCCGCAACATGTCGCGGCTCAGCTGCTTATCGGTTCTGCCGCCGACTCGACAAAACACACGCGTTGGAACCTGTGCGTTTACATCACAAGGCTGAACCACTCGCTGGTCCTCTGTTCAGTAGGCTTTCGTAATCCTCGTCTGTTTCCTTTCCACACAATGTCACTTTCAATCAAATTTATAAGTTCATAAAATGTTTTTATAGACATTCTGTAATAGTTAAAAAGTTGCTCTGGATAATTTGTCAAATTATTATACCTTTTATGAAACTCACTGATCGAAGGCCTTTTATAAAGTAACGGATGCATCCAATACCTTCGCTTCTTCCTCTTTTTTTCTAACAACAATATAGCCGCGATAATCTCAACATCTGTAAGCACTGTACAAACTGAAGCACAACTTTCGTTGCTAGTAAATAGTTTGAGAACTGCACAACAACCGCGGTGGTTGGACCGCTGATGTAAAAGTAATCACAAACCAGCGGCTAAACCGCCGTGGATGAACCGCAGCGGTTTTAAGAGAAGAACTATCCCCACTTAAAAGTATATCATACAGTTTGCTGACTCATTTACAATAACTCTCTGTCATTTCACGACACTTGTGTACATATTGTTACAACACAAATAAGCCACCCCAATACCAGGGATAAAAAAGATGAATCTGAATATAAAAAAGTAATTCGTATAAAATAAAATGTTTAATATAATGAAAATAAAATGACGACGACATGACCTAACCCAAGTGATTGACCAAACAAAAAGAACAAAAAAAAAGAAGGGAACAACGAAACCAAATAAAAATGAAACAAATTGAAGGAATTGAATGACTCAATGCAACATAATAAAATAAACCCAAAGAAGAAGGTGGAAAACCAAGATATAAATGAAATACGCTGAAAGAGAAGAAGGAGAAAAAAGGAAAAAGAAACAAACCAACGATAAAGGGAAATAAAATGAAATCAAGTGATAAGGCACAAACAAGTAATATAGAATACAAGCAGGAGAAATGGTACACTCAAATGTAATATTGGAAATGAAACCAATAACTAACCTAAGTAAATAATATTTATTATTATCAATTAATTGATAAAGGTAACTGATATGTGATGAAACACAATTAAATACTATTAGAAATAAAAATACACTAACCCACAAATTAGAGTTAGATGTAATGATGAAATCGATAGAGACATAAACTTGTTAATATTATTAATGATATTTATAATGAAAGACATAGTAAGGTAGTGAGACAATAAACTAGTAAATAAGAAAGAGAAAGTAATTACAGGGATTACCCATTTAGAAACACTTAAAATAAAAACATTTAAGGAGTGCAAAAGTGGAAGTGTAAAAACCCCAAAGTAAAGTGATAAAGAAAAAAACACTAAATAAATTATAATAAACAATAGATAATTTAAAAGTGAAGGTAGTGAATAAATAAGAATAGTGCAAATGACAGTATTATGAAAAATAGTGAAGGATAGAAAAAACACTTAGTAAATCAATAAGAAACACTAAATGATTAATGGTGAACTATATTAGTAATTAAGAATGTTGTTAAGAATAGTATTAGATGTAAACAATTAATTAACAAGTAATGGACACTGAAGAGTGATGATAACAGTATTAATTAAAAAAGAATATTATTGTTAAGTTTAATTGAATACAATTGTAGTTAAAAGGGAGAATCCCATGAAAGATGAAAGAGGAAACAGATAGTGTTATCATGGAGTGAAGGTAAAGATTATTTAAAAAAATAAGAAGTTAAAAACAAAATCAATAAACACCTCCTGTTATACGGGATAATTATTTAAGTTGATTCAAAAGGTGTGATGTTGTTTAACACCCAAAAAATAGTATAAAAGGAAATGAATTGTAAACTAACACTACATAATAATTGTTTAATCAAATTTATGAATAGGATATGGCTGGAGGAATTGTACAGACCATAGGCCTAGATGTTATATTTTATAGTAAGTAATAGCCATATTGTTAGCAGTGGCAAGTTAAATAAACATGCAGAACTTAGAAAACGAGAAAATCAGTTGGTAAATAATTAGCAATCCATGATGTGTAAAATAATATAAAACATACAAATAACACAAAAACAGATCCAAAACACATCAACAAATAACACACAACCAATTATAATAACAAAACCAAACTCATTAGATTAAAAAATAAATGTAATTTGTAGGAAATAAGTAAATATATGCAATGGCTACTTAGGCCTAGGCAATGCCTAACTGTCAAAAACAAACAACTACAAATTAACAAAGAAATTAACAAATCCGAGGTGAGTAATTAACCTAGGATAATTTGTAAATAATATTAAAAGCAAGATGTTAGTATAAGGACTTAAATTAAAAAAGAAATGTAATTAACAAATGTTAACATAATTGTACAAAAGTTAATATCTTATAGAACCCAACCTTATGTGGTATCAAAACAATCTTTGAAATGAAATAATAACAGTTGTGATAATATTTAATATGTAGGGAGGAAGACCGAAGAATATAAGCAATCAGAAGATATACAGCTATTTTGAATAATAATTCAAATTTGATAACAATGGTAATAAACCAAGATTAACCAATCAGAATTAGCATGTAACCATGACAACACACGTTGGTTACGAATTTTTTTTTCCGTTAATTTAATAGACTCTCAAAGTGACGCTCATCAAGATTAGACGCCAAATATTGAATGACTTAAATTTTCATTTTTAAACGCATAAAAGTAATCAAAATTCAAAAATAAGTACCAATAAGAAGAAGACGAGGGACCATAATGTTTAACTGATGCCAAGGACCGTTTTACACAAGAATTAAAAGAAAAATCGTCTACAACTAACATGAAAAGGACGCAAGACATACTTAAGCCCCAAGATTATTGAAAATTGATGACAAATGCAGCCCAATTACCTTTTTGACTGACGACTGTTTATACCAAGTTGTCTGATTTGATAAGTATAATTGAATTACCCAAATTCCAGGAATAAATTCACTTTAAATATTTCTCACAGTAAATTGAACTCTCACTATAAACCGTATATTCTCTTTCAAAGATTAATTAAGAAAAATAAAACACTGAAAATTTGTTAACTTAGAATATAACCTGTTGATCGAATACGAACTTTAGAAACACACTTAACTACACTACAGAACAAATTATAACCAAACACATTATTATTTAAGTACAAATAATGTAAGGTAATGTACTTTTTATTGTAATCATAATTAATATTTGTCTTGTAATCAAAAGAACTCCAGATTTTGAACGAGTACAATTGTAAACTAGCAAAACAGTCGCCATACTGGACTGAGTACCTCGTTACAAAATCAATTTCGTCAACCTGAGAGAAATTGTTTCATAACTAATGTCGGTGCAAATTTATTAATAAACAAGTATAATTTTCTTGTCAGACTGAAACATTACAAATCAATAATTAAAGTAACTAGTACAGAGTGTAACCATTGTTTTTATTTCATAGGGAGTGTATTGTATAATTTGTGCTTGTTAGCTAACAACTAGATTTGACGGCCAGCGCTCACGCTGCAATTCGACAAACTACCTGCTCGATTCAGGAGGTCGAACAGGCGGGAATAAATTTGAATGCCCCGGCCGTCATCGCTGAGAACACCTTTTCAACACATTATTTAATAAGTTTAATTGTTTTACAAAAAACAATTTGGCACCACCCGGGATTCACAAAACCCTATTTAATAACAGGTAAGGTTACTACTGCGTTGTACTGGTAATTAAAACATCGCTACGGACTTCGTTAGCACAGGGATTGAAGTAACGACACTAGTGTGAGGCAAACACACTACATACGCGTTGTTTAACAGAGACGACTACATTTACGCGTTACAATATATTATGTTCTTTTCCATGCTTGTTGCAGCTGACCTACACACTATGAAACACTATACAAGACTGATCTGCACATGTGCAAAATCTATAAAAAATTTTGTACAATTAGAGTATTAACCTAATTGTTGGATACTCCAGATCAATTTTCATTCCAATCTGAAGTGAAACAGTTCATTTTCTGTCAATACACACGCTCAGGAATTTGAAACATTTTTGATCAAGTGTCAGTCCTTGGTTAGACCACAGAGTGGTTCTCTCAAGCCTGTAGTGATTATGACTGTTGACAGGACCAGATGAAAATCCACTATATCAAGTGATAATTTTTGCTGTGTAGTTCTCCAAAAAGTAAGATTTGTAGAAGTTATTCATCTTTTCATACACATACTTCACAACTATTAAACAGAGTTGAGTGGTCGAGATTGGAGTAGGCTGGATTTACATTTACTCCACCTCACTTTGGTTCCCACTTGGATGGTATGGATTACCACCAGTTACAGTTTAGAGACATGCAAGTTCCGTTTGCTGGGAAGGTACTTGCAGAAATAAGAAACACTGGCCATCAATGAGACAAAACCTATCCATACAATCTACATTAAACACAGAGAACCTGAACTTCCAGAGGAAGTCCATGTGGTATGCCTATATTCCTTAAATACCCACAATGCCAATGAAAATGATGTAAAGTTAATAAGATCTTACTGTAAGTGATGTGGCCAATTTTTTTAGTGTGAGTCTCTGCTGGCATTAAAAGTTGTAACTAACAGAATTTTACAAGTTCCATTCAATGACTTTTTTCTTTCAGCAGAGCCAAAACTCTCAAAAAATACTGCAGGAAATATGTACATCAACCCTTCTAACATGCCAGTAGTTAGCCAAAAGTAAAGTATTCATGGATACAGTACTGACAAAAACCAAAAATACCAGGAGTATGCCCAATTTGTGTAACTGTTCAACACACCAAAAAACTGCACTTTTCAAGCACAAACTAGTGATGCAGACATCAAGTGGCTTACTGAAGAAGAGACAGATAACACAGGAGAAGCAAGCCAACCCAGTGGCAATGCTTAATCTGTTGTTTTAAGAATTTGATAATAATTAATAATTGTAACATAATAAATAAATAATAATTGTTATTATTCTAATCTACATTATAATTTGAGGATCTTGGTGGCAAATTAAAAGTAATAAATAATAAACTTCTCACTAATCTATGTGTACTTTAGTAATTAAGGGGACCTTGTAGTCCCTATACTGCCCATGTTAAAACTGACTTTTTTACATCTAAAAAAGTATGCAAGATAAATAATAAAATTTTTTTGTGCAAATATTTTAGACCTTTTTCTGTAATGTTAATTGCATTTTATCCCCTTTAATGTACATCGTCCATCTTAAATAATTTTATCAAAAAAACTATTAAAAATATATAAAATTTTATTAAATAATTTTTTTTTATTATTGAGCAAATACAACGATGCATGAATTAGAAGTAGTGATTAAAGGACTTAAAAGTGGGAGATCACCTGGAACAGATAAAATTACAGCAGAAATTATAAACAATATGGGAAAAAGGGGAAAGAAATACTTTTAGAAATTATCAATAAAGTGTGGACAAGTGTAGACATACCAAGAGAATGGGAGGAAGCATTGATAGTTCCTATTTTTAAGAAAGGTAACGCAAGAGATTGTAATAATTATAGGGGTATCAATCTGTTAAATACAATTGTTAAGGTTTATGAGCAGATAATTGATAATAAATTGGTCCCAGTTTTAGAAAATAGTTTGGAGGAATCGCAAAGTGGCTTTAGATCAGGGAGAAGTGTGCAGGATCACATTTTTACTCTGGAACAGATAGCTGAGAAGTCGATACAACAAGATAAATTGGTATGTTTGGCTTTTATTGATCTTGAGAAGGCTTTCGATAGTGTGCCTAGAGCAAAAATATGGGAAAGTTTAAAAAATAGAGGAATAAGGAGTAAAATAATTAAGGTAGTACAGAGGTTATACAAAAATAATGTTAATTATGTAATTGGTAAAAATATGAGGTCGTTAGGATTTATAACAAACTATGGATTAAGACAAGGAGGTGGACTGAGTCCGACATTATTCAACTTGTATATGGACGACATTATTAAGAAGTGTTCACTGCAGGTTAAGAAAATGCATGTTGGATACAGGAACTTTAGAAGTAGCAGAAGGGGCTTTTGCGGATGATGTAGTGCTAATGGCTATAAGTGAAAGGGCGTTACAGGGTAATTTGAATATATGGAATGAAGTTCTACAGGAAAAATGATGAAAATAAATAAGACCAAAACAAAGGTAATGGTAATGGGGAAGAAAATAAATATAGAGATTGGAGGAGTGAAGATAGAACAAGTCAAAAAATTCAAATATCTAGGGGTTATAGTAGACAGTAATGGGAAATAAGAAGCCGCATTAAATGAAAGAATTGAAAAGGCAATAAAAGTATACTATCCATTAAACAACAGATTTATAAATAAGGAGATATCAAGGAAAACGAAAATGAGTGTGTATAAAACAGTATATAGACTGGTTTTAACATATGGCTGCGAGATGTGGGTGCTATCCAAAAGCCGAAAAAGTAAAATCCAGGCGGCAGAAATGAAATATCTTAGGAGAGTAGTAGGAGTAACAAGGAAGAATAGAGTTAGGAATACACAAATAAGAGAGGATCTGGAAGTGATATCGATTCTGGATTTTATTGAACAGAGACAACTATGCTGGTGGGGACACATGCAGAGAATGGATAGTGATAGAATGGTAAAACAGGTTTGGGAGGCAAAATCGGGGGGGGGGAGAAGAGAGGAAGACCGCGACTGACTTGGGATGGAATGATGGGAAACATTTTGAGAGAAAAAGGCTTGGGCTGGAGGGAAGCGAAGACATTGTCAATGGATAGAGTAAGATGGAAAAAATCTGTATATAGAGTGTAGTTGATGTACTTATCATGTATTGATGTAACCCGACACCAATATGGTATAAGGGTATTTTGATAATGAGCAAATACATTTTTTTACATTAAAAGTAGTTAACATTATAGGCACTGTACTAGGTTACAACCAGAAAAAAATTCAGTCTTCTAGGCGTAAAAGTCTTATAACTATATGTACCTAGTTTAAATACGTAAATTGTTCAGAACAAAAACAAATCCTTGGTTACTTACAATGCGACATATTGTCCATCAAAACGTTCCTGCACCATATTGGCAATCTTTCTTCTTTTTTTCAAGTTTCTTTTAGACTGCCTTGCCTTCTTAGCCATTTCTTCCACTGCCCTGTTAGCTTCCTTAATACACTACACATCTTGTCAATTGAGTTTAAACCTATAACACAGTTTGATCCGGCCTCACCACATATGTTTTGCACAACTTACTTTACCTAGTGCACCTGTATTAAAAGTTATAATGGCATCCAATACTCCAAATTTTAATGTTTCAAGTCCTGCGAAAACATTCTTTGGTATTCTGGTCCAAATAACAGAATTGAACGACTCATTAGGATTTTGAGTTCGGCCATGTTGGCACTTTATCAGTAAGTCTGCATTTGCTAAGTCTTTATATATCGGTTTCATTGCTGTCATCACAGCATCTGGAATAGACTTTTTGTGCACGTATCTTTCTCCTGAAATTAGGGACCTTTGATACTTGCACCATGACTGCTCTCCTTTGGGGCATAGTTCATGTTGTGGTTTTTCATCTGTTGAGAGCAGGTGGAAGTATGTTGCCCATACTGCAGTTTTCATTTCGTTTACATCACTTGAATTTTCTCCAACTGCTTTACCATAGTACACCTGCAAATTATCTGTAACAGCATCAGTAAGCCTTCCATGCCCACTCAGTGGTTTAACATCAGATAGTTTATGTCATCGTAGTTTTGTCTTTAGTCTTTGAAGCCGCGTACACATACCCTTTTGTACGTGGCCAATGCATTCTAATTTATTTGTGGAGATATTGTTTCCATAAGGCCAGGATTCAACCACATGATTGAAAGCATTGCTATCGCCATCGCCCACGTATTTCACATACCTTACTCCTATTTTTTCCTCTGAACGCTGGAAGACTTGAAGTGTGCTAGATACCTCCATGCCACCACTAGACCCTTGGTAGTTTTTGCTACACGCACTGTATGCAGATCACTACTCCCATTTTTCTTCTCACATCCAGAGCAGTATTTTGTAAGGCATACTGCACCTAAACCTTTCCTGTGTCCATACTAGAGTTACTGTAAAAACTCCATTCAGTGAAGTGTGGCCCCGCTTTTGCCAACTTCCATCGAAAACGGCTGCTATGTCCTTGTCGCCTTCATTTTCATAAATAGCTTCATGAGCTGCAATCGTCATTATTTCCTCAGCTACGTCTTCAGTTTTCTTGAGAAGTATTTTATTGTAGGTTTGAAATCTGCTAGGTGGTTTTGGTAAGTCCATGACAGAACACATCATGTTACCACTAGCTCTGCCTTTTCCAATAGATCTGTGGACATAAACACAGCGGACATTTATATCATAGAAATTATCTTGAGTCTTCTTACTGCTAGAAAAACTGTTTTCAAAACACAGTCCTTGGATTTTAACAAACTGTACAGCTAAACCTTTACGGTTTTTAGGAATGTCATATATTTCAATTGCATTTAGACCGTTACATTTGCCACACTTCATTAGGCCTTGATTCAGTTATGATAAATCCACAATAAAATTCCCATTTTTATTAATATTCGGAACATAATCACTATCACCGCCACACATTTTCATATATTTTAGCTTTTTCTCTGAAGAACTGTTCATTTCATCACTAATAACCTCACATGCCATAGGTCCACTACTTCCACTAGCAGTAGTTGTTCTGTTGTTTACATATTTTATCTTTACGCAGTCCTAATGTGTTTACTTTAAACTTATTTTTTCCAAAAGCCTTTATTCTGGGCATTTTTGTAAGTTTTCAAACTAACTGCACAGTGAAAAGAAACCAAAACAACAAACAGAATACAAACCCAGTTTGTACAATATGTTAGCTGTAGAATGAAATATTAAATTTAGTGTTGCCATTGCAAAAAATAATATATGACTGATACTGAAATCTATAATTATGTTAGGCCTATAAGAAGTGTTTTAACAAGTGATAGGTAAATTTTTTAACATAAATAGTTGACAAGAACAATGTGTTAAAAAGACATTCGAAAATGTAATTAAATTTGCGGGTTTGTTACTTGTACAGTATTTACATTTTTAGGTATAAAACGCTAAGAAACATGCAAGTGTTGTACATTAAAATGTTCAGAAAATTATGGAGAATCATTTAAAAATAAAAATGTATTTTTTTCAAATTTTTGACTACAAGGTCCCCCTTGTTTTCATCTGGGACTCAATATCATAACTTACTCAGAGGACCACATGTCTATTTCAATTCTTTATTCCTTGTTCTTTTCGTTTTCTCTAATATTCTTTCATCTTTTCACTATGTCACTCCTTCCATTTTTAACACTTTTGCCCAAAAAACTTCTCTTTCAATTGCTTCTTCTGCGTTTATATTATTTATCATTTAATTTTTGATGTTTGAGATAATTTGATTACTAATTTAGAATTAATCTCTTAATTAAACTCTGATACAATTCTGACCATTTTAACTTAAGGTCCAGTGCTATTTATGCTAATTGTTTAATATCTATAGTTACTAAATAATCTAGTGAAATTAAAGGATGAAAAAAAATTTATTTGGCCTGCAAAATTATAAGAAATTTGGCAAATCTTGCATATTTACTGGTTTTTTTCCTAAATTCAGAGCATCACTATTGAGATGCACTGCGTCATATACTAATTATACTGGGCTGAGTTCATAGAGGTTATCTTCAAAGATTGCTGAATATTGCGTCTTCACATCTTTTACCAAATGCAATAACTCGCTCTTCAGGCCATCCTAAAAAAATATGTATCCTTTTTCCTTTCCTCCAGTGTTTATTGATTTTGTCTGCATGATGAGGAGCCCTCGCCATAATTGGTTTATAAGGTCAGTTAAAATGCGTCTTTTTAAAAACATTGCTCTCAAACTTTGGAACATCATTTAGTTTTTTGCAAGAAAGCATGTACAAACTTGTAGAAAGGAATCCCCTCCTCACCCAACCCAACAGGCCAGTGTGGAAACATCTAGATTACACAATTTATACAAAATATGAGGTTTGTACATATCAAGCTCTGGTTTACCATTTATTCTCACTTGTTTGGATAGTTACACTTGAGAAGTTAGCTTTGTTTTTTACCTGGCTAGTAGCCTACACTTTGACTACTCTATGTTGTCAGCTACATTTTTCCATCAGGTACAAGTCATTGTTTACCACCTACATATAATAAAACAATCTTTTCACTCTCAAATTCACCATAAATCCAGCACCGATGTCCTTTGATAGTGCTGTCCCTCGACACTTCAGTAAGATTCCAACAGTTACTAAAGTCTCACAAGGTAAACCAGGTTTCTTCTTTCTTTCCTAAAATTATTTTTTTTAAGGTAGGGATGCCACAATGATATGTCATCACTCTTCTCAATTGACATACTTCTCCCTCCTCTTTTTTCGTAATGGGGATGTACAGTGAAACTTCTCCTAACAGACACCTCTGAATAGCGGACGCCTCTATATAACGGACACATTTTAATTCCCCGGTGGAAGTTATATGAAAATAATGGACAAGTTGCTTCTCAATAGCGGACGTTCTTAATAACGCCTGAAAACTAGGCCCCAGCGCCAATTCAAAACTTCCGAATAACGGACAGTGTGAACCATACACAGCGAAAATTTGAGACAAGAGCATGTACGGTCGCTTCTTTTGTTTGTGTTGCTAGGTGCTTGTTTACCAGTAACAGATAACTACCTGCCCGTATCCTACCTACCCAATTTGTTGCGATTGTACAGATTTACACAGTTCCACTATTCAGAGCTGTCCGTTAGGTTTTGTAAAGTGCACGTGTGCAGTGTACGTATTTATCTATACGTGTAAACATTTACATCTCGTTTACTAGGGTGCAGAAACGCAAACGATTAACTTTACAAGAAAAAGTGGAAATAATGTGAATGAAAACGAGAAACTCAAGTGTAAGAGACATGGCCGCACGGTTTGCTGTTGGAAAAACGCAGATTAGTGATATTTTAAGAAACAAAAAAGTAACTGTTAAATCGTGGACTGAAAATAAAAACCTGGCTGGCAAACACTCGTTTCCTAAAACGTCTGGCCTAAAAGTTGACAATTTAACTTTTGTATGGTTTTGCCGTGCCCGTAGTAACAATATACCTCTGAATGCACTCTTACCCGTGAGAAAGCACTCCAAATTGCTACAGAATTAGGGATTCACGACTTCAAAGCATCTGGAGGCTGGCTCGACAAATTTAGAATACGACACATCTCTTTGAAAAACGTGTGTGGTGAATTGTGTTCAGCTGACGAAAACGTAGTCAGAGTAGAAAAAAAATTACCTGAAATTTGCGGGGTTATGAAAAAAAACATTTTTAACTGTCACGAGACTGGTCTGTTTTTGAGAGCTCTTCCCACTAAAACAATGACTTTAAAAAGTGTACACGAGGAAAAATTTCTAAAGAAAGACTGACCGTCATGCTATGCGTCAACATGATAGGCGAATTTGAAAAACCTGTTATTAGGCTATAGGCAAAGCTGCTAGACCTAGATGTTTTAAAGGGATTGACGTGATTAAACTGAATGTGGTGTGTTACTCAAATAAGCGGGCCTGGATAACAAGGGAAATAATGACTGAATGGTTCCTGGTATTTGATCGAAGAATGGGAAGGCAAAATAGAAAAGTAGTTTTTTTAGATAATGCTACGTCACATTCTTATGTACTAAATAACGTAACACTAATTTTTTTGCCGCCAAACATGACTTCAGTTTGCCAAGCCTTGGATCAGGGCATTATTCGTAATTTTAAATTTATTACAGGCAATACATATTGAGACATATTTTGTTGCGAATGGATAACTATAAATCTGCAGATGAACTGGCAAAATGTATCAGCGTTTTCGATGCAATTCTGTGGATATCTTCAGTCTTGAAGCAAGTGTCCTCCGCTACAGTGAGCAACTGTTTTAAAAAGTCAGGAATTGTTTGTAAGAATGATGGTACTTCAGTGATCGACGACAGTGTCAAAGAACTTGAGCCTAACGAACATGAACTTATTGATTTATTAAAGGCCTTTGGTGGATCTGAGGATTATGTCACTATTGATGATGTACTTGTCACAGAAAATGTGTCAACTGACATAAGCGAACTCATAGATCTTCAGGAAATGCAAGAGTGTGAAGACAAGGATGAAAGCGGACAATGGGATACCGACAACACCGAAACTTATTACCCTCCATTGACATGTAAACAAGCAGCTGAAGAGGTAGGAAAGATAAAACTTTTTTTAATAAAAAAGATGCAGTGGGACTTCAATAATGTGAACTTCAAACACATATTGAAAAGACACTTGTACAGAATCTGACAGTTCAGAAGAAAGTATCCGATTATTTCAAACCATGTATTCCAAAATAGTAAATGTAGATTTTTTTACTTGTATAGTATAAAAATGTATAGTAAGATAAATTTTGACTTACATGTGTTACAGTATGAACAATGTATAGATTTCTCTAATAAACCATTTGAATACATAAAACACTTTGTTGCACAAATCTAGTTTTTACAGCTTCCTAACCTTGTTTCTGAATAGCGGACACTTCTCAACAACGGATAATTTTACGTTCCCCATCGGTGTCCGTTATAAAGAAGTTTCACTGTATTATTTTTAACAGAGAATATAATGTAATTCTTATAAAGACTACAGTGTTTGTCAAGCTTCCCGTCTGAGAGCAGCACACCATAACTGAACTGTAGTTATTTCTTTATCTAACAGATAGCGGTGAATGCATTTAACTGAATTAACAGCGAACATTTGTGCTTTGTTTACACACTTGCATTCAGTGCCCATGTCAGTTACACATAAATATTTTTAAAAATATATTTCATATAATGTGCAGCATAGACTAGTGTCCAATAATTATATAAAAACCATAACTGTGTTTGAAAGTGAGTTATAAAATAGTGACACTAAACAAAAATTTTTAGTGCTGCAATTTAATTTTTTGTTCTAAATAGTAAAAAAGTGTAAAGTGTCATACATCAGATTAAAGAGGAAGAATGGAAATAAAAGACAGTATAAGTTGACAAAATAGAATTCGTTAAGTTGTAGCACAACAATGAAATACACTAAAAAACACCAGGTCACTGTAGGTTAACAACCTATAGGCCCAGGTCTGAAAGTGTTAAATATATATGGGATAATTCACAATGATACACAACTGTAACTGCATTTAGGTAAAATTAATTGCATGGTATTAAACAGAACATGTAATTAATTATTACAAAATGCATATTTTAAAGCGTTCTCGAGGGTCATTTCTTTACTTACATTCAAAAACTAACCAAATGTTACATATTGTTACGACGGTCTCTTTGAACGTCATATGGTAGAATGGAAAACAAACTAGAGACACCAATTAAGTCACTAATCACCAGTTTTAATTAATCACAATTAACAGTTTGAAATAAAGAAGGTATTCAACAATAATTTAAGTTAAATTTGTACACACACAATAATAATGTCAAGTAATAAATCCCGCTCAATGATCAGTTTTCACTAATAACCATCACTGGATGCTTATATATTTATACCCCACTGAGATGCCAGAATAATCTGTCACTTTTTCGATGACGTGTTAAACAGGCACTCTCGAATCCACTAGAAACACTGTCACTGTCTGGCCTTGAACACAGTGCCCGACCGGTGTGGTCTGGAATAGCCTTGATTGTTGACGCATGATAAGTGGGTAATGGTTATAGTCTTTCATTACAAAGCAGTAATACGTACGCACACAAACATTACACCAGGGCTCTGCTGGGATAGATGAGAAAAGAGTAGAACGTTCTCCATTGTATGAGTATGTTCCGTATTGTGTAACACTGCCCCCTCCTTAAGCCTGTTCATCCCGAACTGCCAAACCGTTCTGAAGTAATACTTTGCCAGGTAATCTAGGTGGACAACCAGGAACTTTCACTGTCTTTCCTGTTGAATTCGACAGACAATGTCATTGATTCTCTTTTTTACAGTGCATGGGACCTTCTCAGTTAATCTGAAGACCACGGCAGTGCTTTGGTTTGTACAACCAAACCTGATCTCCTTGGAAACCCAACTACTGCTGCGAATGTCATACAGAGTTTTCATTTTATCATCCTTATCAAGCGATTATTTCTTGCAAATGTTTATTACCATACCGTAATTCTAGAGATTTTATCAATTTGGCGTAGATGTTCTGGCTGTCAGGTGGCACTTTCTATAGTAGCTCTGCGGCATGTCCTTTTAAATCGAGAACAAGTGAAACTACCCGTCTTCCTCCGTCCAATTATTTGCGCTAGCAGCGGCTTCAAATTGCTGAAGATACATCACCCAGTGAGTGCTTCCATCAAATGTTGAGGCTTTGACATGAACCGCTGCAGGCAAAATGACTCTCTGTTGTCTTAATTTTCCATGTCTTTACGCATGGCTGTATTTTCATTAACTGCTCTACTTCACTCTTAATCTGCTCTTTCATATAAGGGGTTTCCAAAAAATAAGTTCCCCTAATTTTTATATCCAAGTATGACTGAGTCAGGCAGTTCCCGTGCACAAGGAATTTTAGTTTGGGTGTAGTGGCAGCGTTCGCAACCAGTCTGGTGGCCATGAACTGCTCTAGCGTCAGTAGCGAGTCGAACACCATGGAGACTCACTCCACTTCGTTTTGCCACCAGTTGTGAAATACGCAGTGTTATTCGTTTTTTGACCGCAAAAAATGAATCGGCCATGGAAATTCGTCATTTATCCAGTGTTTATGGTGAAGGTGTCATATCTGTACAAATGGTTCGTCATTGGCAAACAATGTTTATTGAAGGCAGAGAAAATGTTCAAGATGATGAGCGCAGCGGGGCCGACCAGCAACTTCACGCCAAGCCAACGCCATTGCTGCTGTGTGTGACATCATTGACTCCGACAAGCAGCTCACGCTAGATGAAATCATGACTCTGCCACCAAATATTGAAAATAGCTGATCCTCTCTTCACAACATATTGGTTGAAGACCTTCAACTTTCAAAAGTGTGTCCAAGATAGGTGCCACGCTTATTGTCCAACGGCCATAAACAGCGTAGCTTCACAGCTACACAATCTTTCTTGCAGTTTTTTAAAGATGAGGGTGAAGCCCTGTTTACAAGAACAGTCACTGGTGACGAAACATGGATTCACCATCAACCCCCGAAAGCAAGCGCCAGAGTATGGTGTGGGAAAAAAAGGAGAGAAACTCCCCAAAAAGCCAAAGTGATTAAGTCGGCAGGAAAGGTGATGGCCAGTTTTCTGAGACTGTCGTGGAGTATTGCTGATTATCTGCCATGTGGAACAATAAATATAGCTGTGACGTGCTGACCAGACTTTGTCACGCTATTCAGAACAAATGGCGGGGGCTTTTGTCACCCAAGTTTTATTCCTTCACGACAATGCCCGACCACATGCTGCTCGTGCAACAGCGAGCTTCTCACCAACTTCCTATGGACGATTTTCGAGCATCCTCTGTCCTCTCCAGACCTTGCTCCAAGTGACTTCCATCTGTTTCCGGACCTCAAACATCATCTAGGTGGTTGGCGCTTTGCCAATGACAACGAAGTGATAAAGGAGGTGGATAACTGGTTTCAGAATTTGGCGGCAGATTGGTATGAAGCTGGAATAAAGAAACTGTTACCTAGGTACCAGAAATGCTTGGAAAGGGATGGAATTTATACAGAAAAATAAGTACTTGTGTACAGAGGTAAATAAATATTTTTCGCACTTTTTTAAATTATTTTATGTATTTTTCCTTGATAAGGGAAACTTACTTTTTGGATACCCCTCGTATTTATAATGACTTTTATAGTTGTGACTGAATCTTTCACAATTGCTATGGTCCTCTACTTCAGATATTTTGACATGGCTTCTTCTACGACAGATAGGTTTGTAGACATTGATTCTTCTACATAAGATATTCTAGCCATTTGGTTATTAAGCTCACTTGATAATTGACCCAAGTCACCATGTAGGAGACCCACCTTTGTAGTGGTATGTTCTTGCATCTGCTTGTCGTCCTTCAGATTCCAAAATTAGTGTTTTCTGTCTTCCGTTTGTTTCCAGGATTAATGTTTTTGTCGTTCCTCTGCTTCTTCTCTTTTCCATCGGCGTCCTTCTTTTGTCTCTTCCACCTCTTGTCATGGTTATAATTTTTGTTGTTCCTGTGTCTGCCGCGGTGCTTGCAAAGGTTCCATCATCCGACTAGTATCCATGTTTACACATTAATTACAAATTACACTAGCCTTGTACAAAGTGTCCACTGTTAATGGTTCTATCCCACTTCTGATTACAACGGTCTCACTGACGACTGTAAGGTACAGTGGAAAACAAAATACAAGACATGAATGAAGTCACAATAATAGCCTGCTTTAATTATTCACAATTAATAATATGTAATCAACAAGAGTCTCTTACAACAATTCAAGTAAAATTTGTCCACACACAGATGTCAACTACAAAGAATTCCGCACTAATTATAACGCAACACTTCGCTACAATACTTCTAAAAACACTTGATCCGCATTAAGGAAATCGCTCACCGTCAACTTGCAAGCCAGCTGCTATGGCTTTTTACAGGTCACACACGCCTTATATAAATTTTCCATCCTCAATGTGTATGCCACTTAATGCATAATTCAAAGTGTTCTCCAGAGGACTCTGGAAGTACTTGAGCGCAGCCTTGACTGATGCAACACCTGCACTACTAGCATGGGGGGGAGTCAGTTGGAGGACGCTTTCGGCTGTTCTCGTTACAGTGCCCCCTCCTTAAACCTGTCGTCTCAAGCAACAAGTGTTATGCAATATGCATGTTCTTGTAGAATGTTGTTCCACTCTTATCTCGGCCAGCAGATCCCAACTGTAGGCCTAATGTTTGTGTGCATACTCCTTTGTGATCAAAAGATATTACGTGACACTTATGCATCAACTTATGCTATTCCAGACCGCACTGTGTTCAAGGCCAGATGTTTCTAGTGCATTCGAGAGCGCCTGTAATAGGCACTTGTTTAACACGTCATAAAAAAGTGACAAGATTATTCTGGCATCTCAGTGGGATATAAATATAAGCATCCAACGATGGTCAGTTCAGTTAACGTGAAATTTGTCCACATGCAATAATAATGTCAACTACAAAGAATTCCGCACTAATTATAACAACACTTCGCTACAATACTTCTACAAACACTCAATCGAACTTCTGACACCACTGTTACGACGGTCTCCTTGATACATAATTTATATTATGTATGGTACGGTGGAAAATAAAACAAAGATACCAATTAAGTCACTAATCACCAATTTTAATTAACCACAATTAACAGTTTGAAATCAACAAGATTATATTCGTACAATAATCAAGTTAAATTTGTACACACGCAATAATAATGTTATGTAATAAGAGTCCTGCACAAGAATCACTTTTCACTAATAACCACTTGAACCGTATCGTGTAAATCACCCGACAAACTGAACTGACCATCGCTGGATGCTTATATTTATACCCCGCTGAGATGCCAGAGTAATCTGTCACTTTTTCGGTGACATGTTAAACAGGCGCTCTTGAATCCACTAGAAACTGTGTCACTGTCTGGCCTTGAACACAGTGCCCGACCGGTGTGGTCTGGAATAGCCTTGATTGTTGACGCATAAGTGTCACATAATCGTCTTTCATAAGAAAGCAGTAATATGTACGCACACAAACATTACACTTGGGCTCTGCTGGGATAGCCGAGAAAAGAGTAGAACAACATTCTCCAGTGTACGAGAACATTCCGTATTGCGTACTTGAAAAAATTAAGTCTTCCTTCATCGTTCTGACAATATTAAGCTGCAAATTGAAGTAAAAACAATTACATTTACAAAGTTTACCACTTTGGTTATGGTAAAAGAATTTTAAAATTTGAGAAGCGACTGAGAATAACAATTTTAACATCACTAAAGTTTAAAAGTCGTAATGCTCTAATTTGAATGTTTAGGTAATTTTTTAAACTCCAGTACATACAAACAGAAAAAGCACATTAACAATGTATTCCTGACTTATTCAATGTGTCATATGATTTCTGAATGAAGTGGAAGATACTACTAAACCTTTACTCTCTGATCCATATAATGTATTTTCGTAAGGAAAAATATGTTCAGTAATCGCATTTTTAAAAATTCCTACTTTAGTACTTCCATATTTTTATTGCTTGATTTAGAGGTTATGTTGTACTCTCCATAATATAAACACTTTCAGTAATGTTATGTTTCTTCCAATTTCACAATATTAAATTAGGTTGTTACAATTTTTAAATCTCAATTCAAGAATGTTGTTTTCAGTTTTCAAAAAGTTACTGTGTAATTATAGTAGTAATGGATTTTCACTTTGAAATGTATGGGGTAGAAAAATAAAGACACGCTTTGACAATATTCAAATGTATTATTTCTAACATAATCAATCACTAGGCGTGCTTCAGTGCATTACTACAACATTCAAATCTTATCACAGCAGCACCATCTGCTCATTTAATCCTGGAAATTTTAAACCAATTATGTAATATTAATTGAATTTAGTACAGCTAAAAAAGCTTACACATAATATTATGAGGTTTATGAATATTAAAAAATATTCTGACTTTTAACAGAATTGAAGCAGGTAGCATTTTGGTGCTTTGACACATACCAAATGTTGCAAATTTCTCCTCAATTTCCAAACCAAACAATGTTTTCATTTTGTCTAACCTTTATGATTACAAATGTAAGAGTAAGGATTACAACAGAATGAATATACACTTCATGTTCAAAATTAAATGATATCCATTTAACACATAGTTTTTTTTTGTTTACCATTTGATAGACCAAAAAATAACTTTCCCAACAGTATTTTATATTTAAATCTGAAATATGTTAAATTACTGATATACCTATTTTATTGATTAATATAATAAACATTAAGAAGAAAAACAAATATGCAAATATGGCTAATAGATTACTAGAAAAATGTTAATACAAGAGGAGAGCGGAATTAAAGTACATTTTATACTTCTACAAAGGATTAACAAAAACAAACATCATAAAAAAAAATTATCATTGTGATACTAAATATTGATTATGATTTTATGTTCGGTATTTTAATTACTATATTTTCACAATACACTTAACATGTCTGATATGAATTCCACAAATATTTGAAGGATACATTACATATAAACTGAACTCTGATTTCTTACATGAAAAATCAAAATTCTTTTCTGGTTTCAGAAAATTACGTTTACAATTATTATAATAAGCAATAATTTCATTTATAATACATTAAAATTTAAAATTGATAATTTTGTGGAATTCTGCATCAGTGTTAAAATTCTGTAATGAAACAACAAACTATGCTGCTTCAAAAATTAAAAGTATACAAAACTTTTTACACACTAAAATTAGTACTGTACTGTTATTAAATCTTTTACAGGATTAATAACAAAAATGAAAATAATTAAAATGAATCTCAATCAATGAATTTGTATCTGATAATAATAAAAAACGGTTAACATAAATTTTATTCAAAACTACACTAAGCATAAAAACATATTAACTGCAATTAAAATACTAAAACAAATTTTTTATAGACCTGCAAAGTGCACATTTAGTCACAAAAAACTTGACCTTCATAAAAATTCACAAATTTAGAAATAGGAAAAAAACAATGGCCAAGCTTTAAAAATTAAAAGTGCTATTTTTTAACAAATAAAATAAATGAATAGATTATATAAATAAGCCTACTTGAAATTGAACATCAATAGTGTAATACTATTTCTAAAAATATGTAAGCATTTTTAAAACGCTTACATATGTGCATGTTCACACATGCACATTTGCACACACTCATACACGCACACAAATCGATTTCAAGTAGGAGTAAAAACTGAACTGCTGCAAAATAACAAAGCACTGAGGGAGATTGCAAGAGGTATTTTAATTAACTTCCTTCTTCTAAAACAAAAATTAAAAAGTATCTCTGCAATTTCCATTATTAAACAAAAATCTAAAAATTACAGAAAAATAAAAATGTAATAGTTAACCTCTAAAAGTACATTTTCTTTATAGTACAATATAACAAAAAAGCAAATTGCGTAGACAAGTTGCTTACACAATGATGCTGTTTAAACTGCATGAACTAAGAAATTATTTCTTTGCTTGATTGCAAATGCAAATTAAAACAAATTAAACTGTATACATGTTTACAGGATAATTTTCATTTTTTTTTTAGCACCAAGTTCAAGAAAACTGCCGGGACCCACTGTGTATTATTTCTATAGGGGTGTTCACAGACATCCCCATCAACAAAGTTGCTTTCTTATGTAAAGCATTTTATGCTATAAAAGCAGATTCATTTTCCATTTCTTGGAATGGTTTACAATTAACAATAAGCAGCTATTTTATTATATAAAGCAAATGACACTGTTACAACAATAGATATTTTTAATTATGAGAAAACTTTATCTAAGTCTACAAGATTTACACCACAGAAGTATTCTTTGTAAATCAAATACATGAGGGAACTGTAATCACAGCATTTGGCTATGAAATTCAGATGCTGCCATTACACTTGTAAAATGACATTAATATAAAGAAAAATATATATATATATATATATTTATATATACTATAAAACAGGAAAAAAACTTTTACTACATTTGCCCATATACAAAATACTTAAATTATTATCAAGCACTCTTCTGTAATTGCCTTCATTCAGACTTTCCAAATGCCATAACACAATCGTTACACTCATTCAATTATTTATGTATATCAGTGACTATAAAAATGTACAGTTACGTCTACACTGTTAATAATATATATTTAAAATCCTGAAGCATTAATTTCTTACTGGAATAACAACTTACAAATACATGACAAAACAGTGTATTTTTAATATCATAAAATATATGTATATATGATATATAATACCAAAGATCTTATAATCTATTATATATAAAAAAACATAGTAATGAACTACATAAACTCTGTTTATTGCAACTCAGCAAAATAAAATTTGAACCAGTTAGATTAAATACAAATAAAAAATTTACATTCATAAACCAATTAAAACATTTATTAAAATATTCTAGAATAAATCTAATTTAACTAAACTAATATGCATAACATAAAGAAATATTAATTTTGGAATTAAATAACTAAACATTTTAAGAGCAAATATTTATTTAAGAATATTTTCTTTTATTCTACACACAACATTTTCAAATTACTTAGAAAACATTGCATTGTTTATCATAGTCAATGTATCTGTCACTAATTTTAATACAAGGACAACCTTAAAACTAAACATTTTTTTATTATTTATAATTATTTAGGGTTCATAATTTTACTAGTAATTAATTGTACACATTAATCGAATTAATGTTCAATGAAGCTTACGTCATTTTTATAGGTATTATCAATAGTTTTATATCACTGTCACTATTTTCTGTAGACAACAGTGGGTCCCTCTCTAATCATTTTTTGGTATATTTTCAGTTTTTAAAGTAAGTTTTAACAATTTTCTTGTGTTTTATGGTGCAAAGAGATGTAATGAAAAAGCAAATGCATATAAACTTGAGATGTCACAGGTTGTTTATGCTTGGTAAAAAATTATTCAAAGTTTTTTAACCTTGATTTATCAAGTTTTAACTTATCACTTACATTCTGTCTGATAATTAACATATCTTGTTAATCTTTTTGATACAAATTCCAAGTTTGTCATTTTATAAAGAACGCTCTCCGATCTTTATAACGGTTTTATCAAATAATAAGTCGCAATAGAATATAATATTCTGTCAGGATTATAGCAAATCTCTGCTTAATTCAGGCTTTCAGTATTTCTTTAACTGTCGTGAATTTGACAAGACTACATTATTCCACTTGGGATATTTAATCATTTCAAATAACCCTAAATGAAGAATTTTATGGACAGAAAATTTCAGGATATATATATATATATATATTATATAGTCGCCTTTTAAGCATATGTATTAGACTTTTGATTCACCAAAATTCATTCAAAATCAAAACAATCTTTTTAACAACTACACTGCTCTCTACCATACCAATTAACCTGAAGATTATACAAAAATCTCAATTTTGTAGTTTCAAAATTTACAAAACAATAATTTACATCACAAATTAAAACTACAAAACATAGTTTCATCACTTAAAAGGTTTAAAATCAAATATACAAGTAACTACATACAAATTTACAATAAACAATTTCATGTAAATCTGGTATTTAAATATATTATTTAATTATTTATTTGATATTTTCCTAGTATCTTAAACATGTCACCTTCAAAGTGAGCAAATAATATTTAAGGTCTTCTCATATACAATTAAAAAATAATTTTATAATCTTCAAGCTAACATGCATCAAACATTATCACATTATGCCTAATAGAACATTACACTTTTGACAGCATTCTTTCTAATAACACCATCATAGTAACAAACAATTAGAAAAATAGATTACCTGTTGATTACAAAATCAACGACTTCATGGTCTGTCACAATAATTAAATAGATTTGTTCACAGTTTTCTGTTCTGGAAAGAATAACAAATTAAATACACCACTGCACATAAAAAACGTTAAGTCGATGTTAACAAATAAAAAATATCACTTCAAAAATTTTCAGTCAAATCTGTCAATAGTTCCGTCTTCTTCGCGGATCAGTCTTCTAGATTTAATGATGACTGCATTCAAAATGATAACGCAGTACTGTAATGCCTTAACTGTTTAATTACAACCTACGAAGTGTCTCTTTCACTTTTGAAATATGCACAGCTCATGCAAACTGCCTTGCATCCATTACAAAATAATTCTTAGCCTAACAATTTTTTTAAAAAAATTACAAAAGAAAAGTCACATCACAAACAAATAAAAAATACACATTCACACATTCATTCTTTAAAAAGGGAACTAAAAATCGTGGTTACGGCGATGAGGCTTTTGAAAACCTGAAATCAGAACAGGGTTTATTACAATTAAATAAATAATTAACAGATACAAATTTTTTAATAACTGTTACACAAATATTCTATTGATTTAATTGTATAGGCCAGTGATTACAAACTATTCAAAATATTTAAAGTATGTCAGTCAACCAAAACACTCACGTTTACCGGCAAACTTCATTCAAAAATGCATAATTTGTAACAGTCGAGACAAAAAAATTTCCAAAGGTAGTAAAGTGTTTCACATGACTGCATAGGTTTAATTACTATTTTTACTACCAGCAAATTATAAAACCTGTTAAACGTGTTTATATGAAGTCAGGAAATAGCAGTGAACACATTGTTTATATGAAAACACACGAAGAGTGTGAGGGGGCAATAGTTAAAATTAAGTAAAACTGTTAAAAATAGTTGAAATAATCTTACGAACAAAACATGCCTGAGAATACAAAGTTGCCAAGAGTGATTACAATCAAATCAAAGATTTTATTATTAGAAAGGAACAGCACTGATATTCACTACACATTTTGTTTACTTTTCTATTAGTAGAAATAAACAGGCATTTATACAAGTACATGCAGAAATGTCTAAAAACTTATAAAATGAGTGTTCTAAATTCACAGACTGTATAGAATGATAAATCTCACAATATGAGCACTTATTTTTATTCAAACAATTTGCTACTAAATTATACTGAAAATTGTTATTTATAGAGACTAATATTTACAGCCTACCATATTATTTACCCAATAGTAAGTTGACTCTATAGGCTACTTCCTATTTGGAAGATGCTCAAACCAAACACGTCAATATGTGATAAAAACTACATAGCCATACATTTATATTTTGTTACTTAGTGTTGTTATATATATATATATACACATACACTTACCGAGGAAAACCAAAACACACACACACAGCCTGATGCATTGTCATTCTCAATGTTATTCCCACTCTCACTGTCTGTTTGTATCTCATACCATAACATACAATCTTCAGGATATATCCACGGCATCGGACATACAACATTTTTTAAATTCTTGTTATACAGAGAAGGTGGGAGAATATCGCACACTTGGGGTATTTTTATTGTTTTTGATTTTATCAATTTAGTTTGTTGGTTCAAACTGAATTTTTAGAAAATATCAAAACTCAGAAGAACACATTTGCGTCCTCAAGAACTATGGAATCATTGAGAGTAACCCTGACAAGTACCCTTGAAATATCAGAATTTTTGTGGGCTAGAGGATTTACCTATGTTTTAACTGCTAAATTTAATCAAGATCCCTTAGAGCGTCATTTCGGAATTTTGAGATCTCTACGTTGTGATGATCATCCTTCGACCGTCGACTTTTTACATTTACATATGTTGCAATCCATATATGTTCCAACGAAACTTGTTCTAAATTCGTCAGCAAACAGCGAACCCAAAGTAGAAGCACCACTTACTTCGTTTGTAAATCAGATGCGCGCAATGGCTAGAGAAAGTACACAGAGGAGCAAAGAAATTAAGGACAGTGTAGAGATGAAAATCAAAGATAAAATTGTAGTGACTGACTGGGAAAATGAAATCACCCTCCCATATCAAGCAGACCTCGTTAAGCAGAATTTAGTGTTCTGTCTGGCAGGCTACACAGTGAAAAAATGTGACAAGTATATTAATTGTCCACAGTGTATTCGTACACTGTCTAGTGAACGTGAACAAGTTCCTGACCCTTCGGTAGCAATGTTTACTTCCTTGAAAGATTATGGTTACGATAAAGATGTCAGGTATTTAACATACCCCTCCCGTTGCGTACTCCAGTTGCTTTTACAAGCAGAGGCGGTCATCTCAGAGAAACTTCGCTCGGAACATAATTTATGGGGCGACATATTTTTCAACTGTTTGGATAGCATTAATTCTATCTTCATCGGCCTTCAGATTTAGGATGCAGTGGTGACCACAGAAGTGAACTTGCGGGAAAGTTAATTTTCCACTATCTCAAGTGTTGTTTTTTCTTCCGCACCAAGGAACTGAGGAAGGAGCTCCTATCATCCAAGAAAGCCAAGTCTTCGCGGAAGTTGTCCAAGGTTTCTGACAGCTGATGCAATCATGGTGAGTTCAGGGTAATTTTATATGGTTTGACACACAGATATTAGAATGTAAGCAGTTTTTATCTTGCTGTTTGTTGGCTTATCGTTCCGCGACATATCCGATTACCTCACAGATAGTTAACTGGTTATTAGATTCCTCAAATAATAATACGTCGATATGTGTGATAACTGTGTCTCTTAAGTTTATTTCTCGCAGTTATTTCCGTACAGATATTATTTGGCGTCTGCATTAAACGTAATCATAACAACAAATTGTCTCGCTTGTTGGATCTGTAACGACACGAGTGCGATCTGCTGGCTGGGCCAGGTAACAGCGAGAGTGGGCCGACTTCCTTGTTCTATAGGCTATGGTTGTAGTATTGTTCACTTTTCCTCCCACTTTTTATTTTAATTTTATTTCTTTTGAAAGGCTACTTATTTCATTTTAGATGCCAGTAACGTATCAAAGAAAAGTGAGTGCCAGACCAGTTAAATAATTAAAGCTTTTTAAGGCATATAAGAAATGGCAGTTCTATATGTAAAGAAGGAAGAGATTTTTGTATTTTTGAGTTTACATTGTGGGACAAACTGAAAGTTTCTGTCGAGAAGTTAATGTGTCCAGCTTTAGGGAGAGAGCCAGAGTTTAAAAAGAATATAAGGAAGAGTTCACACAGCATGTCATCACATTAGCCAAACTATTTTATGGGCTGACTCCTATAGAACTTAGGTGTATAGTGTACCAGTTTGCTACTTCAAACATATCAAACAAAACTTCAGCGACAAACTTACTGGTAAGGACTGTTACACCTCTTTTTAAAGGGAAATCTTCATCAACCTGAAGGAACAAGCATCAGTTACTTGAATGGAGAAGTAATTTTTGTTTTTTAAGAATCTAGAAACTGTGATTTCAAGGCAAAATTCCCTCCTAACTGAATATACAGTATCGACGAATCTGGCATTTCAGTTGTTAAAGAAAGTCAGCAAAAAAGATTCCCAAAGAAAGGAGAAAAAAGAGTTGGTGCTATCACATCAGCTGAGAGAGGAAAAAATATCATTATCGTCTACTGTTTTAACGCAGCAGTTAAAACATATGTTCCACCTACGAAACTAAACTAAGACTTTGTATTACGCATTGTGATAACCATCAGGCCATGTTTCATTAGAAGTCTTCGATTTCTGAAAAGAAAAGCACATTGTAATGGTTTCTTTACCACCTCACACATCAAACCGCTGGCACCCTCTAGATTTAACTTTTTTTGGACCACTTAAGAGTGCTCTCTTGAGAAAATATGATTTATTTATGTTTAATCATGCACATCGGCATAAAACCATTTGTGACGTTCCTGGCTTATTGAATAAAGCCTATCTAAAGGTAGCAATGGTAGACAAAACACTTTCTGGTGTCATATCTGCTGGGATTGTTCCTTTTAATCCAGACAAATTCTCACTGGACGATTTTGTACCAGCAGAAAAATTTAAAGAGTTGATTGCCAAGGCAGATGCAGAAAACGAATTTGTTCATTCAAACAGCAGAAGTAGTTCTGGATCACCTTCTGTTGCCACAGTTCCAGAAAGTGCAAAATCATAATTTAACTTTAAAATAGCTTCACTGAAATCTTCTATGAATTCATCCTTTTCTTTTACAACAGTCTCTAATGTACATCTATCTACAGACATCCACTTTTAAATTGTTACACTATCTATCATCTCATCTTCAAACTTCTGGTGCAGTAAAGCTTTCAAAGGTTCTATCCCGGGACACTCTTTGCATGTGTTCAGATAACAGATAGGAGATGCCGGGTTGCACATAATTTTGTATAGGCAGGTTTGGTAGTTTTTTAATGCCACTTCATCTCCATCCAGTACAAAGCTGTGCATTTTTGATCCATTCATCATCAATTTTACATTCTGATAAATTAGACAGACACATACTGTATGGGTGCCACTCTTTCCGGCCAAAATGCAATTTTTTGGACGCAAATCACAAAATTTTGAAAAACCTATTTGGTGGCCTGGGTTTTCTTCCTTAAAAATTGTATATGCTTCATTCAAATTGAGTAAAATTAATCTTTTTTGAAAATGAAGTTTGTCCTCTTTGCCTGTACAAACTGTACACACTGTGACAACATCTTTCTTACCAGGCATCACTCTACTGTATGTCATCATTATGTAAATAATTATGTCATCACAATTGTAAAAATCAATAACTATCTCTACTGTTGTTGTGTCTAGGGATTTACCTGGTTTGGGATTAGGAGTTGAAAGGACACCTTTTTCTTTAACTAATTTTTTCACTGCTCTTGCCATATAATCACTGACACCAAATTCATTTGTAATTCTACTTCGGCTCCAGCTTTGTGGCAAAACCGAAAGTATCATAATTTTTTCACTTCCCTTTGTTGTAGTCAAGAACTTTTTTTTCAACTGTGTTATTATTTCCAATTCATCTTTTTCTGCCTGAATTTCTTTAGTTTCAGGCTTGGCAATTTTAGTACTGACAAAATTCTTTTCAAGAGATAGTTTAACTTTATCAAATTTTTGTGTAGCATATGAGTCTGCTTTCAGTTTTTTTTTTCTTTATTGGGGACTCTCCTACCAATTCCAGTGATTTATTCAAATAGTCTAATGATGAGGTGGGATCTGTATAGCTACAATCTTCCTGACTATTATCCCCTGTCAATTTATCATCATCATTTGAATTTGAATTATTTTTGTACCATTTGCAAATTTTAAGCCTGCAACAATCACAAACCTTCATTCCTTCCTCAACACCTTCGAGGCCTAAAGTACACATCCAGTTAGTTACATTCCGCAGGTTGCCTGACTTAAAATGGTGTGTCTCCTTCAAAGGATTACAGCATTTTACTGAAAACACAGCCCCGTTGGCTAATTTTTTTGGTTTTAGTTTATCTTTGACAGCCATGGTAAATAAATGAGCACAAATATAAAATGAACCCAAAATGTAAATATTTTCAAAGTAGAACTGTTTTTCAAAAAATTTTCACTAGGTCACGTTCACAATCTGTATAAACACGTACTACACCAACAACAGCTATAATGAAAATTAAATAAGAGTACATTTCTTTAAAAAAAAAAACTACAATTTAACACTATATATTATACCTATATTGTACCACAACTCACAACTAACTTGGGCAGAGAATGAAACACAACTGATCTGAGTGAGAGAATTTTCGTCGTTATCGATGTGCGCATTACGATCGCTTACAACTTTGTTGTTCTATACATTTCACTCTCGCATTCGTGTTTGGATTTCTCCTGCCGCTCTGCCTATAGAAGCGGCCTCGCCATAACGTCTCTACGTTTTAACTCTATTACTACAGATTCTTTGCTGGTACGTTTGAGATTTTTTCGACACCGGTACTTTTTCGAGATTTTCTCGGACACCGGTACTTTTTGGTTGATCTACCGGCTGCTCGGCGCGCTTGAGAACATGGCGTTCTAGCGTGCGTGGCATAGAAAAATAAATCAATTGGTGTCATACACTTTTAAAACTGTGATTAATTTCATCAAAATTTTTTTAGGCAAGTCTTAGTAATTGTTTGTAATTTATCATTATGGTACTAAGTCAAACTAAAAATGACATAAAATGTAACTGTTGGTATTGTAATGCAAATTTACGTGAACACGACCTCCACACCGATGCCTTTAAATTTTTGTTAAGAAAAACCATCATTTCTCCACTTTCAAACTTTGCATATTTCTAGTCAATGTCTTTACAAATAACATTTTTTTGAAAAAATTAGATGGTGTTTTTGAAATTTTCAAAATAACGTTTTTTGAAAACGTGCTAAAAAAAGGTTTTTGTTCAAAGTAGGTTGTGTTACATATCCTATTAAAGCCCTTACAAAGACCTTTAAAAGAGCTTTCTAGGTCTAACGGTTCCTTAATTATACACAGTTTTCTGTTTCAAAACAATGCGAAAAATGGCGTTTTGTGCCATTTTAAAAAAATCTTTAAAAAAAAACTACCCAACAAATAATTTGAAACTTTGTATTTTTGAAGTACTTTATAAGTACAACAAATATACAAAAAATTACCAATATCTGAGACACTGAGGTTCAGACCCCTGGTTGACTTGATATGGAATGACCCTTAATGGAAACCATGCATTGACTTCGACAGGCAAGTTGAAGAAACGGTTACTGGCCCAGTGAATAATTACAGCCTGGGGAAAAATCAAAAGCGAATCCATTGTAAAGAGGTTTAAAAAAGGTTGTGTTTCTAATAACATGGATGAAAGCGAGGATGACATTTTGTGGAAAGACTACTCCAGTTATGAATCTGATTCCGGTACCAATTCTGAAGATAAACTTGTAGAAGATGAAAACGAGGATGATGATTGGAACTAAATATCAGTATGGAGAACCATACAAGACTTCCATGTTCTAAGATTTATATTTAAAATCATTTTCAAAATGAAATATTTCTATAGAAACTGCTTCTTCCTTAACCACAGTATTGTGGTCACTAACGTATACCACCTCACATTAGCGCACTCGATTTTCACTGATGATGGCAGTCGATGGCACTGCCAAAACGTCTGGTTTTGCAGAAAACATAAGACCACGGTCAAACAGCCTAGGAAGGAATTTTAACAACAAACTACTTCTTGTTGTTAGGATAACTTAGTACACATATAAAAAATTATCCCCTCCCCCTTCAACTATCTCTTTTATTTATAGATATAGTTCATCTATCTTTCTACAATGGATTATTATGATCTTCTTTTCAGGATACTTTATTTATCAAAATTAAGTACTTTACTCTTGTTAAAATATAAAACGTTGCAGGTAAACTGCCCCTTCCCCTTAACCAATCTTTACCAAAATCAATAGGCCTTGAGTCCTCTACAATACAGGCACATATGCAAAAAATTATTTGATTGTTTGAATTTGCGCCAGTTATTGTTTGCCATAGAAAAAATTCTACGCAGACACTTTTCGGAAAATGACTTTTCTTCATGTTTTGATGGTAGTACAATCAGAACCAGCCCTTATTTCGAACACGATTTTTTTCGTGATCACCATACTTCCATTTCCTTATGGAACATGGAAGTAAAAACAGTAAGGTACTTTAACACTTATAATTTCACCTTTAATGTAAAATACCATATTTACTTAATATAACTTCAATATTTAGACCATTTAATTGTCTTTCTCATACAACACCTCAAAAAGTTCAGTGTCGTCTTTTATATGTGAGGCTGTCTTATATTCGGGCCAAACTGGTAATTTGAAAATTTGGTAGTTTGAACTTTTATTGCATAATTACTTGTAGATAACAACAGATGTTTCAATAAATTAGACGTATTTAAACAAGTTTGTTTTGCAAATATTTAAAATCTTGAAGTTTAAAAAATACATTTCATTATGAACTAAATCGTGTAAATTACTTTTGAGCAAATATTAACTACCTACGAATGTTGTTTTCTTGCTCATGATTTCTTTTCTTAGTTTGCAAATAACTTTTTGTTATAGGTGCTACATCAGCCACTTTAATATTAGACCCAATTATGATTTTGTACTTTCTGGAACTGTGGCAACAGAAGGTGATCCAGAACTACTTCTGCTGTTTGAATGAACAAATTCGTTTTCTGCATCTGCCTTGGCAATCAACTCTTTAAATTTTTCTGCTGGTACAAAATCGTCCAGTGAGAATTTGTCTGGATTAAAAGGAACAATCCCAGCAGATATGACACCAGAAAGTGTTTTGTCTACCATTGCTACCTTTAGATAGGCTTTATTCAATAAGCCAGGAACGTCACAAATGGTTTTATGCCGATGTGCATGATTAAACATAAATAAATCATATTTTCTCGAGAGAGCACTCTTAAGTGGTCCAAAAAAAGTTAAATCTAGAGGGTGCCAGCGGTTTGATGTGTGAGGTGGTAAAGAAACCATTACAATGTGCTTTTCTTTTCAGAAATCGAAGACTTCTAATGAAACATGGCCTGATGGTTATCACAATGCGTAATACAAAGTCTTAGTTTAGTTTCGTAGGTGGAACATATGTTTTAACTGCTGCGTTAAAACAGTAGACGATAATGATATTTTTTCCTCTCTCAGCTGATGTGATAGCACCAACTCTTTTTTCTCCTTTCTTTGGGAATCTTTTTTGCTGACTTTCTTTAACAACTGAAATGCCAGATTCGTCGATACTGTATATTCAGTTAGGAGGGAATTTTGCCTTGAAATCACAGTTTCTACATTCTTAAAAAACAAAAATTACTTCTCCATTCAAGTAACTGATGCTTGTTCCTTCAGGTTGATGAAGATTTCCCTTTAAAAAGAGGTGTAACAGTCCTTACCAGTAAGTTTGTCGCTGAAGTTTTGTTTGATATGTTTGAAGTAGCAAACTGGTACACTATACACCTAAGTTCTATAGGAGTCAGCCCATAAAATAGTTTGGCTAATGTGATGACATGCTGTGTGAACTCTTCCTTATATTCTTTTTAAACTCTGGCTCTCTCCCTAAAGCTGGACACATTAACTTCTTGACAGAAATTTCAGTTTGTCCCACAATGTAAACTCAAAAATACAAAAATCTCTTCCTTCTTTACATATAGAACTGCCATTTCTTATATGCCTTAAAAAGCTTTAATTATTTAACTGGTCTGGCACTCACTTTTCTTTGATACGTTACTGGCATCTAAAATGAAATAAGTAGCCTTTCAAAAGAAATAAAATTAAAATAAAAAGTGGGAGGAAAAGTGAACAATACTACAACCATAGCCTATAGAACAAGGAAGTCGGCCCACTCTCGCTGTTACCTGGCCCAGCCAGCAGATCGCACTCGTGTCGTTACAGATCCAACAAGCGAGACAATTTGTTGTTATGATTACGTTTAATGCAGACGCCAAATAATATCTGTACGGAAATCACTGCGAGAAATAAACTTAAGAGACACAGTTATCACACATATCGACGTATTATTATTTGAGGAATCTAATAACCAGTTAACTATCTGTGAGGTAATCGGATATGTCGCGGAACGATAAGCCAACAAACAGCAAGATAAAAACTGCTTACATTCTAATATCTGTGTGTCAAACCATATAAAATTACCCTGAACTCACCATGATTGCATCAGCTGTCAGAAACCTTGGACAACTTCCGCGAAGACTTGGCTTTCTTGGATGATAGGAGCTCCTTCCTCAGTTCCTTGGTGCGGAAGAAAAAACAACACTTGAGATAGTGGAAAATTAACTTTCCCGCAAGTTCACTTCTGTGGTCACCACTGCATCCTAAATCTGAAGAGCCGATGAAGATAGAATCAATGCTATCCAAACAGTTGAAAAATATGTCGCCCCATAAATTATGTTCCGAGCGAAGTTTCTCTGAGATGACCGCCTCTGCTTGTAAAAGCAACTGGAGTACGCAACGGGAGGGGTATGTTAAATACCTGACATCTTTATCGTAACCATAATCTTTCAAGGAAGTAAACATTGCTACCGAAGGGTCAGGAACTTGTTCACGTTCACTAGACAGTGTACGAATACACTGTGGACAATTAATATACTTGTCACATTTTTTCACTGTGTAGCCTGCCAGACAGAACACTAAATTCTGCTTAACGAGGTCTGCTTGATATGGGAGGGTGATTTCATTTTCCCAGTCAGTCACTACAATTTTATCTTTGATTTTCATCTCTACACTGTCCTTAATTTCTTTGCTCCTCTGTGCACTTTCTCTAGCCATTGCGCGCATCTGATTTACAAACGAAGTAAGTGGTGCTTCTACTTTGGGTTCGCTGTTTGCTGACGAATTTAGAACAAGTTTCGTTGGAACATATATGGATTGCAACATATGTAAATGTAAAAAGTCGACGGTCGAAGGATGATCATCACAACTTAGAGATCTCAAAATTCCGAAATGACGCTCTAAGGGATCTTGATTAAATTTAGCAGTTAAAACATAGGTAAATCCTCTAGCCCACAAAAATTCTGATATTTCAAGGGTACTTGTCAGGGTTACTCTCAATGATTCCATAGTTCTTGAGGACGCAAATGTGTTCTTCTGAGTTTTGATATTTTCTAAAAATTCTAATAGAAGTTTGTGTGAGGGAGAACCTTTGTACAGTCCTTTTATGGGCAACATAGAGTTCAGGACATCCACAAGGTTATTGAGATCTCTGGTTAAACATTCAGTATTCTCACTGCCACGAAACTCATTAGGCTTCATTTCTCTGAAAAATCTAATTGCATTTGCTACACTGTTGCTGAATAGCTGAAAAGCCAACCTCGCGTTCATTCTTTGAAATGAGTTAGGGTCTATGTGGGAGGATGTCAACTTCGGGCAGCTTCGAAGACCGGCGAATTCACATGATGTGTCAATTTTAAATAACTTTTGATAAAATTCATAATTCACTTCTGTGCTTTTATATATCAAATTTACTTTGTCGTGGAAATGACTGCGAATGCATTTAAAAATATGAACACTATCAGAGAACGCCCATATTTTCCTTTTGTGGTCAACTGGATTTTCAATAAAGCACTTTGTTTTCCCCTCCTTTCCTGAGATCCCTAGAATCGTCCAGACCCTTTTATTAGACTGGCTACCATCACACGTGAATGCTATCACTTTCACTCCAGATTGTTCTAATTGAATAATAACTTGAATTAATATTTTTGAAAGTATGTCCCCAGGAGTGGCATTTTTACTTGCATAAATTGCCACGGTCTGGATCCAATTACACAGCAAAGGAACGAACATAAACACAAGGGCATGATTTGCTAGAATATTCTTATTGCTGTCCGGAGTCTCATCACCTAAATCAACAAAACCATCAATTTTCAAAGTGGACGAATTGAATCTAATGTCCTCCCTTAATTTTACTTCATCGAAAATGAGAATTCCTAACCGTTTATTTTCATGTTTCTCATTTGCGTAAGCTTCCTTAATCGCATTTATGGCGTTTCCGTTCACACCATAATTACTCTTAAAACCTTTACACAGTTTTCTCAGGTGAGATTCTGAAGGCAAAGGTAGTAATTCATGCTTCAGACAATGTCTGTAACCTCTAGGCGATTTTATTTTTAACAGCAAACTGTCCAATATAATAAATTCATTTGAATATCGCATGCCTTTGGAACGAGCGTTACATTTCTTCAGCATCGTGTCAACCATAAGTTTCTGTTTCTTACGTAGACAACTTAAGCGATCCTCTGCTTCAGTCGAATTGATTTGGCGCGTCTTTCTTTCAAGCAAATTTATTTTAGCTTTGTAAACTGCTAATTTATTTTGTGTTCTTTTTAGGTTCCTGTTTAGGTTTCTTATTCTTTTCTTCAAATTTTGAATAACTGGTCGATCATGAGCACTAGAATTGGTTAATTTAGCTGTAGAGGGAAGATTATGATTAGGGTCGATTACTTCTAAAATATTGCATTTTGCGCTGTTGCCACTAGCTGCGGACTCCTTGCGTGATTCCCGTTTCACTGGGGATTTCCGAACCTTTAATTTTTTACTTAAATAAGAAGGCAAGCTAGGAAAAATATGTGGAACAGCACCCGGCTTCAAGGTCCATCTAATTCTCGGAATTTCCACATGTTTCCTATCAATAACAAAGAAATCTGCTTTTAATTAAAAGAGCATCAGCAAAATGGCATTCACAAACGGCAGATTTACACGTAAGTGGGATATCTTTCCTTGGAATCGCCCTAGCCCACGCTGAAAACAGCTTCTCATCTTTAGGAGGTGTAAAGAAATGTTTACCATTATCTGTTCTATATCCAGAGCGACACCCAGCATGAAACAGGCCGGCATTTTTATCGATAATGATCTTACGAATATATCACACACTTCGGCTTACACACTCACACGTATACGACTTTATTTTGCACTTATCTTATATGAAAATAGCCAGCATACACGCACGTGCACAGCCTAGCAACTACACATCTGGATCTGAGTTGACTGTGGCGCACTCTCTACAGTGTGCCTTCAGCCGTCCCATTGTCACAATGCTTTACAAGCGGGAGTGAGCACACTTCCCCTTCTACTCGCTATGCTACAACCGTGCACTGCGACATAGTGCCCATATTACCCCATGTTAACCTCAACATATAAACATGACCATATCTCAGAATAAATAACACACCTTTATTAATGGAATTATGTATAATCCTAGACATATGGAAGGTACACTTGCCACAATTTTTGTGAATTCCTGAGATAACTGTACTCAGCAGTCACAATTCAACTCTACGTTAGAAACAAAATCATACTCTCCACAATAACACAGATTGCACACAACTGGCCTCATGGAGTGGTATTCCCCTGAATTAATCATAGTTTACATTCCAGTCTCTACAGTTCAGCACCATCTATTACTGAATTTGACATACCCTACGCTAAGGACAGTGGTGCATGCTTTTACCCCAATGTGTGAAATTTCCCCTCCATTCCCTTACTAAAAGTTCAGGTTTGATTGACATCAAGATGGCTTCTTCCACTCATATAAGTGTACAGCTTCAGATTTTTAATACTGCCTTTCAGGATAAAAGTATAGTTACCACTACTGTGGTATGTTATCTGTCACAACATAATCTCTTCAAATCGTTTCTGAATTACTTATTTACTAATACATCTCAAACTTTTTTTGATTCTCCTAAACAATACTTTTGTTGTTTAAGCATTTTCCGTTTTATGTTTCATAAGAATCCAGTGACGGATGTTAATTTCTGGCAAATAATAAACCTTCAGACAAGCCAAAAATATAACATGTTACAGTTTGTAACTTCCACGTGGTTTATAGTTCACCATTAACTTTTTTTAAGCTGCAGCACTGTGTCTTTACCTGATAAACCATCAAGTTGACTCGAAGAATTGTAATACTGTTGGACATCTCAACAGTAAACAGGAAAATAATGTTACTTAAACACACACACACACACATACACACACACACACACTAAAAACGTCATGTGTAAAGAATACGGAATTGCTATTGCTGTAATCTAATAGAAAAAGGCTTAGAACCTTAGAGTAAAATGAGTATCAATTGTTCTTTTGATAGTACGCTTATGGCTACATATAATTTCAAACCGGCTATGTATAAACCTGCTAGTCTTACACTCAGGTAAATACAGAAACTGCTATAACTACCATTGTTTCTTAATTTTCTTTTAGACAATTACAATTAATTTGTCAAGTTTTTGTTTTACCGTACACTTCCCGCAGCACTTCATTTCATAATGTACATAATTCTCTCACTTTGTAATCTTCTGAACAATATATAATAAACTATATTCTTCTTCAATTCATGAAACAGTCCTGCTCATCCCAAAATATTTTTATATAATAACAATTCCTGTTTTTACTGCCTAAGCAGTCTATGAGGTAGGCCAGGTAGGTGGCAGCCTAATGTGATCCATTTGGCAAACAAAGTCAATGTGGCCAGCACTTCTCTTCAGCCACCTATATATAAATTCAACCCTTTGTATGTTAAATCTAAAACAATTGATTTGAGCAGCCTGGGACAATTCTGAAGAATTATTCCAGCATGTTCTCCCAGATACTCATTTCCGCAGGCTGAGCTGACCTGGCACTGACAAACTCAGCTTGATTTAATGGTGTGCCCAGAAATCGAACCCAAGACCTCTACATTAGTAGCCAGGCACTGCACAAACTGATCTACTACGCCTCAATATTTTTATTACGTAAAAAAATTCTGATGAAAGGAAACTTACTATTCTTAGTTGTCAGACTTATTTGCTGCAGCAGCCAAGATCGCCTGTACTCCTGGTGTTGGACCATCCCCTTCTCCATTCAAACCAGTCACAGCCTCAACTAAAACAATATGAAGACAATTGTTACAGAGTAATTTTCCTGCTATTAATAACAAGTTGTTAACGTTTTAATGATACTGTTAATACCATATATTCTGCCCATTCTATGAAGTGGCGTCCTCAGCGACTAAGTTGCTAGTTATACAGTTCTAAACACACACGTCTGAAGTGCGTTCCCACAAAATTTTCAAAATTAATTTCCCAGACTTTCCTTGATAGTTTCAAGAAATTTCCCTGACATCCAGAAACTTCAGTAAGATACTGATTACACACATTTTTAAAACAATTATTTTTTATTCACTAGTCCTACAAATACATTTATATTAAATGTAAGACATAAAACCCAATTAGAGTATTATTAAACATGGAAACATATTCTTAACATTAAATATCAAAAAGTAAACATTGTTTATACAAAACAAAAAATGTCTTATTTAACATAGACAGGATAGCTTCACTTCCCTTTCAATTAGCAGAGAAAGAAATTAACATACAACTATTATTTACAGAAACACTAGTTATTTTTTATTTAAAGAATCTTCTAAGGGCCTAATTTTCAAACTGATCTTCTATTTTCTGTTTCATTCGAGAAACTTTTCACTGGTCTTGTAACTTGTTAGTTTTATTTTTTATATTTAGGTCTGAACCATTGTTTTCTTGGTATTTCTTATTCTCTTTTACTTTCTCTTGATACCGTTCATATTTTTTTTTCTGGCAGATCGTACAGCAGTTTGCATTTTTTGAGTGATCAATCAATACTTAAGAGCATCATATACAATGTGCTGAGCAACAGTATCCTCTTTTTAATTTCTGGTTAATAGGCATTTGTTTACTGAAAACATTGACTCATGATGTATATGTATAAGAAAAATGTGTAATGTTTTAATGTACTATATAAGACAAACATTCCAACTCGTTAGAAAATATCAGGATTTAGAAATAGTTACTATAAAAGAACAAAAGATGTTACTGTTAAATAAACAATGGCAACTGCACATAAAAAGATACCAGCCTTGAGGAAGACGTGCCCACTTAGAAAAATTAAAACTTTTCTTCTATTCTAAGAATCAATACTCTGCTCAGAAACACAAAGCCATCAACAAAAAATGCTAGTTAACATACTTTTTAAAGATAATTAAATATATTACAACTTCCATTAACCAAAATATCTCTGGTTGCTTTTTTTGAAACTGGTGGTAAAGTTTAAAACAACAATATACTGTAACTCACTGCCTAAGAAAATGTACAAACATGGAATACAATTTAAGGTTTCCAAGGTTAATGACTCCTGATTATCATTTAAAAAACATGTAGCGGGTCATTTTTGGGTGTTTTTATTTTTAACCGTTTGGGGCATTATTATATTTTTACTTATTTCGTTTTCGGGCGGACTGGTATAATAAATTTGAAAAAACTGTAATTGTATTGTGCAACGTTATTGTCCAAGCAACAGCACGAGGTTGAGAAACCGCGTTTGGAACAAAAGCGACGCGCAATTTCAGTGGTGTAACACGGTAGAAGAATTTACCTCCACCAAAATTCTAAGAACTCTGTACACGTGTGTCAACGCTCAAGCGCAACTACACCCGCACGCGCTCAAAGGACGCTCTAACAAAAAACCAAGATGGCTAGAGAGAATAATATTTGTCGTCTTCTTCAAGATCCCCCGGAAGCACTGTTTTAAGTCCGGCCCACTTAAATGACGTCAGCCACTGCCTATAGAAGATCATGTGCGACATTGACTCAAAAACCACATGCATAGCATGGGCCGAAGCTTCGGCGACGAAGCCCAAGGCTGTGATTTCCATCAAAAAGTATGAGATCACGTTAGCTACACCTGCGACGTTTTCCTGCCCAGTTAGTCGTTGATCGTGTCGGCCGACACAGCGCCGAGTGCGCCCTGCTAACTCTTATCAGTTTTATTTTAAAGCAACAGTGAAATAACAGTAACAAATTAGGTGACTGCGGTCAATTAAAGGTGTAGAACATATTCAGATATTTTTCGGACACTAAAAAACAAGAAATCTAAAACAATGGGTGCGCGCGAAAACCACGTTGCCGGCGGGTTTCATTATAACAAGAGTGTAAGGTCTGTGGGTTATTAAAATGGTCTGGGGCTTTTAAAATATTAAATTCTAGGTATGTGAGAGTGTGCGAAATTGCAGGCTGGGCTCTGTCTATTTATATATTCGTATTAAATTGTGATCACTAAGGTAAGCTCTTAGAATAAGTAGCATGCAGCAGAGGCTAACCGAACAAAGAAAACTGTAACTTAATCTGTAAAACAATGATCAAAAGTTTTTGAACAAAATTTAAATATGATTCTGATTAATTAAAAAATCTAATTTCTCTTCCACAAAATTGCGAGTTAAAATTCTTTCAAAACCTTAGTTCGTTTTATGTGCTGTCATAGTTCGTCGAACGAAATGGGTTTACCTCCACTACGAGATCCGGCCAGATCATTGCTAAACGGTAAGTATGAAGTTGAATGTAAGTAAACAATAAATATCAATATTACCAAAAGATAAAAGTTACAATTGGTGCCGTGACCAGGATTTAATATAACAAAAAAGTTATTACAACGGCCTACATGTGACAGTACATTGAACGGAATACGGTTGTGAAAGTAAATTGATGTTGTAATATCAGTTTTGAAAAAAGACTGATCATTGGTAGTTGTTACGTAAGACAAAATAGATGAAATAAAAATGTCTGAAAACACAGAGAAGAGCAGTATAATAAATTCAATTATGAGTGAAAGTGGCCTTGAGTCGCAATTGCTGGAGGAAAGTGGTATGTTGGGGGGGGAGACGGGTACTGTTACAGCAACAGCTGTCGGCAGTAATGTAATAGCTCATTCCACGCCGATTGCGTCTCAACCGCAAGTAAATGAAACAGATGCTGATTCGGGGATCCAGTTGACCCCCGTTTCAATTAATAAAAGTAAACAATCAGAGGAAACAAATATGATGAGTATTATGCTCAGTCAATTCGAAAGAATGAATAATAATTTTGAGACCAAATTTAATGTAATGAATAGTCGTTTTGATGATAATGATAAACGCTTTGATAACAATGAAATAATTTTAAATAAGATGAAAAGTGATTTTAACTATAAATTAGACCAATTGACGAACGATTTTAATGAACAGAAAATAAAATGCGAACAGCAAAATATTCAAAATGAGATCAATTTTAAAGAAATTAAAGACCAGAATACTCAGTTTCAGCAGAGTATTAATGTACAATTCGATAACCTGAGTAGGGTACTAGACAAACATATTGATGAACGTTGTGAAAGTATGAAATTACACCTGTCAGAGTCATTAACTGAGCAATTAGAGTGCCGTGTTTCTGATATTACCAATAATATAACTAATAAAGTAGAGAAACAGATCACGGAACAATATAGTGTCATAAATACAATTGTCGAGAATCAAATAAGTGAGTGTAAAACCAATACTGAATGTAAGGTTGGTTATGCTATGAGCCAGATTGAAAATAATAATAGTAAAATAAGAGAAATAGAACATAATTATAAGATTGAATTTAAGACCATACATGATACAATAAGTGACCTTGAATGTGATAATAACCTTAAATTAATGAATGTTAAAAATGAATTGAGCAAGGCCATCAGCCAACAAGTTAACACTGTTACCGAGCGAGTAATCATGACTCGTGACATAAGCAGTGAAGTTGAGTTAGAGACATTCAGTTGTGATAACAAAAAAGTACACCCTATGCAGTTCATAAGCAGAGTGAGAGAGTTCAATAAGTTCAGTACTAATAACTGGGAAGTCCAATTATTAAAAATTTTTAAATGCTTTAAAGGTAGTTCGGAGATATGGGCCGAAGTACATAAAACGGAATGGGAGTGCTTTGAAAGTTTTGAGTCTGCATTTATAAATAAATATTGGTCTGAAGAAGACCAAGAAGTGTTACGAAGTAGAATCATGGGAACAGGGAATTTTGGGGGGCCCAATAATAATATAACAGGGTATGTGATGAAAATATTTAACGAGGCAAAATACTTAGAACCGCCATTGCCATTTAGATCCTTTGTGAGGCATATCAGCAAGCATCTGCCAAGGGAAGTACAGATAACACTTATGACAAGGGAGGTAGCTAATATTAGCGAGCTAGAAAATATTTTAGATGTGTTTCAGAATATCCGGGACCAAGAATTGAGTCGCCGTCAGAACCAGCAGAATGGAAATAATGGAGGTAATTAGGGACCGCCGAGGGGACCCACAAATGGACCGGCATACCCTAGACGAGAACAAAATAATCGAGGACCCACGTGGACTTGTCCAGCATGTTCACAAGAGAATTATGCGACACAAAATTTTTGTTTTAGATGCAGGAGAGAGAGACCGGGTCAGCGACAGGGACCACCACCCGCACAGAACCAGCATGCATACCAGCGAAGGGGAGAGGGCACAGGAGGAGCACAGAGAGGCAAACTCATGAACCGCGAGGAAACCACCACGAGCGAGGATACAACCATGCAGTGGCGAGCACCTCTGCGGGAAACTAAGAGGGACAATGGAACACCGGACCCGACCGTTGTCGCCGGAAGTTTCTGGGGTCCAAATGGATGATAGATACCAAAATAACATTGTGATTACAGATTTATCGGAGGAATTATTGGAGGAGGAAGACTTCGAAGCAGTGAGACGGGAGAATGGACTGACTGAGGTGAAAATTAACATAGAAGGTAAGGAGATTAAAACTCTAATCGATACGGGTGGCGAAATCTCTGTTATTTCTGAACATGTATTAGATGAATTAAAAGAAATAAATAAAAAGATTCCGTCTTTACCAGTAGCTGGGGTGACGATTGTAGGTATTACGGGAGTTAGAAGTAAGAGAGTCACGAAACAAGTACATTTAAACATGATAATTAACGGGGTAGGGTATGATAATACATTTCTAGTTGTACGGGGACTAAATCTTGAGGTTATACTTGGAAATGATTTTCTGATTAAACATAAGGCGTTGATTGATTTTCATAAACGGGTATTAGAATTAAATAGTGAAGGGGAACCAGTCCGTATTAATTTTGAACGGGTGTTAGATGCGGTAAGAATTTCAGGGGTAAGGGTGATACACAATCGGAATGATAAACAAGACATGGAAATTAGTATGAATGTATGCAGTGAGAGTAAGATAGAGTATGATGAGAATGTGGATCACTTATGGAATGAAAGAGCAATGAAATTTTGTAGTGAGGGTGGCGTGATAGGGAGTTCTCAACGCGAATCGTTGTGGCGGGTAGTAGAGAATTTTAGAGAAGTGTTTGCCGATGTACCAGGGAGGGCAAGAAACTATGAATGCGAGTTAAAGGTAAGGGAACACGCACCCTATGTGCAAAGAAGTTATCCGGTGCCCTATGCGAAGAGAAGAGCGGTTCAGCTTGAGTTAGAGAAAATGTTAGAGGGAGATATAATTGAGAGATCGGTGTCACCATACTCCAATCCCTTAGTTGTAGTGATTAAAAAAGATGGTAGAGTTAGGTTATGTTTAGATGCCCGCAAAATCAATCAAATAATTATTCCAGATAGGGAGTCACCCGAAGCTATTGAAGAAATATTTCAGAAGTTTAGCGGTGTACAATATATGACCTCTTTAGACCTAACCGCCGGGTACTGGCAGGTGCCATTAGCAGCAAATAGTAGAAAATATACAGCTTTTTTATTTAATGGAAAGAATTACCAATTTAAGAGACTACCGTTCGGTTTGAACATAAGTGTAGCTAGCTTTATCAAGTGTCTTGACGAAATTTTGCAACCACACAACTTAGATTTTTTAACTATTTACGTTGATGACATTTTAATAGCATCCAGAACATTTGAAGAGCATGTAGAGCATTTGGAATACGTTTTGGAGAAGTTATATCGGGGAGGTCTGACAGTGAATTGGGACAAATCGAAATTTTTGCAAACTGAGATACATTTTTTAGGTTTTATAATAACACCTACAGGAATACGTGCTAACCCGGATAAAGTAGAATCCATCTTGACATTCCCGGAGCCAAAAAATATAAAGCAGTTGCAAAGTTTTCTTGGTCTTTGTAATTTTTACAGGAAGTTTCAGAGGAACTACGCACAGACGACGGCCCGACTCAGCGCAGTGTTACAGAAGAACAAGCAATGGAGATGGGGCGATAACGAAAGAGCGACGTTTAATGACATCAAAATTAAGTTCACAGACATGATACTAATGAACCATCCCAATTTTAATGACAAATTTTATTTGCAGACAGACGCTAGTAATATAGCATTGGGAGCGGAGCTTTACCAAGAGGACGAGGCAAAAGAGCATAAAACCATCGCCTTCGCCAGCCGGACGTTGCTGGCCGCAGAGCGCAATTACACTACCACCGAAAAGGAGCTCCTCAGTATAGTGTTCGCTGTGAGGAAGTTCCGAACGTATCTGCTGGGTAACAGAACCATCATCAGGACGGACCATAAAGCGCTGTCGTTCCTGAATACTTGTAAACTCACACACAGCCGGATAACCAGGTGGGTGTTAGCTCTTCAAGAGTATAATTTTTCTTGGGAATACATTAAGGGGGTAGAGAACAGGGTGCCAGACACACTATCACGAGTAGACACAGACAGAAATAAAACAGGTAGAGATATCAAAGAGATAGAAATTTATAGACTATCCCGGGAAGATAAACTTTTTGGGGAGGAATTAAAAGATATAAATGTAATGCAAAGAGCTGATGGTAAATTAAATAAGATCATTACTAGCTTAGACTCAGATATAGATGAGTTGGGGTATAAACAATATTTTCAAGTGTTTAAAGGGAGTTTGTTTAAAAAAGTAGAGGGGAGAGAGAGGGATTGGAGGTTAGTTATACCTGAAGGGTTGATAGAGAAAATAGTGTGGGACTGTCATCTTAGGTACGGGCATTTTGGGGCACGGAAGTGTGTGAATGTATTAAAGGAATCTTGTTTATTTAAGAATATGGAGAAACGCGTCCGAAGAATACTTAGAGTTTGCGAGTTATGTCAGAAATCCAAAGTTGTCAATTATAGGTTAGAGGGAGAACTAAATTATATTAAAGTAGAAAAGCCATTCGATTTAGTAGCGGTAGATTTATACGGCCCATTGCCAAAGGGTAGGGGTGGAGTGATGCATATTTTTGTTGTACTTGACACTTTTTCCAAATATGTCAGACTATATAGCGTGAAGCGAGCAACGAGCAAGGTGCTGAGCGAGAAGATCACACGCGACTACATGATCAACGTGGGAAAGCCGAAGGTGATATTATCCGACCATGGGCCGCAGTTCATCAGCGGAAGATGGCGCCAGACTCTTGGATGGGAAGGTATCATCCCAAAACACACCGCAGTATATCACCCGCAGTCCAATCAGGCGGAGAGAGTCATGAGGGAGTTGGGAAGAATTTTTCGAACATACTGCCACGCCAAACATAGCGAGTGGCCATTCTATGTGCAGAAGATTGAAAACTGGCTAAACTGCACCACCCACGAGTCGACGGGGTTCACGCCTTACGAGTTAATAAGAGGAAAGCGCCCACAGAGGATTTTGGAACAATTAATTGAATATCCACCGGAAACCAACACTATTAGCAACGATGTTAAACTTAGACTAGCGAATGAGAGTTTGTTGACGAAGGGAGAGAGGAGAAAACAGCGCCATGATAGGAAAGGTAAGTGGACGAAGTATGAGGTTGGACAGCTGGTATTGATACGACGACATGACTTGTCAAGTGCACAAGACAAGGAGATCAAGAAGTTTATCTTATTGTACGAGGGGCCGTACGAGATAGTAGAAATAAAAATGAGAAATTCATATGTGTTACAGAATAGAGAAACCAGGGAGATAGTAGGTACGCACAATGCGACAAATTTGAAATTATTTTGGTCAGCATAAGGATTGTATTAAATTGTAAAGGTATGAATGTTATTTAATTATTCTTTTATGTTTTTAGAAGGGGCCTCCCCCATTTTCGGGCGGCCACGATCTTACCAGTCCTGGCCGTGGAATTCGGAAATCGGAGGCGGGCCATGGTTGGCAGGATCTTCCTTCGGGCAGTGAAAACAACGATGGTCCGGCTCCACTAAAATTGGTACAAAATAGAAATTTAACCACATATATTTGAACGGGGAGGGGGACCCCAAAAGAGGTACGTGACGAATTAAAATTTTTTATACACTCTGGGTACAACAATTTTGAGGTACCTGTCACGTGCCTGCACTGCCTTAGAGTGATTATATAAAGGAGGCTACACCTAAATGCAAGGCAGTGCATACAAATTTCAATAATTTTAGTGTCACTGGCAAGGTTAAAATTGAGCCATTGACAATAGTTTTGCTTACACCGAAATGAAGAGTTTTGCTGGGAGGCACATTAGATGAAGGTTTAGATAGTGGGTCTAGAGAAATGAGAGAAAGGGAGAGAAAAGTAGGAAGTAAAGGAGGGAGTAATTTTACAAAGCAGATCTAAATTTTCATCTAAACTGTGCCTCATGGCAAAACACCCCCGTTTCAGGCGGGGATACTGACCACTTAGTTATAAATTATAAGTTATAAATTTAAAATGTAAATAAATTTTAGAATTAAGCGACCAAATATAATTGTCAAGTTTTAGTATCAGGGAATATGGGAACGTTTTGAAACGATGTGTAACAAAATATAAACTCGTTGTCAATACAAGAAGTGGGGATGACTTTGGGGGGTAGTTTGATGCTCAATGAAGTGATAATAACAATGGAGTGTTGAACGGCATTGGTAGAAAGATTAATTTCATGTATTAAGTAATTAGTTAGTTATTAAGCGGCTATTGTGGGGGTTGCCTGTGCTCTCACAAGTAGCGAAAAGGGTTGGGGGTAGCAGTGAGTGTTACCTCCATCGGAGGCCGAGCTGGCGATAAATGTGCGGCACACCTTATCCGTGTAAAATAAAAATTTTACACACATTACTAAATGACAGTGTCGCACATAAAAATATTGATGTTTAACAGGCAGTGAAATTAGAGTTAGATTTCCTCGACTTTTCGGGCGGTTACTGTCTTACCAGCACTAACCGTGGTTTTGGCTAGCGGCCAGCTATGGTCATACCAAGTCCCTTGACCATAGCTGACTTGAAATTGGTATATATTTGAAATTCAATGGGGGGACAATTAGAGGAAATCTCCGGAACTAGGGAACAGCGGCTGCCACTCTGTTCGAGGAGGAACAGCAAGACCGGTGGCAGATCCGTTTTTAAGGGTGCATGATTTTATAACCAGAACATTATGATGTTCACAAATTTTAAACTTAACAGCGGAAGCAGAGACACGGAGAGGTAAACCCTGCTCCAAAATATACAGTCTCTGTGGAAGCGAAAGGGCGAGACAGTCCTCCATAATCTGAAATAGTGTGTGTGGCTGGGAGGTGACGTAAAGGAGTCACGAATTTAAAATTTTATGACAAAAGTTTTTGCGTATTCAAAGTTTAATCCAATCAAAAATGCTTGTGCTCTGTCCACATAATTATATGCTCAGACTCGTAAATTAAGGTGTTCATGCTATAATTTTAAGTGTATTATATTATTGTTGTCTATTAGATAAGCATTGATAAGAATATGTAATTTTATTATGTGTGTATTTGTTTAAGCCAATAAGTAAATCGTCTGGCAGGTTAACATAAGCATCAGAATCAGAGAAATGGGAAACAATGAGGTGAGAAGGGAGAATAAATAAAAATAAATATGTATATTCCATGTAATTTGTTCTATTTTAAGATGTATTTTTATTATGTCCGGAGATCAGCTGATCAGCAATGATGTCACTGGTAGGTTAGTTATAAAGGTTACAAGTTATTAATGTTCAATGCTATGTTTGATGTACTACAGATATTTTGAAGTAAAGATAAAAGGAATATGAGAAATAAAATAATAATAATTTATGCAAGTTAATAAAAGATAATTCATGGGTGATAAATGTTTTATGGGACATGCAGACCTGTCCAAGTTGAATTAAAAGCTGAATGTGAAATGATGGAGATGAATATAATGTAATGCTGTTTTTGAGTTGATATGATATAACAGAATTTTGTGAAATATAGATGTTGACATGGTAGTTGTGGAGAATTTATGTAGAGTTTGGAATGATATATATTTATGTTTATAATTAATGAGATTATTTGGTGTATTTGTAGTGAGGCAATGAGATTGAGATTTTTGGGGATGGCAATTTTGTATTAGAGGGTAGTGTATTTGGGGAGTCCGCAACAAGGGTTGGGACGGGATAGGGACCGATTGGCGCCGGAAAGGGTTACCTAGGGGGAGTCCAGGGACCAACATAAGGGAATGAGTTTTGGGAAGGAAACACGTATCCTATATACAAAGGGTTAGAGAGTATTTTATAATGGGAGAAGGTGGCGAATTGTGTTAAATGATAAGTTGGGGTTTAGAATGTCCTGATTAGTAGATATTTTGATAGAGATGGGTGTCATGATAATTGAGTTGATTAATATTAGAGTCAGAGGGAGAATGTTTATATATGTATAGAGATCTAATACGGTAATTGAGAATAAATAATTTACATCACCCCCAGTAAGGTAGAATTAACTGTTAACTAAAGAGAGGAATTTATAATAAAGAATGTACAATTGTTTTTTCAACCAGTGACAGAATTTTGATAGAAGTGAAAATAATGTAAAGTCAAGAAGTGTTTATTTTAAATAATTTAAATGTCAAGTTGATGATTAATTATATTAATATTTTGTTTATTTTAAATATTTTATGTTACTATGTTTTGTATTTCAAGGTAGGATATTACAGATATTCAAAGTGTTTTCAGAACTTATATATAACATATGTAGGTCAAGGGTTTTGGACTTGACCTAGTTAAGATCAGCTGATGAGGTCATACACCTACTAAGCTTGTATAGTAGGAATCCAATTTTAATTTGTTTGTTTGATTAATTCAAACCAATATTTGAATAATTTTAATAAATGTTATTTAATAAATAAATGTAATAAAATTTTTTTAATGAATAAATTTAAATTTTTTGAATTTTAAAATTTTTTTAAATTTTTTGAAAAAAATTTTGGATTTTTCGCCTGCCAGCGAATGAATATGTTAGATAATTATTCTTTTATTATGTGTGCATTAACCATGTTTATTTTATTGTATTGCATTGTATTGGTAGAATATAAGTGGTTCTCATGTTAGAGTAAGGATGTGTTTATATTATTAGAAATGTCTAGGTTAAATCATTTGAAACAAAAAATTAGAAAAAGAGGAAGAGAATTTTTTGATAAACAATTATTTTTTTGAATTTTGATTTTTCTAAATTTTTGATAAATTTTAAAAAGCAAATTTTCCACTTTTAATGTGTTATGGTAATATGTAACGTGAGAGTGTGTGAGCCCAGTATTTGCCAAAGGCAGCCCAGCTTGCAAAAAGGGGATCCATATCGGCGGAGGAGCTGGAATGATTTTAGCCAGGGATTGAGGATTTTTGGGGGTAGTATGTTAGAAGGCGAGGCGTGCTGTGGTGCGAGTCTGATCGATTTCTCGGTGTTGGGATCTCTAACGGAGAAGTCCAGTGATCTCGTTCAGATGAGTCCATGGTCGCTGAACCAGGGGGGTCGTGTACCCATGAGATTAAGAACCAGGGGGTTGTTGGCACCAGTTCCTCTCCGGTCCTCTTCGGGGTTTATCGATGAGATTTCTTCTGTTGTGAACAGCAGAATTCTCATCGAGGGGGTATTGTAGCGGGTCATTTTTGGGTGTTTTTATTTTTAACCGTTTGGGGCATTATTATATTTTTACTTATTTCGTTTTCGGGCGGACTGGTATAATAAATTTGAAAAAACTGTAATTGTATTGTGCAACGTTATTGTCCAAGCAACAGCACGAGGTTGAGAAACCGCGTTTGGAACAAAAGCGACGCGCAATTTCAGTGGTGTAACACGGTAGAAGAATTTACCTCCACCAAAATTCTAAGAACTCTGTACATGTGTGTCAACGCTCAAGCACAACTACACCCGCACGCGCTCAAAGGACGCTCTAACAAAAAACCAAGATGGCTAGAGAGAATAATATTTGTCGTCTTCTTCAAGATCCCCCGGAAGCACTGTTTTAAGTCCGGCCCACTTAAATGACGTCAGCCACTGCCTATAGAAGATCATGTGCGACATTGACTCAAAAACCACATGCATAGCATGGGCCGAAGCTTCGGCGACGAAGCCCAAGGCTGTGATTTCCATCAAAAAGTATGAGATCACGTTAGCTACACCTGCGACGTTTTCCTGCCCAGTTAGTCGTTGATCGTGTCGGCCGACACAGCGCCGAGTGCGCCCTGCTAACTCTTATCAGTTTTATTTTAAAGCAACAGTGAAATAACAGTAACAAATTAGGTGACTGCGGTCAATTAAAGGTGTAGAACATATTCAGATATTTTTCGGACACTAAAAAACAAGAAATCTAAAAGAACAATGGGTGCGCGCGAAAACCACGTTGCCGGCGGGTTTCATTATAACAAGAGTGTAAGGTCTGTGGGTTATTAAAATGGTCTGGGGCTTTTAAAATATTAAATTCTAGGTATGTGAGAGTGTGCGAAATTGCAGGCTGGGCTCTGTCTATTTATATATTCGTATTAAATTGTGATCACTAAGGTAAGCTCTTAGAATAAGTAGCATGTAGCAGAGGCTAACCGAACAAAGAAAACTGTAACTTAATCTGTAAAACAATGATCAAAAGTTTTTGAACAAAATTTAAATATGATTCTGATTAATTAAAAAATCTAATTTCTCTTCCACAAAATTGCGAGTTAAAATTCTTTCAAAACCTTAGTTCGTTTTATGTGCTGTCATAGTTCGTCGAACGAAATGGGTTTACCTCCACTACGAGATCCGGCCAGATCATTGCTAAACGGTAAGTATGAAGTTGAATGTAAGTAAACAATAAATATCAATATTACCAAAAGATAAAAGTTACAAACAAATCCGATTATCTAAGCAATAACTGTCGAATTGTACTGTCAATATTACATGTGAAATGAAAGCTCACTAGGAATTTCCAAAACCTGACGCGATTAATGCAACTGAATGTTGTTGCAGATTATTATTATTTGAAAATGGCAGAGATGCCAAAAAAACTTTGTCCAGAAGATTACCAACAAAAACTGACATCACTTCGTTTACTCATATCAATTCATGAATTCATGACCATACAGAAGGGAAAAACATTCATATTTGAGAAAGGGAATCACGCTAATGCAGATATAATACAAAAACTGTTCTTCACGAATGCACAAGATTTGTTATATGTTCCGTGTATGTGAAAATGATAACAAAACTAATGCCTTGTATACGGTACTCACTTATTAGTATGTCTACTTACTTTTTACTTAGCACATACAGAAGGACAAGACAATACGTGAAGAACAGATAAAACTATATATTTCATAACTTCAAAATTTAGAGTACATTTCCAACCTCTATGTCTTACCATTATTTAATGCATCATCAAACTGTCCTACAGCAGAATCCTTACTGTCTCCACCAGCTTTGCCATTGACAAGATCTGTAGTAGGGGTTCTGTAAATACAAAAATAAACACAAATTTATAAAGTACTGTTGTTATTTTAACACTAACAAAGTGATGGCCACACACACACACACACACACACACACACACACACACACACGACTCTTAACTGACTTTCAAATAATGGGTTAGCAATGCGCTACCTATTGGCTATATTTGCTAACCAATTGAGAAATAACCAAATATCATATTATATACTAAAAAGCGTTAAGCATAATGCTGTATTCTTTAGCAATAAAATTATGCAAAAATTCAATTATGTGCATTTCCAACTTACCCAGCTGACGATAATCCACGGCCAACTCCAACTTTCTTCTCAGTAGTTTCTTTATTGGTCAGTATTTTTTTCTTCTTATCATCAACAATATCAGAGGCAAGTACTGTTTCCCTAAAATATTATAAGAAAAATATGATAACACATGAAAATACAAACAACATATATATCTCAAATCTAGAAAATATTTATTCTTACCCTGTATTTGGATGCACCATTGTCATCCCACGGCCTTTAGGATTTTTCTTGGTTAAGTCTTTTTTCCCTGGAGCAGACACTGCCCTCTTTTTTGTCTGTGCAAAAAAATAAAATAAAATAAAATAAAAGTAATACATTTGCCCTTCACTGGTTTATCTTCTTCATAGCAAAATATTACTTAAATCTGTTCTACATCTAAAATAATACACATAAAACTACCACCTGCACAAGAAACTTCAGCATATTAAAAAGCTTTATTTGCTGTGGAGTATGTATTCCACAAGGGCAGAAAATACCAGGTGTCAATTTGTATCAGACAACACCATATTTACACTGGCTCTGATTTACGAGGCAATACTGTATTTTCAGTGGCAATGGGTGTCACATGAATAATAAAGTGGAGGAGAATTGTCCACAAATGGACTGCAAATAGTATTCACAGGACTTTTTTTAAGCCTATTATCTGCTACCCTAATCACATTATATCAACATCGAGCTTGGAATTTATTTATAGCTGAAATATGTTGTAATGTGACAGTTTGCACCTTCCATAAACAAACTATGATTTGACACCTAATTATCACAAACTATATTACTAAACCTAACTAGTAACAACCCATTTTATTTAAACTGAATATAGAAAAATTGAGTAATAAAGCTTAATTATTAACATATAACTACGGAAAAATCAATAAGAAAGTACAAAATAAACAGAGCCTAGCCCACTTAGGTTAGGTGTAATGTCAATAAAAGAATTTGTTTATTTATTGTTATAGAGTTAAGAGGTTTTAGTTGTCATTTATTATGTTTGTGTTAATAGCATGTAAGAGATGTCTAGTAATAAGTAATCTGTCAAGAAACCAATGAAAGACTAAGAAAACAAAAGAAAGTGAAAGTGACACTAAAATGTTAACCATTGTTTTTTAAAAGTGACAGACTAGGTATAGTGAGTGATACTGACACTAGCTACAGATAACGTGCATTATGTTAGTTTAAAGTGTATCAAAAGACTCTAAACAGAGTGATAAGTGAAAAATTAACAAATGTAATATTCACTTAGGTCAAGGTAGTGAATGTTTACCATTATATATTGATTTGATATATTCCAAGTATATTGTTAAGTATAAACACTATTAAAATATGTATATTATTATCTAGTAATAAGTTACTGTTAGTATTGCTAAAATGTTTATGTACAAGAGAGTTTTTAGGTATGTTATTATGTTACTACAATGAGTTACTGAAGGACATGATTAATTAAATTGTTAACAGTCTTGCTAAGATGAAAATGTGATATAGGCTAATTAGTATTGTGAAATAATTTTGAACTAATTAATATTTTAGTTCAAAAACAATTAAAATAACTTATAACAGGGCATTGGACATAATTAAGTAGTATAGTTAACAATAAATAAATGGTTAGCCTAGTCAAGGTCATGTAAAAACCTTATCCATATGTTATTGGTAATGTTAAGTGTCATTGCATAAAGCATGTATTAATTTCTTATTCAAAACATATAATCAAGTATTACAATATAAATAGCTCCTTAAATTTTTAGTGACCGTCAATCAGTGAATGTTTTAGTGGATGGTTAGTGAGGATCGGTCAATAATACAACTTTTAGTTATTTTGCGTCAACGTTTCGACAATATTTATTGTCATCTTCAGGACCTGTGTATGAAATACAATAGAAATATCAAACATAACGAAACAATTAAATACTTGGGTGAACGTGTTGGTGATGTGAGTGTGTGCATGCGTATGTATGTATCATTTTTTATGTGAAGACTTATGATAGTTTGTTTACATCTTCAAATTATCTTTAAGAAAGCGAGCAAATTATAGTATGAGAGAACTTAATTTATACAGTATTACAATTTAAATTACTAAATATAAAAATGTAAATAGCGTTACAGTTAAATAATCATTCTTGTATTAAGTGTGGCAAAATGTGTCAAAAGCCTATGAGATTTTATGTTACTAACCAAAAAACGTTATCATATGTATTTTGTTGAGTAAATTAATGTTCACACTATTGTAAACTAAGATTAGGAGTGAAATTGGCAAGCAACTCGCATTATATTTTAATTCTTTATGTTAAATGTTTGTAATGTCAGATAGGGTTTAGTATTTGGACTTTGGTAGTGTATTTTAGTAATTTATATCAGCTAATAATGCACCAAAATATGGCTTGTGAGGTATCAAAATTATCAGCAAAAAACAAGAGATTTTAGATCTCCCAATGTATTTTAAATTAAATTCTGTATAAGTTCAAAGTTTTTGAACAAAAAATCAACTAGTTATTTTAGCAAGCAAGCCAGGCTGGTCAGTTAACAATGGAAATCTAATGCAGCCAATCAAAAATGTTCACATTTTGGATAGGGACGCCAGCGAAATTGCGAAGAAAGACGTCATTCGTTTTTTGAACGCTGTTGTGAACACACGCACTCTCCGTATTAATTCATATAAAAAATTGTTAATATAATCTTGCCCGCAACAGGTTAGGTTATAACCTAAGTGTTTAGAAGAAAAAGTTTATTTAACCGCGTGATATTCTCGAAGAATTAAGTGAATTGAAGTGGTAAAAAAAAAGAAGAAAAAAAAAACAAATCTGCCACAAATACTATAAACTGGTGAGATAAAAACAAATTGATTCTAATATAAACCAAACATCACTGACAATCACGACAATTATTTATGATGAACTCTATCTACCACTGTATACAATAGAACTTATAATCACATCACTTTAACTTTTGACATTGGTAATCCTTTATTGGAGAGAATTAGGGAATTTATTCTATCTCAACACACTCACATCCAGCCAACAGACGCCAGTCCAGGGAATTGTCTTTAGGCCCGCCATCTTGAAAAATATTGTAGTGCCAATCTCAACCGACTAATCACATTTAGTATTAAAATAAGACCCACAGATGTAATTATTTTATACTTTACTTGGGTATTTTCGTAACAGTAAATAATGATAGTTAAAAGAATCCACTAACATTAATTCAAATTAAAATAAATGTAATATTTAATCCTTGAGATGAGTCTTGCCAACCTTCACATAACCCGACTAGTATAGCCAAGGTCAATTTGTAACGGTACAGAATTAGGGGCATAAAAATTTTTAAGAAATATCAATTCATACAGTGTTCAACCTTTTGGGAACCCCTGCTTTCACAAAGCTGCACACAATGTTATTGAAAATTGTTTATGTCTAGACAGCCCGGCTAGACGTATTACGTAACCGCTGGCAAGCCAGTCTCTCTGTGAATTACAGAAACACACATAATTGACACACCCCAGTTTGCATCAGGAAGTCACAGTAGTCAGTAGTCATCGTTGTAGCAGCAAAGTAGACCGCAGAGCCGCGCAGGGTAGTTCAGGAGCGCGCGGTTCTAGTAACTATTAATCTGTGCGAGCATGTGAATTACGTCAGCCGACGTAATGTTATAATGCTATAAAATAAATGTTATAAAAAGGTAATCTAAAATAGTAGAAAACTACATAATACGGATTGTACAGTTTCAGTGGAAAACTTCTAAACGTTTGAAACAACAGTTCGGAGTGATCAGTGAAACAGCGAGTAAAACGCGGTGATGAAACTGTTTGGAACGCCGTGGATTGGTTAAGTACCATTCATAAACTGCCGAATAAATTTTATAAACATATGAAATAAATACAGATAGAGCTCTAATAACGGGGGTTAAAAATAAAAATGTAAAAAGGGTGAAAGAGTGAGTGAGACAAAGTAGTGGGTCATTAAGCATACTGAACACCATGTTGTAGTCTTATAAGAATAGTAATTGTAAGAATTGTTTTATTCTCATTTTATATACCGATAACTTTATACTTTATTTCCGTTTAACAGAAAACTAAAAACTTATAATCAATGTATTAGTTGACAAAAAATGAGAAGCTGAGCCTTTGTTATATAAGTGTAGAAGATAACGTAATTTTTTCATATTAAAAGGAATAAATACGAAATTAGTACCAAGCCACATGTTGTTCAATCAAATATATTGCAACTTACCTTCTGTGACTTTCTTTCTCGATTTAACAGTTGCTAAAAACAATAGTAAAAAACTACATTTTAACATTTATAGAAAACCCACAACAACTGATATTGTGATACACGCCAAGTCCTTTCACCCAATATCCCAGAAAATGGCTGCCTTTCACTGTATGATTAATCGACTTTTGTCTCTGCCCCTTAGTGATAAAGAATACCATGAGGAATTGAACACCATTAAATACATCGCAGTCACTAATGGTTACGATAATTGGGTGGTGAATAATCTCCTCAGAAAACATAAGAAAAGGCGTAAAAACATTAACGGACAGGCAACTCGTGAGAATATAACACACAAATACATTACAACACCACATACATACTTTATGCCTAAGGTTTTTGGGTAAATTTTCAATAAAAATAGCAATGTACACATCACATACAAGACCACTAACCACATTTTGAATAACCTCCGCGTACATGGACCTACCAACCTCGAACACAAAACAGGTGTTTACAAATTGTTATGTGATGATTGTGACGCCTTTTATATAGGCCAGACAGGCCGTGGATTTTTAAAAAGGTTCACAGAACATAGACCGCCTACACGCTTTCACAGTTTGGACCACATTAGATCAAAATTTGCAGAACACCTCATCATAGAGAATCACAATTACACTAATTTTAAAACAAACTTGATACCTCTTCACATATGCAGGAAAGGGCGACATATGAACGCCCTTGAGGAGTTCGAAATTTACAGTGCTTACAACAATGATGATACCAAGCCACGTGTCCTACACGATCAACTGCTTTTTAAATCAAATATATTGTACGATACCGCTTTGCATTATTGTCGCGATAAGAGTCAGTCTTGATTCAGTGCGCGATCAGCTACCGTACGGTGTGCACCGTTTAACCATCGCGCTCAACTTTATACATTAAGTATTGTGGTTTTTGTTTGTTTGGATTTTTATGTTTAATTATTTGACAACTATATCATCGTTTGATGATATAGGAACATACTTTTAAGTTCTGATGATGGGACAAGTGTCCCGAAACATGTCAACATTAGTTTGAAGACATCGTTGCAAAAAGTAATTTTTTCGTAATAAACAAAAAATAATTTATTTTAGTCAGCATATGTGTTCGCTTTATGATTTCGCAACTCAACCCAAATTACCCCTCTGCAACTGTTGTAACGGTCCAAATTTATGGGTATTTTATTTATTTCATTTACGGGGATTTATAAAAAAATGTGTAAAGTTTATTTCAACGGTGACCAGAACACGTGGTGAATAGAACAGTGTTGTAACGAAGCGGCAACGCAATATCACGTTGTGCCATCGGTAGAAGAATTTACCAAGCCTCATTTCCAAGAACTTTGTTTGAGTGTGACAGCGCGCCCATACGCATTATACATCCAGGGGCGCGGGGTGACGCTACCGTCCAAAACTAAGATGGCCCAGAAACGATTTTAATCCACTTTCATCGAGTGAGACGACGGATATGAAAATTAAGTCACGCCCATCTCGTGACGTTAGCCAGTGCCTAACCGATATCCGAATACAACTTACACAACTCCAACAGCATGAGTTGAATGGGATGAAGCTGCGGCGAACAATTATAAGGCTTTGGTTTCCTCAACAAACGACGTAATCGAGTTAGCCACGAACTCATAGCCGTTCTCAGCAGTTCGTCACAAGTAGTACCGGCTGGTACAACCCGAAGGGGTTATCTCTTTCCAAAATTTTAAAAATGTACCAGTAAAAGTGAACTAACAGTTTTAAAACCAGTGGCAGTGATGTGAATCAAAGGAAGGACACCAACTCTCATAATATTCGCGGGACGTAAATGAAGTTATCCATTAAATAAACCGAGGTTGTGGGGACGCCTCGTGCCGGCTTGGGGTATATGGGTCAATTTGTAATAATGGGTATATAATTTAATAACGGGTTTTTTTTTTAAGAACGTGAAAGAGAATGAAAGGCAGACTGGGCAGTCTATCGTAACCGTAAGTAGTTAGAACTAGAATATAATAATAATAGATGTATCACCATAGAGAGCGTATAGAAAAATGTATGAAAAGTTTTTTGAAACGTAATTTGAAACCTTTCTTGGAAAAAGGAATAGTACAACATGTTTTAATAATTGCTCATTAAAAGGTATTAATTCTCTACAAAAAATGAGTAGCGTACATTATTACAAAAAACCCGTAACACATGTTTGTATCTTACGTTCGTGCGAGCAGAATCCTGGACCCAGAAAGAACCTTTGCAGGTAGGTGGAAATAAATTGTATTTTTGCATTTCATATATTTAAAAAGTAGATTAACTTCACAAGTGGCGCCCGAACAGGGACCATTTTTATGAATTTAAAAAATTAAGTAAAAACCGCACCTACAACAAAGATACAAACGCGTGTTTAAGGTTAGCGTAATAAAATAAAAATGCGTCATTTACGCAAAATTAACATGACATAGAAAGTACATTAAAAAAAAAAAAAAAAAAAAAAAAAAATTAGTTAAAGTATTCTAAGTATCAAGTATAAGATAAGAAATGGCAGATAACGAAAGCAACATAAATGAAACGACTAGTGTCGAAAATTTTGATGAGTCAAACATGAGTAATTTTGAGATACATTCGACTCCAAGTGCGAGCCAAGATAAAACAGAGTTAAATATGAGTGACCAGAGTAATGTAACTGAAGATTCGGGCGTGCAATTGACCCCGACTTCAACAAAATGTAACGTCCAATTCAATAGTGACGTAATGAGTAAGTTACAATTACTTTTACAACAAAATAAAGAACAGAAGAGTGATTCTGACGCTAAATTCAATATGCAAAATTCAATAATCAATAACAAATTTGATGAATTAAAAAGTGAGATTCAAGAGATGAATAAATGTTTAGAAAATACCAATGAAACAATAAGAACTGGTTTGAAGAAATTAGAACATAGTATTGAGCGAATGGGAGTACATGTGATAAGTACAGACAAAAGTAAAACAAATGAAAATTGCAATGACAAGTGTCAAAATGTGATACCAGATAAAGAATTAATAAATAATAATGATGATGTTGAAAATATTGAGAATAGTAATGCAATTGAAAATGTAGTATCTGAGATTGATATATTGAAAATAAATGAGGAGAGTACGGATGAAGTTGTAGAACGTGATAATGAAATGTTAATGTGTGTTTATGAGTTAGAGAGAGAGAGAGAGCGGAAAAATAGTATAGTGGTAGAATGGGGGCAGAGGGTAAATTTTCCCCTTATTTTTTCTGAACCAGAGTGTTCACAAGTATTGTTTAAGAAGGGCAAGAGTCCCGTGGTAGTAGAAGATTTGAAGTGTTTATTTTTGTTGTATAATTTTGTACCCTCTGTCTGGAGTAATATTGAGAGTGTGATACGTTATTATGATAGGAGAGAATTCGATAGAGAATTGTATGTTGAGAGAGAAACAGAATTGTATGAATTGAATAGAGAGTATGATGAGTGGAAAGTAAGGTTAGAAGTATATTTAAATAAGAATGATTTAATTGATAATACAAAAGTAACTAACCCGATATTGGAAATATTTACTGATGGAGATTTAACAGAAATACTTAACGTAGACTTGGTGAATGATTATTATGGTATAACGGATAAATTGAAATTGTTTGGTTATGACACACAAGACAACAATATGTATGTCAATAAAATTGAACGGTGCTATATAAAACAAAGATTAATCTTTGACGATGGAGGGTAGACTATAAAACGATAAAGGACAGTTATAAATATTTTGTTTTATGGTTTTTGACCCTGCAACTTTGGACATTGAAGTGTGGTACAACTGAGTAATAATGCTGACGATTTGTAAATAATTGTAGTGAATTTATGTGTGTGTATTGTAGAATGTTGAATAAACAATGTGTATGCAGGTAATTGTGATAATAATAATATTAATATTTTGCAATAAATAAATAACAAAATTAATTTTGGAGATAGTAATTAGCGAAGGGTAATTGTTTTGATAGCTATGTAATTTGTATATTCAGTAATTAATGTAATTAAACCAATTTGATATGTTTTAAATATTTTGACTGATTTAAATGTTGTATAATGAATTTTTCTAATGAATTTAAATTGTTTTAGGAGATTTGAATCATATGATCCATTAATAATTAAATGATAAATTTTTTGATTGGAAATAACATCTTGTTAAATGTTTCAGAGGTTACGTGAAAGTATGGTGTATATATTTTGTGTATGTCAGTTTAAATGGACTGTAAGTATAAAAATTTTATAGTATGAGTCAAGTATAATAAAAATGTTTATAGGTGTAACTCAGATGAAAAGATTTTAATTCAATAATGAGATGATTTGAAATAATTGTGTTAAATAAAAATGATAATTAAAAAATTTAATAATAACTGAAAGATGATATGTAATAATTATTAATAATGAATTTGAAAATTTTAAGTAAGTAGGACAAACAAATTATTGGTTTGGAACACCGAGTAATCCAATTGTAGAAAGTTATGAACGAGTTAAATGATTAATGTTGGATGAAGGTTTCATATTATAATGTTGTATATTTAATTTCTTATTTAGTTAGTAAGGTGCTATTGCTGGGGTGGCCTGTGCCCTAGTGGATAGTGGAATGTGTTGGGGGTAACAGAGAGTGTTACCTCCATCAGAGGCCAACATGGCGAAAATGTGCAGTACACCTTTTTTGTACAAATTTAATTTGTACCCTGATAGACGCCCGTGCCGCACATAACTAAGATGATGTAGAACAGGCATTGAAATGAAAGTTAAGATTTCCCAGACTTTTCGGGCGATTACTGCCTTACCAGCACTAATCGTGGATTTGGCTAGCGGTCAGCTATGGCCATATCAAGTCCCTTGACCATAGCTGACTTGAAATTGGTTTATAATAGAAATTAAATGGGGGGTGACACTAGGGGAAATCCAGGAACTATGGAACAGCGGCTGCCACTCTGTCCGCGTGGGGACAGCATAGCCAGGTGGTAGACCCGTTTTAATATATACCAAGGATATGTTGATATCCACCAACGTTAAAATGTAAATGCCGAAGCAAAGACACGGAGATGTCCAATTCCTCCAAATATGCAGTCTTTGTGGAAGCAAAAAGGCGCTACAGTCTTACATAAATTACAATAGTGTGTGTGGACCAGGGGGTTGCTCAGATGAGCAACGTACTAAAATTTTGTAAATTAAAAAACTGATAAATCCATTTTGCTCTAATAAAAACGCTTGTATTCCGCTCAAATAAATATGTGCTCATACATTCAGTATAAGGTGTTCATTCTATAATTTTAAATGTAGTATTTTATTGTAGTAGGGTAGATATAAGAATTGATAAAAGGTATAGGTTTTATATGATTTGTGTATTTTGAAACTAAGTAAATAAATAAACCGACTGGCAGGCGGTTAACATAAATTACCAGAATCAGAAAAAAGGGGAAACATTGATGGTAGATGTAAGTATTGATAATCATATGTATTTCCTGTAATGTGTATAATTTTGAAATGCGTTTTCACTTTGGGGGAATATCAGCTGATCAGTAGTAAAATGTCACTGTTAAATTGTTTGTTAATGTTCCAGGTAATTAATGTTAAATATAAGGTTGTAATGTGTTAAAAACATTGTTTTAAATAATGAGAAAAGTAAGTTAATAAAGTTGAGATGTTAAAATGAATTGTCAGAAATAATAAAAGATAGATTCTGGGTGATGAATATTTTTGTGGGACATGTAGATCAGTCCAAGTTGAAGTTAAAGTTGAAGTAGTGGAGAGAAAAATATTGTTTTGAGTTAAGGTAATATTGCTGTGAGTTAATGTTATAGATATTGAGAAGTATTGATGTTGACACAGTAGTCATGGGGAATATATGTAGAGTTTTGAGTGATATATTGATATTATTAAATGATGATGTTATTTTGTTGTAGTTGAAGTGAGGTAATAAGATTGAGATTTGGGGATGGTAATTTTGTAATAGGGGGTAGTGTAATGTGGGAGTCCGCAACAAAAGGGTTGGGACGGGAGGGACCGTTTGGCGCCGGAAAGGGTTACCTTAGGTAGAATCCAGGAACCAACATAATGGGATGAGCTTTTGGGGGGGGGGGGACACTTAGCCTGAGTACAAAGGGTTAGAGAGTATTTTTTTTATATATTGAGAGAAGGTGGTGATTTGAGTTTAATGATAAGTTGGGTTTAGAGATTGTTGGATAGATGTTTTGATAGAGATGGGTGTCATATTAGTTAAAGTTGTTAGTGGTTAGAGTCAGAGTGAGAAAGATTACATATGTATACATGCCAAGTGGCATAGCAAGCTAAAATAAATAATTTAATCACCCAAAGTAATGTAGAATGAGGATAGTAAAGAAAAGAGAGTTATAACAAGAATATAAAAATTTTAATTGAAACCAGTGACAATTTTTGAACCGAATTGGAAATAATGTAAAGCTATAAAGTGTTTAATTTGAATAAATTAAATATCAATTTTGTGGTTAATTATAATAATATTTTGTTAATTTTAAATATTGTATTTTATTAGGTTTTAGTGTTTCAAGATAGAATTTTACAGATGTTATAAATGTATTTTCAGATAGAACTCGCATATAACGTATGTAGGTCAAGGTTCTTGACTTGACCCAGTTTTGGTCAGCTGATGGGTGAGGTCATATACTAGGCATGTTTAGTATGGAAGTTAATTCAACTTTGGTTTTTAATTAATTTGAACAAACTTTAAATGAGTTCTATATGGAAAAAAGAAAATATTTTAAGAAATTAAAATTTTTTGAATTTAAAAATTTTGAATTTAAAATTTTTTTGAAGAAAAAAAAAATTTTTCTTGATTTTGCGCCTGCCATCTAATTGATGTTTGTAAACTTTATTTTATTGTCTGTGTTCTAACCGTGTTTATTCTTATTGAATTATTTTATTGAATTGTATTGTTAGACTCTAGGTAATCACATGTTAGGCTAAGGATGTTCTTATTTTTAAGAAATGTTCAATTGATTTATTTTAAATAACAGAAAAATTAATGGAGAGAATTATTCAATTTACGTAACGGATTTGTAGTTTGATTTTAAAGGAGGCAATTGTTGATTTTAACTAGAGAAATTTTGAAGAATATGTTAACTTTACAATATGTAGAATAGGTGTGTGTGTGAGCCCAGTATCTGCTAAAGGCAGCCCAGTTTGCAGAAAAAGGGGAGAAACATATCGGTTGAGGATCTGGCATGATCTATAAGCCAGGGTTTGAGGATTTTTGAGGTAGCATGATAGAAGGTGAGGTGCGCTGTGGTGCGTATCTGTTCGATTTTTTGGTGTTGGGATCTCGCACAGAGAAGTCCAGTGATCTCGTTCAGATGCGTCCATAGTCGCCGAGCCTGGGGGGTCGTTTACCCATGAAGTGTAAGAACAAAAAGGGGTTGCTGGCACCAGTTCCTCACCGGTCCTCTTAGGGGTTTTATCAATGAGATTTCTTCCGTTTGGACAGGAGACCTCTCATTGAGGGGGTATTGTAACGGTCCAAATTTATAGGTATTTTATTTATTTCATTTACGGGGATTTATAAAAAAATGTGTAAAGTTTATTTCAACGGTGACCAGAACACGTGGTGAATAGAACAGTGTTGTAACGAAGCGGCAACGCAATATCACGTTGTGCCATCGGTAGAAGAATTTACCAAGCCTCATTTCCAAGAACTTTGTTTGAGTGTGACAGCACGCCCATACGCATTATACATCCAGGGGCGCGGGGTGACGCTACCGTCCAAAACTAAGATGGCCCAGAAACGATTTTAATCCACTTTCATCGAGTGAGGTGACGGATATGAAAATTACGTCACGCCCATCTCGTGATGTTAGCCAGTGCCTAACCGATATCCGAATACAACTTACACAACTCCAACAGCATGAGTTGAATGGGATGAAGCTGCGGCGAACAATTATAAGGCTTTGGTTTCCTCAACAAACGACGTAATCGAGTTAGCCACGAACTCATAGCCGTTCTCAGCAGTTCGTCACAAGTAGTACCGGCCGGTACAACCCGAAGGGGTTATCTCTTTCCAAAATTTTAAAAATGTACCAGTAAAAGTGAACTAACAGTTTTAAAACCAGTGGCAGTTATGTGAATCAAAGGAAGGACACCAACTCTCATAATATTCGCGGGACGTAAATGAAGTTATCCATTAAATAAACCGAGGTTGTGGGGACGCCGGCTTGGGGTATATGGGTCAATTTGTAATAATGGGTATATAATTTAATAACGGGGTTTTTTTTAAGAATGTGAGAGAGAATGAAAGGCAGACTGGGCAGTCTATCGTAACCGTAAGTAGTTAGAACTAGAATATAATAATAATAGATGTATCACCATAGAGAGCGTATAGAAAAATGTATGAAACGTTTAACGTAATTTGAAACCTTTCTTGGAAAAAGGAATAGTACAACACGTTTTAATAATTGCTCATTAAAAGGTATTAATTCTCTTCAAAAAATGAGTAGCGTACATTATTACAAAAAACCCGTAACACATGTTTGTATCTTACGTTCGTGCGAGCAGAATCCTGGACCCAGAAAGAACCTTTGCAGGTAGGTGGAAATAAATTGTATTTTTGCATCTCATATATTTAAAAAGTAGATTAACTTCACACTGTTTTCGTCTATACGATCCTGGATTAAAATCCAAAGGTAAGAAAAATGAAGTCATTATAAATTTAATAAAATTTATTATTTGAATAAAAGCGTAAAGTCTCAGTGGACCCAATTTTATTAATTGAGAAATAAATTCAATTGTTATTGAATTTTGTTGAATTTAATAATTACAAAGTAAGTTAAACAAAGGAAAATAAAAGAATTCTTTTTTCCATTTTGAAGAGAGTTATTTATTTATTCCAGGTTATAAGTTCAGTAATTTAAATCTAGTGAATGCAATGTATCTCAAAAAGAAGAATTCAGTGAATACCATTTATTTATTATTTTTTATATTCAAATCAAATCATAATTAATCTTAGTTAATTTTACTATTACTGAAATTGACATTAACCAAGCAAATTAAAAATCAAATTATAAGTAATAAATAAGACATTAAAGAATTGATACCCAGAAACATGAGGCAAGTTCAGATTAATTCAAAAGAACAATAATAAATAATCAATTTAATAAATTAATAAAACATTATATTACATATCTGGCTCCAACGTGGGGCAACATATACACAGATTTTATTATATTACATAATTGCCGCTTACAACGTGAGGCGTCAATAATTATATATCGTATACATAAGAAATTCTTTATATTATATACTTGACCCTCAAACGTGAGGCTTGTCAATCAATACCATATATATAATAAAAAATATTACAATGTCTACAAAAAACACTGGTAGTGCTCCAATTACATAGCATAGAGATTTAACAAATAAAAGGAATAGGTTTGTACATTCAATATGAAGAAACCTGCATACCCTGAAGTAAATTCTTTTGACAACTTCTGTATTTATCATAATCAAAACATTTTAGTGATTTTGAATATTTTAGTGAAATTCACACAAAAATGTTTGGTAACATTTGGTCATTGGTAATCTTTGGTATGTTTGGCAATTTAACATATAAGGCCGGTTACACACAGGGCGGATTTTCGTCCGCGCGGAAGATTAACTGCGCAGCGTGAAGAAATCGTCGTGTTTACACATTCGATGGTAAAATCGCCGTCGTTAGCTGTCTGCAGTTGAATCTTTCATTTCAAAAGGCGAATATTCCATCGACCCTTTTAATGTTCAACCTGATTTTGCTAATGATATTGTTGAAGCTTGTATTATTCTTCACAATTTTGTTCTAGACAGAGATGGATACATGATTGAGGATACATCAATTACAGGGCTGGAATATATTTAAGGAGAGAGTACTGCACAAAAAGGTCTACAAGCAAACAATGTGAGGAACGCTGTAAATATTTTGTGTCAAGTGTTGGAAGCGTTTCCTGGCAAATGTCTAAGGTATAAGGACATGTTCTAGTAGCGTTCCAATCTTTGAAGATGTCCAGGGTTTTATCTCAAAGAACAGGCCTTTCTTGAACCAAGGAAATGAGCAATTCGTTGTCTATATTTACGTCACTCATGTTTCACAAAAAAAAAAAGTAAAATTATAACCACTAAAACACACCACAAAACAACCACTAAATTATAAAAACCACTAAACAAAATTAAACCACTTTAAATAAAAAAAAGAAAAGCGTACTGTACATGGAGCAACACAGCTAGAATGATTCTGAACGGTTGAAAAGTCGCTGGGTGTGTAAGTGTGCATTTGGTCACATAAGCCACTGATAGGACGGCGACGGCAAAACTACCATCGATTGTAGTGGCAATGGGGGGGGGGGGGCTGCACAGCTACTGCCAACGGCAAATCTACCGCGCGTTTGTTTTTCCGCCTAATGCGTCAGCTCTAATGTAGTTCTTCACGCCACTGTTGGAATGGCGGCGACGGTAAATTCTCCATAGCGGAAAAATCCGCCCTGTGTGCAACCGGCCTAAAACTTGACTCTACCTAAGTCTCTAAAATATTAAATAAACTTTATCTGTTTCAAACTATCAATTATTCATTTAAAGCAGGTTAATATTAGACATATAAAAATATTAAGTTAAACTGGGAATCGTAAATCACAAAGCAAAGATTTCAACAAGTTAAGATTACTATCTATTCTTCATTAAAGTAAACTCTCGTAGATATGAACAAATTATTACTACAAATTCTACCTACTTGAAAGAAAAAAATTAACCTGTGGTCTAAATCCTCGGCCTTTGCCTTTCACAGCACTGCGCGTACTATAAGTTGGTCTGCCACCACCGCCACCGCCACCACCTCCTCCTCTGTAAATGGACCCTGCATAACTTCCAATGCCTCCAACAGATGTTACCTAAAAATGTGTATAATAAAAATTCGGACTTGACAAATCTGAACTATAGTTTGACGGTGTATGGCTAGTACTACGCGCCACCAGCCGCTAGTTGTGGTATTCACAGCCAGGAGGTGGTGCTGTTATCTCAGCGCCTACTCAGTTTGCCTCACGATGCTGAGTGCACGCCGTACGGAACCTCCGCCGGGAATTGAACCCGGGACCACGAGCACATCAATCGCCCGCGTTAGCCAGTAGACCACCTGGGTGGCTCAGAAACAGAAACTATGTGCACTAAAGTTTGTGCCTTAATTTCAAGTTAACGGTTACGCTAATCCTTCTAAGTCGCACTTAGCATAATGTCAAGTGTATACTTATCTCACAGTGCCTCCAACATCACCATTTTCAGAGAGTGAAATCCGTATGATTTTAAGTGCTTTTTTTTACAAAAGAAGGTGAAAAACTTGGTGATAAGCGGTATGACATGTCCCATTATGACAAAACAAATGAATGACCTCAGGGAACCACTCTATAATTTATTAAAATAAATAAATAAATTTCAAAAAAATAAAAATACATTTTTAAAACTGCCATTGTAAGTCCAAATACCTAACAGAAAACCTAATGGAGTATGTATAATAAAAACAGTAAATATTTTTTAAACAATTTGGTAACTGAACAATCAAAGTAGCAAATGCATGCATACCCACCCATCTGCTTCCCCAGATTGTCCTACCCGCAGGGATGCTTCTTGTTTTTATGGCTGGGCGCACACTACCCCACTATCAAATAAAAATCTTAAAATACAATTATTACTTAATGTTTTTTGTAATTTATGAACTGACACACAAAACTTAACATCTTTAAAACAAGGCCAAGCATGATTTATTCCGATAATTTGGTAGTGGGAAAAAGAGGTTTTACAGAAATAACTTTTTTCTAACACAGATAACAATTCCAAACTTTACACATTAAAAAGCATTCTCTTCTATATTGTCAATATTTCATTGGAGTCGGGCACCACATTTTTATACACTTTTGTTTTAAAGTTGAGATTTCTCTAGAATAAGAGAAAAAGCAATTTTTTATTGTACCACAACTGTGGTGATAAATGATAAACAGTAAACATATTTGGTTACCACCAATCAAAACAATGAAATAAGTTAAAAATTTGTGTAATATGATTTAAGAATAGTGCTAGAATTACTGTTGTCTTGGAATTAAGGCTCAAACTAACTCGAGTGCACAATTTTTGCCCCGACAGTATGCATTCAGTGTTTTGTTTTAAAACATGGAATGTCATAATAATGATTGTTTCTGTAACTGTTGAATATAATTGTAATTTGAAAAAAATAAAAGACAGTTTAATAACTCACTACATGTAATGCAAATTAAATATTCAGCTAACAATGTTGAGTATAGCATAGACGGGACAAAGTATGTAGAATGTTACTAGTCTACAATGCAAAAATTGTTTTACTTTAAAAGAATCATTTACAAATTGAAATTAATTTACAAATATACACTGCCATTTGGAACAATAATCACTTCTTTGCTGTTCATGTCTTTGTTAATAATCTCTACCCTCATATTCTGCACTGCTTGCAGCTTCTGTCCTTCAAGGTAAAAATTCTTGTCTCCAATTTTCTGCAAAGTATTGTACAACTTGTTGATTTTGTTGATACAGTCAGAAATGTCCAACATTTATTTTACAATATATCAAACAGAACATCATACACTGCAAATCTTTTGCTGAGAAGAAAAATACAATTGCAAAAATAAAAAATTTGACAACAATAATAGGTAAACTTCTGTATTTGACCAAATATAATTTTTTCCTTAAAAAGCCCCTCAGAAAACCGTAACCTAACAACAACCCACATAAACAAAATTTTGTGTTTGTGCCTCAAGTCTACTGTATTTTGTACCATACGCCATCTGGACAAGTTTGCCATATGTGTAGTGTGACTCAACCCACTTATAATGAGCTCAAGGTCAAAACAAGGAAGCAGATACCCAACTACTGTACTCTAGAACCCCATTATGTCAGAGGGATTAAAACAGCTATATACTTTAAGGTAAAGTCACCAAACCGAATATTCACTTGTGTTGAGTGTTTTTCTATTGGTTGTGTGTGTGTGTTGTTCTATTATTACATGCATCCATTGTTCTGTGTGTACATTTGTCCATTTGAGTGTTCATTGCTCTAGACGTATAAGTGTGTGCATTCATTGCGTATTCAAGTACCATATGTGCAATCTACAGTCACTGACATTACAACAGTAACGGACAATCAACAAGTAAAGGATAATATTGAACAGAGGGTATCCTCTATGCGTCATATAAATATGGGAGACAGAAGTTACAATATGAACTTCAAATTAAGAATAATACATAAGACGAAACAAACAAATAGTATGTAGGCTACTAAAACGTTTTGTGTTTCTAAACGTAACGTACAAAAGATGAAGATAAGTTCCTCAAGAAAAGCATTCAGAAAACCTAAAACTGTAAAATTCCTGATAGACATGTTTCCAAATACATTCATGAAAACTGAAACCATGGATATCCAATATGCTGAGAAATTATTAAAATAAAGGCACTGGAACAATAATCAGGCAAGTTGAAAATGCAACTTTCACGTGAGTTGAAAATTTCAATAACAGAATTTAACACAAGCTTGAGCTGGTGTAAACGCATGATGCAGCATTCGGGCCTGTGTTTATGACGTCGCATGACCCTGGCACAACACCTACCTACAGATTATGCTCATGTATTGATTGCTTGTCAGCAATGTGTTATAAAAACTAAGAAAAGCCCACAGTTACTTGCTTGGCCAAATGGCAAATTCTGACCAAGCACCAGTGTTTTTTGATATGCTGTCAAGTGTTACTGTGGACAAGAAGGGTGCAAAATTGGTTATAATTAGATCTACAGGCAATGAAAATCACATATTACTGTGGCACTAGGATTAACTGCTGATGGTAGAAAACTTTCAACATATGTTATTTTGAAAAGAAAAATGTTTCTGAAGGAACAGTTACCAGCTGGGATTGTTTTTAGAGCACAGGAAAAGGGATGGATGATCTTATGGCAGATTGGCTTAAGATTGTCTGCGGATACTGACCAGATGCTTCACTAGGGCAGAGAGGCATGTTGTTAATTCTTTATGCTTTTCGTGGTCACAGAACTGAGAAAACAAAGTGGCTGCAGAAATTAACTCTGATCCTGTTGTGGGGGAATGATTTCTCAGCTTCAAGTTCTAGATGTGGTTCTTAATAAACCATTTAAGGACCACTTATGGAAGAACTAGTGACTGGTTAATTAATGAAACCATGCAATGACTCTGACAAGCAATATCAAGAAACCAAGCATTCCGGTACTGGCCCAATGGATAATCACAGCCAAGGACACAAAAGTGAATCAATTGAAAAAGGGGTTTAAAAACTGTTGTTTCCCATAATATAGATAGGAGTGAGGATGACATTTTATGGAACGACTCCAGTTATGAATCTGATTCCATTACCAATACTGAAGACGAACATGGGGAAGAAAAAGAAGAAGAAAACAACGATGATGACTAACAAGGTATTTTACCACTTACAATGTCACTTTTAATGTAAAATTACCATATTTATACATTTAATTATCTTTCTCATAGAACTCTTCAAAAAATAAAGTGTCATCTTATCATCTTATGCAAGCCCTCTTTTTCCTGCAAAACACCTTAAAAAATTTAGGATCGCCTGATACATAAGGCCGTCTTATATATGGGCCAATACTATAATTAGGCAAACAAAATAAAATTTATTTAAACTGTAAATTCAGTTTGCCATTTTACTGTTACTCTTTTCAAATCATAATCAACTACTATGATCTGACCCTTTGCAATTATGTATTTATTATTTTGCTAAACATTATGCCACTGATTTGTTATAATATTATTATATACATACCACCAAAATCAGTAAAGTTTCAATTTTTTTAAATTATTGAATAAGGTCTTTTCGAAATTATTATAATTTCATCATCAGTTCACACTAAAATGTTCTTGTTGTGATGTCTTCTTTTATATGTATAAATGTTGTTATTTGTGTCCATTATATCTCACTGCACTTCATATTGAATCTTCCACTGCCATCATTATTTGGTGAAACCAAGCAAGTCATATATTGAAATAGTTGATCATTTTCGAATATTGTCTGCTAATTCAGCAATTTGTTATATTTTTTATGTAGGTATATATATAATTTTTCTAACTGTATAATGTCATTTTTATTATTATTATTTACTTCTACTATTTCCATATTGTTGGTTATATCTGTTATACTATGATTCATATCAATAAGGTGATCTGCTATATTGGAGATTCCCGTTTTTTTTATTATTAAAGGCTATGTTCCATAAATCTCCGTTTGAAATTTCTATATGTTCTACCGATGTATATGTACTCACAATCATTACACTTTAATATAAATATAAATACGCATACAAACCAAATAAAAGTATATACAACATAATAATAAATAGAAAAGACTATGATATATACAAATTAAGTGGAATATACAAAATAAAGTGTAATTATTGTGACTACATACACATCGGTAGAACATATAGAAATTTCAAACAGAGATTTATGGAACATATCAGAGCCTTTAATAATAAAAAAACGGGAATCTCCAATATAGCAGATCACCTTATTGATATGAATCATAGTATAACAGATATAACCAACAATATGGAAATAGTAGAAGTAAATAATAATAAAAATGACATTATACAGTTAGAAAAATTATATATATACCTACATAAAAAATATAACAAATTGATGAATCAGCAGACAATATTCGAAAATGATCAACTATTTCAATATATGACTTGCTTGGTTTCACCAAATAATGATGGCAGTGAAGATTCAATATGAAGTGCAGCGAGATATAATGGACACAGATAACAACATTTATACATATAAAAGAAGACATCACAACAAGAACATTTTAGTGTGAACTGATGATGAAATTATAATAATTTCGAAAAGGCCTTATTCAATAATTTAAAAAAATTGAAATTTTATGCTGATTTTGGTGGTATGTATATAATAAAATTATGTATTTCTTTGTCATACTGCATGAGCAAATGCTCACATATTCACACTTCTTCTTCTTCTACAGCGTCACAGTTCGGAGTTGAACCTTAGCCTCCATAATCATCCACCTCCATTTTTCCCTGTCTCACATATGCACACGCATATAATAATATGCCAAATAAAATGTCATAAACAAGATTTAAAATGGTTAATGTAAAAAATATTACAATTTCCTCAGTCATATCATGAGTTGAACAGAAATCTTTATTTTCTACAAAACAGTAGTTCAAGTTGCACAGGCCCATATAAACAAGTTAATGTTTACATATTACAAACTATCAAGTAAATATTAACACTCATCTATACTAAAAATGTTTTACCTGTGGTTGAACCATTACTGATCGACCCATTCCAACAGGAGCCAGGCCATAATTTGGTCCCCATGATCCAACTACAACACCAGCAATTTCTAAACGTCCACCTGAATTTGCAGGTATTGATCTGCGACCTACTCCTCTTTGAGCTAAACCTCCTCTCACAGGCAGACCACGACCTGTAGAATTTGGCATCAGACTGCCATGAGGCATTATTGTAGCTGGATGAATACTGGGCATCCCTCGAGGTGCTGCAATACAAATTAGAACTAATATTATTTTAATTATAACATAATTTTTATTGTGTACAGTACATGTTTTGACTGAAACAAAACTAAGTCTCATTCTGAATAACCTATTTTCAGAATAAGAATGTACAGTTAATGTCCATTCCATTATTTCTATAAATGTAACCTATTATTTTTATAAGTAGGCATTTTTTTCAGAACATCAATGTGTTTTTTAATAACTTTTTTGTAATGTATATAGCTACAGTAGAAAGATTAGACAAGGGTTGTCCAACTTTTTAGTCCCAGAGAGCCAATTATATTATAAGCATACGATCCAGGGGCCATATTTAACTGAACTAATGCTTTTTTTTAAACCATATTCCTGTAAACATACAGAATGAATAAACACATACCCATATCTGCTCGTATATTTATGTTCATTAGCATTTACTGACATTATTCTTATTTAGAGATACACATTAATACCTTCAGGAGCCACATGTTGGACAGCCTTCCACTCTTCTGATTCTACCATACAAAATTTGTTTTTAATATGCCTTCAATATGTAATGCACTCCTTTAAACTTCTGTCATTCAACTGCACCCCTTCTGTAACTTATGGCCCTATAAATGACACTGTGTAGAGGTTCCACCAAACAAAAATTTGCTTATTATTGAAACTCTGCCTCACTTTGCAAGTTATTTTTTTTAAACACATCATGAAATTACTGAAGTTTATACAAATACAATATAAATAATAATAATTAACTAAATTTAAAAACTGCATTATTACAGCCTATGTGAAAAGGATTAATTACTGTTAATGTAGAAGAACAAACTAAAGTGCAATTCTAATCATCAAGTCACAAAAACTATATTTTAATTTTCAGATTGTACAAGCATGTCAAAGCATATTGTTAAGAAATGTTACTTCAATTAAATTTTATTTACCTTGTTGAACAACTACAGGCATTGAAGGCCTTGCATACTGGACATTAAGTCCATCTAACACAGCCTGCTTCATTTTCTCCACTTTCATTACCATACGTATACGATGATCACATAATTCCAATATATTCTTTACAGATGCTGTGCGAGCTAATTGATGATGAAATAATTTTCCATCAAAGAAAAGCCATGGGCAGCACATTAACCATGGTACTGGAGCACCACATGCATCATTTACAAGTAATGCAGTTTCTACACCTTGCATGAACATTGTTGCCAACTGCACTCCTCGACTTGTAACTACAGACAACTATAAAAATATGCATACAATTAAGCATTATATAAAGTGATTAAGGAAAGCTAACAAAACTAGAAATGAACAAGTTAAATAACTTAAATGCAGTACAGGGTCATTCCATGTCAAGTCAACCAGGTCATGACACCCACCTCCTCAGATTTTGATGAAACTTGACACAATTTATTCTATTACTATCCTGATAACACCTGCAAAATTTTTTTGCTCTATCATTTATAGTTTTTTTTATTAATTTTTTAGTTTTTTTAATTTGGCGCTATCCAAAGCCTCGGAAATCGCGCCTTTAACGTGCACTCACAACTTTAAAAATATTTTTCTTGAAAACTATTCAAGATATCATCATGAAATTTTGCAGGAAGTTTGTGTGTTATACCTAAAAGCAGTGAAAAATGCTCTCATTAACCTATTTCAATCCCTCAAAAAACTAAAAAAATATTAAAATATAATTTTTTAGAAATTTACGAAACGGGTGTTTTGTTTTACAAAAACCACAATATCTAGAGTCTCAGACATGATAGAATGCTCAAAATTGTTTTAAAATACTCTTAAATATATAGGCTATTAGATAATTAAAAAATATAGTTGGCTTTTTAACATGTTTAATTACTGTGCACAACAGAAGAATATCTTTTAAAATTCAAAAGATGATTGAGTACTTACGTTAAACACAATTTATTGTTCAAAATACACATTCAATATTGTGAGTTGTTTGTCTTTTTAATACATGTTAATGCTGATTGAAATACTTTTTCCACTTCATCCAACAGCTTTCAGTTTCTTTCACACAATCTTTTTTGAAATAATACATTCTTCCGGTGCCACTTGATTGAGGTGCTTCTACTATACTGATGATGTGTTTCAAAGGCACTATGCACGAATCTTCTCTTTGAGGCCAATAAAAAGATGCAGCGGTCCTGAAGGGTGGAGAAAAAGAATTTCCGCATCTTCTTCTTCACTGAAGATAGTTTTTACTAGTCCGAAATACCAGTTATCATCATAATTTGCAGCCACATAATTATTTGAAGATGGTTGAACACAAACCCAATCAGAAGAAGTTTGATAAGAAAAGATTAGTGCAGGGTTAAGACTATCAGTAGTCCTTCTAATTTCAAGGTTGTTTGTCTCAAGTGGTTTGAAATTATGAAAACTTATAGTACCAGGAATAGTCCGGGTTGTTGAAAATCGTTTTTCTAGTTCCAATCATAGTGAATCAGCATCTTTTTTGTCAATAAAGTGAAAGTGAATGTTTTCAATGTTCTTTTCACAATAGTTGTAGACAGCACTTGCTGTCATAATTTGATCTTCATCTGGTAGCTGGAGGCTTGCTTTCCTTAAAATCCTTTTTACCGTTCCTCCTAGACCATCACATATTGATTTCCCATGACTTGTAGCAAAAAACGAGTGTTCAGCTTTCATATTGAAGTCTTTCAAATGCTCAGACAGGTTCTTAAAACTATTCATATTTTTATATTGACCAGCACAGCCATCAGTGAAATAATGAACTGTGTCTATTTCTGGATGATTTATTGCCAGCCATTTTGTAATTTCCCTTCGGACATAGTTAACAAAACTTGTGTCATGCTCAAGATCGTCACTTATAAAACAATGGTTAGAAATCAAAACATTCTCTTTGTTTCTTAAAAAAAAATTCCTACTGGATGAAGAGTACAACCCCCTCTATTCCAATGATAACTTTGGATTTCATTTTGAATGACATATGAATAATTTTCACTAAAATCCATTACTACAATTGCTGTATTGGGTGGTGGGTTTTCTTTCAATCTCTTAAAAGCTGACGACTGCGATTTAGCGACAAATTAATGGGGTATTAGCTTTTCTAGTGATCTGCTCAATAGTCCTCTACGCTAATAGATTGTTTTACCATCTCTGCTCTGTCGGTATTCACCCATTGGCTTATTACAATTTCTTCTTCTAAATCATAATCTTCACTTAATTTTTCAGTCAATTAATCGATTAATGCAGTGTTTGCAGGACAGTTATCAAAATGGCGCAGCATGCAGTTGGAATTTTCTATGTTGCACACAAGCATCTTAATTATGTCTTTATATGATTCTTCAATTTTGGCAGCATCCAGTAACAGTTTTACATTTTGGTGGATGCACCAAACACATACAGTGTGTGTGCCTGCAGAACCAGCAAGGATACACCATTTAGGTCTCAAACAACAAAATTTTGAAAACCCTACTTTCACATCTGGATATTCCCATTTAAAACAAGAATAGAGTTCTCTCAAGTTACAAAGGATAAGTCTTTTTTGCATGTAAACATTTTTTTTAACACTTACTTTGTCTTTAGCCCCAGGTAACACTTTTGAACTTTCATCATTTTGATAAAAGTCTGTTACAAGTTTAATTGTATTTTCAGAAAGTGTTTTACCTTTTTTGGGATCAGGAATTGCCAAAATACCCTTTTCACGTTTCAGCTTTCTTGCTTGTCGCACAATGTATTCACTCACATTGAATTCCTTCATCACTTTTTCTTTGCTCCAAGATTCTGGAGCCAAAGTCAAAATCTTGATTTTTTGAGACCTCCCAACAGATAAAATCTTTTCTTTCAAAAGACAAATCATCACATCAAAATCCTGTGCCTTTTGAACCATACTTGTATCTTCTTCCTCGTCATCAGAACTTGGAACATCATAATCTAGTGCTTTTGAAATTTTTCTTTTCACAGCCTTAGTTACATTATCAACTTTTCTTTTATAATACGACCCCTTACTACGTGATGACAAGGTGTGAAGCTTTATTGGTGTTAAACCTAAATCATCTATAGCAGTGTTTGTTTGTGAGAGGGATACATTTCTTGATTCTAATGAATCTAATTCAGTCATGAGTTCATCATCTGTTTCATTCTCACTGACTTTTATTTTTATTTTTTCTTCACAAAAGTTACAGCATGTTGAACAAAGCTTTTGCCCAGGTTTAAATATTTTTTGCTATCAATTGTTTTGAAAAACTTAAACTTACACTTCTCAACGATTTTTTAATAGGCTTTTTGTGTTTTTTTTAACGGGTCTACGCAGATTGTTTGATACTTTTCAAATACGTTTAAAAAGTAGTAGCTGTGATGAGAACAGATATTTTTAAATTCACACAAATTAATTCCAGATCTAAGGTGAATCAAATCTTTTTCTTCGTCACTTAATTCAGAAACACATTGTAACTTTTTTGAAGGTATGTAGATTGTTTGGAAACAGTCGGATTTTTTAAATAGTCCAATGCTACAGGCTTGAATATCTGCCATGCTGTTTTGCATGCTTCACAGCATGTTATGAAAAATTTTTTAAGTATTATTCTTCATATAATACAGTGAAACCTCGGAATGCGAGTAACGTGGTCTACGAGTGTTTTGCAAGACGAGCAAAAATTTTAAATAAATTGTAACCTGATAAGCGAGCGAGGTTCCGCAATACGAGCGTCACGTGTGGCTACGTTTTCCCCTCCCCTGAGCCTACTTTTCCCCTCCCCTCTGCCTCTCTTTCCTGGGCGATTGTGTGTAATATCCTCCCGCGCTGGACTTTAGTTGGCGTGCCTCGCTCGCATAGTTAACACCGTACGAGCATATACATGTTTTGTTTCTTTCATTAGTGTTATAACTGTACTGCAACAATGGGCCTAGTGAAGGAAAAGAAGGCTGAAAAGGAATTCGGTCGGAAGAAGGAGATGATTACGATGGAAGTTAAAAAGGAAATGATCGAAAAGCACGAACGAGGTATGCGAGTGGCTGATATCGCGAGATTTTATAACAAGTCTACGTCAACGATTTGCACAATATTAAAGAAGAAAACTAGCAGGTGATACTGTGACCGAGAATTTAATCTGCGAGAAGGCAAAGACGTTGTACGCCAACCTCGTAAGTAAACTGCCATGTAGTACATGTACGTCAACAGAAATCGAAGAAAGCTTCAAGGCCAGCAGGGGATGGTTTGATAACTTTAAGAGGAGAAGTGGCATCCATAGTGTTGCGAGGCACGGGGAGGCTGCAAGTTCGGATGCTAAGGTAGCTGAGGCATTCACTGCTGAGTTCCAGAAGCTCATTGTTACCGAGTGTTACCTGCCGCAGCAAGTTTTTAACTGCGATGAAACAGGACTTTTTTGGAAAAAGATGCCGAAGAGGACCTACATTACAGCAGAAGAGAATGCAATGCGTGGTCACAAGCCCATGAAAGACCGTTTAACCCTGTTATTGTGTGCTAATGCCAGCGGGGATTTAAAAGTAAAGCCCCTGCTTGTGTATCATTCCGAGAATCCACGAGCCTTCAAGAAATGCAAGGTGCAGAAGAGCCAGTTAAATGTTATGTGGAGGTCCAACACTAAGGCTTGGGTCACTCGTATGTTCTTTGTTGAATGGATGAACGAGGTCTTTGGTCCTGTAGTAAAGAAATACGTTTTAGATAATAATCTGCCGCTCAAAGTCTTGCTGGTTATGGACAATGCTCCTGCTCATCCTCCAGGCCTTGAGGACGACTTACTGGAGGAATTCAAGTTCATTAAGGTTAAGTTCCTTCCTCCCAACACTACTCTAGCCTATGGATCAGCAAGTCATTTCGAACTTCAAGAAGCTATACACCAAAGCACTATTTCAGCGATGCTTTGAAGTGACCGAAGGAACAGACCTTACCCTCCAAGAGTTTTGGAGAAATCATTTCCACATCGTGAACTGCCTGAAGATCATCGATAAAGCATGGGATGGGGTCACCAAGAGAACTCTCACTTCTGATTGGGGAAAACTGTGGCCTGACTGCGTTCTTGGACATGACTTTGAGGGGATTGCTGGTGAAAATGAGCTGCTGATTGTCGATGAAATTGTGTCCTTAGGGAAGACCATGGGGCTGGAGGTGAATGACGCCGACATTCAAGAGCTGGTGGAAGAACATAGCCAGGAACTGACCATCAACGAACCGATGGACCTGCATCGCGAACAACAGGAGGAGGTTATGGAGGAGATCTCGTCCAGTGAAGAGGAGGAGGAAAAGTCAGAGGAATCTCTCACTTCAAATGAGATTCGGGAGAAGTGCAAAATGTGGGAAACGGTGCAAAATTTTATAGAAAAATACCACCCGAATAAGGCTGTAGCAATGCGAGTGATGAATCTGTTCAATGACAATGCAATGTCACATTTTCGTGAAATCCTCAAAAAGAGGCAAAAGCAACAGTCATTGGACAGATTCCTTGTTAAAGTTGCACGAAAAGAAAACAATTCTAGTGAGCCAACAGATAGCAGTGATTCCGTTAGTGAAATTCGTGCTACACAATAACCCTTCTCATGTCATCTCTCTCATCTCCCTCACACCAACAATGACTCTATTGTAAGGTAAAGTGCAGTTTAATTTGTTTTACGTTATACCGTATTTTGTATTAGAAATGTTATGCGAATAAATATTTTTGTGTTGTGGAACGAATCATCCGCGTTTCAATTGTTTCTTATAGGAAAATTTGCTTTTATATACGAGCGCTTTGGATTACAAGCACGTTCCCGGAACGAATTATGCTCGCAATCCAAGGTTCCACTGTACTTCCAAAATATTTTAGTTATTGAAGCAAAACATTTATAAAAAAATAATAGTGATATATTATTTTTAGTAATTAGCAAAAAAAGAGAGTACTTATTAGAGGGTTTTAAACTGTAAACAAACTGCCAGTACTTACAGATTCAACTGAATTATAGTTAAAAAAACATCCATGCCCTACTTGTACACTCAAATTTACCTTTTCTTCAAAACACAAAGTAAACAAAATAAGTTTATATTCATACGAATTTAAATTATCTTCAAATCCCAAAGTAAATTTTAAAAAGTTTATATTATTACTGCCTCAATAACACTTAACTTAAAAACATTAATTTAAACAATCTTTAACTAGGAAACAATTAGTCACTGTAGGTATGTCCTCACTTAATGAAAGATAGGAACAACTGCACTAATTCAACTGTAGAGAGGAGCATGTCACCACAGGAAAAGAGCCTGTTGAGACAGGCTTGGTGAGTCATGTAAATTATAGCAGCACAGCTGAGCTGCTGATAATTCACCAAATCAGAGTACTGAGCTTTTCAATATTACTTTTAGTTACCCTCATTATTACATTTCAAACTTACTAGTATATCTTTGAGTTGTTTTTATGCAGTAGGTATAGACCTAATGTTTATAAGTTTGTAAAAGTTATAAAAAATAAAAAGCAAACTAAATTTTAACTTTCCCACGGACTACCTATTTAAAAGCAGTATAGTTTTTTTTAGATAGGCCTATATAGTTCTTTATTTTGTATTGTAATTAAACATGTTAAAAAGCCAACTATATTTTTTAATTATCTAATAGTGTAACGTGTCAAAAATGGGGTATGTTATTTTATTTCATTTTCGGGGTTTCATAAAAATATTGTGCAAGTTTTAATCCCATTGTAACAGACCACGTGTATAAAACAGTGTTGAAACGCAGCAGCAACGTAATATTCCGTTGCGAAATCAGTTGAAGTATGTGGCCACCTCAAATTTCTCAGAACTTTGTTTGAATGTGACAGCGCCTGTACGCACGACACAGGTATGCGCGCGGGCGGGGACGCGAAGCAGATCACCCAACGCTATCAAAAAATGGCGCAGAAACGAACATTTTGTGAGATCTATCATCCGACCTGAAGGATATGCCGATTAAGGACCACCTCCTTAGTGATGTCAAACAGAAGTGCCTAAATATCGTCGGCACACACTACCGAAACAACCACTATGTAGCATGTGCCTAGCCAATAAAACGCAACAAATCAACTATGAACGTCGACGAAATCCGTTGGCAGTGAACATCAGCTTCCTCCTGCTCGCAGTCTACGTTAGGCAGTCCACGAGAAGCCGACTCCATTAACAGACACTTAGTTTTGTTTAGGGCCCGGTCGGTGGTGTCTTATAAAATGCGATTAATTCAATAATATTGTTAGTACCGACCGGGACCCGAGAAATCAACGAGCTTACATAGTACCATTTGTGCGGTGGCATTGCGACTTACCTCTGTAAATAATGAACCTTCGAATCATGTGACCAACACGTGTTTTATTTTTGTGAACAGTGACGGTGAACAGTGTAATACATAGAATAAAACAAGGGGTAAAGTATAAAATAGTATGAGAGAGAGAGAGAGAGAGAGAGAGAGAGAGAGAGAGAGAGAGAGAGAGCATAATGGGCTGTCTTAATAACAATAATAATTAAATATGGTACCAGAAATTAGATTTAAACATTGGTCTTATAGTGTTTTTGTAGTATCCAGAAAAACGTTTGAGTAATTAAAATCTAGTTTGCAATATAACCGTGTTAGTCTTAAGTTATTTCGTCATTACCACTTTCTCATTTCTGTGCTGCAAGATTCGTCTAAACGTTCCGTGGATCTTTCTGAATTATTAATTGGGTGTGGTCAGATTGCTAAATTGTCCCTTTTTTTATTAAGGTAAAGTGTGGAAGGTTTCGGTATTATAACCTATTTAAAAATACCGTGGCGACCTTGGTCTTCTGAGAGAAATTTAATACGGTAAGTAGTTGTGAACGCGTACAGGTAAGTTCTGGCAGTGTATTTTATGTATTAATTAATATATTTCGGCGTATTTTTTAACATCACACTGGCGACCCTGCCAGGATTTTCGTTTAATTTTATTTATACGAGATAGACCTATTTTAATGCACAGAAAATAGGATGTGGTAATGACGAATTTTTAAACAATATTTAGAGTACGTATTTACGTGTGAGTAGGGTATGTTTGTGTTGTGATTCACAGTAGTGTTAGGTGTTTGATTATAGAAAAGAAAGTGGTTTTATATATAAAAAGTGTTGTATAAATAAACTTTAAACATGTCTCTAATACAAAGTAATGATATGGGTTTTGCGTGGGATGAGTGGGAGAGTGAATTTAGAGAGGTGGTAGGCGAAATGACGGATGAGGAATGGGGTAATTTAGACGATAGGTTAACGCGGATGGAAGAACAAGAAGAAGGAATATTTGCAGAAATCAAAAAACATAGTGAGATGACCAATGATAAAGGTAAGATAGTCGAAGTAATGGTAGTAGAAAATAAGACAGTAAATAGGCCTAGTGATAATGATGAGAGTGTGGGGGTGGGAAATAAAGGTAGAGAGACAGACCGAGTTAACAAAAATAAAGTCGATCAGGTGACAGACAGTGAGATAAGTAACAATGAGATGAGTGAATCTGATTATAAGACACATATGATGAATATGATATTTATGATGTGCAAAGAGTTTAATGAACGTTTGGATAAACAAAACGCAATGTTAGAGGACATGATTAGTGATGTCAAGGGATTCAATAATGATATGAAAAAACAAAACGAGGAGTGGAGAAGAGAGAGAGATCAATTAAAAGAGAGTACAGAAGCTGAAGTAAAACAGGTAAGTGGTAATAATGTTTTTAATGATAGTGAAGAAATAATTAACCAGGTGAGTGATAACGATAATGAGTTAATAAATAACAGTGACCAAATAGTGGAAGAAGTAATGTTGAATAGTGGAGATAATTATGATGGTTATAATTCTGAGGTAAGTGGTGATGTTACTATAATTAATTATAATGATGAAATAACATTAAACAAGAATAATGATGATGTAGCTGAAAATGGGGTATCAAAAAGTGATACAGTAGACAATAGTGAAAATGATAGTAGAATGAGAGTTGAGGTTGATCATGGATTGCTAGTTAGTGCTTATGATTTAGAAAGGGAGTATGGGGGTAGTTTAAATGTAGAAGGTGAACAGGGGGCAAATTTTTATGGGGTTAAATGTGAAGCAGAGACTTCACAAGTGTTAATGGAGGACAAGAGTTCCTCAATAGTTTTTGTAGAAGACGAGAGGTCTTCAGAAGGTCATATAAGTTTTTTGTGTTTATCTGGTAGGGCCAGATGGTATTTAAATAATTTTGTGGTATTGCCCTCTGCATGGAATGGGAGAGTTCAGTATGGTTATGAGAGGTGTTGTAATGAAAGAGAGAGAGAAATAAAAAATTTTGAGATTAATAGAGGTTATGAAATGTTGGTGCAGGTGTTAGATATTGAGAGAGATGAAGAAAGTAAATTGCATTATGAAATAGAGAGAGAGTAATATTTGAATAAAACTGTTATAAATAATGATAAAATAATTGATTTGGTGTTTAGAAAAATTACTGACGGAGACTGGACAAAATTAACTGATAGCGACAAGTTGTATGAAATAATAAATGGTATGATGAAGAATTTAGAAATAATGGTTTATGAAAATAATAATAATAAACTCAAGGTAAACAAAAATAATTTAGTTTACAAATATGTGAGATATCTTTTTGACAATGGAGGCTAAACCATAAAACAATAAAGGACAGTTATAAATATTTTGTTTATGGGTTTTGACCTAGCTGATTTGAACATTGAAATATGATAACTGAATAAATAATGAATTAGATTTGTAAATAAACAGGTAGTGAAGTCAATTGTATGTGTTGTAAAGGGTTAAGTGAACAGTGTATGTAGGTAGATAATTGTTGTAATAATAAGATTAATATTTTGCAAGTTAAATAAATAAACAGAATTAAGTTTGAAAGACAGTAATTGGCTAATGGTAATTGTTTTGATAGCTATGTAATTTGTATTTTTCAGTAATTAATTTAATTAAAACAATTTGATATGTTTTAAATATTTGGATTGATTATTTAAATGCTAATTAATTAAATTTTTTAATGAATTCAATTTATTTTTCGAGATTTGTGAATTTGGTAATTAAATGATAAATTGTTTGATTTAAACTAATATGTGTGTTAAATGTTTCAGAGGTGAGGTGAAAGTATTAGGGTGTATGGTGAATATGTTTTGTGTATGTCATTTTAAATGGACTGTAAGTATAAACAATTTTATAGTATGAATCAAGTCTAATGAAAAGGTTTACAGATGTAATTCAGATGAAAAGATTTCAATTCAATAATGAGATGATTTGAAATAATTGTGTTAAATAAAAAATGATAATCAAAAATTTTAATAATAACTGAAAGATGATATATTATAATAATTATTAATAATAAATTTGAAAATTTTAAGAAAATTCAATGGTAGGAGGTTGTAATTTTTGTACGTAATATTTTATGTTAGTGAAGGTTAAGCTAGGGATATAGGGGGTTAAAACACCACCCAGACTGATAATGTCATTTAATATAAATTGTTAATTTTAGTGTTACAAAAGGTATTTTACTTGTGATTCCCCAACTTTTCGGGCGGTCACGGCCTCACCGAACCCTGACCGTGGAATTGGTTTAGCTTTAACAGCTATGGTTGGGGCTCATTGCGTCACGTTCTGCCTTAACTGACCATAGCTGTTATCGTTGTCAAGGTGAATTTTGAAATTGACGGGGGAATTAAGGGGAATCACCAAACTAGGGAACAGCGGCTACCACTCTGTTCGAGTGGGAACAGCAAGGCCAGGTGGTAGACCCGTTTTAAGGGCGTTTAAATATAACCAAAGATATGTTGATATCAAAAATGTTAAAATGTAACTGCCGAAGCAAAGACACGGAGGTATCCAATCCCTCCAAATATGCAGTCTTTGTGGAAGCAAAAAGGCGCTACAGTCTTACATAACTTGCAATAGAGTGTGTGGCTGGGAGGTGGCTCAGAGGAGCCACGAATTTAAATTTCATAACATAAAAAATTTGCTAACTCCAATTTTGATCTAATAAAAACGTTTATATTCCGCTCAAATAATTAAATGCTCATACATTCAGTGTAAGGTGTTCATTCTATGTAAATGTAATATTTTAGGGTAGTAGGTTAGATATAAGAATTGATAAAAAATATGTGTTTTATAATGTGTGTATTTTGAAACTAAGTAAATGATTACACCGACTGGCAGGCGGTTAACATAAATTATCAGAATCAGAAAAAGGGGAAACAAGGAGGATAGAAGTAAGGATTGATAAATATATATTTCATGTAATTTGCTAAATTTTGAGATGTGTTTTCATTGTGTTAGGAATATCAGCTGATCAGCAATAAAATGTCACTGGTATATTGGTTGTAAATGTTCCAGGTAATTATTGTTTAATGTAATGTTTCAATGTATTACAGATGCTATTTAAAATAATGAGAAAAGTAATTTGATAAAGTGAGAAATAAAGTAATAATTTGTGAAAGCTAATAAAAGATAGTTTTTTGGGTGATTAGTATTTTGTGGGACATGTCGATCAGTCCAAGTTGAAGTTGAAGGGGTAGTAGAGAGAAAAATATTGTTTTGAGTTAATGTATGTTATAGAGTTTTGAGAAGTATTGATGTTGACACAGTAGATATAGGGAATATATGTAGAGTTTTGAGCGATATATTGATGTTTATAATTGATGATGTTATTTTGTTGTAGTGAAGTAAGGTAATAAGATTGAGATTATTGGGGATGGTAATTTTGTAATAGGGGGTAGTGTAGTGTGGGAGTCCGCAACATAAGGGTTGGGACGGGATGGGACCGATTTAGTGGGAAGGGGTTGCCTTAGGTAGAATCCAGGAACCAAAATAATGGGAAATGAGTTTTTTGGGAGGGAAACACACGTATCCTAAGTACAAAGGGTTAGAGAGTATTTTTTATATATATAGAGAGAAGGTGGCGATTTGAGTTTATTAGTAAGTTGGGTTTAGAGAGTGTTTGATAGATGTTTTAATAGAGATGGGTGTCATATTAGTTAAAGTTGATGAATATTAGAGTCAAGAGAGAGATAAAGACGATACATGTAAATGTCAAGTAGTGAATTAAATAAGTATCTAAATCACCCACAGTGATGTAGAATGAGATTGTTAAATGAAGAAAGTTATAGTTGAATATATAAAATTTTAATTGCAACCAGTGACAATTTTTGATAGAATTTGGAAATATAAAGTCAGAAAGTGTTTGTTTTAAATAAATTGAATGTCAATTTGATTATTATTTATAATGATGTTTTGTTGGTTTTGAATGTTTTGTTTTATTATGTTTTATGTTCCAAGACAGAATTTTACAGAAGCTTAATGTATTCACAGATGTAACTTGTATATAACGTATGTAGGTCAAGGTTGTGGACTTGACCTAGTTTTGATCAGCTGATAGTGAGGTCATATACTAGGCATGTTTAGCATGGAAGTTAATTCAACTTTTGTTTCGATCAATTTAAAGAAATTTTAAATAATTTCCGTATGAAAAAAAAAATTTTAATAAATTTAAATTTTTGAATTTAAAATTTTTTTGGAAAATGTTTTTCGAAAAAAAAATCTTGATTTTGCGCCTGCCAGATAATGAATATTTTTAAACTTTGATTATTTTCTTGTTTGTGTTCTAACCGTGTTTATTCTTATTGATTTATTTTGTGTTGAATTGTATTGTTAGACTCTAGATAATCCATGTTAGGTTAAGGATGGCCTTAATTGTAAGAAATGTTTAAAGTGATTTATTTTAACTAACAGAAATAATAGAAAAACCTAATGAAGAGAACAATTTAAAATATATACAAAATTTATGATTTGATTTTAAATGAAAACAACCAGTGAGTTGTAATTTCAACAAATTTTTAAAGAGTTTTCAACTTATAATATGTAATGTGAGTGTGTGTGAGCCCAGTATCTGCCAAAGGCAGCCCAGCTTGCATAGAAGGGGAAACATATCGGTGGAGGATCTGGCATAATCTAAGCCAGGGATTGAGGATTTTTGGGGTAGCATGATAGAAGGCGAGGTGCGCCGTGGTGCGTGTCTGGTCGATTTTTCGGTGTTGGGATCTCTTACAGAGAAGTCCAGTGATCTCGTTCAGATACGTCCCGTCACCGAGCCAGGGGGGTCGTTTACCCATGCAGAGTAAGAACAATAGGGGGTTGTTGGCACCAGTTCCTCACCGGTCCTCTTAGGGGTTTTATCAATGAGATTTCTTCTGTTTTGGACAGAAGAATTCTCATTGAGGGGGTATTGTAACGTGTCAAAAATGGGGTATGTTATTTTATTTCATTTTCGGGGTTTCATAAAAAATATTGTGCAAGTTTTAATCCCATTGTAACAGACCACGTGTATAAAACAGGATTGAAACGCAGCAGCAACGTAATATTCCGTTGCGAAATCAGTTGAAGTATGTGGCCACCTCAAATTTCTCAGAACTTTGTTTGAATGTGACAGCGCCTGTACGCACGACACAGGTATGCGCGCGGGCGGGGACGCGAAGCAGATCACCCAACGCTATCAAAAAATGGCGCAGAAACGAACATTTTGTGAGATCTATCATCCGACCTGAAGGATATCCCGATTAAGGACCACCTCCTTAGTGACGTCAAACAGAAGTGCCTAAATATCGTCGGCACACACTACCGAAACAACCACTATGTAGCATGTGCCTAGCCAATAAACCGCAACAAATCAACTATGAACGTCGACGAAATCCGTTGGCAGTGAACATCAGCTTCCTCCTGCTCGCAGTCTACGTTAGGCAGTCCACGAGAAGCCGACTCCATTAACAGACACTTAGTTTTGTTTAGGGCCCGGTCGGTGGTGTCTTATAAAATGCGATTAATTCAATAATATCGTTAGTACCGACCGGGACCCGAGAAATCAACGAGCTTACATAGTACCATTTGTGTGGTGGCGTTGCGACTTACCTCTGTAAATAATGAACCTTCGAATCGGGTGACCAACACGTGTTTTATTTTTGTGAACAGTGACGGTGAACAGTGTAATACATAGAATAAAACAAGGGGTAAAGTATAAAATAGTATGAGAGAGAGAGAGAGAGAGAGAGAGAGCATAATGGGCTGTCTTAATAACAATAATAATTAAATATGGTACCAGAAATTAGATTTAAACATTGGTCTTATAGTGTTTTTGTAGTATCCAGAAAAACGTTTGAGTAATTAAAATCTAGTTTGCAATATAACCATGTGTTAGTCTTAAGTTATTTCGTCATTACCACTTTCTCATTTCTGTGCTGCAAGATTCGTCTAAACGTTCCGTGGATCTTTCTGAATTATTAATTGGGTGTGGTCAGATTGCTAAATTGTCCCTTTTTTTATTAAGGTAAAGTGTGGAAGGTTTCGGTATTATAACCTATTTAAAAATACCGTGGCGACCTTGGTCTTCTGAGAGAAATTTAATACGGTAAGTAGTTGTGAACGCGTACAGGTAAGTTCTGGCAGTGTATTTTATGTATTAATTAATATATTTCAGCGTATTTTTTAACTTCACAATAGCCTATATATTTAAGAGTATTTTAAAACAAATTTGAGCATTCTATCATGTCTGAGACTCTAGATATTGTGGTTTTTGTAAAATAAAACACCCATTTCTAAAATTTCTAAAAAATTATATTTAAATATTTTTAGTTTTTTGAGGGATTGAAATAGGTTAAGAGCATTTATCGCTGGTTTTAGGTATAACACACAAACTTCCTGCAAAATTTCATTATGATATCTTGAATAGTTTTCAAGAAAAATATTTTTAAATTTGTGAGTGCACGTTAAAGGCGCGATTTCCGAGGCTTCGGATAGCGCCAAATTAAAAAAACTAAAAAATTAATAAAAAAAAACTATAAATGATAGAGCAAAAAAATTTTGCAGGTGTTATCAGGATAGTAATAGAATAAATTGTGCCAAGTTTCATCAAAATCTGAGGAGGTGGGTGTCAATATTAATTTTTTATTGGGTGATTTGACATGGAATGACCCTACAAGCACTTTTGATAGATCAAACAAAGATAAATTAAAAACCCTACAAGTAATTTGAACTTATTATCAGTCATACTACAAATATGAAGTCCTGCCATGTTATTATAATTACTTGTAGAAAATGAATACAGAGCAAAGAATGTTACACACTGTTCCCTTTACCTTCTAAATGCTTTGTACACTGGGGAACAAAATATTACAAACTTAAGGTCTTAACGAAAGTCTGCTACAAACAAATATAATCTTTGTACAACAGTTCTACAGTCACCTGATTGCTTTCAACAATACACATTAACTTAAAATTTCAATTGTACCACTAATGATGTATTAAAGTACACATGATCTGGCCAACATAATTAACATTAAAATACAAAACACCAGTCATTTTTTAATTATGTAATCTGCACTAAAAGGCAATTACAAGTAACAGATCAAGGTGGCCTAACTGCTTCAAAAGTAAGGTTACCTTGAATTTCAGAAGAACTCAACTAAGCATCACAGAAATTAGCATCAGTAAGACAGATAGAACTTGCCCCTTAATTTTCCATTGGTTCAACGGACTGATACAAATCACATGCTGTCACCAAATCTGTAATGTTTTGTTACAGCTGTGAGTATACACAATCTTCCCAGTTGTGAAGTTTCATATATGAGCCAATTTCTCACTACAAAAGACTGAATGAAGGGGGCTCAGCAACAAGTGGGCATGGTGTCTGACTACCACCCTTGAAGTCCTGGGTTTGTTTCTCAGACACACATAAGGGCAACTCAGCTTGTGGAAATAAGTACCTGGAACAACATCCTGGGTGGCTGAAGCATAGTGCTGGCCACACTACCTTCTTAGTATGCTGGAAAGAATTCATATAAGGCAGTGTTACTCCTAAACCAATTTGATGGTATACAAATGAGCAACAGTTAAAAATTATTGTAAATAACACTGAATGCTGGCCTCCTGCTTCTCTCTTCATCATGGATACTATATAACCAGTCTCGCTTACACACGAGACCACTGGTGCCCTTTCCTTTCCTCATTACTGTATGCACATTATGTGCTTTAGTTTTTTAGGCATTAAGCTATGATCTGGTGTTGACCCTGTCAGTGATAACGATGAATATACTGACTTACACTCACTACTTTTATTTATTCAGTTGATGTTTTTGATTAGTGGAAGTTTTGTCCAATCATGTGGGAGACATATTTCCACAAATGGAATAATTTATGAGCCAACTTTTATGTAGCAGATGCTGGGCAATTACCTTCCCCTTCATGGCATTTGACTACAAGGAGATGTTGGCGCATCTTCTTTGTTTCATTCATACAATTTTTTATCACTGCCTTTTACATGACAAATCATAACACACCCCAGACTTTATAACTGCAATATGTACTGCACGTGACACTGCATTCTCACTCTCACTGTCTGTATTACTTCTATAACTACCCTCCCATAAAATGCAATCTTTGGATCCATCAACAGATTCAGATGAACAATATTTTGTAAGTCTCATAATTTAAAATTTTATGTATACCAAGATGTCTTAATCCACTGCACATCTGTATAAATTACCACTTTTAATACTGCCTCAAGGGGTAAAACTATGCTTACCACTATGTAACCGGTCACAATATACCTTCAAATTATTTTTGAATGATTGTTTCCTGACACGTTTTTTGGATCATCCAAGTGATTTTTCTTGTTTTCACATTTTTCAGTTTGTGTAAGAGTCTAGCACCAAATATTAGCTTCTGACACCAACAGCATGCCTTGACACCAACATTTGTTGTACTTGTCTGCTTGGATTATTATAATTAACTTAAATATTATTATATACACCCACCAAAATCAGTAAATTTTTTTTATTTTTATAAATAAGGCCTTTTCGAAATTATTATAATATATTATTATTATATCTTCCACTGCCATCATTATTTGGTGAAACCAAGCATTTTCCATTGCTTGAGAATCCACCAATGCAAATATACTTTCTGAAAAGCCCAACACATACTATGCAACACGTGCTTCATAATAAAGACCCATCACAATGGTTACAAAATATTTTAACACTGTGAGACATCTCCACAGGAAAATGAGAAGTAATAATGTAGCTTAATAAAATCATATAACTTCTACATTTATTGAAAATACACAACAGTAACATGAGTGTCAACTGCTGTACTCTTTAATATTACACACATTGCTAATTACAAATTCAACTGTTTGAATGTGGATCTAAGGCAAAACTTATATTTTAACATATTGAAAATTGGGAGAAAAATCTTTAAACCGGTAAATGAAGTAATTTCTAAGACTCACAATTCACTTATACATACCTGCAATTCTTGATTGTATTCAGCATTCATCAATTCAGGTAATATTGCTGTAGTTATAAAGGCATCTAACTCTGGTCTTCGAAGGACCCTTTTTTCAGGGAATGACATCATGTACCTGAAAATCAATGAAAAATAATTTCATGCTGAATTCATGCCTTCTCTTGTATAACAGTGGAACTAACTAGTCCTGAAATGTTTCTATACTTCTCTGACAACTGATTGGATCTTCTCTCAAGAGGATCCACGTCTGCAGCCCATACAGCAATGATGAGAGTATGCACATACCCATTACTCAACCTTAACGGAATCTACCTTGAAGACATCTGACTTCAGTATACGTTTTGGTACCCAGAACGTCACTAGGCTAATGGACAATGCAGCACCACCTCCTTGCTATTTAAGGTCTAAATGAAATTTCTGTTGCAAGTACACAGACTCTTTTGTATATTCAATGACACTGGCAGTTAATAATTGCAGTCACACACTAAGTTCATCATGACACTTGTCTATCTACACTTTTTCTATCATCCAATTTATACAAAAATCAAATTTTTCTTCCCTATTAACTTTATATTACACTATATTGATTATATTTTTATTTGAATTGCTCCGCCCAACAACGTTGCAAACGCCAACATTTCCAAAACGCAGGTTTTGTTGAAACAACGTTGCAAATGACATTCTGAATAGTGTGGTGTATTTTTTGTTTGAGAAAGTTTAGGTTGGCTGCCCTGAAATAAGCCTACAATCTGTCGTGTGTTTAGTTCCGCGGCAGCAACAACGTTGTAAGCGCCTAAACATGCCTTCCCAGTCAGGCGTCATGCTGTCACTTGGCGACGAAAAACGATTAACAGTAGAAGAAAAAGGAAGACTTGTGTGTCTTCGTGGAAGAATAAGATTAGAAAAGTTTCGAGGGACTCGGGAAATCCGTACATATCATCATGGAAGAAGCCAGTACCAGGAAAACTGCCCCCAACTGAAGTAAGCTCAACAACGTTGTAACCGCCACCTGTTGCAATGCACTAGCTGATAACACGGAAAAAAGTTTTGCCAGCTTTCGGTTTCTCCGCACTCATATTTTCGAGCGACTATTCCGAGAAGCAAGTTTGTGTGTGTAGGATGGTGTATACGAGCTCTCCTACACACCTACTACTACTACGAGCTCTCATATACGCACCATCCTACACACGCAAACTCGCTTCTCAGAATAGCCGCTCGAAAATATGAGTGTGGAGCAACCACAAAAAGCGGTTGCCGCGTGCGATATTTGCGAATGCGCACTCGTAAACGCATTCCAAAGGGGGCCTAAGTGTACATCCTTATGCACTGGGTAATGGTAATTGCCAATGCCAGTCCCAGCAGGTTTGAAGTGTGTGTTATGGGAACAGACGACGACTTCAAGGATTTGAGTGGTGTTGAAAATTCTCTGTATAAAGGGAGCTATTAAAGTAGCGCGATTTCGCAACTTGTATGGCGAGCGCCTTCCAATTGAACAGGCCAAGAAAACTGACTTGGAAGATATGTACCGATATATTCCTGAGAAATTTGTTGAATTTTATAATAACCTTTGAGGTGAATAAACATTGTTTTTGGACTTACTTATTTACATACTTTAATGTCTTAATACCTATTTTGAAAGTTTTTATTTGTAATGACCAGGTTAAAATGTTTATACCCATTTTGTCAAAAAATTATTCTGTTGACATTTTGTGTGTGTGTGTGTGTGTGTGTGTGTGTGTGTGTGTGTGTGTGTGTGTGTGCGCGCGCGCGCGCGCTTAAGAAAATTGTATTAATTTTATCCCTAGTTTCAAATAACATAATCAATAGGTACGGTGTGCAACTACAACGTTGTTGCTCTATAAGGAAGTTAGTTTTTTATATATTTCTTAAAATAAGTAAACCACAATTGTGTGGGACTATAAAATACTCTTTTCAAAATTGTTACAATACATTACAGCTAAAAAACTAGCAAAAAGAAATATACTACACATGAAAAAGTGTAGTATGCTGCTTAAAAACATTATTACATTATAACTTGATTGAATGTTACTTAGAATTCATTACAGGCCATTTAACTTTGCAAGAAATAAAATAATTCTTTTACAAGTACATACCTCAACACTGTTGCCATTATTAAGAGATGCTGTGGTACATATTCTGGATTTAACATAAGAGCAGTATCTGAACGCATACACGTGAGAAAAGCTCTCAGTCTTCTCCTTTTGTCATCAATTGTAGTCCTATCCAACACATTTCATTCAATGTTATCAACAGATTATAAAAATCATGTAATATACAATGTATATAAAATGTACATTTACAATCTCTAATGCTAACAAGAATATTAACATTTTAAAAATTGATACATGAACATGTATAGTTTGAATATGAACCTGTGTAGTTTGAATTATGAAAATACAGCTATATTCATCATTTGCAAAATAGTAGCAGTTTCAAACTTAGGGCCCTTAGGGTCTATTACAGAGACAAGGGAGCTGCAGCAACCAGTTACTCATTTTCTTTAACATTATTGCAACAAATATTAATTATTAAATTTTACTTGAAGCTATTTTTGACAACAGGTTGTCTGTCTTACATGACTAAATTTATATTACAAATCTTCATCAATGAACTGATTACATACCAGTTTGGCCCGAATATAAGACAGCCTCACATATAAGACAACACTGAACTTTTTGAGGTGTTGTATGAGAAAGACAATTAAATGGTCTAAATATCATCATACGTTGAAGTCACATTAAGTAAATATGGCTACTTTACATTAAAGGTAAAATTATAAGTGTTAAAGTACCTTACTGTTTTTAGTTTCAGTCGTCATCCTCGTTTTCTTCTTCTACCCCCAAATGCATCTTCAAAACTGGTACTGGAATCAGATTCATAACTGGAGTAGTCTTTCCACAAAATATCATCCTCACTCTCATCCATGTTATTAGAAACACATGTTTTAAACTCCTTTACAATGGATTCGCTTTTGATTTTTCCCCAGGCTGTGATTATTCACTGGGTCAGTAACCGTTTCTTCAACTTGCCTGTCGAAGTGAATGCATGGTTTCCATTAATTAACCAGTCACTATAGTTCTTCCGTAGGTAGTCCTTAAATGGTTTATTAACAACCACATCTAAAACTTGAAGCTGAGAAGTCATTCCCCCAGGGATTATAACAAGATCAGTGTTCATTTCTGCAACCAGCTTCTTTATTTTCTTGCTTGTGTGACCATGAAGGAACTACCTATCTGCCCTAGTAAAGCATCTGGCCAACGTCCCCAAACCACCTTAAGCCAATCTGCCACAAGTTCTTCAGTCATCCACCCCTTTTCCTGGCTCTAAAACAATCCATCTGGTAATTGTTCCTGCGGAAGCATTTTTCTCTTCAAAATACATAACGCGGAAGTTTTCTTCTACTGGCAGTTACTCCTAGCATCACAGTAATGCGTGACTTTTTGTTGTCTGTAAATTTAATTATAACTGATTTTGCATCCTTTCTGTCCACAGTAACATTTGATGGAATATCGAAAAACAGTGGTGTTTGGTCAGCATTTGCCATTTGACCAAGCAGGTAATTGTGGGCTCAGTTTTATAATATATCACTGATAAACCATCAATTTGTCAGTGTGATCTGCAGGTAGGTGTTGCGACGTCGTAAACACAGACCCGAACTCCGCATCATGCGTTTACACCAGCCCAAGTTTGCTAAACAAATGGGCCGTTTTATGCACTGTCGTACGATAAATTTATCGTTCCGTATTCAAAAAACATACTGCAGTGTCCTAGGAAATGCATCCGATAAAATATCGGACGAGTTGTTTAGATACATGGCCGTAACTGATTCGTTTATGCACTCGCGTGCGAGTTTTTTATCATTTGACTTTCAGACATCAGTGCTGCCAACCTTCCTGCATAGCGTCGGCGAGGCCAGTTATGTCAAGTAATCAGTGGTATTCACGTTGTAGTGTGATTTTATTAATTTGTTTTGTAAATATGGAAGACGTTACTATAGAAAGGCTCACTGACGAAATTCAGAACAGGCGAGCACTATGGGATCCCGCTTCAGAAGCTTATAAAAACGAACCGGAATGCGGCATACAACACGCACGGATTCATTTTCTGTACTGAAGATGGCAATATTGAAAGAGTTTGTTCACGCCCACTTATGATATTTTTGATGCCTGATAAAAATCGGAGTCAACTCGGATGCAAAACTTATCTTACAATTTGAATTGGATGCATAAAATGGGCCTTAGTCAACAACTTTTAACGTCTGTGACAATACGGTACTGCAGCGCAGTGGTGAAAGAGTGCTTGGGATTTTCACCTTCAGCTCATTATAAAACACGCGTGTTGATTCACGCAACGCACATGGCAAGCCTGTGCAGTTGGCGAGTGTTACAAAATACGCTAGGCACTTAAAACAAAATTTTTAAATGTTAGGTTGCACATATAAGACGAGTATGGTTTTTGAAAGGGCATTTTAAGGAAACAATCGTCGTCTTATATTCGGGCCAATACGGTAATTACAATTACTATATAATCACACTACAATTAATATTAATAATAATGGAACTAGTAAATTGCAAATCTGGATAAGAAAGGAGACGGATAACGGTCAGATGTAACTGAATGGCATTCTTGGTTTTATGTTAAAAAGCTATTATTCATTTGAACATAATTTGTTTTTAGCGTTTGTTAAATAACATTTTTAAAGCTCCAAGTTTTAACAAACCTGTTTTTTTTTTATGCTGCTGCTTCCAGGTTTTATTTTGCTGTATGTTACATACTTTATAACTTTATAATCACTTATACAACGGGGGATTTTGCATTTATACTTTATCCAAACAATTTGAAACATTAATACACATTTATATTAATTAACTTAATTGGTTTGTATTTATTACAAAAAGAAGGTATATATTTACTTGAACCTTTATTTTCATATGAATATTTTATAATTTTGTAAGTTGCAATTTTACGGGTAAATATTTTTTTCATTTTTGGATATTTGTACATAAAAATGAACATAAGAAAGTTTTAGAAAATTGAATTACTCCAATAGCGTATATAAGTTTATTACATTGTAATTAGCACCTTTTAAAAATTATTAGTTAGTTTTATAACATTCCAAGACTTCAAACATTTCTGCGGCATCTGATTAAACATTAATTTTATTTCTAACTCCCACTTTCCAGGTTTTTTTGGGGGGAAGAATTGGAAGCACAATGACTAAAAAAAATCTGTAATTATTCTCATGAACCCTGCTATTTATACATAAAACATATTTTTATATGGTTTTACAAGTCATTTACATTTCGTTTCTTCTTTAGGGGCTGTTTATTTAAAGCATGAATGAAAGGCACCTCCAACATGAAAACTGTTGAAACCCAATAAAATAAGCATATGTTTCTTTACATTAGTGATGGTCAAGTGTGAATTATTTTACCAGTACTCCAACCACTCACAAAGGTAATTTTGGTTTAAGACCCTAATTTAAAATTTAAAATTCCCTATAAATTGCTCAAAATGACATAGAATCTGATATGGAAGTATTGTTGGTTTATTGAGCTAACGTCAGTCACTATTCCCAACCTAAATTGATTCCTTTGGCCCACTTCATCAATTCTGAGAAATTTCACCAATGCTGAGTCTCAAATACACTCCTTATCAGAAACAATGCCATAGACTCAAATTAATATCTACCCTATTTTGGTGCAACTTCTTAAGAAATTGACTACTGCATCTGATAATTTAAATAGTTTCTACTGTAAATAGAACAAAATAATTTTATGTAATCAAAGTGTTGAACATAATGATACCCAAGTGGTAGATCTCTGTATCAGTCATAACAGGATTACTTTAAAGAGGGAAACCAAAGCAGTATTACTGCAAAGCGAAAAAAAGAAAAAATCAGATTTAAAATTGTTAAATTTTAAGATGCCTATTAGTCTACCCTAGTCTTTTGTTTTAAACAGAAACTTGAGTGAACTGGAATTTTACTGAAAAAAAAAACTTACCCAAACCAGAGCCTCTGGATTGTTGGTACACCCCAACCAATTGGTTCTGCTTTTACAATGTCAGGTTTTTGATACTGATTTGTCTTTGACCATATCCATTCTTTAATTCGCACGTCTGGTGGCTTGGAATCTACAACACAAAAAAAATGTCAGCATAATATTTTGAAAAATTTTGAAGCTGAACACAACGATAGAAATCATACATGAAATACAAACATACGACATCGACATAAAGTAATCGAATAGTCAGTAGCTTGTCTATTGTTGAGATTGATATAATTTTACCTTAAGAAAAGTCCAATAATTTAATGTAATTTAAACATTGCAGGATGTAATATAATAGACTGCTGAAAAATATCAGGCTCCAATTGTTTTTAATGGAAGATTTTTCTATCAAATTCACAAACTAAATTTTTAATTAAAAATAAAAATCATGTATAAATACTAATAATATAACTCAAAGTCTGAGGATTTGTTTGTATTTAATACAAATCAACACCGTTGCGCTGATTCTGACCAAATTTTGCACAGATAACCTATGGCACAAAACAAAAAAAAAACACTCTAACTTGGAATTTGATATTCCGCCCCTTTGCACGATTTAGGCCCTTTTAATTATGTGTCATGCGGGTTAGCTAAGAGTGGCGCCTCACTTCGGCATCTCTATCTCTGACCTACCACCATCCTATGTCGAGCACACTTGCCCTCTACCTCCACCCGTTCTCCCCACTCCTTCACCTTGTGGAGGGGTATATAAGGCACAGCGATCACCTTTTACTTCGACTTTGAAGACAAGTAAACAGTACACGAAATTTACATCTTCACAGAGTTTTTACCATTTCTGTTTCTGTATTGAGTTGTTCATTCATCGTCGTATTCAGGGTCATTCCATGTCAATTCAACCACAAAAAACAATTTTCTCACCCACCATCTCAGATTTTAATGAAACTTAGCTTGTTTGTTCTACCTATAGAGGTAAGGAACCACACCAAATTTGAACACTATATCTTACTTCGTTATCATGTTATGGCTATTCAAAGTTTTGAGGTTTTTCACATTTTGCTGTTTGGATCTCGCGAGACAAGAAGCGTCAGTATATATAAAATAATTTGTAACTTGTTTATTTTACATCCAATCGTTGTGAAATTGTCAAGTTTTACTCTTTAAACTACAGGGATTCCAGAGAAAAATACAAAATCCTTCTTTAAGGTTAACCATTTTAGCAGGAAAAAATCTTATTTTTGCATCTCTAGAATTTTTAAAAACGAAAACATGGTTTAGCGTTAAACTCAATATCTTAAGAAGGGAAAGGGATAATCCCAATTTTTTTTCCTTCTAAATAATCCTAATGAAATGGGCTACAATATAAAAAAATAAAATGTCTGGGGTTTTCATTCATTTGTATAGTTTTTTTAACTAAATGTAAACGTTTTTGTTATTTTAGCGAGGCATTGTGTACAGCTCCCCTTGGTTGTTGACTTGTGTTCCAAAGGAAATAATTTTTGTTATTTTAAAAAAACCTTTATTTTTTGACAGTAGGAATTATATTTAAACATAAGTAAATAGACATGGACAGATTTAAGTTGAAAATCCTATTAACATATTCATAGAAAAATGTCTTTAGTCACTGCAGTTATGAACTTAAGTCTGAAAACTTACCAGATTTATTTTAGATAGTATTTCACTCTATGTTGGTCCATTTTCAGTTTCAAGCACTTAAAAGGTTTTTGACATTACTTTTTGAATAGAATTCATACACTCCTTTGAGAATTGGTATGTTCTTCCAGTAAAGGTGTGTGGGGACTCAACAACTGCAAGGACGTGAGGAATTGGCACCAGGCAGACATCATCTCGTGTTGGCCAGTAAAATGATGGTGATGGTCCTGCAGGATGTAAAAACTTAACTGTAACATCACCTTCTTCTTTACTCACTTCAGTTATTATCCCAAAGTACCAGAGATTGTCATACTTGCAAGCAATGTAACAAGAGGGATACAGTCTTCTTCTTTCACATTTGATATCACTTCTTCTCTTAAGTTGTAAATGAGACTGGGCTTCTCATCACTGCTCATCTTGTAAAGGGGCTAAAAGGGAGGGGTTTTTATTTTATTAAAAATTTGTAAATTCATTTCATCTGCGTGATCAGCCACATGGCAATATAAATTGTAGTCCAAACAAAGAAACTGTGAGGTGAACTAATTGCAATGGAATGTGTCGTGTTGTCCACAACGGTTGAATTCTCAGAACTTTGATACTGTGTAATGTGCACAAACATCTGCGGAGCGCATAACCGACAAGTCGCGCAATATGGCTTGGAGACGATATTTTTCCAACATGTGCTCTAGACAAGACGGAAACCTAATTGGAAGTCACGCCCATTTATGAGACGTAATTAGAGGCAGTGAGATTTCGTCGACGTATACGACACACAAATAACACGTGTTGTGTGTGCAACTACTAAGACTTTAACAGCAAAGGCTATGAATGGCGACAAAATTAGTTAGCAGAAAAGGCAGTGATGTCCGCCCGCATGTAACGCCAGTCGGACAATAACATCTAGACGTACCGGACGCGAGGAGTTGGTGCGTCCGCCCCGACTGGGTACAGTTTTCACCTCGCCCGCACAAATTACAGGGGAAGGTAGTACTAAGGCAGTGTAAATCGCGCGAGTGTGTCGGCGCGGGTCGATTAAAATGTAATCATGTACACCGACCGGCAGAAAAAGTAATCATGTAAACTCAACAGTTCGGCAATAAGTAAAAGTCAGTGGGGACGTAGTTTGATGCAACAATGAAGTAACAAGGAAAAAGTGTAACGTGTGTTCGGCCGAAAACCAGTAACAGAGTAAGTATATGCAACTTAATATTTTTAAATTATTTAAAAAAATTTGAAAGAGATCTCTATAAAAACGGAATGAGTGTGTGTAAGCAAAACGCTGGGTTTGTCTTATATAAATTAAGAGTTAGAATTAGAATCTGTAAGTAAATTAGAGTTAAAAATGTTAAGTAAGGGTTTGGTTTTGTCTGTTTTTAATTTGTTTCTCATATTCAAGAAATGAAAAAAGTAGTTTGGATAGAATAAACTAAAGGGTCCTTTTCCTATAAACATGTATTAGTGTAGTTATTTCGTCATAACCATTTCCTATTCTGTGCTGATAAACTCGTCTAACGTTCTCGGGGGTTTTCTGAATTTTTAAAATGTAGTCAGATAGCGGGATTTTTATAAGGGCAAGAGTGTTTAAGTTTACATATTTATCTAAAAATTATGTTGGCGACCTGGGCAGTTTCTTTTAAGGTCAGTTCAACGGGGACTATGACGGTAAGTAAAATTCTGGCAGCGGTGAGTATTATATTATTATAAGTGTAGTATTTTTTAAAAGGGTAAACGAGAAGTACCTTCACAGTGGCGACCCTGCCAGGATGTTAGTATAAAAATTATAGGAACTAGACCTGTTTTAAAGCACAGAAAATAGGAATTGGTAACAGCGTATTTGTAAAAATTTTATCGTATATAATTACGTAAAATAAGGTTATGTTTTGGTAGGAGTATTATGTGTACAATTGCGTTAGATGTTTTGATTTTATGTGTGTAGTTTAATAATAGTTTTTTTTAATATATAAAGGAGTTATATAAATAAATTTTGAACATGGGCGAAGTACGAGATAATGATATTGGTTTCGCGTGGGAGGAATGGGAAAGCGAATTTAGAGGGGTGGTAGATGAAATGACAGACGAGGAGTGGGGTAAGTTAGATGATAATTTTAGACAAATGGAAGAACAAGAAGAAGGAATATTTGATGAAATTAAAAAACACAGTGATGATGTTGGTAGAAAGATGACAAATAATAATGGTAAGATAGTTGAAGTAATAGGGGTAGAAAATAAAACAGTTAATACACCTAACGATAGTGTAGGGGTGGAAGAAAAAGAGTATACATTAAATGACATATTTAACCTTATGATGAAAGGGTTTGACGAGTTACACACAAAATTTGATGAAAGGGCGGAAATGATGAACAAACATTTTAATATGATGGATAAGGGTTTTGATAATATGAATAAGGGTTTTGACGAGTTACACACAAAATTAGATGAAAGAAAGGAAATAATGGATAAGGGTTTTGATATGATGAACAAACATTTTGACGATATGGATAAACTTATGGGAGAGTGGCGAACAGATATAGGTGAATCAAAACAGGTAAGTGTTTGTGGTGGTAGTAATATAACGAAAAATAACGAAGGAATAGTAGAGAAGGTAAGTGGTGGTAGTAATACAAGTAATTATAATGATGAAATAATGTTAAATAAGAATAATAATGATATAGTTGAAAATGGGGTATCTAAGAATGATACGGTAAGTAACAGTGGTGAAATTAAAAACGTGGTGCTAGAGTGTAAGGTTGGGAGCAGACAAAGCGTTGATGAGGTTATAAGTGTGTGTGTAGAGAGGTTAGTTGGGCAAAGGGCAAATTTTCCCCAAGTTTATGTTGAAACAGAGGTTTCACAGGTTGTTGATGAGGACAGAGTTTCCTCCAGTAGTTATGTGGGAGACATGGTGTCTCAAAATGGTCCCTTAGTTTTTTGTGATTTAGCTGGTAAAGCCAGGAGATGTAATAAGTATTTAGTGGTGCCCTTTGCATGGAGTGAGAGAGAAAAGGTGATATGGTGTTTTGATGAGAAAAGAGAGAGATAGAGATTTTTTGAAATAAATAGAGGTTATGAAAGGTTGGTGCAGGTGTTAGATATTGAGAAAGATGAAAAAAGTGAAGTACATTGTGAAAGAGAGATAGATAAATATTTTGATAATACTGTTGGAAACAATAATAACTTACCTGACGTCTTAATGAGTATAGTAAACGAATATAATGATACAAATGACAGGAGAATAACAGAAAATACGGACGGTGAAAAGACTTCTAATGATATTGACAGGTTTTATGATTTGATGATAGTGGAACAACTTGAAGTATTAGAGAATTATTATATTAAAATTAATAAATTGAGTGTGGACAAGAACGATTTATATTATAAATATATTAGATTATTATTCGATGATGGGGGTTGAATTAAAAAAGCAGAGTATGGACATTCTAAACATTTTGGTTTATGGTTATGACCCTGCTGAATTAGGAGATAAAGTGTGGTAAAATTGAACAAATAATGATGAAAATTTGTAAATAAATTAGGAAATTGATTATGTTTGTATTGTAAAATGTTTTATATAAGCAATGTGTGTATGTAGTAGAAAGTGATTTTAATAATAATAATATTTTAACAGACTAAATAAATAATGAGAGTTGATGCTTAATGAATTGTAATTGCTTTGATAATAATTAAAATATTGTTAAGTAGAAGAATGATCCGTCACGTGAGGACCAAAAAATGTTGAGATCCGGTCCGAGTGGACACAAAAATGTTAAGTGTGAAGTGTTCGTGATTTACTGTAGGTTGACTCGCCAGGATGCAGAAATGATGAAGAGAGAGTGGACTGTAATTAATACATTTATTTAAATTGTTCACATTTACATTGTTAGGTTTCACCTTTGAATAAGAGATTGGCTAATGAGCGCATCGTAAATACAAGTCGTATTACACTGAAATTAATTTGATGAAAGAGCCTAAAGGGCCATATATGAAGTGTTGGCCTAAGGCCTACATTAATTGTCGCGACAAGAAGAAAAATGAGACAGTATAGCTGCGGGCGCGAGCCGACCCCCGCTAGCGAGCATATATGACGAACTGTGGAAGCACGGACATGAATTGAGCAGATTAAGCGCAGATTAGCCAACCTATAATGTAAAAATTACTACGCTACTATACATAAACTGCCCGTCAAAAAATCAGTAGATTTTTTACTACATTTTAGTAACTTATTATACATTTTGGTAACTTATTATACAACATACAGAATTCTTAATAATGAAAGTTAATATCAATAGGCTGTATTGAACCTTGAGTTGTAATCTTAGATAACAGCTGTACGTTAATGGTTTAGCGATAAGCATGAATAAAGGTAAGCGTTTGGTGGGCCAAGGTTGGCGAGCAAATGATTTTATGCATGAATGAAAATGTAAGCGCTGGCAATGTATTGCCCACATATATTGTATGTATACAATATTGAACGTTATAAAACATGAAAAATACATAATTTGACAATGTTTAATAATGCATGATCGGAAACTCATCACATGATGGCCCGATAAATTGTAACCCTATGCAAGTCATAGATGGTTACCATGAAATAGTTGAGGCCAGTAGACCTGTACAGAGTATTGCTTACAATGAACAAATAAATTGTCACAAATTATACATGTTTAGACGTAAATCTAGCATGGCGACATAAATTTGAACGAGTCTTGCTATACCTGAAGTTTCAGGAATTTACAATATGTTGTGTGAGAACAAGCTATAGATAGCTGACTGATTGCAAGCACATATGTGATGACATGCATGTCATAATTTAAGCAGGAATAATAATTGTGCAATGCATAATCACAAAATACAAAATACCATATAAAAATACAATGTAAAATAAATCTAGGCGTTGCATGGTTACATACAGTAGACGCAAAAAACAATACGTTTTACATAAATGCAAGTTATATAATAAATATAATAAACACCAATTTAGTTGATTACAAATATGAATAAGCGCAATAACATAAGTAACAAATACGACACTGTGGTTACAAATGTAATACATGAGTTGAACAATTGAGAAATACATTCATAGAACAATAAATCACACATATTAACAACTGTGCAAGAAATGCATGCATGGTTGTATAACTGCAAACCATGCGAATATTATGTAACAAATTTTTATAAAACAATACCACCGAAAACATGACACATACCCAATACATTAAAATGTAAGTGTGTAGGACATAGTATGCCACACAAAATATTAACATATAAATGCAAAATAGCAAATATACCACTATGAAACTATGATGAGTATAGAAATACGCAATGGCGCAAATTGTCATGAAAATGTTGTGATAATACATATCACAATTAAGTTGACCAAATGGTCATATAATAAAGTAATAAGCCAATGGCTGAGTAAAATAGCATTGTGCTAAACGATCATAATAATCTTGTGTCAAATCTCGTCCCACGCTGGCAACAGACATAACTTATGTACTGGTCTCCGCAAAACACCAGTAGGCGTGCGAATGTCTACGACTCTAAGTTATCTGGGCCGGGAAATGTGGCGGTAATTACACCAAATTTCCAGGCTAATGGAGGTAGGTTATCCTCAATAAGTAAAACTAGGTCCCCAATGGAAACATTATCCTTAGCGAATTTCCATTTGTGACGCTGTTGTAACTGGTGTAAATAGTCGCGAGACCAAGCCTTCTAAATGACTTGGACAAACTTCTGGAGAAGTTGCCAACGTCCAAGACGAGAGATAGGAATGAGATAAGTCTGGGTCCGGTATCAAATCAATGGTGCGCAAATGGTGGTCTGGGTTAATGGTGCGCAAATCAAAAAATGGCCAGGTGTAAGTGGCACCGGATCATTTACATCCGAAGAGATGGCAAATAAAGGGCGAGAGTTTAGACATGCCTCTATCTGAGACAAAACTGTCGCAAACTCCTCGAAGGTGAGTATAGACTTGCCTACCACGCGGCGCAAATGAAACTTCAAACTCTTTATGCCGCTCTCCCAAAGGCCATCAAAATGAGGTGACGAGGGCGGAATAAATGACCATGAGATACCCTGAGAGGATGTGAATAATTTGAGTGATGAGGTGGCATCCTTATCATGCCACAGATTGTAGAGGTCATGTAAAACATTGCGGGCCTTCCTAAGGTTTGTGCCATTATCAGAGTATAGCTGACTGGGTATGCCCCTGCGGGACATAAAACGACGTAAGGCAGCTATAAACGCACTGGCTGTAAGGTCGGAAACCAATTCCAAGTGAATGGCCCTGGTTGCTAAGCAAATGAACAAAGACGCGTATGCCTTAGAGAGAGTTCTGGATTTCTGCCCGCCATGACGAATCATGAAGGGACCACCATAATCAACCGCGCAGAATAGAAACCGCCATGATGGAGTGACTCTAGGAGATGGTAAAATACCAAGCCTCTGAACCTGCTGTTTGGCACTAAACCTGAGACACTTGACACATTTACGAATGATGGAGCGAATGACTAACCTGGCATTAATAATCCACCAACGTTGACGAAGTGAGTGATGCACGAGTTGAGCACCAGCGTGAAGTAGATGAATGTGTTCGCGTTCAATGATAAGGTGAGTAATATGAGCCGATGGATGCAAGACAATAGGATGTTTAGTGTCGTAAGGTAATTGCGACTGCTGTAATCGCCCGCCTACGCGTATTACTCCAGAATCATCAAGAAACGGGTTGAGAGAAGACAACTTACTCCTGATAGAGACAGAAGACCCATTACGAAGACAATTAATCTCGGCTGCAAAGTGGATCGACTGTGATTGTTTTATGAAGAAATTAAGAGCATGACGAATTTCGACAGGGGTAAGATCGCCCGTTATTTTGTCAGCACTGGAGAGTCTAATATTTTTGATGAACCGAAAACAGTAAGCGTATATGCGTGTCAGACGATGCAACAAAGAAAAGTCCTTAGAAAGGTCGATAGCCAGGGTAGACATTAGAGAAAGGTTATGGGTTTGTTTCTCTTCCGCAGTGACTTCAGAAGACGACGGATTAGAAGGTAAAAAGGGTGGAAAAGGATTGGACTCGGAAGATTGAGACAAACAAGTGGGACCGTGCCACCAAAGCGAACAATCGCGCAAAACGTCAGGGAGACACCCCCTAGAGATAATATCAGCAGGATTGTGTCTAGAATTGATGTGATGCCATGTATAGGCTTGTGTAAGACGCTGAATCTCAGCAACACGATTAGCGACGTAGTTTTCCACCTCGTGGACTGGGCATGAATCCAGTAAAGAGACACCATAGTCAGAATATAAATGAACACTATTAATAAACGAATAAAGTGCAGGAACGACCTTAGATACGAGTCGCGATAACAACAAGCAAGCACAGAGTTCGATAATAGTTTGCGTAATCGCACGCAAGCTTAGAATCACGCCTGAATCGACGTACTAAATTCAAAAATCTTGCTTCAGCATTGGTGCAAGATTCCCCCAACTGGAGATGATCGGACTTAAATGGCAGTGAAACAATGAACCTACCCTCTTGATTGCGATGAGTAGAACGCACGAAATGCTCCTCACAAGCTGACTCGTTATCAGGTGTGTTGTCAGGGATAGTTTCTGCTTCCCAAAATTTTTCGAGACTGCAAAATTTGACTGTCGTTCCTAGCTAGGAACGAAACAGCAGGATCCTTGTAGCGGCAGTGTTTGGGCAGATTGCCAGCCAAAATGTAGCCTAACTTTGTTTCCTGAATAATGGGAAAATGAGGGCCGCGTACGTATTTGTTGGCTAAAATTAAATCCAGGTAAAATTGCGCCCCTAAGAGTATGTCGATTTCGGATGATATGTTGAAATTTGGGTCAGCAAGAAAAATGTTGTCTGGAATGTTGAATTGATTTATGTCAAACGATTGTGCTGGCAGATTGTGGGTTAATGCAGATAAGATAGCACATTTTGCCTTGAAGCTAAATCTCTGATAACGAGAAATAATGCGTACAGACGCGAGATTAGTGGCATGACACGCTGTATTATTTATACCCGTAATTGGTATGTTGGATTTAGTCAAATTAAGCCATAATTTCTTTGCAAATGATTTGGTACAAAAATTTATTTTTGAACCTGCATCCAAAAGAATTCTTGCCTTTTGTCTGTTGCCAGCCTGGTCAATGGCAAATACAATTGCTGTTGATAAAAGAATATTATTCGTGGATTGTAATTTAAATGAACAATAATTACTGCTACTGGCAGAGATTGAGTTCGGCACATTGTTCATGTGCAACAATGTATGGTGTCGTTTTGAACAGATCTTACATGCCTGCTTATTCTTACAATTAGATACAAAATGATCTGATCTAAGACAATTGGTACAACATTTGTGATTTGATACAAATTGTCCTCGCTCAGCGGTGCTTAGTGCACGAAATTTATCAGACATGTAAATTGGATGATTAGATTTACAACACAAACATGAATAATTGCTTGACGCTGAGTGATAACTCTTTAAATGTAGTACTGCCAGCAGCGTTTCGTGATTTATATTTATCAGATTTATTGTTGAGTCTTAAACTCGGCTTGTTGAGTTGCTGTCCGGCTTCGATAGGCAGTGTATTTTCTAACAGCTGTCTACTTGCGTTTAAAAAATGACTGAAATCTTGAAAGTTAGGAAGATTATCAGGGTCTATAGACTCCTTCCATAATTTAAAAGTAGTAGGGTCGAGTTTGGTTGATAATAATTGTATAGTAATAAGTTCAAATGAATTCACTGACAGTTGCATTGCCGCCAGTGAATTAACGGAAGACGTTATCGTATTTGTGAATTCTGCCAAACTTTGGACAGAGTCTTTAATTGTCGACTTAACTTGAAGTAAATTTTGAATGTAGTATTTTGCTAGTATGAACTTGTCATACCTTGCAGACAGCAAACTCAACGCTATCAAGTAATTTTCATTACAAATAGGTAGTGATTTAATTAAGTCTAACGGTTCATTTTTTAGAGAAGAATGTAAATAATGTAGTTTCTGCACTGGCGTTAGATCGGATCTTGCATGCACCAAGTCCGAAAAAATTGAATGAAAATGCTGCCATTCCAAGATATTGCCTGTGAAGCAGGGCAAACTTATCGGTTTTAATTGCATATGGCCCGATAATACGGGAGGTACAGTCTGAACATTAAGGCATCAATTAATTGTAAAATATTTGCTTCCGTAGAATATAGCATTTCTTCGACCTCAACTCGGTCTTCTTGAGCAGCATTTATGTCTTTGCAAATAAGTTCGATTTCGGACTGTACCTCGTCGTACTTCGTTGCCAAGCTTTTCAAACTTTCAAGTCTTACTGTTAAAAAGTGTTTTGTATTAGAGTTTGTATCAAAGTTACTGACAGCTGATTGTATGCGCACTATTGCGGACTTTAAGCCGCCTCTCTTTCTGACTAACACTTTGAGGCCTTCTTCAGCCATTGTACGCACCTTGAAATGATGTTAGTGAGGTGATACCTTGTGGGCGATGTCCTGAAGCGTGGACGCCGTGGAGAAGATGGCAAACACACAGCTCGGAGAGATGACTGCTTTGACTGACGTACTGAAGCTAGCAGGCTCTTGCAATGATGTCGTCAGGAGGCTCAAAGGCGACGAGCGAAATGCTGATCAAATCACGCCACGGTCGTATCAGCGGATATGCTGAGTCGCCCGTGATGGCCAGAAATAGGGGCAGAAAAATAATAAATGTGAATGATGTATCCGGAAATCCAGGTCCGGAGCGACCAAAAAATGTTAAGTAGAAGAATGATCCGTCACGTGAGGACCAAAAAATGTTGAGATCCGGTCCGAGTGGACCAAAAAATGTTTAGAAGCGGTCCGAGTGGATGCAAAAATGTTAAGTGTGAAGTGTTCGTGATTTACTGTAGGTTGATTCGCCAGGATGCAGAAATGATGAAGAGAGAGTGGACTGTAATTAATACATTTATTTAAATTGTTCACATTTACATTGTTAGGTTTCACCTTTGAATAAGAGATTGGCTAATGAGCGCATCGTAAATACAAGTCGTATTACACTGAAATTAATTTGATGAAAGAGCCTAAAGGGCCATATATGAAGTGTTGGCCTAAGGCCTACATTAATTGTCGCGACAAGAAGAAAAATGAGACAGTATAGCTGCGGGCGCGAGCCGACCGCCGCTAGCGAGCATATATGACGAACTGTGGAAGCACGGACATGAATTGAGCAGATTAAAGTCCAGATTAAGCGCAGATTAGCCAACCTATAATGTAAAAATTACCGCGCTACTGTACAAATATGTTGTGTTTTTAATAATTGATTGAAGAAAATAATTTGAGATGTTTAAATATTTTTGATTGATTTAAAATGTTATACAAAGGAATTTTTCTAATGAATTTAAATTATTTTATGAGATCTAAATTTGATAATAATTAATAAACGAATAAATGTAAGATGTATTTAGTTGTGGAATCATATTATCGTTATTGTTTCAGAAGGTAATGGAGATGTATTGTTTTGGAATCATGTTTTAAATGATGTACTGTGAGTATAAATTTTATAATACAAGTTAAATAGAGTAAAATGTTTACAGGTGTTGAAAAGATTTTAAACTCAATGATGAAACTAAATTGAGATAATTGTACTAAATAGAAACCATAGTCAAAAGGTAGTAAATAACTGAAATATGAGATAAAATAAATGTTAAAAATAAGTTTGAAATTTTTGAGGAATCTGATTGTAGTAAGTGATAAATAATGAAATGATGATATATAAAAGAGTTAATAAAAATTACAAGTTATAACGTTTATAATTTTCTGTATAAATTATTTAAAAGAGAATTGTTTGTTTAATGTGAATGTAACAATGCTAATGATCAAGGTTAATGTCTATTTGTTTATTATGTTATGTTATGTTTTCATACAAGATATGTGGGTAATTTTGGGGGGTTGTGTGGTGTTAATAGAAGTGATATACTTATGGAATGTAGAGACTGCAACTGTAGAAGGGTTAATTTAGTTATTAGTATGCTAGTACAGTGGTGGCATGTGCCACTGTAGGTAGCAGTAAGTGTTGGGGAGTAACAGAGAGTGTTACCTCCATCGGAGGCCAAACTGGCGTAAAATACACTGCACAACTTTTATATAATTTTATATTAGATATTGATTTATTGCCGTGCAGTGTATCATAATGATGAAGAGAACATGCCTGAAATAAAGATGATTTCCCCGCCTTTTCGGGCGATTACTGCCTTACCAGCACTAATCGTGGTTTTGGATGGCGGCCAGCTATGGCCAAAAAATTGTAAACCTGACCATAGCTGTGCTTGAAATTGGTATAGATTTGAAATTAAAAGGGGGTGACTTTAGGGGAAATCCCCGGACCTATGGAACAGCGGCTGCCACTCTGTTCGCGTGGGAACAGTAAACCAGGTGGTAGACCCGCATTAAGGGCTTGTTAATATATAACAATAGATATGATATCTACTTAATTTTAAAATGTAACGCGGAAGCAAGGACACGGAGATGTTAAATTCCTCCACCAATGCCGTCCTTGTGGATGCAAATGGATGCAACAGTCCACCATCAGAAAACAATAGTGTGTGTGGTAAAGGAGGTTACTCAGGGGGTAACGAATTAAAATTTGGTAACTTAATGGGGATGACTCGCTACTGAGCGGATTAAATAATTTTGTTTTGATTTGAGAAATAGGTGCATTAGATGTTTATTATATTGTGTTTATTATGTCTTATAAATGTATTAGTTTATTGTGTTAGCGGTAAGAATTGATAAAATGTGTAATTTGTATAATTTTGAAATGTGTCTATAGAAAGGTCAGACACCTTGCCAAGAAAATCAGCTGATTGCTGGAGTTATATATGTAATATGTCACTTATAAATAATTTGCAAATTTCCAATGTAGTTAAATGTTCGAATATAATGATTTCAAGGTGTTAAAAGATTTTAATTTAAATGATGGAAATAATTTGAGGGAGTTAAGAATCCCCCCTCAATGGTGGGGAATGGTTTGTAAAAGATAGTAAATGGGAGATGTTGGGTGATTAATATTTTGTTAGGACATTTAGATCAGTCCATGTTGAATTTAAAGGGGTACTAGAGAGAATAATATTGTTATGAATAATGTAATGTAGAATTTGAGAAGTATTGATAGTGACACAGTAGCTATGGGGAAAATATGTAGAGCGTTGATTGATATATTGAGTTAATAAATAAATGGAGATATTTTGTAGATGAAAGTGATGTATTGGTAGAGTGATTAGTTGATGGGAATTTTGTAAGGGGGGTGGTGTGATAAGGAGTCCGCAACGAAAGGTGTTGGGACGGGAAGGGACCGATTAGCGCCGGAAAGGGTTGCCTAGGGGAAGTCCAGGAAATAACATAAGGGAGTGAGCTTTGGGAGGGGAACACACATCCTGAGTACAAAGGGGTAGAGAGTATTTTTTTATATATAAGGGTAGAATGATGCGATATGAGTTGAGGAGTAAGTGGGTTTAGAGAATGTTTGATAGATGTTTTTGATAGAGAATGGGTGTCAGGTTAGTTAAAGCTGTTAGTGATGTTAAAGTCAGAGGGGGGAAGATTATAAATGTATACAGGCCAAGTTGTAAATCAAGTTATTATGAATAATTAAGTCACCCAAACTTATTGAGAAGGAAAATGAAAGAAAGTCATAGTAAAAATATAAAATTGATTGAAACAAGTGACAGATTTTAATAGAAATTGAAAGTAATTAAAGCTATAAAATGTGTAATTTTTGGTCAATTTAAATGTCAATTTTATTGTTAATTGTAATAATAACCATGTTAATTTTAAATGTCTTATTGTATTATGTTTGAAGATAAGAAATTTTAAAGATGTTTTATGTATGTTATGATGTAGCTTTGTATAACATAGGTATGTCAAGGTTGTTGACTTGACCCAGAGAGATCAGCAGATGGTTGATGTTATAAACTAGACCAGTTTCTGACAATTGATTGATGCAAATTTTGTCGTGTAATAGATTTAAATAATATTAAATCTTTCTGAATACTGGAAAAAAAATAAATAATATTTGGATAAATTTAAATTTTTTTGGAAAAAAAAATTGATTTTGCATCTGCCATATAGGTGATGTTGGAATTTCAAGAGTATTATTGTTTATGTGTATTACTAGTGCTTTATTGAGTTATATCGTTTAGAATATAGAGTATTAAACATTATTCATGTTTTAATAAGATGTTCAATTTGTTTTTCCTTTGTGATTGTTGTAGTGGAGAAAATTAATAGAGTTGATGAATTCATGTAAGATTTTTTTAATTTTTTTTTTATTTTGAGGAAGCAACTTGAATGATTTTTTAATTTAACGATAAATATTTTCTAAATTTTCAATAAAAGAATGTATTAATGAGTATAGGTATGCGCCCAGTATGCATGACAAGGGGGGACATATCGGTTGAGGATCTGGCATGGTATAAGGCCAGTGATTTGGAGTTTGGGGTGGCATGTTAGATGGTTAGGTGCACTGTGGTGCGTGTCTGTTCGATTTTATGGTGTTGGGATCTCGTATAGAGAAGTCCAGTAATATCGTTCAGGTGCAGCCATAGTCGCTAAGCCAGGGGGGTAGTTTACCTATGATGTATAAGAACTAATGGGGGGTTGTTGGCACCATATCCTCACCGATCCTCTTAGGGGTTTAGCAATGAGATTTCTTCTGTTTCGGCAGATCTCTCATTGGGGGGGGGGTATTGTAACGGGGCTAAAAGGGAGGGGTTTTTATTTTATTAAAAATTTGTAAATTCATTTCATCTGCATGATCAGCCACATGGCAATATAAATTGTAGTCCAAACAAAGAAACTGTGAGGTGAACTAATTGCAATGGAATGTATCGTGTTGTCCACAACGGTTGAATTCTCAGAACTTTGATACTGTGTAATGGGCACAAACATCTGCGGAGCGCATAACCGACGCTGAGCGAAGTCGCGCAATATGGCTTGGAGACGATATTTTTCCAACATGTGCTCTAGACAAGACGGAAACCTAATTGGAAGTCACGCCCATTTATGTGACTAATTAGAGGCAGTGAGATTTCGTCGACGTATACGACACACAAATAACACGTGTTGTGTGTGCAACTACTAAGACTTTAACAGCAAAGGCTATGAACGGCGACGAAATTTGTTAGCAGAAAAGGCAGTGATGTCCACCCGCATGTAACGCCAGTCGGACAATAACATCTAGACGTACCGGACGCGAGGAGTTGGTGCGTCCGCCCCGACTGGGCACTGTTTTCACCTCGCCCGCACAAATTACAGGGGAAGGTAGTACTAAGGCAGTGTAAATCGCGCGAGTGTGTCGGCGCGGGTCGATTAAAATGTAATCATGTACACCGACTGGCAGAAAAAGTAATCATGTAAACTCAACAGTTCGGCAATAAGTAAAAGTCAGTGGGGACGTAGTTTGATGCAACAATGAAGTAACAAGGAAAAAGTGTAATGTGTGTTCGGCCGAAAACCAGTAACAGAGTAACTATATGCAACTTAATATTTTTAAATTATTTTAAAAAATTTGAAAGAGATCTCTATAAAAAACGGAATGAGTGTGAGTGTGTGTAAGCAAAAAGCTGGGTTTGTCTTATATAAATTAAGAGTTAGAATTAGAATCTGTAAGTAAATTAGAGTTAAAAATGTTAAGTAAGGGTTTGGTTTTGTCTGTTTTTAATTTGTTTCTCATATTCAAGAAATGAGAAAAGTAGTTTGGATAGAATAAACTAAAGGGTCCTTTTCCTATAAACATGTATTAGTGTAGTTATTTCGTCATAACCATTTCCTATTCTGTGCTGATAAACTCGTCTAACGTTCTCAGGGGTTTTCTGAATTTTTAAAATGTAGTCAGATAGCGGGATTTTTATAAGGGCAAGAGTGTTTAAGTTTACATATTTATCTAAAAAATATGTTGGCGACCTGGGCAGTTTCTTTTAAGGCAAGTTCAACGGGGACTATGACGGTAAGTAAAATTCTGGCAGCGGTGAGTATTATATTATTATGAGTGTAGTATTTTTTAAAAGGGTAAAAGAGAAGTACCTTCACAATCTTTCTTGCTTTCAAAGTCCCAGAACAATCTTTTGGCCTAAAGTTATGGAAACTTTATGTTCCCGGAAATGTTGTTAGGTCTTGAAAGCGTTCTTCAAGCTTAGAACGTATCAAATTTACAGAATCTTTGGAAATGAAGTGAAAGTTAACTTTTTTGATGTTTAATTTACAAAACTGAAAGAAATCATGTGGAGTTAGTATTTGGTTCTGAAGAGGCCTTTGGAGACTTTCTTTTTGTTCTAGTCGCTTTACAGTTCCTCCAATCCCATCACATTCTGTTTTTCCGTGGCTTGTAGCAAAGAATGACCACTGAGCTTTTAACATGAAATCATTTTCATGCAGAGAAAGATTCATAAAATTGAACTTGTTTATATATTGTGCTGCACAACCGTCACTATAATAGCGAATTTCTGTAATATTGGGAAAGTTTTCCTCGACAAATTCTGACTCTTTTTCCTGTATTTTGTACACCATACAGACATCATGTTTCAAGTCATCTGATATGATGCAGTGTGATGAAACTATTTTTTTACCAGCAACACAACTTAAGTTTATAATAAGAGGATGTACTGTACAAGAGTCTGAAGTCCAGTGGTACCCCTGAGCCTCATCCTGGATAGTAAAAGAGTAATTCTCGCTTAAATCCATTGAAATAACAGCAACATTTGATGCAGAGGAATCTTTGAGGCTTTTAAAATATTTTGACTGGCACTTTGCAATGTATGAATGTGGAACTAGTTTTTCTAGTTTGGTAGTGAGTTCATCAATAAATTCGTCAACATTTGCTGTACATGTGATCATTTGTGTCCTGTCTGTTGAAATCCATTGTTTGTATTCAATTCTGTCCTCTTCATCACAGTCGCAAAACTTTGTTTGTAGAAAGCCTGTTAAATTATCTTTAGAGGGGCAGTTGCCACAGTGTCTGAGCATGCATTCACGATTAGGGTTTTCACAAAGCAGCAGATTTATGAGCTCTTTATATCCCTCTTCAAGTTCTGCTGCATGAATGAGCAATATGACATTCTGGTGAATGGTGCAGACGCAGAGTGGGTTCCACTGGCACCTGCCAAAACACACCATTTGGGGCGGAGCGTGCAGAATTTTGAAAAACCTACTTTCACTTCAGGATACTCCCATTTAAAATTTGAGTATATTTTATTGAGGTTACTCAAAATTAACCATTTCTTCTCATATTGTTTTTTCCTAAACTTACTACGTCTTTCATACCGGGTAATACCCTCGACTGTTCATCACTTTGATAAAAATTTACAACCAATGTTATGATTTCAGGCTTCAGTTTCTTCCCTCTTTTTGGTTCAGGTTCAGCAAGAAAACCTTTTTCTTTGAATAGACTTTGGGCTTGCCGAACAGAGTAATCAGAAACTTGAAAAGTATCTTTATTTTTTTTTCTCGACCAGTTAAGAGATGTTAGTAGCTGGACTTTCTTCTTTGATGCCAGTTGAGGTAGTTGGGTTTTGATGTTTTCTACCAACAAGTCCATATCAGCAGCTTTTTGTTCCATTTCTTTTTCTAATTTCATTCCTTCTGGTGGTACTTCAACATCAAGAACAAATTCAATTTTATTTTTCACATTTTGTTGTAATTTTTCAATTTTCTGTTGTACATAGCTTATTTTACAACTCTCATTAAGTGCATGTAACTTTAAAGGTGAACACCCCACATCTGTTAAAGAAGCATTTAAAAAATCAATAGCATCTTCTTTTTGTAATTCATTAACTTCAAAATCATCGTCATCATTTAGCTGCAAGTCTTCTTCATCGCTGCCATGATTAGCTGGAGTAGTAAATAACATTTTACGACAAGAGGAACATAATTTTTCTCCAGGTTTAATTTTAAGCCCTTGCTTTACACATACCCTGCTTTGTTCTAAACTTACCACTCTTCAAGTTTTGTTTATAGGTTTCTTGTGCCTTTTGTAAGGATCACGACAAGTTTTTTGTAGGAATTCATACTTTTTTAAAACTAAACTCTTATGGTGAAGGCAAACTGTAGTAAGATTCTTAGCTGTACTTCAGTTCTTAGCTGTAGTAAATTTAGTTCTTCCTCAGACAATTCACATGCATTTTCTATTGCATTTTTTAGTGACATAACTTATTTTGTGACATTCTGTCTGTGTTATTATCCCTACACTGCACTTATCTTCCATTTCAAATTACAGTGAAATAGCAAATTCAAATTTCTTATACATATGGTAATTTAAAACAAATGTTCTAGCAAATATACTTTCATTTTTATTGTTTATTTCTTTTAAAATACTTATGAAAGTTCACTTACTTACAGTTTACTAGTGTTAATAATCCATAAAAGTAATTAAAACACACAGTAACCACTATACACTCACACATAGAATTAATAAATAAAATACTAAGCAGTAATACACTATGCTGTTTCCTCAAGAAGCACAAGTAACAGACTGACTAGGCAAGCAAAGAATAGATTGTCTGATTAAACCTGCCTGTCCAGACATGTCTGCACACAAACAAACATGACTGCACACTTTGCAAGCTGGGCCTGTTTCTACTTGCAGCTTTCTTGTTTTTGAATTCAATTAGTTCAAATAAGATTTTTTTATTCTTACTTTTTTAATTTAATTAAGAATTAATTGTAATTGAATAATTACTTACTACTCATTTATTTATTGCTTATTACTTATTTCTACTTGTTGCTTATTGCTAATATTGCAAGTGGCAGTTTAATAATTGACATAGGCCATGGCCTAGGTCTTACAATGGCTCAATAAGTTATTATAAAACGTTTACATTTAGTTAAAAAAAACTATACAAAGGAATGAAAACCCCAAATATTTTATTTTTTTATATTGTAGCCCATTTCATTAGGATTATTTAGAAGGAAAAAAAAATGGGATTATCCCTTTCCCTTCTTAAGATATTGAGTTTAACACTAAACCATGTTTTCGTTTTTAAAAATTTTAGAGATGCAAAAATAAGATTTTTTTCTGCTAAAATGGTTAACCTTAGAAGGATGTTGTATTTTTCTCTGGAATCCCTGTAGTTTAAAGAGTAAAACTTGACAATTTCACAACGATTGGATGTAAAATAAACAAGTTACAAATTATTTTATATTTACTGACGCTTCTTGTCTCGCGAGATCCAAACAGCAAAATGTGAAAAACCTCAAAACTTTGAATAGCCATAACATGATAACGAAGTAAGATATAGTGTTCAAATTTGGTGTGGTTCCTTACCTCTATAGGTAGAACAAACAAGCTAAGTTTCATTAAAATCTAAAATGGTGGATGAGATAGCCTGGTTGAATTGACATGGAATGACCCATCAGTTACATTTATTCGGTCGAGTTATTCTGCATCCCGTTATTCGTTTTCCTTAACTCCACTCCTTTTAAACTTCACCTTCAAATAACTTTACAATCCTATTTGTTTTCCTTATTCTTCATGTCCTTTTAAATCAACCCCCCCCCCCTTTGAAGTATGGGTACTTTATCACCTTACTTTGCAGAATGTCTCTGAAAAAACGACAAAGCATTAGGCAGGTCTATCCAAATGATATGCCAGGAAGGTTATTGCGAGCAGCTGAGACACCCGAGGAATGTGAGTCCCAGCTTGAACAACAACAAAGAAGGTAGGCAGAGATTAGGGCTGCGGAGACAACTGGAGAGCATAGGGAGGATGTAGACCAACAACGAAGAAGGCAGACAAGATAGTAGGACCAAAAAATTTTAAACTGAATCCCCTGGGATGTGCTGCTCTAATGGAAAAGTACGCGTAATTTTACAGCCACTGAATCAGCCACCAGAACCACTTCGTTCGTACATGTCAGGAATCCAAGCATTTTCTCCAAAATATTCAGAGATATAATTCATGCTTTCAGATGACATCTTTCGGTACCACAGCAGCAATTGAAGAAACTGATGGATTTATGCCAACTTTTAAAGTGAAAGGACAAATATATCACAAAGTCAGGTCGTTGCTCCCTGTCCCAAATGAAAATCCTAAGTTTTTACAAGTCTATTTCATGGGAGATGATCAAGCCGAGCCCGATCGACACTGAAACCACCACCGATATAAGAAAGGATATTGTTTTAAATCTCCAAAGGCTGTTGCACCAACATAATAATTTAGTATAACTGTTCAAAACGGCTTTTGAGAGAATGCTAACTGATGAGTACAAAATTGTTATACGAGCTGACAGGACACCATATAGACAGAGGTAATAAAATTATATTAAAATACATATTAAAAGTCAAATATTCATGTGCGAAGCCACAGGTAACAGATAGTATAATTTATATTTTAAATTACTATATCTTTACAATACATTCTATTGTAACGTTGAATGTATTTCATATTATATTGTGCAACAATCACATATCTGCAACGGAAAAAGTTTTACAGTATGTGCTTTTGGGCATTGAATTCAAAAATCATACTAGAAATTTCATATAGCATAGTCTTTTCTTTACATTATTATAATTTTTTAGACTCAGAATTTAGTTCCTAGGAAACACATCAGGAATCTGGTAAGTAATGATGAAAACTCCACTTGTAAATTACCAATACTCTCCATTAACAGTTTTATTTACACCTGTTTGTTGTGATTTTAAATATCCGTATTACTCATCAAGATTGAATATTGTTTTATTTTATTGCCATCGTATTCACTTACACTGGACAATGGAATCTTGATATAATGCTCTTTGGCAGACAAAAAAAAAAAAAACCTTTACAACAAAGTTACGAGTTTAAATTACAAAATATGAAGGTATTCTCCCTAAATATATGTTTACCTCATATTTATTTATTTTATTTGTTTTTTGAAGTGAAACTTCTTTTGGCACGGTAGGAAAAATATTCGTTACGCGTTATATGCATGTAACTTCTTTGGACATGGTAGGAACAATGTTCGTTACGCGTTATATGCATGTATGTGTGTGTATATGTGTTTAGTAGTATACCAAAATGAGGAAATGTACAGTTATATATAATTATTGTTACGAATATTTTAAGTTAACGATATGTAAAAAGTAATCTACCTAGTCCCACATAATTTAGCGACATATATGTTAAAAATTGTTTATGAATACGATCGACGTCATTCTCAATCATTATTATATGTTGCTTTATCACGTGTGACGAGTATTGAAGGATTACATATTACGACACAGAACAACGAGAAGATATTCTACCATGGCCGAAGACAATCACCATCAACAATTTATTTGCAAGAGGAATTTAAATGACTTTCACTAAACAAACTAGAAACTATAAATGAAAATTTAGTTAATTTCATCAATAACAGAAAAGGTTTATCAATATTCACTTTTAATTCCCAAAGTCTTACAGCTCATCCTGTTGATCTAAAAGATATAGTTGTGAAAAATTCAAATATCATAGTTTTATCAGAAACTTGGCTAGCCAATGAAGATGACGTATCTGTTCTTAATTTCAACTGCATTGTGAAATATAAATCACCAAATATTAGAGTGGGAAGTGTCAGGATATTTCAAAATTCTGATGATATTATTAACATTATAACTCCATCCATGGATTTTTCCGTTACTCAATCTGATGTCTATGGTTCAATGGCATCTACAGTTGGCGATTTGTGTATGGCTGAATGTAAAATGGAAAATGGGCAAACAGTTGTGATTGTAGCAGTGTATATTTCTCCTAATAAAACATTAGATGATATTATTGATTTTCTCCATCGTTCATTATTATCGTATACATCACAAGGTGCCGCCATACTTCGTAAAGATTATCATAAAATACCTATGATTTTAAGTGGAGATTTCAATGTCAATTTTGCATTAGACGAATCTATAAAACTGGCTGAATTTTTAAAAGATAATTTAAACCTGTCTATACAAAATGATAAAAAAATATCTACGACAAAATCGAATACGACAATTGATGCAGTATTCACAAGGTTTCTGGATAATATTGAATGTAAAACATACATTTCTTATTTTTTGTTAACATACGGTAAGCCTTTGGTTACAAAAGTGTATGATGAAATATCACTAAATATTAACGAAATAGATTAATAATAATAATAATAATAATAATAATTTCTGTAAATGTATATAATAAAATATTTTTAATTTACTAAAAATGAAAATTTTTCTTATAATGATACCTCTCCCAGCCTATTAAATTTTAAGTATACAGTTAAAAATAATAATAATAATAATAATGGATAAACAAAAAATAATAGATATAACCCAAAGAAGTTTCACTTCTTCCGCGTGTACACACTTACTGATACACGCACCCAAACTTTTTTTTTAAAGGTTGGCAATTACAACTTCATATTCACAATTAGTTTGTAAAGGTTTCTTCCAAAAATTCTTAAAGCTGAGTTTTTAGAAACACATTTTCTGTCTTACAAGTAGGCCTATTATGGACATCTGTGCATGCTGTCAAAAAATAACGTTAAATGTTACACATTGGAAAATATGTACAGTAGTTTTCCATTAAATTTTCAGAATTAAATTTAGCAAGTTAAAAAAAATGACATCAAGCATTCCTACAATAGATAGTAAAGTGAGGAAAATAAAATATGGCATTGCAAAAATACACACTGTTACATATTTGTTACGAACTTTGTAATCTGTGATGTAACCTGCAGTGCCAAAATTTATTGGAGGATCGAACTGTCCAAAGTAAGTTATTTTTCTATTTCACTTTCAACATTTTCATCTTAACTAAATTGCTCATTAAGCAGTTACAAACTGATAAATTAAAGCTCTATTTCATCTATCTGTGCTCTTTGCTTTGATTTGAAGATCACACTGTTCGTGCTTGTACTAGAGGTGGGTTGATACTCATGTAAATGGTATTTTGTAATAGTTACTTTTGTGGAACAGCTGTAACAGTTACTGAAAAGTTGAAGTATCTGTTCTGGTTACTTGCGGAACCCCTCTTACCTACTAACAAGTACACAGGTACAAAGTAGCAGTTACCTAATACTGAATACTAGCTTCTGCACATGTACCTACCTTGAAAATACAAGCAAAGCGAGAAAGCAAGGTATTCAGAAAATGTCTATGTAAGTGAGATGACGAAACTACAAAGTCAGATAAGGACCCCATATATAAAGAACTATACAAAAATTTATTAAAGGCGACAACAAAATTCATAATAATGTTTAACGTTCATTCTCCATTATTATACGGATATAATACAGCTGACTGTAACAAATTGTAACAGTCAAGTTTAGTAAATTACAGTATCATATTATGACCAGCACAGTTGTTGCTAGGCTATAAAGTAACTTTATTAATATGATTTTAACTAGCTCGAATGATTTTAAGTTCACGGAACACAACATTTAAATTATACTGTACATCATCCAGAAGTCACATGACACAATGGGGAAAATAAAGAGAAATACACTACATATATGGGGGTTTCGCTCGTAAATATTGCATGACTTGAAAATTTTGTAGTCCAAAAATTGAAGTTACGAGATTATAATTTGTATTCTCTTGTAATGTACCAATCGTTATTCTCCATTATTCCAAAAAAAAGTATTATTATTTTTATTCAATTATTTAGGCTATAAACAAAGCTGTAAAAAATTTTAAATCAATAAATTCTACATTTTGTAACGTTACATAACCCAGTCCCAAAAAAATGATAACTTAATTATACTACCATAAAGGTCAGAAATGGGTATAATATAACTAGCTCTAAATTACTTTATATCACCAAACATTATAAACTATATTTAAGTGATATACAGTGTAACAAGTGAGTTATAGTGTACCCAGTGAGTAAATAAGTGACTTTGAAGGGAGCATCTTACAGACTTGTGCTGTAGATGTAGGAATTATTGATTATAATAGTAGCCTGTGATGCTACTAACCAGTTATGTATTTTGTTTAATTATTGTATGATTTGTGTTGTGTAGGAAACTTAAACCTTTAGTACCTAGGTTTAATTTTATATTTAATAAAATAATTATGTTTGAATATAAGATAACCCAGGGTTAAAAATAAAAGAGTTAAATATAAGATGATAATAAAAAATAAAATAATACTGTATGAGGAAAATGGCAGAAGAAAATAGTGCAGTGTAAGGATACTATAAGAAATTAATAAATAATATATAAATTCAATTAAAGGAAATAATAATATTAAAGACTTATATCTAAGGTTATAAGAATATAAACGAAAAAACTTTATATAAATCAAATTGGATAATAAACCAAAGTTAAAAAGAATTATTTTTCTATAAATCAGAAATAAATTTATAATAATTAAAAACAGCCTATATACTCAAAAGTAAATAGAGGCACCAATAAAAAATGATATAGAAATTATGGGTTACTAAGAGTAACGGGATAACAACATATAAATTAATTGTTAAAAAAGATTTGAAACCGTTCGGTTGAGAAAAAATGATGACACCAAAATTGTATTAAAAAACATTTTAAACTTTCGGAAACGGTACAAAATTGGAACAAAATTAACTCACAGTATCCACCTTATGTTTAAACTCATTTGCTTTACCCAATAACAAAGTGAAATAAACCATTCCAAGATCTGGCCTAGCCGAACCGCACTTCGAGTTTTTAGCGAGATTGTATCTTAGAGACATTCAATGAAATTACAAAACAACTAGAACTACAACACTAGAAACAGCTTCACGCAAGTAAGAACTTCGAGGAAAGAGGTAATATAAACATTTCTTTTAATAATTAACCAAGAAAACCTCATATCAAATCGTTGTGCAGTTCAGAAATTTCGTAAATGATTTCATGTGTCTAATAAAGAAATAATCTGCACTCTTGCGGACAAATCCGGAACTACGTACTACGAAATAAACAAAAAAATTCAAAATTGATTATTTTTATCTTGTAAAGCGTAGTATATAATTATCCATTTCTGACCATCTCATAACACAAAGAACTTACCCTTAACCCTGGGGAAATTAATAAAATGAATTATATGTTGATGATGTCTAATTAAGGATAAAATTATAAAATCATTAAAAATAGAGTTTATGATAATTCACATGTTTACCTAACTAAATCGATACAATGTATTATTGACTGAAAAGATCGATTATATAATTTGTATACTGGAAGAAGAGGAAATCAATATTATACAAATAAATACTCTTAATATTTTATGTTAAATAATAAAATGTGTATTCTTTATTGTAGAGGGTAGGCTGTTGTAGATTTTTAGTAAGCCAAGAAGAGGACTATCCACCCTCTCCTCTCTCGGATTACTGAACAGTGACGTTTGGTTAACCTAACATTTGGAAGTTGATGTCAAAATCAGCTGATCTTATGAACAGCGAATATTTAAAAATAAGAAATTTGATACTCTGGGTGTAACCAAATTGTTCTTACTCTCTCTTCTAACTAAGATTAAACAACTTACTTAATCTCTACCAAATCACACACGCTCGATTTCTGTTTCGATTGGGTAAACTTCCAATCCGATTTAATTAAACATTAATAATTACAATTCATAAGTGACTATCACGAAAAGGGTACTCTGACCGCTCCGAGACTGTCAAAAGACGGACTTCACACACATCAGAACGACGTTACGTTACAAAATGACGTACTAACAGTGGGGTTTAATTAAATAAGACGAGCACCCTAGAGGTCACATCCAAAGACTCTGCGGAAAGAATACTTAAGCGGTTACATTACAATTTCAACAATTTGTTGAGATTTAAGATATAATTTGGTTTTCTAGTTAACCAGTCTAACTGACATAAATGGATCGTTTTTACTTCAACTGTAGCTTAATATGACAGTAAGGAGATGGTAACTTAAATCTTATCTAAACTCTTCATATTTATGATTATATAAAAATATAGATAACAGTCAACATTTTTAGTCTGATTTTATTTGAAAACTGTTTTCTGCTTTAAAAGGCAGGCTACTGAATGGATGAAAAATGTTTATTATCAATTAGTATAACTAGTAAATGAAAACCATATTATCAAGATACAATTAGTTTGTAAGAGATACAAATGTCAAGTCATTATTACTTTTTTTTCTAATTGCCATAAATCAACATTATTCTGTACTGAATTAAACAAGAACCCATCTGCAACTTGTTCATCAGCAAAAATTATGAATCAGTACCACATGATTTAATAAATTATAACTTTACAAACTGTAAAAAAGGTGTACTTCGTACACTGTAAAATAGCACCCCAAATAACCTCTAGCAGTACAGTAAACCCTCGATTTAACGGACTAATTGGGGTGAGGGGTGTCCGTAAAATCGAAAGTCCGTTAAATCGCAAATTTTGTTTTTTTGAGGATATATTTAAATCAAATAGGCCTATAACACTTGAAATTTTAATACTATTAATATCATGCAAATACCGTATTGTTCCGAATATAAGCCGCAATTTTTCTCCTAAAAACATGGTCGCTAATTTGGCCTGCGGCTTGCATTCGCGCGCTAACGAAATTCGAAGTTATACCTGACTTCTGGCGGGACGAACGCTTTTGGTATCTACGAGTTGTTTACTGCCTAAGCAACAGCAGTTTGCCCGGCTGTAGTTAACTCTCGCGTTATGATTTATGACTACAACCGAATGTTTTAACAGCAAACTGAAGAAAGAATAGGAAGATAAAGTGTAAGTGCGTGCACATGCGCACGTGCTCGCACCCTTCTGTAGGCAGCAAGACAAAGGATGAGTAGAGGGGGTGTCAGTAACATGTTTCTAAATAACGGGTAAACTGCCAGTGTGGTTTTCTATTGTAACAGCGACAACATCGCTTATCTGTACTTTGTTTTCATTCGGCGTTTTTGTAGTGCGTTTGCAGTATGAGTGATATTGTAGAGACTAAAGGCACATAGCCAAATCAAATTAAACGTAACCCGTACGATGCGAATTATAAATTAATTGTGATACAAAATGTAGGAAAAACATGCAATCGCGAAGCCGCAAGGAAATTCGATATTGATGAATCCTGTATTTGACGATGGATAAAACAGAAGGAACGACTTTTAAATGCACATACTGCGCGACGAGCATTCATGGGACCTCAAGTTGGGCGTTCTGTAGCAGTAGAGTCCAGTGTCTGTGAATACGTACGGCTTTTAAGAAGGCAAGGACTCCCTGTCACTAGACATGTTTTAAAATTAAAAGCTTTAGAAATCGCAGAAGAATTAAAAGTCTCCGGTTTTAAAGCCAGCTTCGGGTGTATAAGACGAATGATGCGGCGAAATGGATCTGCGCTTAAATGACGTATATCACTCGCGCTAAAACTACCGAATGACTACGAAGAAAAACTCCTACAGTATCAGCGATTTGTCATTCATTTATGCAAGAAACATAATTATTTACTTGAACACATGGGAAATGGCGATGAAATGCCCGTATTTTTTGTTTACGTATATTTATGGTGGATCGAAAAGGAACCAAATCTGTAACAATAAAGATTACGGGAAATGAAAAATTATGTGCCAGTGTAATGCTTGCTGTATTAGCCGATGGACGCATATTTCACAGTGAAATAAGATATTATATTGATCAGTGTATATTGTTCAGTGTTAGTCGTCGTGATGTCTTCCACTGAACGTGTGCGATGCCTGGGTCAACGACAACGCAAAGACAGGGATCGTGAAGAATTAAATGAATTCTTGATGAATACTCCGTTCTCATCAAATACAATTGAAGATGAGAAAATTTGCGTGTTTCAAAACAAGAAACAAGAAGAAAAGAAATGAAAGAATGCTGCGATAGGCAAGCAATATCGCCAGAACAGGAGCGTCTGCAGTTTATGCACATTATATGTTTCAAAAGCCTAAAAACTTTATCATGCTTTTTTTTTTTTGTCAAATTCTGTCCGTTAAACCGAGGTCCGTTAAATCGAGGGTTTACTGTATTTGAAAACAGATAGGACGAACAGAATATTCATTTACAAGTAAGCGTTACAAGTAACCGGTAACTGTAATGTAGCAGTTACAGGATAACAGATACCAGGAATGCATACTTTGTAACCGTTATCGGTTATCGATAACTGCTACCGTGGTAACACATATTTGTAACAGCTACTTTTATAACTGCTACTTTCAAATACTGGTTTAGCACACCTCTACTTGTACATAACAGGGCTGGATGGGAACTACAGGCAAGTTGGCACCCGCTGACCTTGAAGAAATAGAACTCGTTTATGGCAGCTGCTTATGACCTGGGGGGGGGGGGGAATAAGCCTGTTAAGGTCCCCATATAATAGACAGTTTTCCAGGAATTACTGCAAACAAAAATTTCAGAAGAATAAAAAAAATACAAAATTAGGGGTGCAAAACATATGGGAGAGTGAAAATTACACAAGTAAATATGGTAATTAATAAGAAAAAGCGAACGACACACGAGTACCGAAGACAGAAATTACTGCTGTTTATACAGCAGCCACTGATAGCCAAGTTTCAAATATTTTTGCTGAGAAATAAATTGTTTAGTTTAAGCCCTCTTAAAAATTATAAAATGAATTATATAAGTAAATATAGTACACTATATTTAACAACAAAAATAATACAGACCAGTAATAATGATCTATCTCTTACAATGAAGAGTTATAACAAAACCCCAGAATCGAAAATTTCAAGATTTTGTTAGCACAAACTTTGATATCAATCCAAAACACACAACTTACACAATGTGACTGCTGACAAAAAAATCAAATTTACGTGTTCTCAAGGTCAAAACAGGCTACACCTTTGTAGTCTAATTACACAATCCCACCCCTTATAATGGAAACTGTAAAAAAAAAAACACTTAAAATTTGAAAGTTTTTTGTGTGATTATCCAAATAAAGGGCAATATCAGTTTGCAAAACCTCTTTCCGCCAGCCAGCAAAAACAGTGTTACATCAAGGGTCTCATACCAAACCAGAGTGTAAAATCAAGATTTAGTACATTGTTCATATGGGAAGTAAGTCAGAACCAAGAAAAGTGAGCATTACATCAAGGGTTGCATTATATCAAAAGAGTATTAACTCGAGGTTACACTTTACTATGTTTGGTAAGTTGACGGAAACTTTCTTCTGAATATTTCTCCACTATGAAAGGGAGAATAGGGTGAAGTGGCAGCAAAGATTATCTTGTTTTGTGGTCTGCTTTGTGATTCTGTTTTTCCTGCAATAAAAGTCCGTATTGGACTTGGAGTTATCACAGTAACAAGGAATGATTTTTTTTATGAAAAATGCATGGAAAAAAAATAAGATTATTGATACTTGTAGGTTAATTTTAATCTGTTCCATTAATCTTATGCCAGATAAAATGTGGACCTGTAGACAATAATCATGAACACTTTAAAACTATTATGGGAAAGGATTTTCATGTAGTCATGGTTCATACTAGTAGAGGTTCAATTTGCCAGACATGAATCAACTTGTGCTGAAGGGCGCAAGTATCAGTGCATGCAATCACAGCTCAGTTTTGAACAAGGTGTGAACGTTGTTGTGTTTGTTAGAAAAACATCAGTTTGTATCAACAGCATAGCATTTTAGTTTTATGTTTACCAGTTTACAATGTTGAATGGATTAGTCTAGCATAATATATTCTACTTATGTATAAAATGGTAATCATACATAGTCAAAATCCAACAGTAATTTTTATAATTATTACAGAAGCTTCAGAATATGGAAGGGATATCAAATCTTCAGCACTCCCCACAAAAATATTTAAGAAAGGAACTGAAAACCATCTTAGATGGTTTTGACATACACCATCAATAGTATATTCAACGAGTTAAAAGTGTCACACAATAAAAGTGGAAAGGTCAACATTAAAAGTGATTTAAGAGTTTTATAACAGCAAGTTAATTATATAAGTAAATTACTTAAATATAATGTTTAATTAATTCAGATTGAGGCAGAATTTTAATGGAAAAATGCCAAAGCAATAAGACAGATTAGATTCTCACTCCTTACCCTGGCACGCTTATTCATTAGGGCTCTCCTAACATGGATTTGTACCTAAAATCATCAACAAAAAGGGCAGGCATGATTATCTGATTAGTGATGGGATTCTTTGTAGTCCATCTATGTTACAATCTGAGCTTATGTTCTAATTAAATAAAATTAATCTGCACAAAACTTTTGAGATAGACAATGCTACTTAAAGCAAAACACAGACATTTCATTTTATGACTTCCATCCTACCATCCAAATCTTAATCCTATAGGAATGACTGAGCCATCCTGAAGAAGCAGAGTTAAACAATGTAACGTTCTGTATTCAGCATATTTATGGCGGTCCTTATGAGTAAATGTGCATATGTTACTGCACACACACACACACACACACACACACACACACACACACACACACACACACACACACACACACACACACACACACACACACACACAATATAAAAACTATATGTTAAGAAGTAAAAAACAGTAACATACCTGATTTATCTTTATTTTTGGTTGCCATATATGTATGGTGGTGGAGATTGAATAAAATAGCATATACCATTTGCCGAACTGGCCTGTAGAAATGGTGAATGCTAGGTATTTCTCTGTGACTTTCATCTTCCATAATGACTGGTAATTTAATTTCACCCTGCACATATTTTTTATATACAAGACAGTGTGTATTTTTTATATTCATTAACCAGACTGGTTCTACCTCAACATAAACATAATATCTGTGAATGATATTCATAAACCTTTTATATGTACCTTTACTTTATAAGCATAATTTTATCAGTACAATCCAGTCATTTCTGAAAAAGTTCAGAACTCTCAACCAGTCGTATAGTCACAGTTCAGGATTCTAGTCATAAAACTCAAAAGTTGCTATATTTTTAATAAGCAAACTTATTTGAAACCCCCTTTAAAATAATAAGACTCATAGACCCACGATACTTCATTAACTATAATTTTATTCCAAAAGAGTAACACAAAATAAACGAATATAAATGTGAGAGATGATCTAATTCTGAAATATACATATGAACAGAACATGACAATGGACGCTTCCTGAACAAAGCCATCTTGTTTTATCAGAGACAAGTTATTCCACTCTCTGAATAAAACAAACAAAAAACATAAAACAAAAATTACAAAAAGCAAAAACACTTTGAATTGCTCATTCTGTACTGAACCAATCACACTAAACTATATTTAAAAACATATATAAGTAATGTGCAATTCTTACAGTATGTTACTATAAAATGGATTTTTAATCAATTACCTGTGATAGAATCTGATAAATACACGGAGACATAAGGCCCTTATTGTGACGTTCACTTACAGTACGCATCACTTCTGGAGGCACAGGTGGTAATACAATGGGTACTTTCAACTGTTTTTCTGTTTCACTGGTTACTTTTGATCCCTTCTGTCAAAAAATGTATCACTTATTTGTTATAATTTACATATTATTAACATATCTAACATCAAATCTAACTAATAAAACTTGACTAAACTTAATCTAAAATAAATAATTAAAACTTAATCTAAAATAAAAACTGAACTCTAACTGTTCCCATAGGTGTAACACACTAAGAAAAGCATGTTAATACAATTTTCTATATTCTGAGTTCTTACACACCTGTTTTCCTTTCTTGACTTCTGGTACAATCCTTGCTGGAGAAGTTGCACTTGAGGAACTGCTGGAACTACTTGAACTAATAAGAAGATTATGGCGCCCATTTACAGAACTGCCATTCACTGAAATGACAATTTAATACATTGAAATTAAACATTTGGATTCAAATGTTTACAAATGCTATAATAATTACAACCTCAAGTAACCAAATATTTGGTAATACTTACTTGAAACCAAAGGTGGAATATCTGCCTCAGCATTTTCAGGTTCCAAAGTTTCTTTATTAGTAGCAGCTTCGTCTATTACGATTTCTGGTCCCGATGCTGAACATGATGTTGCTTCTTTGTACTTATTTAAACTTTCCAACTGAAAATAAAACAGGTTTAGCATGAACTGCTTTATGATTAACTACTTGATGCAATACTATTTATTATTATATACATCCACCAAAATCAGTAAAGTTTCAATTTTTTAAATCATTGAATAAGGCCTTTTCGAAATTATTATAATTTCATCATCAGTTCACACTAAAAAATGTTGTTCACTTTACTGATTTTGGTGGATGTATATAATAATATTATAAAAAATCAGTGGCATAATGTTTAGCAAAATAATACTATTTGTATTTGTAACTTAGTACATTATTAAAGATTATTTTGTATTTTTTGAAATTAGGTCCATATGGTACATTGTGAAATATACATTATATTAACACAATAATGAACAAATAATAAAACATGGTATGGTATGGACAAATTCGAAGATTTTAGTGCAGCAGATCACAAAATTCTGTTATTTTACTTGAAGGCACAGGTGTTTGAAGAATATGTGATAAACGATTTCACACAAACTTTCAGAGTAAAGCTAATTACAACCCGATGGCACTCTGTAGTTCAAATAGCATAGGAAATGAAAGACAAGGGTTCCACATAAACTGCTGAACTGTTTTCAGTGTTTAATTAAAAATTTAATAGAAACTTCCAAAATACTGATCATCATTTTCACCAATGAATATCATATATCATAAAATAGTGACATTTTGTAACATTACAGAAATTCAAGTTTGCGATAGATAATTTAGTGTCCTGCTACACTTTTCTGTACACCTATTAGAACATACATTACACAGTTTGTTAATGTAAAATACAATTTTGATAGAAAAACAGCCATACGCTTACAGCATTTCACCTACTTTAAATTCACAATATTCTGACATTAAAATAAAAATTATTATATTGTTAATCTGAAAGCAGATGTTCAGTTTCAATTTTAAACTGAAAAAGAAACTTTCGATTTTGAGCTAATTAGTAATCATTATGGAAATTTCAGAACCTCTTGCTTTCAATATTTTGCATTCATTATACTCATCCTACTTTCTTAGTTTAAATCTTGTAATCTGTACACTATATTTATGATTTCTGAAAATGTTTCTAGACTCACCTTTAATGCACTATGCACGTGGATTGCTAAAGTAGGTTTACCACAATTTACCAACTACGCTTATGCAAATGAGAGCAATATTTTTCACAAGTTTCTTCCTATGTGTGCTCGCAGAGAGTAAACTGGATCAGGGTTTAATAAATCAGGTATCAAATGATTCATTTTTATCTTCCAAGTGTCACTGGCTACATACTTTAAAATTTTGTCTACAAAACTGTGCACAACCAAGAATTTTATAGTCTAGGGATGTCAGTTTCATTCTTTCTAATTTTGAGATCATTTGATCAATTTTAATGAAAGCAAACGTAAAAATGATTTACTTTTTTTATAAAATGGTACTGGATTCATAATGTTGTTTCAAAAATAACAGAATGGCAAACACATGCAAAAATAGCAAACCTATAAATGGTGATTCTAGGTTTTATTAAGATGACACCTAACCACAAATTTTTAATTTTTGGTCTGTCATCTTAATTTTTTATATCGTAAGGTAATATTCACAAAATCATACATTGTTTGTTGTATTATTGTAAACACGATGTTAAATAATATACTGATGTTCTTGATTAATGATTTTCCTCCTATAGCAATGTACATCTTTTACTGCAGTCAGGGGTTTTGTTTCCATTCTTTTATCAGAATTATTAATCTACACATAACATTTATATTTACCTCACTTTCAGCCGTCTCAGAAGCCAATTTGCTTGTGTCAAGATCTGGTTCTTGGAGTGTATCCTCACTATTGGCATTTCCAGATACAACAATTGTTACAGACTTTTCAGTCTCAGTCTTATTGCTTTTAGTTCTACCACGTTTACCTGAAAATTAAATTTAAAAATTACACCAGTTTGCATTAAGAAAATCTTTGAATTTTTTCTGAAATTATATGACTTTTATCACACTTTCCATGCAGATTTCAGGAATGCATTTGAAACTGATCTATCATGCGTCATTTTTGCGATTAAATGTTGAAAATATTATGTTAAATTGCATTTATTAAACCAGTTGTGATATATTATTGCCTGAAATATTTTCTGTAATTAGGCAACGGAAGTCAATAACAATGAATAGATCAACATTGAAAGTAAAACTAAATCCCCATAACACCAAAATTAATAAAACAGAATATAATTCTTGTTTTTTTTTCATTCTTGTTCTATAGCAAGTTTTTTCAAGTTTTACTCTCACAGGCTGAAACTTCTCTTTCTTGATTTATAAGCACTTCCTACCATCATGGTTCAACATGAAGAAATAATTTGCTTGAACATTCCGTGGTCACCTTTTCTCCATACTCTTTGTCTTTGTCAACCCCTCTCTCTCTTCTTGCTCTTTGGTTGCAATTTCAAAGTTATTTGGAAAAAGTCACATGAGACTGGAGGAAGTGGATATTTATACTCATACTGCAGCCTAATTTCATCATATTGTTCAACATATTCTTAACTAGTGCATGTAGTTTGGGTCTTTATACTGTAGTTTCCCGAGAACTTTGCACTAATTTCTTTCAATGAAAGCCAATCACCTTTCTCTGTCACTGTCATGGTGACCTCAAAATAACTGTCTTTCATAAGTTTTCATATTCCAGGGCCAACAAAGACTCCTTTCTTTCAGCTTTTCACTTGATATTTTCAGAAACCTTTGTAGTCGGGTATTAGAAACATGCTATATCTTTTGTAAACGCTTTCATTATACCCAATTTAATGTGTTGATGACGAAGTAAAACATTTTCCCTTTTTACTGTAGGTTTATTAAGAATATTATTTGTTCCAGCCACTTGTTTTTATTGGCCAGTCTGTTAACTTCCAGTGTTGGACTTTAGCATGACTATGTACTTGAGATAAAGCAAGGCATTTGCATAGCTACTTTGTTGTAGCATTCCCAAGTAGCATTCCTATGACTTTTAAATCCTACAAACTTTCTAAGAGTGACTTTCATAGTTCATATTTCCTAGAAGAGCTTTAATATGTTCATAAGCATGAATGAGCTATTGGGACAGATCCATACAAGTTACTATTGTATAATACGATTTCTTTGAGCTTCTTTTTGAGTCTACATAACACACTTCATAGTAAATGACTAAAACCTAGCCAAAAACTAAGTCCCATGTTCATGTTTTTGTTTATTCACACTTCTCCCACTTTGCCAAAATACTCAATCAAAAAGAAAAGAGACTATTCGAAACAAAACACCCGTTTCTAAAATTTCTAAAAAATTATATTTAAATATTTTTAGTTTTTTGAGGGATTGAAATAGGTTAATAAGAGCATTTTTCGCTGCTATTAGGTATAACACACAAACTTCCTGCAAAATTTCATGATGCTATCTTGAATAGTTTTCAAGAAAAATATTATTAAATTTATGAGTGCACGTTAAAGGCGTGATTTCCGAGGCTTCGGATAGCGCCAAATTAAGAAAACTAAAAAATTAATAAAAAAAAACTACAAATGATAGAGCAAAAAACATTTTGCAGGTGTTATCAGGATAGTAATAGAATAAATTGTGCCAAGTTTCATCAAAATCTGAGGAGGTGGGTGTCAAATTAATTTTTTATTGGGTGATTTGACATGGAATGACCCATTGATATAACTCAAAAACTACTAATGTTACAGGGTTCAAATTTTTACCATTCACTCTTGGGTATTTGACCTAAATATTTAGGTAGAATTATGCATGTCACTTTATTAGAAACTGAGAATTTTTTTTTAACGTAAAGATTTCTTAAAAATAACATTTAATTGTGTGTATAAAATCCAAATATTAAGCTACAATTATAATTCTACCTAACATTTTAGACGATATCCTTACCTAAACAATGGCGCTTTGTTCATGAAAATCCAATTGTTAGAACATGATTTATATCAAATTTTATATATTACATATATTTTTCAAAAAAAAATTCGGACTATATACTGAGAAATTTTTTTTTTCATTTATGGTCATTTCTATGACTATAAAACAGATAAAGGTAGTCTGAAATGTCTAATATGTTTAATATAGAAGTAGGCATTTTCAGTCCCATATCCCCTTAATATTAAAAGAAGAAGAAAAACATTTGAAACAGCCATTGTAAACAAATACACTTCACAGTAAATACAAAAAACATAATCAACATAATTCGTCAGCTGATGCTATTTTTTGAAACAGATTGGAAGCAAAAGTTAAGACACAAATTATCATATAATATACCAAATGTTCCCTTCAACATTCTAAAAGAATCAACAAGAACATGGTTCAATTTAGTGAGCTGTAAACAAACAAAAACAACAAAACAATGAGATGAGAGAACAAATTTGATTTTGAGAAGTTAACACTTCAGAATTAGGTAATAGCATCTCAATATTGATGTTCACTGACCTCACTTTGTTGACTGATGCACTATAAACAATACAAAATTAATAGTTGTCTTGATTGTTCATCTCTTCTTTCACAGCACTATCACTTTACTAAAAATGAACTTTATCTTGTGAAAAACTTACTTTTTTCATCGGACGCGTTTCGGCTTAAGTATCCGCCTTCTTCAGCTTTTAGTCAGACTGCCATCATTTCGTAACGGTTTTTGTGTGGAAGGTGTAGTGGGGGTGGTGTGTGGAGGAAGGGGATTGGTGCAGGGATTCAACTTGATGTTTGTTTTTTGTAAAATTGTGTCAAAAAGTGTATGTGATTTATGTTGTAATTGATCGTTGAGTATGTTGTTTGGTTGTGTTGTGTGGTGTTTATATATTTCGTATTGTTCAGTTGTGTTGAGTTTTCGGCCTTTAGGTAAGTAATGTAAAATTTCGAGATTGGTGTCTATGTTGGTGTAACTGTGGTTTTCTGTGTGTATGTGTGTGGCAAATGCGTAGTGTATATTGTTGTTGGTTAGAGCTTTTAAATGTTCAGAATAACGGAATGAAAAAGATCTTCCTGTCTGGCCGATGTAGAAACTATTGCAGTCATTACATTTTAATTTGTAAACACCTGTTTTGTTATATTTGTCTATGTCTGTGTTTGTATTATTGATGTGTTTTGTAATGGTATTGGTTGTTCTGTATGCTATTTTGTATTTGTGTTTTCTGAATGTGTTGGCGATTTTGTGTGTGTAGGAGTTGTGGTATGTGAGTGTGAAGTATTTATTGTGTTGTGTGTTGATGGTATTTTGTGTTTTGTTGTTTTTGTTTTTGATGCGTTTGTGTAGTGTGTTTATTAAATTAGGGTTGTAACCGTTTTTGATTGCTATGTATTTTATTGTGTTGAGTTCGTCGGTGTAATCTTGTTTATTTAAGGGTATTTTAGTTAGTCTATGGAGCATATGGTTGAAGGCCGCATGTTTATGTTGTGTTGGGTGGTTTGATGTGTTGTGTATAACCATGTCAGTTGTGGTTGGTTTCCTGTATATTTTGTACGTGTGTGTGTTGTTAGTTTTGTTAATTGTTAGGTCTAGAAAATGTATACTATTGTTTTGTTCAATTTTCAGTGTACAAAATATACAGGAAACCAACCACAACTGACATGGTTATACACAACACATCAAACCACCCAACACAACATAAACATGCGGCCTTCAACCATATGCTCCATAGACTAACTAAAATACCCTTAAATAAACAAGATTACACCGACGAACTCAACACAATAAAATACATAGCAATCAAAAACGGTTACAACCCTAATTTAATAAACACACTACACAAACGCATCAAAAACAAAAACAACAAAACACAAAATACCACCAACACACAACACAATAAATACATCACACTCACATACCACAACTCCTACACACACAAAATCGCCAACACATTCAGAAAACAAAAATACAAAATAGCATACAGAACAACCAATACCATTACAAAACACATCAATAATATAAACACAGACATAGACAAATATAACAAAACAGGTGTTTACAAATTAAAATGTAATGACTGCAATAGTTTCTACATCGGCCAGACAGGAAGATCTTTTTCATCCCGTTATTCTGAACATTTAAAAGCTCTAACCAACAACAATATACACTCGGCATTTGCCACACACATACACACAGAAAACCACAGTTACACCAACATAGACACCAATCTCGAAATTTTACATTACTTACCTAAAGGCCGAAAACTCAACACAACTGAACAATACGAAATATATAAACACCACACAACACAACCAAACAACATACTCAACGATCAATTACAATATAAATCACATACACTTTTTGACACAATTTTACAAAAAACAAACATCAAGTTGAATCCCTGCACCAATCCCCTTCCTCCACACACCACCCCCACTACACCTTCCACACAAAAACTGTTACGAAATGATGGCAGTCTGACTAAAAGCTGAAGAAGGCGGATACTTAAGCCGAAACGCGTCCGACGAAAAAAGTAAGTTTTTCACAAGATAAAGTTCAAAATTAATAGCTTATCCCACGAGTTTAAGTGTACATAAACACAAATTCAAGCTGTCTGATTATCTGGTGTTTGGATAGAAATTGCTGATTGTATTAGGAGAGGTAACAACTCCTCATTGAACAAAAACCAAAATACCCTAATTCAATTGGAAAAGTGGGTGCAAAATGGAAAATTATCTCTACCGATTTGTAAAAAAACTTAGATGTGATAGATGAAAACAGGTTGCAGATCTAAAATCAGCATTGAAAAATGAACCAAAAACATATAAAAATCAAAACATTAATATGTCGCAGACTGGTGTTATATAAAACACTAAATTCTTGATATAATATGAATAATCATATGATTTACATTGCAATCAAGCTCAGCACAACAGGTTACGCTCAACATAAAGTATATCAATATAGCTTTCCCAGCAGTTTACTATTAACTCTAGCATTGCCTGAAAAGAACCAAATGAAATATAAAAAAAAACTTTAAAAAATATAAAATGTCATTAAAGAATGATTAAAGTGGCCACAGACAAAAAAACTCCCATGCGTTTTATTTATAATTTAAATATTCAAGTTAATAAATATTTAGAAATTTGTAAACATACACGTACACAGAAAATACTAAACTACTACCTGTGGTAGCTGGTCTGTATTTTAGGAAACCATCTTTTGTTCCATCTAAATAATACTGAATGCTTTGTTTGAGTCTAGGAACACGAGGATCACTTGCTGATCCAAGTAATGCAGCAGCAGTAGCATCCAAATTATCTACAGTTCCATGTGTTTTAACTAATTCTGACAAATTTCTAATTAGCTGATCAACTGGGATCTGTAATTATAAAAAGTTTCTTTAATCACATATTGCACACATATTTTTTCTAGTTTTTTGGAAATTATTTAATCGGAGTTATAAATACATTTTTATGCATGCATTCATGAGAATTTTCATTTTAAAGACCTCCACACTTGTAATAAATAGCTACAAATTTTATAACTGTTCTAAAATAATTTTAGACTTAATTAGTTACCTTTGTTGTGAGTTGCTGGACAATACTTCCACTTTTCTTGTACACATCTGCAAGTTCTGTTTCAGGGAGAATGTAATTCCCAAGAAGAGCTGCCAATATACATAATTTATCAGGTGTCAAACACAATCCTTTGGTCAATTCATTCAAAATATACTCTTTTGTCTCAAGTGATCCCTAAAAATAAATAACAAACTTGTAGGTCATTTCAAAAAAATTAACACATCAGCTACGGCGGATTAAACTTCACCATGTGAAATCAAAACGTCCACATCAAACTGACTTGTCTAGATGATTTTACAGATATTATATTTTTTCATAACGATTTATAAATTTATGTTGGATATCATACATGGTGAGGCAACAATTATCCCAAACGTATTTGTATTCCTTTTTTGTTGGCAACATCACTGTTGTGTTGAAATAATTGTATGCATCACTAATTGGAATAAATGTATGATAAAATTGCTGCATCGGTTCCACTCCTGGTGCTGTGAGACTAATTACAACACTCAGTGATCCATTTTTGTGGTCAGAAAATGTACTACACTAAAAGCCTGTTCACCTATGGAATGTGTGTGTTGATAAGTAAAGAGACTGCACCAGACAATGTTATTTACATTATCTATTTTCAATGAAATAAAATTTGCAGGTGCACATACGATAATTATTGATTCACCCTTACACACACTCAGAAAAACAATTTAAAAACATACTGCTGTTATACAAACACTGTACATTCCAACAAACACTAAATTCTTATAAACATTTAAATATATATGATGCTCTTTCAACAAACTGTCTATACCAGAAGAAAATGTGTACCTTATATGTCAATTTCAACTGGCGGGCAGAAAAGTACCGAGGTGGATCAAACGCAGCATATTCAGCATCGTCTGCAATTAAGCCATGGAAATTGTTCTCTCTGCAGTATCCAATGACTTCCTGCTTATGGTCATCCATTGTACATACAACAGAAACATTGAGATGTCTCAACACCATACGGATTGCAGTCCGTAAGCAAACAGGAGATGTCCACCATACCTTTGGAGGGGGAGTTCCTTTTGTTGCTACATGTTTTAAAACCTACAAACAAATATATACGAACATATGTTTAATACATTTATAAATATTGCTTTATTACATCTACACAACACATCATTGACATTCTTTTTCAAAAAATCATGAGTCAATGAAAATGACACTATCAGAGTCCATCCTTTGAGAAATACTTTAAACAAACCTGAGCTGCCAATGTGATCATCAACAGATCCCTTCTGGATTAAAAGGCATTGTATATCTTTGAAGTGATACACTCATACCATCAAACAACAAACTGATAAGATTTAAGAGAAGATATCTATAGTATTATCAACTAGGGAGTGCGGGCTGCGTGTTTGTGAGTGAGCCTGACCCTCGCTCAGCCGCACTCCCTATTTGATAATAGTATAGTTTAAAAGTCGTCAGTTTAATAAGCTTCTGAGGAGCATCCAGGCATTAATTAGATTACTGTGAATAACTGGAAAAAAAATCTGCTTCTTCAGCAGTTAACTGAAGGCTGTTAAGCCAAATATGAGTTCAAGATGAAACTGGTATTTCTATAACCTACAAACAAGCAAGACCTTTGTATAAAAGGGTAACCCATTCCATAGTAATATAAAACAGTTACAGTTCAGCTTTGTGAAAAACTGCAGGTGGAAATGAAAAGCTTCTAACTCCGATTATTCGGAAGTTCCACATGCCACATTGTTTCAAAAACAAAGCAATTTACAAGCCTTGATAATTACTTACCCATTAATTATTACTTTTCCCACTGATCAGCAGATGGATAGAAAAAGCAGGTTCTTCTGCTTTTGATCAACATGATGTTTATCTCAAAAATGTTAATGACTAAGAAACGTAAAGGGAGAATTGAGTAGCCCAGTTACAAACATGGCCAGGTCCACTTTGCATAATTTTCCAGGAGCATGCAAAAACCGTTTACTATAGAAAAAAAGCATTAATGTTGCTAATTTTTTTATTTGGATACCAATATGTAATTAAAATTGAATGAGTAACAGATGTGATGCAATTATATTAAAAGTTATTAGTTATTTACAAAACAAAATTGGACATGGCCGGGTTTGTAACCAATGTGTGGACATGGCCGTCTTTGTAACAAAAACTGCAGACCTGAAACTATGAAAGTGATGCCTTGAGGTTGGTTTTTAAAAAGATAATACACTTAATAAAACACTTTTTAATTACAAGCTTTCTGTGTTACGTTTTGTAGCAAATTTTTTTACTTTTCTAAAGAAAAATTAATTGATAATTTCCAGAAGTTCATCGTACTCATCATTGTTAATGTCATTGTTGGTTGCACATTCACACTGATCCTCTTCTTCGTTAGTTTCTTGTGGTTCAGCGTTATTGTTTAACATGGTATTTTTGTCTATTATGTCCTTATACCACTTGAGGTAGTTTACCTCAGTCCAATTGGCCCCATAGTGTTTTTCTAGGAGTTTTTGAACGTCTTTTAGTTTAGCGGGTTGAACTTTAACAGATCCTGGTACAAGTTTCTTAGGTGCTATTGATGACAACTTCTTACCAGGTTTGTTAACCTTGAGAGCCTGGGCTGTCTCATGTAAGTACATCATCTCGCCTTGAACTTCAATGCATTTCGTACACCTATTTTTTTTTAGTCAAAATAAGTCTCCTTACTCTAGATATTTTAAAGTGCAAGTCCTTGGTATCCTTAACAAATTTTTTTGCCTTGGATTTCCAGTCATAGTCATCCCAATTTGTCCCAAGTTTTTTCACAATACCATGGGCTGCAAAACAATCATGGTATTCTTCGAGCGTAACTATGGTGTCTTTGGTTTTTATGTCTCTCTCAATGGAGCCGAATACCCTGTCGCTGGGCATAAAAGAATGGCCAGTGAAAGGAAACACTGTTTCCATTCTTGTAACGTGCTGTGGACTGCGAATCAACCAATTCAAACACATAGTCAAAACAACAGTGTTCTTGTTTTGGCCGCCGCATCCGTCGGCGACCAAACGAACAGTATGTACATCATTAAAATCTCCATTATTAAGCTTGGTTTGAAGTTCTTTGAATATAGCCGATGCAACTTCATTGGATGATTTACTCATTTCGTTTTCTGACCATGTGTATATAGACACATTTTTTTTGTCTAAGGCTTTTTTACCACATGACACTCCGGATACTACGGTTAAATTGTAGCAATACAGTTGTCGTGAGTAATAACAACTCTGATCCGGCAGTTTAGGTAAAGGCACATTTTTCTGCATGTCAAAAGATATTACATACAAGCCAGGCTCTTTCTGTTTCAATAATGTAAAAAATGCTTTAGCTTGTGTTTTGTGGAGATTTAGCTGAGTTTTGAGTGAATTTTTTTCAGAATTATCCTTCTCTCTTTTAATTCTTCCATTTAACACAAGACATTTTGAACAAACATGTCGCAGGAGCACGGAAGCTTAAATTAAATTTTGTCACAAATACACTTCTAAAAAGTCCCTGTTTTACCTTCAATTCATTTTCAACAGAGTTTTGGTACATTCGCCACATTTTGGCAATACTTAAATTGGAATCAAGGTAAACTCTGCGGCTATTTTTTCTAGAATAATGTGATTCCAATCCCTTGAATTTTCTTATGAATCCAATTACTGATTCAATTTTGTGCTTGTATTTTTCTTCTTTTCTGTATCCTCCTCTAGTCTCTTGAGGTACGTCCGACCCTTCCTTCTTAAAGCGAGTAAATGCCCCCTCTACCCGATGCTTGGTGATTCCAAGTATCCCTAGGAATGATGCTCTACATACTTCAATCCGGTTTCCAACTTTGTTCCTTACAAAATACTTGTACTTAAGTTTCTTCTTACCTCTATCTCCGGATCTAGGACGATAACAGATTGGTGGTGCGGCAGAGCAATACTTAAGTATAAAAGTGTGCTGGCTCATCTTTGTTTTGACACTATAGAAAGCTGAGTGAAATTCCTTAATATCTGTCATGGTAAGTAGGCTGCAGTTAATGGACTTCCCTCTATGATGCGTTGGATAAACTGGCATGTCCTTTGGAGAGTACCTGAAACCAAAAAAATTGCTTAAATTTTTTAAAAATATCTAGATTATAGAATACTTTTGTTATTGTTAATTTTATATTTTGAACACTTTTGAAAGTTATTAACCTACAGGTTGCAAAAATTTATTTCAAACTTTTAAAAGTTAGTTTATCAAAGTCATGTGATTGCATAACCTAAAAATGTTAGTATCTTCTTACCTTAGCACTTTCTGTTTGTTTACTTTCCACTCTGCTGTATTCGCTTGCCTTTTCCTGGCTGCATCAGGAGAGCAAACTTCAACATTAGTTTCCATTTTGAAAATAACTTATAAACTAATAACTACATTAAGAATCACCGATAATGAAACTTTTATTAATTTTATTTCACCACAACAGCTCAAATAGAACAGTAAACACTCAAATGACAGCAAAGGTTTAGTGCAGCAGTTCAGGGTCACGTGATCGGAATGCTGTGCTGATTGGCTCCACTGGACCTGGCCGTGTTTGAGACTAAGCGCTTGTGGAGCTGGCCGTTTTTTGTAAAGAAGTCACGTATTTAAATGCTTTTAAACACGTCTCTGGCCGTTTTTGTAACGAAAGAGCTTTAGTATTACATAGAGGATGAAACCACCTGACGGAAACAATGTCTAACTCATTTTGTGAAAAAATGGACCTGGCCGTGTTTGTAACTGGGCTACTCAATTATGTATGATCAGATATACTGTACTCATCTACCACCATTGGACATCGTACATGTTTTGATCCCAACATCACAAGCATCTGTTAATAGTCCAGTCACTGAATACCAAAAAAGGGCTAAACCCAACATTAATTCACCAATGATTAAATTTAACGGAATCATGTAGGGTAAATATATTACTTTAAGGAAAAAATAAGTTTACCATTGTAAGGATAGCCATTTGTAAAAAAAAGATGGCGGAAGAGTTGAAAGGGTGGGAAATTATCAGTTTTCTGCAAATAGCTTTTTACTTATAAATTTTAGCGAAAATTGTTTGAATAAAAGTTATAGCTAACATTGTTTCCTATAATATCATTTTTTAAAGAAGTTATCTATGATAAAAATTAAAGGAGTTACGTGTTGAAAGTGGCGCTTATTTTCGGTCATTTCGTTCTCGGCAATTAGTGACGAAATTCAATCGCGAATAACTGACAAATTATTAATCAGATCCAAAATCCAAAAATGCGTATTTCTACAAATTTAATTGGCTTCATTTTAAGCTGTGTTTTATTTGCTTATCTTTAATTTTGAGCAAGTTACAGGTGAATTACAGTACAAGTGTAAATATTGTTACTAAACCTATGCCAATGTGTTTTGAATTATTTTAATTATTTAAATATCTGAGATATTTGGAGTTGTGGGATATATTGATGTAATTAATTAATATTAACTTAGCTCTCTAAAAAATATCAGTGTTAGTGTACCTGAAACTTAAATAATTAATGCGTTATTCTGTAATTTCGTTCAACCCTATTATACCTTGAAGAGAATTATATCTAATTTTGTATTTTTACGCTCTCTCTTTGGTGTCAGATAATTCCGCTATAAGCGCTGTAGTATCGGCTCAACGAAACTTATAGGTTATTTCACTGTTTATGTTAACCAATTATTCTATACTTAATCAGTTACTTTTTATTCCCAACTCATTAAATCATACTCCAAATGACAAGATTTTGCAATTATATAAAGGTTCTTTATTAGTTTACTTCCTTAACATTGAATAAGATATGTTCTAACTAACATATGCTTGGGCTATAGATTGCGTGAATCGATTGTTGATTATTCCGATCCTTTATTTAAATTCAGTTATATAGTGTGTTTTAATTTGTCATTAATTTAATTCAGGGTGTGAAGGTTCTTGTAACTGTGGGGAAGATTAAAAATACATAGATTAGAATGCAAGATTTACAAATTTGAAGTGTTGTGTAGTTAGTATGATTAATATAATAATAATTTACCAGACTAGAACGAATCCAATCGTGTAGGCGGTTGATTGATAAATTTACTGTTCTGGACAATTATGCCGTACGATATTCTTTCTTCGGTTTAATAAAATGGAATTCTTGTCCTGTCCACTTCGGAAATACAGCTCTCTGATTGATTTACAGCCCGATTGATGCTTCTTCTGCAACTCCAGGATCCAAATATGGTCTTCTCTCGGTTGAAGCAATTAGTGTTGTTCCGTGTATTTGAAAGGTTATAACTTCTGGTGTAGTGTATATTATTAATTGTGATACTGTTAATTCTTTCTATTTGTTTAATATATCATCAATTCCCTTCGGATATGGGACAGTTCAAGTCCTTCCTTGTAGAATCCAGTTATTTATTTTCTATTGTGATTTCATACTATAGTCTTATTTGGTTAAACTGTACTGGTAAGAGTCATAAATATTATCATTAGGATTTTGTGTTTTATAATAGTGGTTGCTAATTTAGAATATTCCGATTAAATAGACATTTCTTGGGTTTTTAATCTCATCACATTCAGATCATCAAAGCAATTATTGTCAAATCAACAACTTCCTCTTTTTCTGTCGTCCCTAGCAACACATGATTTTTCTTCCTTCCACATATTTTGAATATAGTGTTTATTTCATATATTTTTTGTCTATTCCTTATCAATTTGCTGTCCTATCGGAATGTAACTTTACAGATAGTTGGTTTATTATTTTCTACACATATTCTGCTGGTTTTTTGATATAAGCCTGTTTTTTTTTCTTTTTTATATTTAATACCTTTTCGATATTAAACGTTATTAATCGATATCATGGCATTATCATAATTTGTATAAATTTTATTATAATCATTATTAATTTAATGTTTTTTTCTAGCTCTTTAAATCGTATTCATTAATTATTATTAATTGATGTACCTAACCTTTATGTTATGAGTGGTTATATAGTGGTTTTGGCTGTTAGGCCTTTTATTGTAAACGGATCTACCTGTGTTTATAACTGGTAAACATCTATAGCCCCTTTTACATAAATTCATACATATAATCAAATCTTAACTATTAACATTTATATAAACAATTATTTTTCTATATCTAATAACAATTTTATCTTGACCTATGGATCACATATAAGAAAATTCAAATCTATTAACGTTAATTAGCTGCTTCACACTTCATTCTACAACAGTCATTGAATAATACATCTTGTTTCATTATCTTTCATTAACTCAACACATATTTGGTATAACATAACATAAACTTTATCATAATATTTGTTGTCACAAAATAATATCTCTTAACTCAAAATTCTTATTTGCTATTACTATAAAGTAAATTATTGTTTCATTTTTTGTTTGCTCTTCACTGAACATATATCATCAACTATTATCTAACTTACAGGTTCGTTTATTCTTGTTAATACTACCTTGCATCCTTATTTACCTTTATCTATAATTATAAATGTAATTATTAGATCTTTGTTCTATCATGGGGTTAGATATTGACTTGTTTATTATTCTGTTAACCTTGTTTTTATGTAACACGGATGCTAGCATTTCTGTTGCGTTACATATGCTCCCCCTCCTAAAAAAGTTTAGTTTACCTGAATGAAGTTTAGGTCAAATAAACTTGTCTTTTTCACATGCCTTTTCTTCATTTCATTGTTAATGGTTGACGATGGGATTCTCAATGTAACTTCATTAGACTAGTATTAATACTTTTTTTTATTTAATAACATTTCATCAATTCAATTAACCTTCTTGATCATTTTTAATTTCTGTAAACATTATTTGTTGATAGTTGGCTACAATATTCAATGATACATTAGTTTCACATCTCTTCTACTTATAATTACTATAATCACTGTATTTCTCAATTATTCTTCTGTCAACTCATTTCTTTCAGTTTTCTTCGTCCTACTCTTTTGGAAACTGAAGTCATTCTTGCAACTATTCTAATATTCCTTAAATATTTAATTTCCCTAACAATCCCTAATACATGCGTTGGTACAGTTCAGAGAGGCACTGTTTGGCTTCATACTCTGCTGCCCACACCACATCTTAATATAGTACTGCTGGAATTCATCTACAGTCAGCTATAAAATATAATAATCTCCTAATAATCTCTTTAATTATTTAATAATAAATATTTGGGAAAAAAAATTTTTTTTTCTTTGTTGCTTTTATATTTCTTCATTACTATCCTTCATATTTTGTGATTCCATTTTTGTTCCTTAAACATTCTTTGATATTAAATTTGACAGTTATCATTTGTAATCATTTTTGTTGTGATTGTAATGCTAAGTATCTTCTTCATTTGTTTTTTTCTCTGATCTCAATATTTTCTAAATAGTTGTTGTGTGATGATCATTATAACTGTATTTCTGACTAAATACATTCCTTAGCCCAACTATTCTTCTTCTTATCGTATTTCATTATTTTGGCTGTTTATTTTTCAATGAATTATGTTCATAAATAATCTTTCTTTCTTGTCTTCTTTAACATTACATTGGTTATATTCAATCGTTTACTGAAGTTGTTTCCTTCATTTGGCAATGTGGTATGTATTTTAGGTCATATGATTTTTCTCTTTCTTTATTTTGCATAGGTAGATTTGAGGTAAAAACTTTTATCTTGGGGTTTCATTATTTATCATTCACATTATTTCCTTGTAGACGTTTAGTAATAGTTCTCGCTTTCTTCTGTAATCTTGGGATTTCATTATTCATTGTTCACACTATTTCTTTATAAACATTTAATAATAATTCTCGCTTTCTTCTGTAATCTTGGGATTTCATTATTCATTGTTCACACTATTTCTTTATAAACATTTAATAATAATTCTCGCTTTCTTCTGTAATCTTGGGATTTCATTATTCATTGTTCACACTATTTTTTTATAAACATTTAATAATAATTCTCGCTTTCTTCTGTAATCTTGGGATTTCATTATTCATTGTTCACACTATTTCTTTATAAACATTTAATAATAATTCTCGCTTTCTTCTGTAATCTTGGGATTTCATTATTCATTATTCACACTATTTCTTTATAAACATTTAATAATAATTCTCTTTTATTTACAAGTGTTTTTTCTTCAAAATCGATAATAAGTGGTTCTTATTGTATTTTAGAATTTAGTGGTAGTATTAAACTCAAATTCTTTTTTAAATTCTAAGTATTTTCTCTTCAAGACTGGTAATAAGTTGTTCTTATTATATTTTAGAATTTATTCATTATATTTCTTTATGACTCTTGGTTGTACGTTCCCTTAATCCTTTTCGTGATAGGGTTCATTATTTCATATGTATTGTTATTATTATTTTTTGTTATCACATATGGCCCAGTATATAATAATAATTTTTTAGTTATTCCCTCTAGAGTGCTTGGTAGCTCCCTGTTTCTTATTAATATTTTCTCACCCACTTGGTACTTAATTGGTTTTGGATTATTCTTTTCATATTTTCTTTTCTTCATTTCCGCCTTTTACATAACTCGGTTATAAAATTTAACTGTTTCAAATTGATATTCTGGGTTATTTGGAAAGTTTATTATATCCTGGATTTCTCTAGGTGGAAGCCTTTCAAACATAACAGTATAAGGGGTATTTTCAATGGACTGGTGGTAAGATATATTTAAGAACTCTTCGGTTAGTGACAAGTATTCGTACCACCTTCTTCGGATGTTAAAGATATTATACCTTTATGCAAGTCAATTACTGCGGAATGCTGGCGCAATACATCGCATCCAATCAATACATTGAACAGTAATCCCGTTGCGACCAAGAATCCTATTGGTAGGGTCATATTATTATTGGTAAGATCGAGCGATACTTGTTTTTTAACTGTTTTATTTTGTCTCCCAGTGGCTCCGATAATTATCACATTATTGACAGGTAAGGTCGGTATGGTTAACTGGACTTCTCACTGGATTTTTTCAAGTTCAGTACTGTCTATCAACGATATGTTAGATCCAGTATCTATCATTATGGTAGATTTTACCCCATTTAATTTTGCCGTTACATATATGATTTCGTTATTACTATTACTGTTTACATGTTTCTTATCCTCTTCCAATAAATCTTCCCTGATATTCTTTAAATAGTGGTTATTAATTATGGTTATTGCACGATTACTCTTAATTTTGTTTATAAGTCGCTGTTCCCCAAGATTACGGTTCAGTGAAGGGTATTCATTAATTTTCACTGCCTCTATTAGTTTAAATGAGGGCTTACCCACCTTCTCTATTTTCATTTTGATTACCGTGTTGATTTTGTACGGTTTCAGTGCGATCCTCCGTATTAGGTTCCGCTATCCTATAATTTCCTTCAGGTGGATAGTTGTCTTCACGCCGGGACTGGTCATAATGGTTGTCATATCGGTGACTCCTTGGGTAATACCGTCGCTGGTTACCTTGAGGCCTGGAGTAGATATAATTGACATTATGCCTATAATTATTGGGTCGTCTGTCCCCATCTCCTCTATTACTGCGACTATCGCGGTAATTATAATTATTATTGCCACGATAATTATAGTTCCTGGAATTATTATTCGCGTGCTCATTTTGGGTTCTATTGGCATTAACGTTCTGCGCAGGTCGATTGTGATCATTATTGTGAGAATTGGTTGGTGGCGCGTTATTATTATACCTCTTATATTTATAATTTAACATTCTATTTCTTTGGTATTGGTTCTCGTGCTCATAATTCTCCAAGAATTTGGCCATGGCTGGGATCGTTTTGATTTGACTACACATACGTGCATTTTTTATCCCTTCCTCGTAATGGTAGGATAGTTGTATCACCAAACATTCTTCGGGAATTCTGGGCTCTAAGTTCCGCGCCATACATACTTTTCCTAGAAAGTATGAAGTAGGAGACTGGCCTATGTTTGTTTCGTATCGACCGTTACTCAAATTATTCCTAATCATGTTCTGGGTCGATTCAGACCAATACTTCTCTTTAAATTGTTTTTTGAACTCAGTCATGTCCAGTATATCCGGGCGCACCGCTGTCCACCAATTATCATAAGTATCTTTAAACGTTTCATCAATCATACTGCATATAATACTCCAGCGATTTTCTCTATTTCTTGCGATCACCTCTTCCAATCTCTTTAAAAATTCCATCGGATTGCGCTTGTAATTACGAAAATTAATCGACTCCTGGTTCTCGTGGTTATTTGTATGACTATGTTGGCATGTCCTATCCCGCCATGAATCTACTTCTTGTAATTGTAATTCACGTCTACTAATTTCCTCTATTTTATTTTTACTGGTATTAATTTGACCTTCCATACTGTTTAAATTGCCATAGACTCTTTCGAGTCGTTCGCCCATGTCTGTCTGTATTTGCGTAATTCCTTCCTTATTCTCTTCCCGTACCTGATGTACTTCGTTTTTAATTTGCTCACATTTTCCGACAGTTTCCTGTTGGATTTCTTCGACCATTGTTTTACTCTCAATTTTTATATCACTAATTTTGTTTTGTAATTCTTCACGAACCTGTACTATTGTTTCGTTAGTTTTTTCTAACCCTTCATTTGTTTTGGCTATTTCTAGTTTTCTTTCCTCATTATTTTGGTCTACTTTTTGATTAATTGTCACGTGGATATTTTCCATTTTTTCATTAAATTGCCTTAAATTCTCTTCATGTATTTGTAGGATATCTTCCTTCATTTGTTTTAAACCCTCATCATTCCTATCTAACCTTTCGTGAATTTGGTTTAATCTTTCGTTCATTTGTTTTGATGTTTCTTTAGTTTCCTCATTTGTTTTATCGAATTTTTCCTCCAGTCTCTTTGTGTTTTCTTCCTGTTTCCTAATTTGTTCCTTTGAGTTTTCATTAATCTCCTCTTTCATTTGTCTATTGCTTTCCATTATGATCCTCAACAGCTCTTGCATACTCATGTCTTCCTTTTTGTTGGATTTATCTGGTTGGTCCCCTTGGGCAACTTCTTCAATTACTCCCTTTTCCTTGTCCATAATAATTTCAGGTTCCGTTATTTCGTCTGTCTGTTGTTCTATTTCACTATCTGTTATTAGTTCTATTTCCTGTTCTTGTTCATCTACTCCCTTCTCCGTTTCTCCTGCCCTAATCCTTGATCTACCTCTGGTATGCATGTTTATTCACCCACAGTTGCCTGCTCTGGTTAAGTAATATTATTATACTTATAATTACTTAACTCAAGCCCTACACTGGTTGAGCGCCAATTTGTTACTAAACCTATGCCAATGTGTTTTGAATTATTTTAATTATTTAAATATCTGAGATATTTGGAGTTGTGGGATATATTGATGTAATTAATATTAACTTAGCTCTCTAAAAAATATCAGTGTTAGTGTACCTGAAACTTAAATAATTAATGCGTTATTCTGTAATTTCGTTCAACCCTATTATACCTTGAAGAGAATTATATCTAATTTTGTATTTTTACGCTCTCTCTTTGGTGTCAGATAATTCCGCTATAAGCGCTGTAGTATCGGCTCAACGAAACTTATAGGTTATTTCACTGTTTATGTTAACCAATTATTCTATACTTATTCAGTTACTTTTTATTCCCAACTCATTAAATCATACTCCAAATGACAAGATTTTGCAATTATATAAAGGTTCTTTATTTGTTTACTTCTTTAACACTGAATAAGATATGTTCTAACTAACATATGCTTGGGCTATAGATTGCGTGAATCGATTGTTGATTATTCCGATCCTTTATTTAAATTCAGTTATATAGTGTGTTTTAATTTGTCATTAATTTAATTCAGGGTGTGAAGGTTCTTGTAACTGTGGGGAAGATTAAAAATACATAGATAAGAATGCAAGATTTACAAATTTGAAGTGTTGTGTAGTTAGTATGATTAATATAATAATAATTTACCAGACTAGAACGAATCCAATCGTGTAGGCGGTTGATTGATAAATTTACTGTTCTGGACAATTATGCCGTACGATATTCTTTCTTCGGTTTAATAAAATGGAATTCTTGTCCTGTCCACTTCGGAAATACAGCTCTCTGGACTGATTTACAGCCCGATTGATGCTTCTTCTGCAACTCCAGGATCCAAATATGTTCTTCTCTCGGTTGAAGCAATTAGTGTTGTTCCGTGTATTTGAAAGGTTATAACTTCTGGTGTAGTGTATATTATTAATTGTGATACTGTTAATTCTTTCTATGTGTTTAATATATCATCAATTCCCTTCGGATATGGGACAGTTCAAGTCCTTCCTTGTAGAATCCAGTTATTTATTTTCTATTGTGATTTCATACTATAGTCTTATTTGGTTAAACTGTACTGGTAAGAGTCATAAATATTATCATTAGGATTTTGTGTTTTATAATAGTGGTTGCTAATTTAGAATATTCCGATTAAATAGACATTTCTTGGGTTTTTAATCTCATCACATTCAGATCATCAAAGCAATTATTGTCAAATCAACAACTTCCTCTTTTTCTGTCGTCCCTAGCAGCACATGATTTTTCTTCCTTCCACATATTTTGAATATAGTGTTTATTTCATATATTTTTTGTCTATTCCTTATCAATTTGCTGTCCTATCGGAATGTAACTTTACAGATAGTTGGTTTATTATTTTCTACACATATTCTGCTGGTTTTTTGATATAAGCCTGTTTTTTTTCTTTTTTATATTTAATACCTTTTCGATATTAAACGTTATTAATCGATATCATGGCATTATCATAATTTGTATAAATTTTATTATATATCATTATTAATTTAATGTTTTTTTCTAGCTCTTTAAATCGTATTCATTAATTATTATTAATTGATGTACCTAACCTTTATGTTATGAGTGGTTATATAGTGGTTTTGGCTGTTAGGCCTTTTATTGTAAACGGATCTACCTGTGTTTATAACTGGTAAACATCTATAGCCCCTTTTACATAAATTCATACATATAATCAAATCTTAACTATTAACATTTATATAAACAATTATTTTTCTATATCTAATAACAATTTTATCTTGACCTATGGGTCACATATAAGAAAATTCAAATCTATTAACGTTAATTAGCTGCTTCACACTTCATTCTACAACAGTCATTGAATAATACATCTTGTTTCATTATCTTTCATTAACTCAACACATATTTGGTATAACATAACATAAACTTTATCATAATATTTGTTGTCACAAAATAATATCTCTTAACTCAAAATTCTTATTTGCTATTACTATAAAGTAAATTATTGTTTCATTTTTTGTTTGCTCTTCACTGAACATATATCATCAACTATTATCTAACTTACAGGTTCGTTTATTCTTGTTAATACTACCTTGCATCCTTATTTACCTTTATCTATAATTATAAATGTAATTATTAGATCTTTGTTCTATCATGGGGTTAGATATTGACTGGTTTATTATTCTGTTAACCTTGTTTTTATGTAACACGGATGCTAGCATTTCTGTTGCGTTACAATATGTAAAATTAGGTAACCCCAAATTTTTTTAGACATATTTTATGTACGACTTAATTAAAGGAAAATTTTAATAAAAATACACGTTGGTGAGGATTTTTTGCGGTGGCAGTCAATAATGAACAAAAAAAATTCGTGTTTTTTAAAAAAAAATGACGTTTTGGTCACAAATCGTGTATATACAGTGGAACTTGGTTATTACGGCCTCGGCTGTTACGTCAACTCGGGTGTAGCGTTATTTTTTAGTCATAAGTCCAATCAAACTGATATCTTTACCATTATAAAAATTCCCGGTTTTAACGTCACTAAATATTGTACTACTCTGTTATAGCGTCAAAAATTTCTCAGATATGTGCGCGTGCGCTAGCCCATGGCTACAGACATATACATACATCAACGTAGCTGGAAACCCACAGAGGGGAAATTTCCCCTCCGCTGACTGACTTCCCACTATTACGTGAGTATGCGTGTACTAGTTGGTAAGTCACTACTGCAAGCAGTGTTCGGAACGCTTTGTTTGTGTCAGTGTTTGTTTAAATTTCAATAATTTAAGAGCTGTTTTAAATATAAAAATTGCACACTCGTGCGCTCATAGCCCCCAGGTGGTAGCAAATATGCCTTATATTTTTATTTCTTAAGAAAAATATCCACTGTCCCTTTAAAAATAGAACCAAACAATGAAATGCAAATACTACTGGTAATTATGTGCTACTGTAATTTCTAAATTTTGTAATGCAAATTATTTTCTATTTAATGTTTTTGGATCTAAAGAACAACATTTATAATCATTAACGTACTACAAATTAAACACAGAACACTAACAAAGCATACCGAAAATTATTGTAGGCCTATAAATATGCCGACATTATCAAATTAATCCATTCATCACCTCACCCCACTTGCTCCTATTTATGCAGTAAAATAGATCATTGGAACTACGTACTATAGAAGTAGGCCCTACACAACACAACAAAAATGGAATTATGTTTATACAAATTACCTTTAATGATTCCAAGGGTCATCTTCAGAGCTCCTTTTCGTTTCATGTCAGTAGACAATCAGTAATATGCAGTCCTATGGTCACAAATAATTGCTAACTGTTCAAATAGAAAATAATAAAATTTTTACTGTGCAAGTCATATAGTAATATGACTTTTTTTATAGTAATGGACTTTTTTGTACCAAAAAAATTTTCAACTAAGTTAACAGCTATGACAGCAGGTAAACCACACTTCACATTAAGTCTTCAATTCCTGATAGAGTTTCTTCACTGTCCGTGTCCATTTGACTACATCCGCTGGCGTCATCCTCATCTGTGTCACTGGTTTCCCCTCAAAGTTGAATGATGAAATTTTCAACAGCGTTTTCTATTTGTGGTTGAGATGTAACGTAGTCTTCTTCAACCTTTTTTACATGGTCACATTTTTTTGCCAGGATTCTCTGGTGATTTCCCCGAATTTTTGTACTGTTAGCTGCTTCACGTCTTCAATTGTAAACGTTGTGTTGTTGGTTGCTACCCAGTTCTTCACCTCGGCCCAAATAAGTTCTATTGGGTTGAGCTCCGGATGGTATGGAGGTAAGCGCAATACAGTGTGGCCGTGTTGTTGAAGGAGCGAATCGATTACATATTCTTTGATCCTTGGTTTATGTAACGAAATCAACTGCAGTAACTGTACCTTCAGCATCGAATCATCGAAAGGTATTCGGTTACTTCGAAGCCACTCTTGCATTTTACTTTTAGTTGAAGCGGAGGTTGGACACTTTTTTGACTGCACATTATGGTATGGTGCATTGTCAATGACAAGTACACTTTTTTCTGGCAGGTTTGGTATTAATTTTTCTGTCAACCACTTTTGGTAGTTTCCAAAGTTCATTGAACTGTGATAGTCTCCTGAACACAGACTTGATTTCCACATGGTGAAGCAGTTTTCAATGAAACCCATCTCTCCTCCCGCATGAATTATTATAAGTCTTGCTCCTTTAGTGAGGGGTATAGCGACACCATCATTGTTATTGTCTGCCCACGATTTCTGGCTCACATGTGACGAGTGAATATAAGTCTCATCCATGTAAACTACTGGTCGCCCTTCTTCTCTGTATTTCCTAATGTTTTTTAAATATTCGTGTCTGTGGAAGGCTATGTGTTGTTGTTCAATAAGTACATGTCTGTTGTTTCTCGTCTTTTTCCATTTAAAACCCAACTGTTTGATTACTGTCCTTAAACTTGTCTTCCCTCCATTAAACCCTATATCTTTCACTAATTTTGAATGTAATTTTGGTAGTGTAGGTAGACATTTTTCAACGAGGTAAAAGCCGTTGATCATTCGGCGTATAACAGATTTATCAAAATCGTCCAAATCTGTCACAGGCTTTTCTCTCTTCCTTTTCTTATTTGGCGTTTCAAATAATGGTTGCCCTTCGCTTCTCTGCCTCTTCGCTTCCTGGTTTATTCTCGCTAGTGTCATCCGACTTACACCAACTGAAGCCGACACTCTTTCTCTAACTTTTTTACAGTCTATTAAAAACCCTCCATGATCTGCTTCCTTCTTCATAAACTCCATCACATTGTATATAACTTCGCGAGTTTGGCTTTTAAGCACCTTTCCCGACAACTTACTCATTGTTAAGCAATCACTAATAACAAAAATTAAAGATATAAAATGTATCGCGACGAAAAACAATACAAACAAATTAGTTTTAAATAACGTCACAGAAAGGTAAACCTAATCACTAAGATAGCTATTAAAATACAAAACCACAGCACAGATTGCAAAACACAAAACACAACAGCAACTCAGTAACTTTTGGAATGCTCGCAGACTGTACGTGTAAACAACACCAAACTTAGTCAGACTGTATGGTGGGAGACGCTCATTCATTGCGCATGCGCTAACCAGGCAACTTCCTAAATTGATGTGTGTATACATGGTATGCAAGCGATAAGCACTGTAACAGGACCACCGGCGCCAGCCATTTTACGTGCTCCAATGGATGGGCTAGATCGATTTAAGGCCCGACACTCGATTTCCTTTGCAAAAATTTGTGGTGAGGCAAAATGCGTAGATCTGAACGTTACAGGCGATTGGGTGCGTAACACTTGGCCAGAAATTAGACGATCATATAAAGATGAAGACATCTTTAATGGAGATGAAGCCGGAATTTTTATAAATTAACTCCAGATAAGACTTTCAAATTTAAAAATGAAAAGTGCGTTGGTGGGAAGCTCTCTTAAACAAAGAGTTACAGTTTTTGTTTGTGCGAACATGACGTGAACCGAAAAAAGGAAACTTTTAGTTATCGGGAAAAGTTTGCATCCTAGATGTTTTAAAAACGTCAAAAAACTTCCTGTAAGTTGCACTGCCAACAAAAAAGCGTGGATGACTTCTAGTATTTTTGAAGATGAACTAAGAAAGTGGGATAAAGAACTGTCATCGAAAAACAGAAAAATTCTACTTCTAGTTGACAACTGTGCAGCCCATCCAAAGTTAAATTTGACAAACATTAATCTGGTCTTCTTACCGGCCAACTGTAAGAGTGTCCTGCAACCTATGGACCAAGGCGTCATTAGAAGCCTAAAGTGTGACTACCGCAAGCAACTTAAAAAAAAAATTATTTTCTGCATGGACACGGCGCAACCTGCCACAATTTCTCTCTTAGATGCAATACAATTCCTAGACGACTCTTGGTAGAGTGTAACACAGAAGCAAAATGCTTTAGTAAAGCACAACTCGTACATGAAAATTTACCGATGATCACCAAGACGACGACTTGCCGCTCTCGGAGTGGATTAAGAAATTCGACGTAAATGAATTTGGAAATGCACTTGATTCCTATGCATCAGTGGATGACCAAGCAGAAACATTCCAAGTGTTGAGTGACGCAGAAATTATCGCGGAAGTAAAAAACATAGAAGCAGAAGATAGTGTTGAAGAAGATGCTAAGCAAGAGGAGGATGCCGACATCGTTTGTCCGACAGTACAGGAAGCAATGAGAGCCGCCGAAACTCTTTCACGATTTTACTGCTTTAGAGAGATGTCTGACGACACGTTCAATGCAGCGCATCTCCACAGCACAACAGAAAGAATTTATTTTTCAGAAAGGAGCGTTCAAAAGAAAATTACGGATTATTTTCGACAGTAAGCCTAACTGTAAGTTACATGTACTTTCTTTTTGATCTTTTAAAATATTCTTCATGCTGTTTGTATAAATGAAATGCAGTTTGTAAACTTTAGAATAAATATCACGAATAATGTTAATAATGCTAAGATCTTTTTTTTTATTTCTCCTTCCTTACTAGTGATTAAAAAGGGTCTTTTATAACGTCACTCGGACATAACGTCATTATTTTTTTGGTCCCTTCAATGACGTTATAACCAAGTTCCACTGTATGTATATAAATAAAACGTGATTTTCTTGGACTAGAAAGTTAGATATCGGTAACGCTGAAGTTCCAAAAAAATATACATGAATTAAATGTGAATATGCGTGTCCTTCCAACATTTTATCAATTGAACCTGTAGCATAACAGACACTTAACACGTCTTTTAGGCCACTTCCAGCATAAATGTAGCCGATACATCCAAGATACGACATTAAAGTGTGAAAACCACCAAGCCGAATGTGAACTTTCCCAACATCATCTTCGCAACGTGACTTAACGACTTCAACTGCCCTTTGATACAGAGGCTGGTCAAATGTCACGAAACAATTGCTTATTTTATACTTAGAGGCGTTTTGAACGCTATATTTTAAAACGGAATAAATAGTGCTTAAATCGTTAGGAGAAGCATTTACAAAGGGTAAACAAATTACTTTCGACATCCGGTAGGGCATGTGTTCAGTAAGTTTGCCCATAAATGCATTCCAACCTGTAAACGATTCTTGACCAGTCCCGAATATCCATAATAAATCAGCATTTAACATATTACTGTTATTGAAGTTAGGTATATATAAAGGTTTAATTACTTCTTTGGTGTTATGATTAACATGTCCGAAGAAAAAAAAGGGTATCTTCTCAATTTTATGCAGTATTTCATTCATACTAGAGGCTTTTCTAAGGCGCTTTATTTTTTATTTTTTTGTAAAACAGTCTTCTGGAGTCACAGCCATAACTCCACCCATGCAATGAAATGTATTCTTCCCGTCTATAGTATTTACTCGTATATCAGCATTGTCGTACACAAATTCAGCAAAGTAATTTTCCTTTAATTTAAGTTTATGGCCAAGTATCGTACTATCCTCATACATTTTTGTTTCTTTATATGACTCACAAAGACCCAAATTATTGAAAATGTCTTATTATTCGCTTACTCGCAAATTTTCTATGCAACATTACAGAAAGACCAAGTTGTAAAGGTGATATGAATGATCTGGGTCTGAACGATTTTATTATAGAGTGACAGATGGATGAAACAGTTGTCTTGTGCTTCTCAGTTATCTTTCTTTTGTTTTTCAAAACAATTTCTTCTATTAAATATTAAAGATAATCTGGCACTAAATTTTCCACATCTTCAAGAAAATTGTCACTTGCAGGATAGTAATTTATAATAATTTTTCTGCAAAATTTCATTCCTTATTATAGCAGCAGCATTTCTTAAAATTGTAGTTTTTTTCTTCATCTTCATTTTTTTTTCACTTAACCAAGATTGTCGAATAGTATCATATTCTTGGTCTTTAAGATAAATGATAGTATCTTTGCCAGAATTTGATACAAATTGAATGAGGTTTGGACCAAAGTGTTGTAACAATCTTTTTTTTATAGTTGATAAATTGATAGATGGATAGTCTAAAAATTAAAAAAAATTAATTATTATAATTATTGTTAGAGCTCTCTACAAAATTAACAGTGTATGTCATCACTGGATAAATTCTTTTGAAATTTAATATAATGTTTATTTTAATAAAGTCATTCGTTCCATGTATGTACTAAAAACTGTGTTTAAGGAAGTTAATTCAGCAACTGCGTGAATTAAAAGCTTAAAAATTCTAAATAATATTACTAAAACCATTTATTTGTTACTAACGATAAATATAAAGTATTCTTTTGATTAAGTTGGTCTCAGTTATATAGATATACTATTATCATGGAACAAAAAATTAAAATTGTTGTAATTTTATTACTGAACAGTCAATTTCTCTGAAATTAAGGTATGTTTTAGTTCATACTTTTGACTAACATATTTCCATTTTTCATACTAATCTGTCGGGCAGTAATTTGTTTATTATCAAATTTTATACGTTTTTGGATCTAACGGCCATAAGAGCAATGTTAACTATCGTAAAAATCAGATTTTTAGAATTATGTTTCTCGAAAACTAAATGGTCAATCACTTCCATTTTTTTACCATCTTCTTTATATATAAAAATTCAGTGTACGTCGTCTGCACATGTTCTTAAAACTTTTGAACCACTTATCCGATAGAGCTCACATTCGCATATGTTCGTTAGGTTCAGAGTAAGGTTTACATGTGCCGAGTGTGAGGTTGGCCCGAAGGGGGGGGGAATTGGAAAAAATGAAAATACCGCATATGGGGTATAAAATTAAAGGGAATTTCCATGCAAGTAACAATTTTACATGCATGTATGCACTATTGAAAATTTTTGGGCAGTTGGGGGTGTCAGTTTGGCCAAGGGGGGTAAAAATTGGAAAAATGAAAATACAGCATATGGGGTATCGAATTAAAGGGAATTTCGATGGAAGTAACAATTTTACATGCATGTATGCACTATTGAAAATGTTTGGGCCCTTGGGCTTAATAAATGGGCGGTTTGAGGGGGGGTTGTCAAAAATAGAAAATATGAAAAACGGCAGGACCGATTTCAACCAACTTGCCAGAAATATTTTATGCAACGGGAGAAGCAACAATAGGATAGGTGTTTTGGTCCACGTTGGGAGGTGGGGTGAATAACACAGTGATTAAAAAACACAGTGGTAAATATAATACTGTATTTACATTTTGTTTAGTGGTGAATATAATACTCTATTTACATTTTGTTTAGGAATGTGCTGCAAACAGCAAATCAATTAAAGGAAATTCAATATAACCGCAATGCTACGTGATGTATTTATAAAACTGTTACAATTAAAATGTTTTATTTTCATATATACATTTGTCAAATTTGTGATAGAAAAATGCCAAGAAGAGGGCGAGCAAACATCGGTCGAAAATCACAACATGCTCAAAACGAGCAGGCGCGACGACAAAGAAGAACGGAGGAACAACACTCGCAGGAGAATGAAAATATTAGGAATTTAAATGTACGTTCACGCGCGCAAGAAAGTGGAGAGCAGCGCAGTCAACGTTTAGAAGCAGACAGATTACGACACAGACAGGCACGTCAACGTTTAACTAATGAAAACAGAGGCCTTCATCCATTAGCAGAACGACAATGAATTCAAGGACGACGGGCATTAATAGCAGCATCATTTAACCGCCTTGCATTTGAATACGATCCAGAAATTGAGTACTCATCACATTCAAAAATAATTATTGGAGATATGAACAAAGTATGTCAATTTTGTCATGCATTAAAATTTAAAAATGAAACTCCTGGAATGTGTTGCGCTGCCGGAAAAGTTGTTTTACCAGAATTGCATCCACCGCCTGAACCATTAAATTCATTACTAATAGGTGATACTGCCGATTCCAAATTGTTTCTACGAAAATTCAATTCTTGCTTCCAAATGCTGTCACATTATATTTTTATATAAAATCATTTATATTATTACTCAATTAATATAAAAGTACATGAAATAAATTTATTAATTTAAAGACAAAATTTTGTTTCTGTTAATAATAATGCTCCATGTATTTATCACTATGCTGCTTATAATATTCGTCTGTCATATGAAAACGTCCATCATCAGCCACCATCAACTTGCGCGAAGCCAAACATTCATCAATAACTGCCAATTTAGATAACATTTGACGACAGTTATACTTCTACTAATTATTATTAAATTAAAAAATAAATATCTACATCATTTTTTTTTGGCCTCAGCAAAATGAAAAAAAAAATTCAGAGGCAGGACAAAGTCTGCCGGGTCATCTAGTACATGTACAGTAAACCCACGATTTAACGGAAAAAAAAGCATGCAAATGTTTTTAGGCTTTTGAAACGTATAATGTGCATAAACTGCAGACTCTCCTGTTCTGGCGATGTTGCTTGGCTATCGCAGCATTCTTTCGTTTCTTGTTTTGAAACACGCAAATTTTCTCATCTCCAATTGTATTTGATGAGAACGGAGATAAGAATTAGATAAGAATTCATTTAATTCTTCACGATCCCCATCTTTGCGTTGTCGTTGACGCAGGCGTCACACACGTTCAGTGGAAGACATCACGACGACTAACACTGAACAATATACACTGATATGCATCTTATTTCACTGTGACCAAATTTATTTATTACTAACATCACCTGGAGCGTTACATTTTTCGATGGCGTTACACATTTTGCATCACGCATTTTGTGGAATGACCCCCAGCCTAAAAACATTATCATGTTAAAAAAAAATTTTGACACGAAAAAATCACGATTAAGTTTTTGAAGTCCATGGTTGTGATTTAAATTTGGTGGTAGTTCATAACCATAGCAACGCATTTTCACTCTTGAATATTTGGCTATTTTCGTGATAATTCGTATGCACGCGCAGTTCACATTCGTACAGCGTCGCATCAGTTTATTCAGAGAACACAGCGTGTACGCTACATGTGTTTCTATAGTATGAACCTTGCACGTGTTAAATAGAGTCTTAACGAGTTTATACTTGCGTTGTTACAGCAAGGTCCATTACTTTATTAGTGAATTACAGCATAAGTATGTCTGGCGTTACGAAAAAACGTGTGAACTTGCGTATAAAGCAAAAGCTTGAACTAATAAGTAAACTTGAAGGTGGTGCGTCTGTTGCACATGTTTGTGAAGTGTACGGTGTAAAGAAACAAACCGTTTCAGACATTCGAAAGAATAAAGGTAAACTTATTCAGTTTTCGCTAAAGTACAGTGTTGATAGTTCGAAGAACGAGGGAGAAAGAAAACACATTAAATTAGCCAAACACAAACAATTAGAGGATGCTGTGTACAAGTGGTTTATTCAACAACGTTCTAGTGGCGTCGTTGTTCGTAGTGTCGAGTTGCGGGCTGCTGCTGATAAACTGGCGAAACATATTGGTATCCAATTTCAGGCAAGTGATGGGTGGCTTTGGCGTTTTTGTAAACGGCATGGCATCACAAATAGATCAACATGTGGTGAAGCGCTGAGTGCAGACACTGAACAAGTTGAGGCTTTTCGTCAACATATAAAGGAAACGATCTAATCTGAGGGTCTCATTTTGTCTCAGGTCTACAATGCTGATGAGACTGGTCTCTACTTTCGTGCTGTGCCTGAAAATACTCTGGCACACAAACATGAAACTAGCACACTAGGCCGTAAACTCAACAAGGAGCGGCTTTCTGCCCTACTGTGTGCGAATGCTGATGGTTTGCATCGACTTACTCCAGTCACAGTCGGAAACGCAAAGAAACCTCGTGCGATAAAGAACATAATGAACCAGTTGCCAGTCATTTATGAAAGTTCAAAAAATGCTTGGTTTACCTTCAGTATTTTTTCAGACTGGTTTTTTAATCATTTTGTGCCAGAAGTGCGACGTTTTCAAGAAGAGACTATGAAAATTCCATCGCATGCAGTGAAAGCCGTCTTACTACTGGACAATGCACCGGCCCATCGCAACTCCGAGAAGTTAGTTAGCAACGACGGAAAAATAAAATGCGTCTTCCTCCCTCCGAACACCACTTCAATTTTACAGCCAATGGGCCAAGGAGTCATTGTTGCCTGCAAAAGGCTGTACAAGAAGAAGTTTCTTGAAGAGGTGATGGTTGTCTTGGAGGACGAACAAGACCATGAAAACGACACGAGAGGAGCTAGAACGCTGCAAAATCTGCGTGCATACAACATCAAGTCCGCCATCTTTAATTCTGCTGCCGCATGGAAGGAGATGAAGGAAACAACATTGGCTAATGGGTGGACACAGTTACTGAATGGGACTGAACTGGAGTACGATTTCAGAGGATTTGAAACATCCGATTTCTGTGAAACCGTAAAGAAGGCTGGTGAAGACATAAACGAGAATGACATAGAACAGTGGCTAAACTTGGACGAGGGTGATCCAGGCTACCAAATCCTGAGTCAGGAAGAGATCGCAGAATCTGTTCTACACGACGATCAAGAAGATGGAGATGATGACGATGAAGAAACATCTGTTACAGGAGGCCCTAAATTATCAGCGATAAGAAACAGCATGGACGAAATTATCCCGTACATTGGGGAGTCTTCAGATCCGGAAGTGTGTGCTTATTATGACCATTTTAGACAGTTTAGATCTTTAATAATAAAGAAGCAACATTCTAGTGGAAAACAACTGATTCTTGATGCTTTTATCCAGAATAAATAAAGGTGTGTACATAACATTGTATTTGCATGATATTAATATTATAATATTAATATTACGTATTAAAATACAGATAACCGATGTTGTCGCTGTTACAATAGAAAACCACACTGGCAGTTTACCCGTTATTTAGAAACATGTTACTCACACCCCCTCTACTCATCCTTTTTCTTGCCGCCTACGGAAGGGTCCGAGCACGCACGCATGCGCAGGTACGTACACTTTTCTACCTATTCATTGTTTAGTTTGCTGTTAAAACGTACGGTTGCAGTCATAAATCATAATGCCAGCGTTAACAACAGCCAGGCAAATTGCTGTTGCTTACGCAGTAAACAACTCATAGATACCAAAAGCGTTTGTCCCGCCAGAAGTCAGGTATAACTTCGAATTTCGTTAGTGCGCGAATGCAAGCCGCAGGCCAAATTAGCGACCATGTTTTTAGGAGACAAAGTGCGGCTTGTATTCGGAACAATACGGTATTTGCATGATATTAATAGTATTAAAATTTCAAGTGTTATAGGCCTATTTGATTTAAATATATCCTCAAAAAAACAAAATTTGCGATTTAACGGACACCCCTCAGCCCCAATTAGTCCGTTAAATCGAGGGTTTACTGTATAATTACCTAAGTTTCATTTTCTCTAAATCTTATTAAAATCTGTCGATATTGATTTTTTGAAGTAACTACCTTAATCGAATTTTATACACAATGTATCAAAAAATATTGTATGCAACTCATGCTTAAAAACTTATTTTACGCATTTGTTGCATACTATATTTTTATATACTGTGTATAAAATTTCTACAAAAATAATTAAAATATTATACCTAATTGCTCTGCAAGTTCTGAGAAAGTGAAGTGACTATCGTTACTGTGTTCCATGTAATTGAAAATATTTTTTCCATTTGAATATAGTTACTGTATGGACGGCCTCTCGGACTTCCAGTCTTCTCTTTTCTGAACACTTGACGAATGTTGCTTTCATAGCACTGCAAATGATATTTTCCCTCTATACCTACTAAATCAACTAACGTAATTCGTTTTATATTTTTTGAATAAGAGGTAGACATTTCTTGGCACATTCTCATCAAACGATCCTGAAAATTTTTGTCTTCAATAATGCATACTCTTCGGTTGTATGTCTTAGAATTTCTGCCTGAAATATCCGCTTTCATTCCACAAAAAATACAAAGTTCTTTAAAATTAAAACTTAAGGATGATAATCGAATTTTCTTTTTAATAGGGCTAAAATTTGATTTATCTTGAGCCTGTTCTGTTCCAAAACTTGTATTTTTATAGGCGAATTTATTATTCTTTTTTAAAATATATTGTTGGCTGCATTTTTTATGCAATGTTATCTGCAAAATATTTGCAAACAATTCATAACGACCATCTTGCCTGACTTGACTAATTTTTGCAACGACTCTAACCCATTACTAACGGTAATGGTATTGTCACTCAAATTCGAATTACAAATAACACATTTATCTAAGTTATCTGACATTTTGCATGAAGCCTATACAACAAATTTTTAGGGTTTTATTAAATAACAATCAGATAACAATTAATAATTAAATAACAATTTAACTTTATTAAATAAAATCCCGTTATAATAAGCTTTTAAACGTCTTACCAATAAGTATTACGGTTATTTTTGAGCAACGAGGCACGCAAAAACGTTTTAATAATACAACTGTTATTTCGTACGGTTGCTAAGCAACGCCGTGTGCGAACAGCTCCGTTGCTCGAACAGCGAAAAATACAGCTGTTTACCTCCTATCATACTTCGAATCTAGAAGTCCAGGAAAAAATTCCTTTCAGGTGTCTAACATGCAATGTCTCTAAAATATTATTCTGAAGTTCGAAGATATTTATAAGAAAAACAACAAAGTCATTAACTATTATTTAAACTAACAGCCTTTTTTTGTTAAGTGTGAAATATTAATTTATTACTTAAAAACAGAAGCATTACAATAATCTTTATTAGTATTTTGATATATTAGATACTTTGAGGTTTAAAACGCATTTTTGTTTTCTTCGAAACGTCAAATAGTTTGATTTTTTATAGTGATTTGAACTTTAAAATTGTTACATTTAAAAACGAGTCAAAATTTTACCCAACTTAAAGAGTTAGCCTTTTTGAAGCTATTAACGATTTCAGATTTTGAACTTCATAATTTGTTAATGTAGGTTGTTTTTAACTTGAAGTCAAAAGATTAGCGAATTTTTTGAACAATTATAAAAATAAAAACAAATTTTTCGAAAAACGTTTTTTCGACTATTTGCATACATATATTAAATCATAATTTATTCATAAAAATGCGTATAATAACAAAAATATATGCTTAAAGTAGCTTTATTCTTCCTCTTTAAAATGCATTTTGTTTCAGGTCGATATCTCTTTTTATAGGGCAGTTACACGCGTTTAACCAAAAGAGTGTTACGTTTTCTGCCCGCAAATCGGCGATGCGCGAACTTTCACTCATGTACTACTTATAATACGTTTTACACAAAAAACTATGCGTTTTATGACAAAAATTTTAAGAACATTTTTTTCATAACTTTTCTTTATCTTTACAACGACCCGTTAGATTAACCAAAAATTATTTTTAAAGAAATCATTGTTAAATAAAAAATTTTTGGTTTAATTGATTAAAAAAAAAGGGCTATCACTACAATGGTAAACTCTTCTGAAATTTATAACAGTGATTATTATTTACACGATTCACCAAGATTTTCTTGTTGGTGAATTAATATTAGGTCAAATGTATAAGTGACTGGACTATAAGAAATTTGTAGCCATTATCAATGGAGGAATGCTGGAAGATGTACTGAAAATTAAACGTGTCATTCTATCAGCAATCCATTTTGTGCTGAAGTCTTGAAACAAATAGCTACATAATTCATAAGTGCTCCAGGAAATGAATATCACATCTAGAACCGCAGGTGATGGCAATAAATGAATGCTTATATTGGCCAATTAGAAAAAAGATGACGTTATCTGATGATAACATCAATGACTGTCACTTCTGCACATGTGACATCCAAAGAGCAAACTAAGACTAAGACACTAAAAAACCATATATCCAGTGAGAAAGAGCAGATATAGTTACAATTGGTAAGCTACTGGTTACCTTCCTGGAGTATCTTAAAAAGGTTTACAATCTGTAAAGAGATATCTGCTGCAGTTCAATATGAAGAACATTGTATTGTTGTAATGAAGCATGTTACACAATGTACTCTATTCAATGACATGTAAAGGAAAAGGAAATGTCACTGCCACACTACTTGAAAAAATTATTACAATAAAACCTTCAAATTTAATTATTATATACAACCAAACTGAAGCTAGGCATATCTGCTTGTCTACCTTTATTAAATCCATAGCGCGTATCTGATACCAGGCCTGTTTCTCTAATCTACCATATCATCTGGCATCACAGTCAGCCAACTGCTATGATTTTTTCCCACATAATGGGAATATACAGAAGTGTGTAAAAAAATATGGATCACCACTCTACAGTTACAAATTTATTATAGCACATTACAACACACACGTGCGTGCAAGCTATTTGTGTTAAATGACTGGCAGCTAGTTAACAAGTTGTATATAGAAAATGTTCATGTACATGATCTTTCAGACAGAAAAAAATTTAAAAAACACTGATTAACCCTTTGCATGCAGGCACCATAATATTACAACACGGTGGTTTTTGGAATTTTGGTGGTCATAATATTACGAAGCGAAGTTTCTCGTTTCCAATGTTCGCCATCTTATATTTACGACCTGAAATGTAATAGAATATTCACAGACTTATTCTGTTTACGTATCTTCCAACAGACGGCAGATCTATGCAGTATAATGGATTTCACTGAAGTAGAACTACGACACTGTCACAGCTGGTGATAGCGTTAAAACATGTGGGTTACGGTTGCATTGTTAGTTTACACTGTATCAGATTGAGAACTTCACAAATTTGTTTTTGATTCCTTTATTTAATCATGTGCTTTGTTCTATATATTGTGTGTTGCATTTAGTATAAACATTTTTAACATAGTATATCTGAGTGAAGAACAAAATGGGGAACTTGTGGAAATTAGTAGCAAGAGTGAGGACAATACTGATTCAGACCCAGATTTCATTTGTAGCGATTCTCGCATCTTTTTGTGTGTATTATCATGTACACGCTGTACACAGTGTATATAGTAAGTAACCTTTGGTATGACGTGTTTTCAGTAATAGCAATTTCAAGATCTTCCATCAATTTGTTCATTGTTCTTACCTTTCTAGCCAAGTTATTGTCACTCTCATTTCATTTGTTTACATGTTTCAACTTATTGTGTAGACTGCAGTAGTTCTCGGTAATTAATGATTAAAATATTTAAATTAGTCCCTGTTACGGGCGTCGTTTGCAGTAGTACTCTGCAATTAAATGATTAAAAGTATTTAAATTTGAGTTACTTTACCTTGTTCGGACGTAGAAATTAACCAAGATGTCGTCTAGTGTACTCGGCAGAGAAAAATAGGTCAATGCAAATAAACAAGTACATAGTTATAATTCATATAAAACACTACTTTATTGTATTTTCATCTCTTCTCCTTCTCTATTTGCTAACATTTCACTTACGCACAACTAAATATTGAGGTGACGACCCCATCTGATTGAAATAACCAACTTATCTCTTATTTCTTATAATTAAACCATTTAATAAATTTATTAATAATTCTTAAAAGCAACCCAGAATTTCGCTCACACACACACTCATATCTTTTAAACCCCTTTATTTACATTTAGCGCTTTTATGAATTTAGATATATTGATTGGTTTCAGTTTTTTCTGTTACTTGACTGGCGGCGTCTCTGCAGACAACGTGTCACTCATTACATTTTTGTTCACTGGTTGCGTCCAAAAGATGTTGCACTGATTAACTTTTGAAGATTTCACTGTTTACTGTTACTTTATATCATGCCAATTTTATAGTTTAAATCACATTTTCACTTTTAAACAAATTTTCAGCCTGCGAGCCTTTTACGTTGAACCGCGCGCGGTTCCACAGTTGTAGGACGACAAAGTTTGTTCTCTGCGCACTAAGCGAGAAGGAATGTATACGAACGTGCCACTTTCATGGGAAAGCTGGCCGACCTGTGCGCGCATATGCGTGAATGCGCACCCTTGTTGATAACCTGCATTCCAGTGCCTCACCGCGACAGTCCCGTAGCTATAGTTCGTTCACAAAATATACTTGGTTTAGGAAAAACTTTAGATTACAATTCCCCAATTCTGTCCCGTTACAATACCCCCCCCAATGAGAGGTTTTCTGCCGAAACAGAAAAACTCTCATTGCTAAACCCTAAGAGGACCAGCGAAGATATGGTGCCAACAACCCCCCTTAATTCCTTAACAAATCATGGGTAATCTACCCCCCCTGGTTCGGCGACTATGCTGCACCTGAATGACATTACTGGACTTCTCTGTTCGAGATCCCAACACCGTATAATCAGACAGGTACTCACCACAGTACCACCTAACCTTGTAACATTTCAATAAAAATCAACAACTGGCCTTGTACCAAACCAGATCCTCAACCGATATATCTCCCCTTACATATATACTGGATTGCCTTTAGCAAAGTACTGGGTGCGTACACATATTCATTACTAAATTAAACACACTATCTCCAAATATTCATCATTAATGTAAAATTCACATAAACATTTTATATTTGCTTTTAAACAAAATTCACTCCCATTTCTCAACCTTTAATTGTTTGCTTGACATTACTGTTTCAAATCAAATTAAATTATTTAAATTTCGTTCAAGTAGTGAAATAAATCTAAGTCCATTATCAAAGATTCACGTTTAAGTTAATTTACATCATCTCTTTCCATTAGTTATTTTAATCGCAATTTTCCAGATTCAAAGTCTTTAAATGAATTTACTTTTCCTTACAACTCCTCTTTATTTACATGTTAGCAATCATTGTAAAATAAACAACTTACTTCTATCATCAATTCAAATATAACTACACTTGATTACAAAATATAACATAATATAAACATTATGAATCAGCTGACACATTCTCAACCTATAGTGAACATCAAAATAAAATACACTTTCTACTTCAAAGAAAAAAAACCCAGGCTTTTTTTTCTTCAGAAATATATATTCTTCAGAAACAAAATTATTCAGTTAAATTAATTAATAAAAGAACCTATTAATTGATTACATTAAACATTATACAGTCCACACCAGTCATCAGCTGATGCCTCATTATCAGGTGAATGACCTTACTCTCAGTACCCTGAATACAAATCAACATAATACAATATCAACATTCATATAGAACACTAAACTCATTTCATTAAAATAAAAATTTCATTTGCATCTGAATACAATTTACAAACATTTCCACTTTAATTTCAACTGACCTTTTATTTCTCAACCTTTAATTATTTATCATTTGTTGTACCATTAAATTCTCCAAAAATTCAAATCTATTATCAACATTCATTATATATAACATTTCAAATTCAGATTTTGTCAAAAAATTTACACACTTTAAATATTGTAACGTTTAGATCTGTACGTGCTCTGTAAAATTGTATGTTTTGTGTGTTCGCCTCACACGTTGTTGTCGTTACTTTATGTTTACGCTGACGATGTCCGTAGCGATCTCCCAAATTACCAGTACATGGATGTGGGAACCTTACCTGTTCTTTTGTATGTGTGCGTAAATCCCGGGTGGCGCCAAATTGTTTTAACTGAAAACAATTAAAATAAAAAATAGGTCGATTGAGCGTTCGTGGCTATGACGGTATGGTGAATTCAAATTTACTCCCGCCACGTGCAGTTGATTAATGTGGTTCGCAGAGTTTCCGACGTCTAGCGCTTACCGCCACTATCGCTCGCAGCTAAATACACAAATCATATAATGCACTTTCCTATGAAATAAAGAACAGTGGTTACAACTCTGTACTAGTTTATTAAATTCTGATTAGTAATTATTCAGTAATATACAATATTATATTTTGTTATTAAACAAAAATGCACTGGCAATTATTATAAGACAAATTTCTCAAGGTTTGGCGAAGCGATTCTGAACGAATTATTTAGTCAGACATGGTGTCCGCTTTGTTGTTTACTATTAATTTCGTTCATGAATCTGGATTCTTTTGGTTTACGAAAAAATATCAATTTGATTACAATAAAGTACACTACCTTACATTACTGGTACTTATATATTTTATTATAAGGAGTAATTCCAATTTGTTCCTGAAGTGTTATAAAGTGTTTCAAAAGTTCGTAATTTTTATACAGGTTATTTTTTCTAGTTCACATAAGTTTAGTGTTGTATTTTTTAATTAATCTTTGAAAGAAATAATATCATCAGTTTATAGTGAGAGTTCAAAGTGTTATGAGAAGAAATTAAAGAGAATTTATTTTATAAATTCAGGTAAACTCAGCAATACTTATCAAATCAGTTGACTTAAGGTGTAATGTCATTCAGTTGAAATGGGTTGGGGTCATCGATAGTCATCAATCTTCCATCATTTTGGGATTTAAGTACGCCTGGCTTCTTTTTCATATTAGTTTTAGTATTAGTATGAAATATTATCACAACTGTTCGTATTTTCTTTCAAAGATCATTTTGACATCCCACAAAGCTGGGTTTGCTTATGTATTATTGTTTTGACAGTTATGTTGATATTATCTAATTACATTTCTTTCTTATTTTATGTCCTTAATTTAACATTTATCTCTTAATATGATTCACTAATTATCATTGACTAGTTATTTGCCCTGGATTTGCTAATATCATAGTTAATTTCTTACAATTTGTAGTTATTGGTTTTATACAGTTAGGCATTTCATAGGCCTAGGTAGTAATTGGCTATATTTTCTTATTTTATACAAATTACATATTATTTTACCTTTGTACATGTTTTGTTTTGTGTTACAAATGATTTGTTTATTTGTTGTATTGTTTTGGGCCTGTTTTATAATAATTGTATGTTTTCATTATTTCCATATTATGGTTTGTCTATTATTTTCTAACTGCCTTTCCAGTACTATTAGATTTATATTAATTTATCTTTTTCCTTATTTATATTGCCATTGTTTATAATTTGTCTATTATTTACTATTCTCTATAAAATATAACATAACATTTAGGCTTATGGTCTGTATAACTCTTTCAGCCATATTCCTACTCATAAACTTAATCAAACAATTCTTTAACAGTTATTATGCTACTCTTGTTTACAATTTGTTTTATTCTTACTTATTTTTTGGTGACAAACATCATCACACCATTTACTTTATCTAACTAACTATCCCTTAGAACATAGGATGTTTATTGATTTTGCCTTTATCTTATACTATTAAGCGAGCAATCTTTGTTATGTATGTCCTTATTTTCTCGGAAACGGCTCTAACGATTTTCTTGAAATTTGGTACTTAAGCGTATTTGGACACTAAAAATCGATTGGGCTAGGTCTCATTTTCTAACTAACTATCCCTTAGAACATAGGATGTTTATTGATTTTGCCTTTATCTTATACTATTAAGCGAGCAATCTTTGTTATGTATGTCCTTATTTTCTCGGAAACGGCTCTAACGATTTTCTTGAAATTTGGTACTTAAGCGTATTTGGACACTAAAAATCGATTGGGCTAGGTCTCATTTTCCGCAAAAATCGCCTAAGGCCTAAACCGTAGGGTCTTTTAAGTATAGATTTTAATTCATGTAGGTTTAAATATTCACACAACAATTGCTATTGTTATAACTCTGTCACCCAGCAACAAATATTTAAAAAAAAATATTTTTTATTTGAAATTAAAACGTTAATTTTAATTCTGTTCATAAAGAATAGATCTTATCAATGTTTATAAATAATATAAAATAGCTGTTGCAATGAATGTAAATAAACAAACTAAGAGTTGAGACATACAATCCCAGTATCGATGTTTATAAATAAATATAAATAGCTGTTGTTATGAATGTAAATAAACAAACTAAGAGTTGAGACATACAATCTAATCTATGTATGTCCTTGAAACGGCTCTAACGATACCGTAGGGTCTTTATAGGTCTTTAACCTGCGGCCTAAACGGCACAGTATCGATGTTTATAAATAATAACACATGTTGCTATGACTGTAAATAAACAAACTAAGAGTTGAGACATACAATTGTGGGTTTCTGCGCAACGATTTTTGTACAATCTATCTGATATACATAATCTAAACTATTAAGCGTTCTGTATACGCTGTTGTGTTTTTTGCATTCTCTGAGGTATATACATAATCTAAACTATTAAGTGTTCTCTATACGCTGTTGTGTTTTTTGCATTCTCTGAGGTAAGTGGTAGTCATATTCTGTCTAACGGGAATCTTATTGATGAAGTATTTGGTGATTGTTTGGCAAACAACAGATACGAAGATATGAAAGACAGAGCTATATTAGCGCCTTTGAATAAAGACGTAAATAAAATTAACAACAAAATTATTAAAAAGCTTCCTGGAGAATATTATAAAGTATATAAAAGCTACGATTCTGTTAAAGATCAACCAGAAGGAGCTCTTCAATTCACTTCTGAATTTCTAAATTCTGTTGAGATGGCCGACTTACCACCACACGAATTAAAGCTTAAAAAAAAATACAATAATAATGCTTTTACGAAACTTGGACGTCTCTGAAGGGCTGTGCAATGGAACGAGATTGGTCGTGACTGAATTATGTAATAACATTATTAAAGCCAAGATTATCACGGGTGAATATTCAGGCCGAGAAGTTCATATTCCAAGGATTACAATAGATTCCAGCAAAAGTCAGCTTGGATGCACTATGCAAAGGCATCAATTTCCCGTCAGAGCAGCATTTGCTATTACTATTCACAAGGCTCAAGGTCAAACATTTGAAGTGGTGGGAATTCACTTATCAATTCCCGTGTTTATGCACGGCATGTTGTATGTAGCATTTTCCAGAGTCAAAAGGCGAAGTGGCTTAAAAGTTCTTTTACCACCAGAAAATCCTCGCCATACAAGAATCGTTGTATGGAAAGAAGTATTAAATAATTGTGATTCCAATAACAGAAACCGTCAATAAAAGCCAAGCAGCGTAGTATCGATATGTTTATATATGAAAATAAATATCAAAAAATAAATAATTAATAAAAATAAATAAATAATTAATAATAAATGTTTTTTTTTTAAACCTGTATATTTATAAAAAAATGTGAAAGTCACCCTGATATTATTCTTTACCACATTCTTTCTTAAATAAACTTTACTCTCTATCCATGGTAACACTAACATTTTGACTCTCCATGGGATTCCTTCCCTGAATACTATTGTATTCCTCATCTACAATTAATCTTAATCCTAATAATAACAATATTTTTATTTACTATCACTTTTCACCATTAACCTTTAGTGTTTATCACTGATTATTAGGTGTTTATACTTATCAATAGGGTTTCTATTTATTTTGGGGGTTTACACTGTCACTTTGCACTTTTTATATTTTATTTAAGTGTTACTAGTGGGTATTCCCTAACATTAAATTCTCTTTCTCACTTACTCATGTTCACTACCTATCTATCTATCTCTCACTTTACAATCGTTAGTTATACTGTTAACAAGTTCATGTCATTATAGAGTGATTTATAATATTTACTCTCTATTTATTTGGTTAGTGTACTTTAGTTTGTCATTACTTTATTGGATTTTAATAATCATCATTTACATTGATTAATTAGTTGATACTAATAATTATCATTTACATTTATTATTTATTCAACCCTCGAAAATTGCACTCGGCCACTCGCCAGTGGCGAGTGGGTTTTGACTGTGAAAAAAAGGAGAAAAGAGGAGAGAAAGAATGAAAAATGGAAAAAAGGACGTCTATTAAACCAAAACACGTCATGTTTTTGTTTTAGTAAAGGCGCGTGTTGAAGTCACAGGCCGTCAGTTAGCTGTCACCGTGTGAATTTTATAAACAAAACTGCTCTGTTGGATATAAACATCTTAAAACACGTCGAACAAAATAGTGTTGCTGAGAGAGGGGAGCGGAAATTTCATGCCGTTCTGCGCGGGCCGCCGCCGGCCTTTGTCACTCCTTCCAAGTTATACAGTCTGCTAATTATTGTTGAGTTGACCGGATGTGTTACGCGTGTGATTTATTGTTTCGTGTACTAAGAGTATTCTCAATTTCTAAGATCGTGTTCAGCGTGTATTTTATTTTTCGTGTGTTATTTTATTCATAATGAAACATATTAAACTTAATTATTTCTTTAAAAAAAGTTCTACTGTCAGTACGACGACGCCTAGTGAGTCTGCGAGTGCGACGTCTACTGCTAGAGATGTAAGTGCCGGGCCTAGTAGGGAAACTGAAATGCCTACTGTGGAAAACGCGAGTTCTAGTGGACTTAGGCCTACTCACGGTTCCTCTGGGAAACGAAAATTTCAAAGAGCTTGGCTGGATATCTTCCCCTGGCTAGCTTACGATTCCGACCGTGCAAAATGTACTATATGCGCTAAATACCCTCAAAATAGTGACCCAAAATGGGTAGCAGGATTTTCTGGTTCCATGAAAAAGGAAACTTTTGTGTTTCATGGTAAAAGCCTAGTACATATGGACAATTTAACGCGGTTTGAAGTAGAGTCAGAACCAGGAAAAGCTCCTCTTGCCAAATGTATTAAGAAAATAGAGTCTTCTATGTTTGAGCATCTAACAACTTTATTCAACATAGCCTATTTTATAGGCATCAATGAAAAACCATTTACCGACTTCCCTAAGCAAGTTGCCCTTGCAACTAAATTAGGTGTAAATGTGGAGACAAAACAATATGTAAACGATAAAAACTGCCAAGTTTTCATTAATTTTATTGCTAAACAGTTACAAGATGTGGTTCAAAAATTAAAAAATGCTCAGTGTTTCAGTATTTTGATTGATGATTCCACGGACCGAAGTGCTGAGGAACATGTGATTGTTTATGCTCGTTATATGTATGAAGGGGAGATAAGAGAAGACCTTTTAGGCCTTGTGCCTCTCGAGAGCGGTAGGGCAGAGTCGTATTTCAATGCTGTTACTGGGCTCTTGGATAACTTGGGGCTTGATTGGAGAAGAGAAAAGTACATGGTTAGTGTGGGAACTGACAGGGCGTCGTCTATGATTGGCTCAAAGTCAGGTTTCGTACTTCGTTTGAAAGAAGAAGCTCCGCATTTAATTAGCATTCACTGCGCCGCACATCGTCTACAATTGGCCATACTTGATGCTGCCAATTCCATCCCTTACCTAGGAAAGCTTGACGAAACTGTGAAGAACATATACAAATTTTACAAACGATCCTCAAAAGCCTCCATGAGCTTAAAAACACCGCGAAAACTTTAGAAAGTGAGATAGTAAAACTCGGAAGTATTCACAATGTACGGTGGCTATGTAGTAAATCTGACGCTTTGAAAGCTTTGTGGCGTGATCTCGTACCTCTGGTCATCCATCTTGAGGATATAACGAACCGGAAAGCTACAACAGGAGAAGCTACGGATGCAGCTAGAGCAAAAGGCTATCTAAAAATCCTTACATCATACAAGTTTGTAAAAACATTAAACTTTTTGATTGACCTGTATGGGAAACTAGAGCCATTTTGTAAAGTTTTACAGTTGAAACAGTTACTGGTCTCACAGGTACGATCGTCAATGATGGTAACGGTGGAAATGGTTCAGTTCTTGCTTTCATCTGAAGGATCCAGTGTGAAACAATTCCTTTCTGACACTTCAGACTCAGAGAAACTGAATTGCTCAAAATACAAAGGCGACCAAGAAATTGTTCTCACAAACACGTCTCAAGGGGAGGAAGAATACAAATCAATCCGTAATAAGCTGATCGAAAGCACAGTTCATTCCTTGAAGTGCCGTCTTGATACACTTGAGACTGTAGTAGGCACCAAGTGCCACGTTCTGGATTTCTTGTGCCTTCCTCAAGATGACACCCTAACTGCATATGGCAATGAGGAGATTCTTCAATTGGCGCACGTTTTTATTACTGGTGATATAAATGACGATGTTTTGCTATCAGAATGGCTTCAATTAAAAATGATGGTTAAAGAAGAGCAAGTAACTTCAAAGGGACTATCAGAATATAAACTGGGCTAATGAATAATGTAGCGGTACATGCTAAATATTAAATAATAAAGTTTTATCCCCCCCGCCGGGAAACGGTATCTGGCAAGTGGGAAACGCCAACAATTTTCAAGAGTTGATTTATTGGTTTCTTTTTCATTACTTTATTTGAGTGTAACATTTCTCCTTTTACTGTTCTATATTATTCGTTTGTGTCTTTTCATTTCTTCTCATTTTATTTCATTTATACTTTGTTTGTTTCATTTTCATTTACCTTCTCCTTTGATTTCATTTATATTTTGGTTTTCACCTTCTCATTTGGTTTCATTTTATTTGGTCAATCACTTGGGTTGGGTCATGTAGTCGTTTGTCGCGTCATAGTCATTTTATTTTCATTAGTTTAAACATTTTATATAGTTGATTCGTTTTCCCTGGTATTGGTGTGGCTTTTTGTATTGTAACAATATACACACCCACCTCACAACGTTATTTTAGCTTTAAATTCTATTAACTCTTTAACTTGTTACATTTATTATTACATTTCAACTATGACTTTCTATTAAGCATTTTCATCATTAATTGGTTTGGGTGATTCAGTCATTCACAATGATTTGACTTATTGAATGGGCATTTAGATATAACCTTACCCCCCTTCTTTTCTTCTAACGACCACTAACAGATTTAGATAGGGTGACACCGATCTCTCAATAATATTTACCTCCACTAAATTCTCTAACTCCATTTAAATAATTCTCCTCTTATTACAAAATACCTGATACCCTCTTTGTACCTAGGATGTGTGTTCCCTCACCTTTAATTCACATGCACAATTTCTTGACCCTCCCGGGTATATCGGCAGACACTCCTCTAAAACACTCTACTACCCGCCACAACGCTTTGCGGCGTAAGGAACACCTCCTCCCTCACTACAAAATGTATGTACCCTGCTCTCACCTATTTACTCTCCACTTTCTCTACGTACTTTCTCTCTACAAACATTCATTCCCGCTACTGTGTCCCTACTACTAACCCGTTTCTGTATTACTTTTATTCCCAAAATTCTTATCTTGTCTAATAACCATTTAAAATTAACTTTGACTAACTCAAATGCCTTATTGAAATAATTATCACCCAACTCCATCATTTACAACATTTTACATCAATATGATCATTGAAAATTACATTAGAAAATTCCTAACTACCTTAAATTAATTTAATCACCTAATTTAAAACCTTTGAAACTCATTTAAAATTTATTATTAAAACATTTTACTTTACTTCACAATCATTATCAAATTTTTACTTACATATGGTAAATCATTCAATCAAATAAACACATGATCACTGTCATAATCTCAAAAATATAAACATTCATCACCACAAATATAACTTACGTAACCATATGGACTTTCTGAAACATTATAACAACCATATGACTCCACAACTAAACACATTTTACTTTACTCATTTACTGTTTATTATACAGTTCAAATCATATAAAATCATTTAAATTCATTATCAAAATCTATTTATACAACATTTCAAATTAATTCATCTCAATTATTTAATTCAGTCAGTTATTTAAAACATCAAGTTACTTTAATCACCTTGCTCCAATTCATTTACTTGCATTATAAACTTCATAATTACTCTCATTATTTGTTTAGCCTAATAAAATATTATTATTATTATTATTATTATAAAATCAATTCTCTTTGCATACCTACACTGTTTACATAAACTATAAAGTACAACATAACCTATTATACAAACACACTTAACATCACTATAAATTTATCTACAATTTTTTCGCCATTATTTTATTGTTTACCACATTTCATTTCATAATTCAGCCAAGTCATTAACATAAACTAAAATAATTAAATGTTCATTCACTGTCTGTCTAACCACCACCATCGTATATTAGTCTGACTTTCACATAACACTTATCATCTTTATTGATACTCATTACATTATTATTATTATTTATATAATAACTCTTTACTATTGATTCATCCCCTATATCGCAAGAATAATTCACCAAATTACTCCCCACTATTAATTCATACAACCATACAACCCTTCTACATTGGTATTTTTCGTCCTGTCTCCGTCAGTATTTTTGGTTACCATCAGGTAAGTTATATCAACATATACATCAACTATATGAGTTACATCGTAAGGTGAGTAATCAATATCATCAACCTTATCATCATTTGCTGTACTAACCTATTTCGCAAGGTAAGCATTCAATATTATTAAATCTCGTAATATCTAATTTCTCTACTAACCCTTTATAACCTCTGTTCAGCTTAAATATTTCTATCACCCTCTCTCTCTCATAATCACTTTGTATTTCCATTAAAAATTCATTGCCACTATTATTATTTATTTTACCTTCTAACACCACATTTTTAATTATATCATCATAATTACCACTAGTTTTAAATTCGTCACTTACCTTATTATTTGTACCTTCGTTATTTTTGTTTCTGTTATACTCACCTGTAACTGTACCATTTTCTACCCCTTCCTTTCTCTTTTCACTCTCGTTTATTTCGTCTTATATTTTATTTTTATTGATAGTTATCTCACTTTTCATTCCACCAATAATCTTATTTTCTTTCTCTAGTTTATTATTCATCTCAACAAACTTCTCACTCACTCCATTAAAACTTTCATTTATGCTTTTAAACTGGTCATTCATACTTAATTTACTCATTTCTATTTCGCTTCTTATGTTTACAAACTCATTATTTATTTCTACTAACTTCTCGTCTTGTCTGTTAAATCTCTTATTTATTTCTGCTTTTACTCTACACTATCTTTGTTTTGTTGGTCAAATTTATTATTCATCTTTAGGCTATTTGCATTTATCTCTGATTTGATTTCCGTTCTAAACTCATTTAAACTCTTGTTCAAATTCTTATTTTCTGACTTCATTCCAGTTTTAAATTCATTTAAATTATCATTATTCTTTTTCATTACTTCCATAATCAACGCTAATTAATTAAATATATCTACATTATTGCTTTTGCTATTCTTGGCGTTTACTATTTCAATTTCGTCTATGCTCTCGTTAATATTTGTCGATACTAAACTGTCCTGTGTAACGTTTAATATTGACTCCCCCACTACACTCTCACATAACTTTGCATTCGTATTTTTCTCTGCCATTTCGACTAGGTTGTAAATTATTTATTTTAATTTACAACGTAGCTGTTACGGGAGCCATTTGCAGTAGTTCTCTGTAATTAATGATTAAAATATTTAAATTCGTCCCTGTTACGGGTGTCGTTTGCAGTAGTACTCTGCAATTAAATGATTAAAAGTATTTAAATTTGAGTTACTTTACCTTGTTCGGACGTAGAAGTTAACCAAGATGTCGTCTAGTGTAATCGGCAGAGAAAAATACGTCAATGCAAATAAACAAGTACATAGTTATAATTCATATAAAACATTACTTTATTGTATTTTCATCTCTTCTCCTTCTCTATTTGCTAACATTTCATTTATGCACAACTAAATATTGAGGTGACGATCCCATCTGATTGAAATAACCAACTTATCTCTTATTTCTTATAATTAAACCATTTATTAAATTTAGTAATAATTCTAAAACTTATTCATTAAATTTTTAATTAAAAGCATCCCAGAATTTCACTCACACACACACTCATATCTTTTAAACCCCTTTATTTACATTTAGCGCTTTTATGAATTTAGATATATTGATTGGTTTAAGTTTTTTCTGTTACTTGACTGGCGGTGTCTCTGCAGACAACGTGTCACTCTTATTACATTTTTGTTCACTGGTTGCGTCCAAAAGATGTTGCACTGATTAACTTTTGAAGATTTCACTGTTTACTGTTACTTTATATCATGCCAATTTTATAGTTTAAATCACATTTTCACTTTTAAACAAATTTTCGGCCTGCAAGCCTTTTACGTTGAACCACGCGGTTCCACAGTTGTAGGACGACAAAGTTTGTTCTCTGCGCACTAAGCGAGAAGGAATGTATAAGAACATGCCACTTTCATGGGAAAGCTGGCCGACCTGTGCGCGCGTATGCGTGAATGCGCACCCTTGTTGATAACCTGCATTCCAGTGCCTCACCGCGACAGTCCCGTAGCTATAGTTCGTTCACAAAATATACTTGGTTTAGGAAAAACTTTAGATTACAATTCCCCAATTCTGTCCCGTTACAAGATTTACATACCAATATAAAATAAAATATCAGTATATACACTACTTTATCCTTTTGTTAATTTTTTATTCTAATCAATTTAATAATTGTGCTACATACCACCTCTCTTTTTATTTTACATGATAGATAAAAATAGCTTAAATAATTTTTTTTTATTTTAACAAAATCTGTTCTAAACTAACAAACATAATTCAAAAACATGTAAATTTCATAGAATATGGCCTGCCACAGGGGAAAGAGACAAAAATTAGCTGGAAAAAAAAAAAACTGGATTCGCATAATCAGATGCTTCTTAATTTCTCTTCCTCTACTTTGAACTGCAAAGCGGACTTGCCTATATATAAACGGTTCTTCAGACGTGGTCTTATTACTTTTTACTACTCTCACACTTTGGGTAGATGACTTGATTGCTAACTTAATAATGTGCAAGTAGTTCTCTCCCCAAGCTGTTTACTTCATATCTACTGGCCTACATATATTGGTTTCTGCTAAGTGGAAACCTCTGATCTTGTTATGAACTTTTTTCATAACAATGCCATTATGAAAAACACAGGTAATCACTCGCAAAAGTAACATAAAAAAAGCTGTGTAATATAACACTATAACATGACATGAAGACATCAAATTTTCAAGCCAGACTACTAAGGACACATGCTGACAAGTTGGGTAGTAGCTTGGTTAACACAGTAGCACTAATATGACGTCAGTTAACAAGCAAGTTTTCCTCAGCCCCACTAGTCCCTACGCTGGTATTCAAATCATTTACTCAATGTATAGGCTTCACTCTTTAATTTAATAAAACTTATCATTTTCCATGTTAAAACTGATGTTACCTTCTAGATACAAGTTTATACCATCCAACACACACCTGATTTACTTTCAGACGCGTCTTTTGTTGTGCAGCAATCCATTCTGCCATTCGCTGTTGTTCAATACATCCATTAAAGAAAACAACCAGATCTATATTAGCTTTGAGAAGACTGTTGACAAATTCTGCTAAAAACGTAACCATGCGGTTCCATTGACCACCACAGGCCCAGTCTAAAAAAAAAAGAAAAATTCAATAATTACAGAACACGCCATATGTAACTATAATACATAATTAACAAAAATATAACCCTAGTTTAATGTTTCATAAGCCATTCTAAAACACTTTAGAATTTATTGCATAAAATCAAAGGAATCTGTAATAAACTTACTGAAAATGAATCTTGATATTGAAATCAGTTGTCATTAAAAAAAAAAAAATTATACAGTAAAAATACTTCTTTTATATGTTTCTCACTTATACGTTTTTCACACTTTACTTGTTTTTTTCTCTTAGGTCCCGGCAAAATTCCTATACTTACCGTGTTTATTTTATTTCAATTATACGTTTTTCATATTTATACGATCAAATTGTTAAGTCCCTGGAGATATGAAACTTCATTTATACGTTTATTCTTAAATAAACTCTTATTCTGAGTACGTTTATTCTTACATATTTATTGATTTACGTCGCGTATATCACAAAATAAATGTGTGAACGCAAATATTTTGGACTATATCTAAGGGAATCGTCAATTAGTGTTGTTCAGTTCAGTTAGCAGTTGTTGAGTACCATTTGAGCTAGCTTAGATTTGGAATCGTAAGATATTTGCTCACTGCTTGTAAACCTCCATCGCTTCGTCGACATCAGTTCGTTAGGTCTACTGTTTCTATTAAAGATAACATCGTGAATGTAAAATGAGTGGAAGGAAGAGGAAGCTAACATTCGCTGAGAAATTAAATTGAAAGTATTGAAAAAAGCGGGAATAAGAAACGTGCAGACATCGCCAAAGAGTTGACAATTGCTTCGTCGATGTTAAATTCACTTGTAACTAAAACAACCGAAATTGAAGAAATATCTCGTGCTCAGTGTTCTTAGAAATAAGCGAAAATTAAGGCAGAAAATTTGAACACCTAGAAAACTGTCTATTAAATGGTTCCAGCCGCACAGTGCGGAAGGAATTCATATCAGCGGGCCAGTGGTTTGCAAAAAAGCAAATGAACTGGCAGCCAGGTTCGACATCAAAGATTTTGATGGGTTGACTGGTTGTCTAAATAAATTTAAGATAAGGCATGGATTCAGCAGCAAAAGCGTGTGCAGTCGTAGCAATACAGTGGGTGATTGGAGAGAAACCCGTTTGAGAAAACTAACGTCAGAGTATGCTCCCAAAGACGTGTTTAATTCCGATGAAAAAGGCCTTTTTTTAAATGTATTTCCTGACCGTACGTTGGCATTCAAAGAAGATAAATGGCATGGCGAAAAGCGGGGTAAACGACGGGTGACAGTGCATTGTGCGTAAACAGTGACGGTAGTAAAAAACTGCTTCCTCTAACTGCGAGGAAATTTGCGATGCCGCGGTGTTTTAAAAATGTTGCAACGCGAAATACGCTACAAAATACACTAACAACAATAAGTCGTGGATCACGGCAAAAGTGTTTGAAGACTGGCTGCGAGGCATTGATGCAAAAATGAGCGCAAAAGGTCAAAAAATCCTTCTGTTTGTGGACAGATGCACGGCATGCCCTCCTGATACATCACACCTGAAGAACGTGACAGTGGAATTTTTTCCTGCAAATTGCAGAGGCGAACTGTAACCGCTGGACCTGGGAATAATCTGCAATTTTAAATTGCGTTAGCGCAAGATGCTGGTATATCATGTCAGCCACTGTGTACACGCTGGAAAGAAGGATGAAATGAAAATTCACATTTTGCAGGCAAGATTTTCTGTGATTTTTATTACTTGTAACTAGGGAAAGCTACACTGTACTGTATGATTCTATGCGATGTTCTGCTGATGTTTCAAATACGTATTATTTCATAAGTAATGAATAGATTGAAATGAAAAATGTATCAGTATGTTAAGAAAGATTAAACGTTTTTACACCCGGAGAGGAGTAGAGGTTTTTTAAATTCCTGTATTCTTTTAGGATGACCCTGTATTTTCTACTGTGATTTTCTAGCATTGCGGTACAGGCAATGCAGTAATCCTCTTGTATATTACTTATAGGTGTAGTTTACCTAAATACATTACAGTATACTATCAAAATTCTATTTTTTGACTTTGCTTTTGTAACGGGGCTAAAAGAGGGAGAGGGTTTTATTTCATTTTATTAATATAATTTTGTTTCCCATTTGTGTGGTCAGTCACATGTTATAGAAAAGTTCGTCAAACAAAGAACAGTGATGTAGAATTTTGAACGTAGCCGAGACAATGGAATGCAGCGTGTGTTTGCCAACGCAATTGAATTCTAAGAAATCCAGGGCTGTGTGACGTGCACAAACGCACGAACATCAGCGGGGCGCGCAGATGACGCCAACAGTCTTGGGACAAGCCGAACAACATGGTGAAACTGTGAATTTTGTTTGCCACGTGTTCAGAAGTGGGCGGAAACATAATTAGAGACTACGCCTATCTTAGTGACGTAACCAGTGGCAGTGAGATTTCGTCTACGTCCAACACGCGTAAATAACACGTGTTAAATGAACAGTGACGAAGACTTTAACATCACAGGCATTGAGATCCTCTCCAGCAAACCAAACGTTGTGGGAGAATTTTTGGTAGCGTTCCGCCCAGTCGACTAACAATATCGGCCACGCGTGGTCCAACTAAATTTTCTGCCCGGGCAATATAAAGGTCGGCCGACCATAACAGGATATCTGAATAAAAAAGTGTAATCAAAGTAAAAGAATATGAACCGGTGAACAAGTGTAGTGTACAAAATCAACGGAGCAATAACAGTTTTCATCAAAAAGGGAGTAGTGTGGGTGACGCGCCATGCGGTCGACGTAGATGCCACGGTAAACTGTACTGTATAAGAATCAAAATTATTCTAATCCTGTTTTAAAAGGGGATGTAAAGTAATTATATAAAAGGGGGTTTTTGTGTGAATGAGTGGATGGGCAATCTGGGTCGCTTTATTATGGTCATAAATATAATATATTAGTATAAGTTACAATGGTAAACTGAAATTTTATGTTATATCTGTTTTTTAAAAGAAAGAAAGAGTTGCAATAATATGTGAATTAAAGTAGAAGGAGGAGTGAGTGATGTATTTAAAGAAAGTAAAAAATGCAATTAAATTAGATTTGTTTCAAATGAAAAGCGAGTTGATTACGTTATTCAGATAACCTGAAGATCATACTTGTATGTCGCAGTTTCGTGCAACGGACTCTGGACTAAGAGGTAAGGCATAAAATGAATTAAATTTTAATAATTAAATGTGATAATAAGTGATTACACAATTGGCGCTGCGAACAGACTCGATTTGTAAAATAATTATAAATCGGCACCTAAAAGCGAATACAAGTATGGTTTAAAGGTTGAGTAACAATACGCAAAAATACGTAAAAGTGCGTAAATTACGTACAGCTTGAACGATATGTAGTATAATTAATTATACAAGATTGAAATGGTGTTATGATTAGTTAAATTGATTAGATTAAATTAACAAATATTATAAAGGACAAATAATGGATACTAATGAAAATAGTTAACAATGAAGTCAGCTTCACTGACAGCCAGACAGAAAGTCAAACAAATAGTGATTCAGGTATTCAAACAGAGTCACTGTCAATAAGTGACAATAATGTAGACGGATCTGTATTAATTAGTGAGGCGGGAGCAAATTCCACTCCCGTAGCAACTAAAATAAAAGAAAAAGAATATTCAATAAATGATATATTCAATTTTATGAGGGCAATGTCTAATGATATTAAGCAGAGTGTGAATGGTCATTTTGACGTTCAAAATAGCAATTTTAATGTAAAATTTGACGAACAAAACAGTAAATTCGATGAGTTGAAAAACCATATGAATGAAATTAATAAGCGGTTTGAAAATACTAACAAAGAATTTGCTAGTAAATGTAACGATTTAAATACCAAATTAGATAATGTAGTTAAGAGTATAGACCTTAAAATTAATGAAAGAGATGAAAAGATTGGCAAACAAATTTGTGAAATCACACAAAATATTGAAAACAAAATCAGTAATGTAAATGAGCAAATGACAGACAAAATTACAACTCAAGTCAAAGAGCAGTGTGTAGAAATAGAAAGTAAATGTATAAGTAAGATTAATGAACATAATAATGACATAGAAATTAAAATAATGGAGATAGAAAATGTGTGTAAACAATCTATGCAAGAGAGTATGGGGGCTATGAGTAAACATAACCTTCAATATGAAATTAAAAATGATAACTTAAAAGCAATTGAGCAGAATATCATAGAAATTAAAGAGGAATTACACGTGGCCGTAAGCCAGAATTTAGTGTTGCAGAGCGAGTAGTGTATACTCGCGAAGCAAAAGATGACATAGAACTCAAACAATTTAATTGTGACAACCGTAGAGTACACCCGATGCAATTTTTGAGTAGGGTAAGGGAATTTAACCGATTTAATGGTAGTGGTTGGGAGATTAAGTTGCTAAAAATCTTAAAGTGTTTTAAGGGTAATTCCGAAATATGGGCGGAAGTACATAATACAGAGTGGAGTAGTTATGAGAAGTTTGAGTTAGCATTCCGAAACAAGTATTGGTCAGAAGAGGACCAGGAAATTTTACGTAGTAAGATAATGGGAAAGGGGAATTTTGGGAGAATAAACAACCACCTAACCATGTATGTCATGAAAATATATAATGAAGAAAAGTACCTAGAACCGCCATTGCCATTCCGGTCATTCGTTAAGACATATTAGTAAACAGCTGCCTAGAGAGGTACAGATAACTTTAATGACGAGAGAGATAGTGGATATAAATGAACTAGAAAATATGTTAGATGTGTTACAAAATATTGGGGAACGCGAGGTAGGGAGGCGTCCAAATCCACCAGCGGTACTAAATAACGATCATTACCATCAGTATAGGGGAACACCAAACTCGTATAGAGGAATGAGGGGAAATAATAACCCTAATTTTAGAGGCGGGATTTGGAAATGTTTGAGTTGCGAATACGAGAATTATGCTATCCGAACAGTGTGTTACAGGTGCAACAAAACACGAGATTGCCAACGGGGCAACATGGCCCCGAATCAACATAATCAACAACAACGAGGAGGAGGTAACGACAGAGGCGGCGGACATGCGACTAGAGGGAGAGGCGGATATAATCAAGCAGTGGCAGGTCCATCCACGGGAAACTAGAAGAGACAATGAGGAACCAGGCCCAGCCATTGTCGGAGGAGAACCTGGGGGTCCAAGCGGAGTGTAACTACCGAAGCAATATAATTATCAAGGACATGGCGGAGGAGTTACTGGAGGAGGACGATGCAGAAAGGACAGAAACCAAAAGTGGACTGACGGAGGTATTAGTAACCATAGAAGGTAAGAATTATAAAACATTAATTGACACAGGGAGCGAAATATCAGTAGTTTCAGAGAATGTACTAGGTGAATTACAAAGGGTAAACCAAAATATTCCATCATTACCAGTTGCGGGCGTAACAGTAGTGGGGGTAACTGGAGTACGAAGTAAAAGAGTTACTAAACAAGTACAATTAAATATATACATTAATGAAATAGAATTTGAGAATACTTTTCTAGTAGTTAAGGGTTTGAATTTATATATAATTCTGGGAAACGATTTTTTGGAGAGAAACAAAGCAGTAATTGATTTTAACAAGAGAATAGTAGAATTTAATAAGGGGAGTGAACCAGTCAGGGTAAATTTTAAGAGGGTGTTAGATGAAGTTAGAGTTACAGGGGTAAAGATGATACAAAACCGAGTAGGCGAGGGAACTATAGAAACAAGAGTGAATGTATGTCAAGAGAGTGAGAGTGTAGAGAATGATGAGAGAGTATGGGAAAATAGGGCAGATAAATTTCTTAATGAGGGTGGAGTTGTAGGGAGTCCCCAACGACAGGAGTTGTGGGCAGTTATTGAACGTTTTAGAGATGTGTTTGCTGAGTTGCCTGGAAAAGCCAGGGACTACGTATGCGAGTTGAAGGTTCAAGAACACTCACCATACATGCAGAGAAGTTATCCAGTGCCGTTTTCAAAGAGGAGAGCCGTACAAGAGGAACTGGACCGGATGATGGAAGGGGACATCATTGAATGATCTATATCGCCGTACTCTAATCCATTGGTAGTGGTCATCAAAAAGGATGGAAACGTAAGATTGTGCTTAGACGCCAGAAAAATTAATCAGATTATAATACCTGACCGGGAGTCACCGGAAGCCATGAATGAAATTTTTCAAAAGTTTAGTGGAGTCCGATATATGACGTCCCTAGATTTAACAGCAGGCTACTGGCAAGTTCCATTAGCGCCAGAGAGCCGGAAATTTACTGCGTTTCTCTTCAATGGTAAGAACTATCAATTTAAGCGTCTGCCATTCGGACTAAACACTAGCGTAGCCAGTTTTATAAAATGTTTAGATATGATACTCCAACCCAAAGATTTAGATTTTTTAACTGTATATGTTGATGACATATTAATAGCATCAAGAACATTCTCTGAACATTTAGAACACATAGAATATGTATTAAATAAATTGCAACAAGGGGGATTAACTGTTAATTGGGAGAAGTCAAAATTTCTACAAACTGAGATACACTTTTTACGTTTTATTATCACTCCCGAGGGTATTTTAGCAAATCCAGATAAAGTAGAAGCTATCATACGTTTTCCAGAACCAAAAAATATCAAACAGTTACAAAGCTTTTTAGGATTATGCAACTTTTATAGAAAATTTCAGAGAAATTATGCGCACATCACCTCTAAACTAAGTGCGGTGTTACAAAAGAGTAAACAATGGAGATGGGGTGAGGAAGAAAGAATTGTTTTTAATGAAATCAAAGAGAAATTCATAAATATGATAATGATGAATCACCCCGGTTTTCAGAAAAAGTTTTATTTACAGACAGATGCCAGCAACATAGCCCTCGGCGCAGAACTCTACCAGGAGGGTGAGGATCAGGAGCACCGGACCATCGCTTTTGCCAGCAGGACTTTATTGGCAGCTGAAAGGAATTACACCACGACAGAAAGAGTTGCTGAGCATCGTCTTCACAGTGAAGAAATTCCGCACGTACCTGCTAGGAAACCAAACAGTCATCAGGACAGACCATAAGGCCTTATCGTTTCTGAACACATGTAAGCTGACGCATAGCAGATTAACCAGGTGGGTGCTAGCATTACAAGAATATCATTTTTCATGGGAATACATTACGGGAACAGATAACAAAGTACCAGACACTCTGTCCAGGGTAGATACAATAGATAATAAGACAGGGAGAGATCTGAAAGAAATAGAAATTTTTCGATTAACAAGGGAAGATAGAATTTTTGGGGAGGAATTAAGGAAAATTAAAAACATACAAAGATCAGAAAACAAATTAGGTAAGATAATAGCTAGTTTAGAAGCAGATATAAATGGTTCAGAGTATAATACACATTTCCAAATATATAAGGGAATTCTGTTTAAGAAAGTAGAAGGGGGTGAACGGGATTGGAGGTTAATGATACCTGATGAGTTAGTAGATAGGATTATTTGGGATTGTCACATAAGATATGGTCACTTTGGTGCGAAAAAATGTACAAATGTATTAAAAGAGTCATGTGTTTTCAAAAATATGGAGAGACGAGTTCGAAGAGTATTAAGGGTATGTGATTTGTGTCAAAAGTCAAAAGTAGTGAATTATAGGGTTGAAGGGGAAATGAATTTTATAAAAGTAGAGAGACCTTTCGATTTAGTTGCGGTAGATTTGTACGGACCATTGCCTAAAGGTAGAGGTGGAGCGGTCTACATTTTTGTTGTTTTAGACACTTTTACTAAGTTTGTTAGGCTGTACAGCATAAAGAGAGCTACTAGCAAGGTGTTGAGCGAAAAGATCACCAAGGACTACAAGATTAACATAGGTAAGCCGAAAATAATTTTATCCGATCATGGCCCGCAGTTCATCAGCGGTAAGTGGAGACAGACTCTCGGCTAGGAAGGCATCATCCCCAAGCATACAGCAGTTTACCATCCACAGTCGAATCAGGCCGAGCGGGTGATGCGAGAAATCGGCCGGATATTCAGGGCGTACTGTCACTCCAAACACTCAGAATGGCCTTTATACGTAAAGAAGGTAGAAGACTGGTTAAACAGCACTACGCACGATTCTACAGGGTTTACACCGTACGAGTTAATCAAAGGAGCCAGACCACCCAGAATATTAGAACAACTTTTTGAATATCTACCGGAAGAAAGAACTATCGACCGAAATGTAAAAATACAACTCGCAAATGAGAGTCTACTCACAAAGGGAGAGAGAAGAAAGCGGAAACATGATGAGAAGGGTAAGCGGGTCAAATACGAGGTAGGCCAATTGTGTTGGTAAGGAGACATGATTTGTCTAGCGCACAGGATAAAGAAATAAAGAAGTTTTTCCTCTTATATGAAGGACCTTATGAGATTGTAGAAATAAAAATGAACAACGCGTATGTACTACGCAATCAGGTTACACAGGAGATAGTGGGCACGCAAAATGCTACGAATTTAAAATTATATTGGTCAAGGTACAATTTTTCTTTGAATTTTAACAAGGGGCTCTCCCCCATTTTCGGGTGGTCACGACCTTACCAGTCCTGGCCGTGGTTTTCGGAAATTGGAGGCGGACCATGGTTGGCAGAACTTCCTTCGGGCAGGGACACGACGATGGTCCGGCTCCATCAAAACTGGTAAAGATTAGATATTTCACCACATTATTGAACGGGGAGGGGGACCCATAAAGGTACGTGATACGAATTATTTTTTTTTACACTCAAGGTGCAGCGGCTAGGTGTACCATATCACGTACCAGCACCGCTTTCGAGTGACTGTAAATAGTTATGGAGGCTATATATATTAAAGGCAGTGCATTCATAAACAAAATTTTTTAGTCTCATTGGTAAAAATAAATTTCACCGGTGAGAGCAATTACAGTGTATGTAAAAAAATGAGTTTTGTTGGGAGGGAGGTTGGGTGATAGGATAGATGGCGGGTTTGGATAAATGGGAGAATAGAGGGAGTAAATTTTGTGTAAAGGGAGATGTGAATTCACGTAGTGGATCTATTTTGTCCCCCAGTTTCCCTCGTGACAAAACCCCCATCTTTACGGGCGATTACTACCATATTAGCTTTAAGGATAAAATTAGCCTCCAACTTATCAATATATAATTTGGAATGTTTATAATTTTAAAATCATGTCAGTAGTTATAGTATATTTTAGTAAATAAGTGACCATATATAATTGTGAAATTTGTAGTACAAGCTAAGAAAAGCGAAAGGTTTGCTGTCTAAAGTTGAAAAGATAGATATGTCTAAAAAATGTAACCATGAAAATCAATCAATTAATAAATATACCCAAACATATAAGAGTTGACCTTCTGTGAACTGTAGTAGCAGTGTCAGTGTGAGCCTTATATGTCTTTTGGTAGTTTCCCCACATTTCGGGCGGTCACGGTTTCACCAGGCCCTGGCCGTGGAATTATGTAATAGTTACAAAATTGGTGAATTTTGAAGTTGAACCGGGGGGGTAACAGGGGAAACTACATAACTATGGAACAGCGGCTATCGTCGAAGGTGTTGATAGTGCCGTCTTTAAGGGTGTGTGAATCATTTTAGTAGGATTACTGGTGTTCTCGGACATCAGTAATACCGAATTTTTATGTAACGCTGAACCAAGAACGGTATAGTCAGCGACTATACCTTATACATGTAACTTCAGTTCTTGGGGATGCAAATGGACGCCACAGTCCAACATCAATAAACAACAGTGTGTGTGGTAAAGGAGCTGGCAAGTATAAGCCAGGGGGGTATAAGGGGGGACTTTAAGTAACGATGTAGTGGGAGTGTAGCTGTAATTTCAGTGAGAGGGTGACGACCTCTGTAAACAGCGGGCGGTCAGCTTATAACACGACTCTATAGAGAGAGTTGGGGGTTGACAATCCATAGAGCTGTTCAGTAACTGTTGCTATGACTATGTCTCAATGAGTAGCGATGTATGTCCCTATGAGAGCAAAACCATTTTAAGTACCAGATTTAACTTATAATGAATTCAAATAACATTGTAGGATAACTATATAATTTTGTGTATGTGTATTAATTGTATGTAGTATGTTAGATATAAGGATTACAAAAAATATGTATTTTATCTAATTGTGGAAATGTATCTATAGAAAGGTCATTAACCTTGCTAAGAAAATCAGCTGATTGCTGGAGTTATAAATGTAGTATGCCACATACAAATAATTTGCAAACTTTTCAAGGTAATTATGAAAATTGAATATAATAAATGTTTGAATAATAGATTTTCAATGTGGTTTAATAGATTTTGAAGTAAATGGTAAAATGAATGGAGCTAGTTTTGAATTTTCAAGAGTTAAAATGTAAAAACTGGTAAATATTAGAATTTGGGTGATTATTATTTCGTTAGGACATTTAAATCAGTCCCAGTTAAGTTTAGAAGGGGAGTTGAACAAAGTAAGATTGTTATGAATAAAAGTAATGTAGAATTTGAGATGTAATAGTGACACAGTAGCTATGGGGAAAATATGTAGAGTAATGGTTGATATTTTGAGATAATAAATAAGTAATGGAGATATTCTGTAAGTGAAAGTGATGTATGGGGAAAGTAATTAGTTGATGGGAATTTTGTAAGGGGGTGGTGTGATAGGTAGTCCTCAACGAAAAGCGTTGTGGCGGGAAGGGAACCGATTAGCGCCGGAAAGGGTAGGGGGAGTCCAGGAACCAACATAAGGGAATGAGCAGTGGGAAGGGAACACACATCCTGAGTACAAAGGGGTAGAGAGTATTTTTTTTGTTATAAGAGTAGAATGATGCGAAATGAGTTGAATAGTAAGTTAGGGATAGAGAATGGTTGGCAGAGATTTTGATAGATGGGTGTCATATTAGTTAAAGCTGTTAGTGAGTATTAGAGTCAGAAGGGGGGTAAGATTATATATACCAATGCCAAGTTGATAAAGTGAGTTATTATGAATAATTAAGTCACCCAAACTAATTGAGAATGAAAATGTTAAAGAAAGTAAATCATAGTCAAAACATAAAATTAATTGAAACAAGTGACAGATTTTAATAGAAGTTGAAAACCATTCAAGCAAAAATGTGTAAATTTTGGTCAATTTAAATGTAAATTCTATTGTTTATTGTAATAATCACCATGCTAATTTAAAAGATGTTTTATGTACTTTATGATGTAGATCTGTGTAACGTGTGTGTCAAGGTCGTTGACTTGACCCAGAGAGATCAGCTGATGGTTGATGCTATAAACAAGACCAGTTTCTAGCAATTGAGTGATGCAATTTGGTGGTTTGATTGAATTAAATATTTTGGTTTTTTCCGAATATTGAGAAAAGTATATTTTGATAAATTTAAATTTTTTGAAAGAAAAAAAAATTCTTTTTATGCCTGCCGTATAGGTGAGGTTTGAGTTTCACGTGTACTGTTGTTTATGTGTATTACTAGCGTAGTGATTGAATTACATTGTTGAGTGTGTATATATATATATATATATATATATATATATGTAACTAAATGTTAGGATAAGCGAATTAATGATTTAATAAGATGTTCCATTTGTGTTTTTATGATTATTAGTAGTAGTGAAGAAAATTAACAGAGTTGAGGGATTCATGCAAAAGATTGATTTTTTTGAGAAAGTAATGGAGATATAACAAATTAATTTTGAACTTAAATGAGTTTTTGAAGTTAAAGAAAAATATTTTCTGAATTTTAAATAAAAGGATGTATTAATGAATATGTGTACGTGCCCAGTATTGCCGAAGGCGACCCAGTATGCAAGATAAGGGGGGAACATATCGGTTGAGGATCTGGCATGGTATAAGACCAAGGGTTTGGATTTTGGGGGTGGCATGTTAGAAGGTTAGGTGCGCTGTGGTGCGTGTCTGTTCGATTTTATGGTGTTGGGATCTCGAATAGAGAAGTCCAGTAATCTCGTTCAGGTGCAGCCATAGTCGCCGAGCTAGGGGGGTAGTTTACCCATAATGCGTTAAGAATTAATGGGGGTTGTTGGCACCATATCCTCACCGATCCTCTTAGGGGTTTAGCAATGAGATTTCTTCTGTTTCGGCAGAAGATCTCTCATTGGGGGGGGGGGGTATTGTAACGGGGCTAAAAGAGGGAGAGGGTTTTATTTCATTTTATTAATATAATTTTGTTTCCCATTTGTGTGGTCAGTCACATGTTATAGAAAAGTTCGTCAAACAAAGAACAGTGATGTAGAATTTTGAACGTAGCCGAGACAATGGAATGCAGCGTGTGTTTGCCAACGCAATTGAATTCTAAGAAATCCAGGGCTGTGTGATGCGCACAAACATCAGCGGGGCGCGCAGATGACGCCAACAGTCTTGGGACAAGCCGAACAACATGGTGAAACTGTGAATTTTGTTTGCCACGTGTTCAGAAGCGGGCGGAAACATAATTAGAGACTACGCCTATCTTAGTGACGTAACCAGTGGCAGTGAGATTTCGTCTACGTCCAACATGCGTAAATAACACGTGTTAAATGAACAGTGACGAAGACTTTAACATCACAGGCATTGAGTTTCTCTCCAGCAAACCAAACGTGGTGGGAGAATTTTTGGTAGCATTCCGCCCAGTCGACTAACAATATCGGCCACGCGTGGTCCAACTAAATTTTCTGCACGGGCAATATAAAGGTCGGCCGATCATAACAGGATATCTGAATAAAAAAGTGTAATCAAAGTAAAAGAATATGAACCGGTGAACAAGTGTAGTGTACAAAATCAACGGAGCAATAACAGTTTTCATCAAAAAGGGAGTAGTGTGGGTGACGCGCCATGCGGTCGACATAGATGCCACGGTAAACTGTACTGTATAAGAATCAAAATTATTCTAATCCTGTTTTAAAAGGGGATGTAAAGTAATTATATAAAAGGGGGTTTTTGTGTGAATGAGTGGATGGGCAATCTGGGTCGCTTTATTATGGTCATAAAATATATATTAGTATAAGTTACAATGGTAAACTGAAATTTTATGTTATATCTGTTTTTTAAAAGAAAGATAGAGTTGCAATAATATGTGAATTAAAGTAGAAGGAGGAGTGAGTGAGTGGTGTATTTAAAGAAAGTAAAAAATGCAATTAAATTAGATTTGTTTCAAATGAAAAGTGAGTTGAGTACGTTATTCAGATAACCTGAAGGTCATACTTGTATGTCGCAGTTTCGTGCAACGGACACTCTGGACTAAGAGGTAAGGCATAAAATGAATTAAATTTTAATAATTAAATGTGATAATAAGTGATTACACTTTGATCTCTTCTAACAGACAATGGACTACGTCGCACCTACATGGTACAGTGTATCGCAACTCACTGTCCGCAACTGTTACAGACAATCAAACACTTTGTAACACGCATGACAAGTGTCCGACAGAAACTCATATCCGCGTTCCCTAGTTTCATGTATCTGCCAAATTATGACGCAGTTGTCAATATTTGAAAACATCGTTTATTCTGTAGCCGCGGGAAAGAAAAACCAATCAGGGTAAGATAACGGACTTTGGGGGGGGGAACAATTAATTATATCCGTGTAGTTTTTCTCTCTCTGTGATATGTTGTATTTTATAGGTTTATATTCTATTATTCTGAATTGTAAATTATACGTAATTTATATTCAGTACTACACCATTTAATTATACTATTTGTGTTCTATTCACTTATACGTTTTTCACACTTACACGTTTTTTCTTTGAAGTCCCATGAAAAACATATTTAAGTGAAGCTTTACTGTAACTGTTGTAATACATCTGATAATTTGCTTTTAAAAATAATTTTATGTACATAAAATTTATTTCATTTTTTCGTATTTAAAAAGTACATTTTATTTTCATTTACAAGTCATAATTATTTTATTAAGTCAAACCACAACAAAATTAAAAATGGGAAAAACATATTTGAAGTTTTCAGAAGGCATTAAATCTGCAATACCACAAATAACTTTTATAAAAAAAGCTCATATCAAGAAAAGCCTCAAAACAAGGTAACAAACTTTTATGAGAAGAGCACCAAGTCCAAGCAGCTCATACACACAGGTCTTGGAGGGGGAGGGCGGAGCGTTTGAAACATAGTGCAGATTAGGTGAGAATTAACACAAGTGCCTGGGGAGATAAATAACGTAAAGACTGAAATAAGAATGAAATGCTGATAGTCGGGGCACTTGAAAATGGCACAATACCTGACTACTATAGTATTTTGAGGAAAAATTAATTGAAGAAATGCTACAGAGATTAAGAATGTGACCCTTGGATCAATAGGATGAGAAATGAGTTTGAAAAGATGAAGATTTTCAACAAAAGGTTATCAAAAGAATTACATGACAATTTTAAAATATACATATTTACCATATATATGTATGTAATGGTATTTAGCACAGATGTTTATATTATCGTTCTTTAATAAAGAAAAAACCAAGGTTGTTTTGTTACCTTTAATTTTAAAATGACGGTTACTTCAATTTTTTGGTCACTAATATCTCTATAATTTTAATTTTATCAAATTATGCTTTATTAAATAAAATGTTAAGCATTTTATTGTGAACACAATGACATCTTGTTGTTCAAATCTGTTAACAAATAATAGGCTATCCATAAATTCTGACTACTTGGTTTTTTTTACCAGACTTCAATTCTCCCAGTATAGGAAAAATTTATTTAAAGTTATTACTATAGTTTGTTTCAAAATATCTTACTAACAACAATTTATAACAACGTAAATGGTCAATTTCCAATGAAATTAATGACTTAACAAATTTAATTAGGAACTACTTAGATATGATGACTTGAATCAGAAGAATTAAAATTACTTCGAATTAATATAAAATGATAATGCCATGTTTCAATTTATAGTTTGAAAGATCATACATGAGACGCACATCTGACACTTCCGCAAAACTGTAGTTAGCCATTCTCAACAGTTACAAGATAATCAACGAGTAAAGAAACACAATCAAACGGAATTTAAGAACTGTCCTTAAGAAAAGTGATATTATTTAGTTAAACTGCTCATGTTATAATAACTGAAAGCACTAAAGTAAACACATTATTTATAAATCAAAACATGCTATAATCTTTTTCTACTACTTCAAAATAATTTTAATACTTACTTGTGATTCAAATTGTGATATGTAAATAGTTCTTAAATTTACTAAATGTTATTAATTTCACTGAAAATTGGTCCGTTGCTTTGTTATAAATTAACGTTACTGAGTTAATATAGAAAAAACAGTAATAACTTTGAATAAATTTTTCCAATACTGGAGGAATTGAAGCCCGGTACAAAAAAAATCAAGTAGTCAGAATTTATGGATAGGCTGTTTTCCACTTCACTTGGTCTTGGTCATTTGGTATCAAATCTGATCAAACAAGATGTCACTGTGTTCACAATAAATGGCATAACATTTTATGTAATAAACCATAATTTGATAAAATTAAAATTTACGGAGCATTAGTGATCATAAAATTAGTGTCAGCCATTCTGAAATTTGAAGTTGCTAAATAACTGTAACTTTTTATTTATTAAAGAACATTAATATTTACATGTGTACCAATTTCACTGTGATATATGTGAATCCCTTCTTGAGATAGTTTTCCTTTAAAAACACGAAATGGCTGGCAGACAGAAAACAAGATGTTTCTGGACCTATGTTTATAAGAACCTTTTTCTTTATTTTCACTAGTAGAACACATCCTGAAAGTTTCTCCATTTCTTCTTGAACTCCTGTATATCACTCACACATTTTCACTACACTTTCTTTTGCCATTCCTGAAGTAGTATTATTATATTGATAGGAAACCGTTATTTCAAAGAACACATATATTTGTATAGTGCTTTAGGGAACTAATACTACCCCTTCCTCAGCGCTTGGCAGAAGCAAACAGTTTTGCAAGCACTGACAAAGGGGTACTACCAGGGCACTGAAAGCACCCCGGCATGCGAGTTGTGTATGTGTCCAACCAACCCATTCACTGAAAACTACAAGAAGCAGAAACATTCTACATCTTCAAAAATATTACATGTTTCATAATAATTTTGTAGCTCTTAAGATTCACAGATATACATCTTATTTATTAAACATTACCTGAAAAATATCCACCATAGAGTCTGTCCAAACAACATTCGCCATCAACTACAAGACTAAATTTTGTAAGGGAATTATTTCCTTTCTTATAATTTTGTTTGGCAAGTCTTTGAGAAACACTTCTTGCTATACGAACTAAGTCTACACCAACGCATGATTCTGGGATTGTAGAAGATTCCAAAAATGTTTGCAAGTCCTGAATCCCCATTGTCCGTGAGTTTGCAACACAGGTCTCCTAACAATTCTAGCTTCTCATGTAAATACACACCCACCTCACGTTCAGGAACAAACTGCACATAAGTATTTACAACTCTTATTCACAAGCTAAATAAAAAACTAGTTGCTAATCTATGAAAACATTATTTATTTACATCTATTACTCTACACTAAAATGTACAAGGCAAACTTAGCCAACAATCTACGTCCTCCAACTTAATGTACAATCTGTTCACTTTTCCTTGAACAAACTAGTTCAGAAAATCGTTATTTACAGCAATAATGTACATCCCTTACATTATAAAGATTAATTTTTTCAAATGCTGTAATTCAAACCTCAAACTCATTTTTACGGTTTTGTGTAAAGTAAAACTATTACATACAAATCCATAAACCAATGACATTTTTATTGAATAAATAACAAGATATGGTATTATGACATCTAAACATCAATTCTCTGTATTAAAACAAGATTTACAAAACCATATTCACATGCACCCCAGGGGTTCAGAATTTGATGTCAGGTTCTGTCTTGTCCGACATTTCACACGCACACACATTGTTTTACATTTTCAAAGGTTGCAAAACATTGTACTTTCATAATTTCTTCAGCGTTGGGAAGAAGAAAAAGCCACATGGTTGTGGAGTCATTATGTTGTTACTTCTGGATAAAAATTCTTATTAAAAAAAAAAAGAAATAATAAAGAAAATGTGTAAACTGATGCAGGTTCCCTAAATTGTCTTTCCCTAAATCTAGTCATTTTCTACTTTATAACTTCATACAAGTGACACAAAATGCCCAAAACGTATTATTCACTGACCATAGCACCTGTGGTAAAAATTCATGAAGCTTAAGTACCATGATAATCAAAGAGAACAGAAAGACCTTTAATATTGCACCGAACATTGCTTTCTTTTTCCAGTCTTGGCTCACTTTGAAGCTTCAATCGAGGCAATGGGACTTTTGTTTCAATGTTGTAATCACATACCAATGAACCATCACCCCAGTGTTGAAGCACTGTTGCATAATTAGCGGACTTTATAACTTTCTACGTTATTTCTTTACGATTAAATTTTTGGTGATCATACAACTCTGGAACAAATTTTGCTGTCACTTGGCTCCTGTCCAAAATCATCAGTGAAACATACTTCACAATAATTATATGAAATGCCAATTTCATCACACACTTCTTCATTAGTGATTCAACAATTAACAATGCCTTTTTCTTTCACTTGTCCCACATTTCACAGATATACTTGGGCTCCCCATTCTTATCATCATCTCCAATTCATTTATGGCTATCATGGAAGTATTTTTCTCCATTTTGAATTCTTGTACTTGCCATTTCCCCCAACTGCTGTTCATGCACACTAGGCTTCTTACAATTCCTTTTATCATTCAATATAATAAAATGTTAAATCACTAAATACTGCAAGACATAACTTACTCAAATCTAAACTAAGCATCCAATACAGCTACAAAATTAGTCAATTGTTACAGACAGGTGTACCAACATCATAGAAGTTTGGGATCTCACATTCTAATGCAGAAAATTAAAACATTGTACGAAATTTGTGATCAAACTTTGTACATAGTGTAACAACTCGTGACTTCTGCTCGGGTTTGCTTTCTTTTGTTTTACGCCCCACTGTTGTGAGCGCCAATTTTGTAACAAAATCTATATAATTCGTATACAAAATAAAAAATTTTGGTGTTTTTGAAAAAATATTATTTTAATTGTTTTTGTTGTTCATATTTAGTAAATAATTTTTGTAATTGTTTTATGTAAATATTTAAATCTTTTACTTCTGTTTCTGTCAACTGTATCACTTTGAGTTTTTTGAATTAATTTCTGCGTTAATTGTATTATCTCCAGCACTAATCGATAGACGGTTCTTCTTCTTACTTAGGTATACTCCTTCCACTTTGGTAATGGCCGCCTTTCGGATAGTCCGTGATCTCAATTTTATTTTATTTTATTTCTATTTATTAATTTTATAAATAAACACAAACCAATTTGCAGAAATTCCAGATTTATTAACAATTTTTTATTATAGATAGAGTGTTAATCGATTATTCAACAGTAGTATCGACTCGTTTCTCAGGGCTGTCGATTATTTTTACATCTGTATTTTATATTAATTATTAGGTTCTTTGAACGGTTATATTATATAGTCAGAGAAGGGTAAGGTCAGGAAAGTATATAGTATAACACTTACAAGTAAATAGCTTAAGAATTAAAAATTACAAAGTTATTATTTAATATATGTTTATCAAAGAAAAAATTCGAACCATTGACGTCTGGAAGACTATGTTGGCAAAGCTCGCTCTGAATTGTGGGAGTCAATATGGCGGCTTCAGGACTACATCTGATAAAATGAAGTCGGCTTGACGAAATTTTCTTCCAATAAATGTTGTCCTTTCAAAGTTCCTCGTCTCAGCAGTTGTGATTATTCCTTCTGGTGTTAGTGGAGTGGTCCTGGTTCAGTGTTTGTGATTCACTTCGATTAAACGTGTTAGATGTTATAATTCACTTTGGTCAATAAGGTCGAAAATTGCACTACTTGTCTCGTTATTAAGAATTATTGGCTTTATATGTTTAATTAATTATTTCACTCATTTACTGTTCCGTATTACTTTAGTTTAATGGTGGTATTAGTTGTTCTCACTGAATTTAAAGTTTAAGTTAAGTTTTTATAAATTTACGATTTTCACTGTAGACTAGGCTTATCCTTTCTTTGGTTTTGCAGCTTTTTTGTTATAATGTAACTTATTTTTTAATAAATAAGTATCAGCTATTACACCACTGGACTGGTTGTATACATTTAAACAGTGTATTATCATGGAAAGTGCTATAATTTGCATTTTTTCTTAATATTTGTTTCCTGCAAAGGTATTCTAGTCTTGCACATGCTCGCACGCACGCAAATACAATATTATAATGAATGTGTGTGTTAAAACAATAGCAAGACCCCATGCCAGTACTACTCCTCATATTGTTGCTTCCCAACTCTATACTAAACTGAAACCAACTAAAAAGATAACCGTTATGTAGTTAAAACAGTTATAACACAGTTATTTATATTGTACAATGTAATGAGTTTCTTCCCGAAGTAGAATCAATGCAAAGATTGTATATAATCTATTGGTACTGCCTTTGCCATCAACTCCCATGCCTGTAATTACAATAACTTGTAGAACTTTGCCCACTCCTTATGTCTGACATTTAGGGCAATAGTCAGTCTATCACTCTTTATTCATAACGTACCAATGTGTTTATATTAGATACCAATGTAAGCTTGGTATTTGTAAATTATGTACTGTCCATATGGGTGTGGTTATGAACGTGCAACGCGCATGTGTGTGCGTGCGCAGGCGTGTTGTGTTCACAAAATTAGTTGATTTTTGTAAAGTTTTAAATAAGAACTCTTAAAAAAAAAAAGAAGAAAGATATTTTTTGAGTTTTGTTCATCACATTCTGTAATTAAAAAACACTAAATAATAAAACACCGTCTAATTAACTAACTGCAATAAATAATGCCCTATTTCCAACTACAGAAATTTTAAGTAAAATTTTCATCTAAAAATTAACATTATGCAGTCGGAATAACATACTATGTATTGTTGATACTTGGCCACGCCATGAAAGACAACCAAATCCACAAATTAACTGTACTTACAAGTTATCTGGATGAATTTACATTCAATTTGTAGATATCTTTTCTCTAGAACAAAAAATGGACTTGTCTAGAATACTATGAATGAGTTGAGAAGGCTGTTATTGGTCTTAGGAAGGATGGGAGGGGTAATACATGTTCCACGGCTAGGTTTGCACCTGGCTCTACGGTGCTACAGATGGTTGTAATTTTATTAACAATTTAAGTATTAACATACTTGCCCTTAAAAAGCAGAAATTCCCCTTACATAGTACATTAAGTTCATTCTTATTTACTATATTTACTAGTAAGAAAAAATTTAGATAAATTTCAAAAATGTTAACCATGGTCAACCTCCCAACAATCATACAAACTCTACAATTTTTTACACACACTCAAAAGCAGAAAAACAGACTCATCAGGTCAACATAAACTGCTACTTGCCAATTATATAAATTGAAAATCACTCTTCTGCCCTTGAATTTCAAACCAATGTTCTTAAAATTCCAAATACTTTATTCCACTTGCAATTATTAAACCCCCCTTTCCTAGTTAATATCCACCAATAGCTTCCTGTGTAAACATATTTCTCATAAAGCCAAACTAGTACTCATTTAACTCCTATTCTGTTTTCTGTTGTTCTTTGTAATATTCTTGTTAGAATCATTGTCTCATATGATATAATGCTGACTGTGATAATACAAATGTATGAGCCCTCTTTTGTAACGTGTAGAGTACACTCTCCTGAAAGTTTGAATGTATATCCCCTGTCAAGATTATTGAATACACGAAGTCTCAGTTAACTTAACCCTCTTGGCATTTCCCAATCTGTTTGTTTGTGGTATGTGTCACAATAATTTTCGAATGAATAAACAAGTTTTTGTAAAACTTGACATGTGTGCCCATTCTTTTACCTTACACAGCACTATTGTTTTTTAGATTTATGCCCCCAAAATGGTGAGGGGGGAGCAAGAGCCAAAAATGTGAGGAAGTCATCTTAGTGAAAAAAAATCGCAAAACATTCATGTGGGGTATAAAATGAAAGATTTTAACCAATATCTGAATACAGTGTTCAGTTTTAGAAATTTCAAAATTCTGGGATGCCAGGACCAAAATGTGGGTCAAAATTGTGAAACACACTGTAAAAATTCATGTAGGCTTTCACATTAAAAAGAATTTTTCATCAACACCTTAACATAGTATAGTTTTTAATGTTTCAAAATATTAGAACACAAAAGCCTAAAAACATAATAAAAATCTGAAAAATATTTTTTAAATCCAGCCATGCCATGGTGTCAATTAATAATTTGAAAGAATTAATATCAAAACACCTTTTAAATTTTGGATTGCCTTCAAAATGTTTGTAAGATATGGACAAAAAAATGTTATCAGTAATGAATATTTGTGAAATCATACTACATATCTATATATAGGCCTATACTATACCTATAGGCCTACAGATATCTTATGAAAACAACATAAATGTTGAAAGGTAGAACTAAATTATATATACAAATTACAGTAAAAAATCCACACAGTAGTTGCAATTTTTAATACTTATTGTATGCTTTACAATTGTTATTTTACTTGAAGAAACACTTGAATAATATAAAAAATTACTTAATATTGAAATTTACCTTATGTATAATAAATGTATTTCGTTCAAAATAATGAGCAAGTTCTGCAGCTCAAGGAGCTTACTACTAATATTTATGGAATAACAAAAAATATATATAAATCAGTCCTGAAAATATCCTTTTAGAATTATTGAAGGCCCAGTTCCCTAGTTAAAAAAAAAAAGATTGTGCGTTTTTTTTACCACCTGATGCAAGAAGATACCAACAAACCTATAGTAAGAATAAAAAAAGAATATTTCCTACTTTTTTTCCTGATAATTATTGTTCACTGATTAATGCACACTTCAAGCAATAAGACATACTTATAAATTATCATGGCTATAACCTAATAGATAATACCAAAACAGCAATACTACAATCGTGTTACTTTAAGGTGGCCGCTCCATAGCTGCGTGAAAACTGAGGGTAGTGGGGAGACTCAGTTTGCTCAGTTGTAACACTTCATTTCAAAAACGTCCGTCTTACTGTTGCTACAGCAGCTTTATTGGTCCCCTTAACTATTTAATTACAGCGAAACTTGGTTAATTAGAACTTGGATAATTCGAATTTTTGGATAATTCGAATAAACTGGTATTCCCCTTGAAAAACGTATTTAAACTCTTATAAAAATGGCATGCCTAATTCGAAGTAAAAAATATTTCGTTTGGATAATTTGAAGTTTTTTTCAAAGACAAAGTTTAAAATGTTTGCTTAGCTCGGAGTGTTTGCTTTCGTTTTGGTTGAAAACAGACACAATACAGTCATACACAATAGGTGTAGGTACCGTTATACCTAACTGTAATCGCATGAGGAATGTAGGGAATTCCAAACTTGCTCTGTACACAATACTGTACCCCCAGGGTAGTTTGGAATTTCCCCTACCAAAACAGAGTTAAGTCAGTAATGTTACAGTACAGTTGAATAGTGCGTAAGGTGTGCTGCTCGATTTAATTGCGTGCTGTCAAAATCGTGTTGTTCGATTTAATTTTAAAACTACAGTAGTGTTTTGGCTACAATTAGAGCTTACGTGCATTCTAGAGGTTACGTTCAGTTTAACAATGGCTAAGCGCGGCCCGTACAAGAGTTTAACTTTAGACGAAAAAGTTAAAAGTGATACAAGACGTGGAACGGGGAGCAAAACGAAAATGTGACATTGCAAAAGAATACAGAATTTTACCGAACACTTTGTCGTCTTTCTTAAAAAATAAAAACACACTTATGGAAAACTGGAAAAAAAAAACGGGAAAAGTCGAAAGCGGGTAAGAACAGCAGATTATCCTGCAGTGGACGATTGTGTTTTAAAGTGGTTCAAACAAACTCATGACCAAAACATTCCTTCAAGTGGACCAATAATCCGTGCAAAAGCAGAAGAATTCGCAGAGGGATTGGGCATTCGGGATTTTAAGGCAAGTACCGGTTGGTTTGCGGGTTTTAATGACAGAAATGCGATTTCTTTTCGAAATGTTTGTGGTGAGAGCGGATCCGTGAGCGGTCATTTAGTAGATGAGTGGCATGCTGAATTAGCGAAAACTATCGAAAATTACCAGCCAAAAAATATCTTTAATGTCGACGAAACAGGGCTATTTTTTTAAGTGTTTACCAAACAAAACATTTTCATTTAAAAACGAAAAGTGCAGTGGGGGGAAAGAATAGTAAAGAAAGGTTGACAATTTTGATAGGGTCAAATATAGATGGGTCAGAAAAATTACCGCTTTTAATGATTGGCAAAGCAGCAAAGCCGATATGTTTTAAGTCTGCAAGAAGTTTACCGGTAACTTACGAAGCCAATAAAAAAGCTTGGATGATAGCTGCATTGTTTGAAAAATGGCTTCTGAATCTAGACAAAGAACTTGGTCGGAAAAAGAGAAAAATTTTGTTGTTTATCGACAACTGCATGGCCCACAACAACCTTCCATCGCTAACGTGGATTAAAATTGAATACTTTCCGGCTAACATGACCTCAGTTGTTCAGCCTATGGACCAAGGGGTTATTAAGAATCTGAAACATTTTTATCGTCGACAGGTTGTTATGAAAATCTTAGGAGTACCAAACAAAAAATCAATTAACGTATTGGACGCTGCTCATATGATACATAATGCATGGAACAAAGTTATGCCTAGTACGATAGCACACTGTTTCAGGGTCGCTGGTTTCAAGATCAGAAATGATGAAGCAAATGAAGTTGCAAACTCTACAAATACTGATTGGAACCATCCTGAAGAAAATACACCAGATGGCTGGGAAGATTTAAATGTTGATGTAAGCTACGAAGCGTATTTAAATGTCGATGCTGACGTCGCCATCTGTGGAACTCTGACGGATGGGGAAATTCTCGAAGAAGTGATGAAAAATACACTGGGATCTTCTGAAGCAGAAGAAGAAGACCTTCAACCAGAGAAACCGATTCCATCCACTTCTGAGGCAGTTTCAATGATCGCGGACTTAAAACGATTCGTCGAAGCTCAGTCCAACGTTAATAACGAAATTTTTTGTGCTGTGAGTGAATTAGAAGATTTTATTCAGTGTTTACAACTAAAAAAACAAAATCAAACGAAGATTACACATTTTTGGGGTACAGGTAATTCTCTTTTATAAATGTTGGTTCATGTAATACAATTTTTGAGTAATACCCTGTAAAATAACTCACTTTATTACTGAAATAAATTAGTTTCTTCTGTGCAATTAATGTACATTATTTCTGTTGCAGTACTTAACAAAAAATGTGAACTTACAGTATTGTTCCGTATGATGTTGGTTATTTCGAATTTTGGATAATTCGAATTTTTTTCCTTTCCCCTTGAAGTTCGAATTAACCAAGTTTCATTGTATTACAAATCTGGTTTTACACATTGTTGACATTTCCGGATTTCATTCAACTAACTGCTATTTGTAATTATACTCAGTATTACTCGAAATTGTATCAAATATGTATTTGTGGTACCAAAACAATGTTATTTGTTACATAATGCAAATAATAAATAATTACTAGTATTGGCCGCTTTCCTGTCCTGAATTTTTTATTTCCCTGAGATATTTAATTCTTTTTGCCCTTATTCTCTTTACGTTCATTTAATACACTTCTATTATGTCTAATCTTATTCCATTTAAACCCTAAGTTTATAATAACTTTTCTTAAACATGATAAGCTACCTGGAAAGTTTATACTAGACTTAAGAAGTTTATGAAGTTTTCGTAGCTAGGATATGTTTTTGTGTTGAAAATAATAATTACATGAAATACAGGCTTACGGTAAATATTTCACGGTAAATGTTTTTGAAAACGCATCAACACTTATGCACTCACGTTAGATGTGCCATTACACTGACAAAAAACAGGGTTCTGTGCATATCACTTTCACCAAGGTTGCCGGCCACCATAAAGTATACAAGTAGTAAAAACTGTCATAGTATTCTATAAATAACAATATTTCGGGAGAGAAAAATAGAAACTGCGGTTTAAGTCTCTAAACATTCTTTTCACTAAGTGGGTTTCTACTGTGATCGTCATAATTCACGATAATGTATTTAACTGATGTTACTGCATTGTTCTCTAGTCTGCATTATTAATCTAGACTGTAATGTATGGCTGTCAGCTGTTATTTCTAGCTACATCCTGTATTTCCTGGTAACAACTTGCGATGTTGTTGTACATAATCCTGGTATCGTATACTGTTTCCGTCCTTAGCTTAATCCTGATGTAAACAAACAGGCATGGCACATCTGAAAGCTATTTGCTACTTCAATTAGAGGCGTGTCACTCTGACAGGAGTACAGACAGGGTATATATAATACCGACACTGTAAAAACGCACGTAAATCGTAATAAATTATCCTGACCAAAGTAAAATTTGTGTGACAATATCAGACCGACAGTGAAACATTTTATAACGCCAGTTAATGGTTTTTCTTTTATTAACCGTTTAAATATTGAAACAAACAAAAAAGTAAATTTTATTTAAAATGAAAATAGAAGCTGTTATAATTACCAGTGTACTGAATACTATCACTTGCTGTCGGAGAGTAATTCAATGCCTTCCATATCTGTGTCTGAACTTGTATCATCACTTGAGTCAGCGTTTATTACTGATAAGATTGTTCGTTGTCCACAACGTCAGTAATGTGGGCCAGTTGCCGTCTCATCTTCCATGATTATATGCTGCATACAATGACTCTTGTCCGCCGTTATTTCATTTACCGCCTTCTCAATAAATTGATTTATGTCAAGCAGCTAATGTTGTGTTGTGGCGGGCAACATATCCTTTCAACTGGCTCCATAAGAATTTCAATACGATTCAGAAACAGTGATAAGGAGGAACTCTTAAAACGACGTGCCCTGATTTAAGTGGCGAGATAACTCTCACATGACTATACAGACATTCCACACATGCGCGTAATACATTACTGTGTGAACAATGTCAACGCCCCAGACCAATAGCGTTTCAGATTTGCCATGTGGGTTTGTTTACATCAGGATTACACTAAGAACGGAAAGAGTATATGTACATGTCCAAAGGTAAATACATTAATGTTAACATGCGCACGCACACACACACAAACCCTACTTCAATAAATTACATGTAACTTATTCTGTTTAAAAATCCATTTTGGCACTAAAGCTTTGGTATTAACTTCCACTGTGTCGACAAACTGAACTCATCTTGTGTATCTGTTAATGTTAAATGTTATGATTACAGCATCTGTGACTGGCCTACACATAAACATAATTCAGTAACCCTACGTTAGTTTAATGTGTTATCAATAAAAATACAAGAAATATTGTGAAGCGTTTTCACGGATATGAAATATTAATAAATAAGCGCACATGTATCAGAATATGTATGTGGACACAAAAGTATTATTTGGATACAATTTCTGAAGAATGTGTACAATAAATGTTGGCCGACTGAAACTTGCATAACAATTTATTTATATGTTTACAATAATATTATTTATAAACAAACAATTAACTTTTCAGAAACCCATATAGGCCTACTTACTTTAGACCCCCAATTTTTTTGGTATCAAAATATATTTTAGTTTTAGTATAGGCCTACTAATGACTATCCTTACAAATAGTAAGGATCAGAGAGGTGAAATAAGCATGTTAGACATTGTTATGATGTTCAAAGATTCTATAACCCTTTTATAGAATATTGTGCACAATGTTGATTCACTTATCACTTTGTTTACTGTAATGACCAGTTCGTTTGACTATACTTTTTCTAGTCAAAATTGTGAAATTTCACTAAAATGTTTTCTGTTAAAAATAATAATAATAAAAACAGAAAGGTTAATATTTTGTTCTTACAATGCACACACAAGAAAAACCACCTTCAGCAAAATGGCTCTGCACATCTAACCCTACAACTATCAATAATCCCCCTCTCCACCTGACTGAGATTCATTTCCCATTACTTATCTCGCTACTGCACTGCACACAGTACATGCTGAACTATAATTATTGCAACAATGTCAATTTGCTGCCTTATTTGCTAGTTATTAAATTAAAAATCATCCAAACACAAATATTGTTTTCTAATAATAAATGAAAACAAATACACAAACTCATAACATTCACAACATATACACAATATGAAGTCACTGTAATAAATTGTAATCATACACTGTTTACAGATACCACGATATCCTTTCACTCTACCATATCAAGTGTACATACAATCCACAGTACATGTGCAAGTTCATTTTTTGTTTTTGGTCCACTTATAACAGTAAACACTATAATAGTGAAATACAGTTGTTTTGCAAAATAAAAATACACTGTTTTAAAATAACTATGTAACTATTTGCCTGTCTATAATATTCTGGATAACTAGCTAATTTAAACTTTATTTTAAAAAGTGAAGTGTGCAGGCATATTAGACAAACAAGATCTAATCGTTATGGCACCCAAACTGACAAGGGAATCAGTTGCCATGCATGGTATCCCGTAATAGACCTTTGCAAATAACCTTTGAACTTTCTCATCAAATGGCTATTTTATCTTTCTGATCCCAGCGGAAGTAATAGATGAAACAATCAACTTTTCTCATAAAACACTTCACCAGTGCCTCATATGGCCATCTCAACAGAATTATTGTTTTCATTACTTACTTATAAAATAACTTTGTCCATTTTTAAAGAAGTACCGACCCACATTTCTATAAGCATCAACAACTTAAATTTTTAAACTTGAAAGGTTGACTTATGGGATATACGTTTTAATGTTTTAATCATACAGGGTTGACCCTAAATTATTAAAAATGTCTCCTACATAAATATCTTGACTCAATAATACTTTCTCCATTAAAAATGATGTACCGTGTTATTTTCCAGTACTAATACAATGTGGTATTTTAAAACTACTTAACTACATTTTCGAAAACTGCAGTATTTTCAAGCCAACAACAGTACATTTTCTTATCTTCTAACACACACACACACACACACACACACACACACACACAGCTGATCAAATAAATTATCGTTAACCAAATTTTCCACTACTAAACTTGGTTACTTTCGTGGAATTTTTTAAACTTCAAATAGCTTTTCACGTAAATACCTTTTTGTCCATTTGCTTAATCTCAGTTTAACTCTAATTTGTTAATACAGTAAATGTTTAGTTTTATTATGGAAACTACAAGAAATACACAACAAGTGTATACAACCACTACAAGTACAACAAAATTAATGTATCTCTGGTTTTAATAAATTTATGAAGCACGATTCGTAATAATACACTTATCACTACACAATACAATGTTACTTTATTTTACTTAAATCTATATATAGTTGAAGTTATGTATATGTTGTTAAAATTATTTGAAATTACAGCTGAAACTGTTAATATGTAACCGCCCTACTAGTTACAGTTCCGATACATACATACATATAGTTACACAGCCCTTACTACAATGATAGTACTACTTCAATACAAAAATAACTCCCGTTCATTAAATCATCGTACCATTTGGTATTGCACTACTTTCAAGAAATAGAATGTATGAAAATCGAAGGTTAGCGTACAGAAGTACAATTTTACGATTGTAAAAAAACCGCTTATTAACGGCACGGATTGTTTTATATATCTACACGGTTATGAACAAACTCTTACTAACTTTGGTCTTAAATTATTTTAAATACACTAAGGAAAATTTAAAATATGTTTAGCTTATACTAAAGACGATTATAGATTACACAGTAGCGGATTCAATTACACTATACATTGTTTTTATTTACCTGCACTATGTACGTTTCCTTACAGTATATTTACTTATTACGAAAAATGTATGAACATACAGGCGGCCCATCCCAAAGCACCAAGACCGGCAGCATGGCGATACATTTCAGTCACAAATAATGAAAAAACTACGTTTGTTCTAAAGTGAAGTATACAGCTTACAAGATACTCACTTAAAAGAACTCACACTAGTCAAGCGAAACCCTTGGTAACCATTTTAATTCCTAATATGTCCAAAACTAATGAAATCCTCTGAACTATGAAAATCCGCCATTTTATCAGAAGACATAGCAATACACGAAGGAAGTAACAATTTGCAAGATGACGTAGTATATTTCTTAACGGAAGCTATTATGCAAAGAATACAATATTTTATTTTCAATATTTACCTTACAAAATTCTTGTATCCAAATATTTAATACGAAATAACTGATTTTTTGTTAATATCTGAAGTAAGAATTGAATTACACGCTTGTCGTTCAATTAAATACATACACTTACAAGTGTATTTCACGTACGCGTGTACACAGTATATGCATATTTGTGTGTGTTTTTAAATGAACCAATCATGCGTGAATAAATCTCAACCTAACTTTATATAGTTTGCTATTTCACGATTTTATTATTTATATTCCTTGTCAATAAACAGCTTTTACCATCTGTTTACTATATTTCAGAATAATTTTGTGTTTTCAGTTATTACTTGGGGTTCATTTGATTAAATTAAATTTAAAAATTGTACTTTACACAGACTCAAAAATAATAAAATTACACTGATATAAAGTGAAGTAACGTACGTTCTGTATGTACGTACTGTAAAGCCAAGTTAAGATGACAAAAGAGGTACTTCTCGGAACAAAATGCATAAACGGCTGTTTGTATTGCATTTGACTGCATTAACTCAATACATTACAACAATAAAACATATTATTTAGTTTACAAAATGGTAAACACCAGTGGCCGGGAATGTTATCTTTCTGCACTGTAAGGTAACTAATGTTGGTTCCTCATGAACAACTCTGAATTGATTATACAACCTAGTCTTCTTAGCTTTTTCTTTTTGAGTGTAAACTGAAACAAACCTACTTTACCTAATCAAGTCCAGGAAAGCAAGACATCCATGTAAAATTTAAAATAAAAGTAACCTAACCTATGCAAATCCATAGAGGTAAAGTATTTTTGCTAGCGTCTGTGCATGAGCCATAGCGTCGTGTCGGAGCCTGTAATCTGGCGGCTTGGTGGGACGGAGAGCGCGAGAGAATGCGAAAGGTAGCCTAAACCACTGTAGGCGCTTAAAGATAAGAATTGTTTTATTTTATTAGCACAAAATAAGTAATATTCAAACGTAAGTAGACTTTCTAAATTTCTGTAGGTAAAAAACGGATCTTGAGTGTTTTACGGCAGACAATACAATTCCGTATTTTTACTTCTTTAATATCTCGCCTCTCACCCCCGCTCTTTCCCCCTCTCGCACACGCACACATTCTTTCATACGCATGCACGCGCACTATAATAAATGTAATTTAGTAAGTGGCTTAGCAGTATAGTAAAAATTAGTGAATTAAACATTAAATGTAATATAAAAATAAAAAACAAAAGCAATTAAAAGTAACAAAACAATTTAAAGTTATAAGAATAATTTGTTCATAAAAACTTTAAAAGTTAGTTTAGTCAGATCAGAGGGAAGGTTTATATACATGCTGTGTGTGTGGAGGGGTACACATTTTAATTTGATAAATGTACTTAATAATCTAGCTAAAAAATATAAATATCACTATTACTTTAACGACTCGGAACACTAGGTTTTTTATAAGTAAAAGCAAAAAGGGGTAGTTTTACCTTACAGCCTTAACCGGTTTTCTCCTTTAAAAAAGGCTTCTTCAGAGGCTGCCGCAGGTAGCGCTATCCGTCTTGTTGTGGGTGACGAAATCGAATTTCGAAAGATCGATGTTGTGTGTGTGGGTGAGATATGTTCGAATAACGCGTGCGATTTGAATTGTGTCTGTTCGTTTAGGATGTCGTTTTTATTTGTTTTTGTGTGTTTGTATATTTCCAATTGTTCTATAGTGTCTAGTTTTCGGCCTTTTGTGTGTACGTGTAGAATGTTCATGTTATTGTCGATGTTTTTATATGTGTGGTTTGCTTCAATGAGGTGGTTTGCAAAGGTGGATTCTGTAGTGGAGTGGAGTGCCTTTGTGTGTTCAATGTATCTCTGTTTGAAGCTACGTCCTGTCTGGCCTATGTAGAGTTTACTGCAATTTGAGCAATTTAGTTTTTGTTTTGTGCTTTGTGTGTGTGTTCTGTTTTGTTAGTAGTTTTGTAAGCGATTCTGTATCCTGCTTTTTTGAATTTGTGGGCTGTTTTTTCAGTTTGTTTGTTGATGTATGTTAGTGTTATGAATTTGTTGTTTTCTGTCTTTGTCTGTTGTTTGTTTTGTGTAGGAGTTTACTGACTATTGTTCTGTCATATCCGTTAGATTCTGCTAGATATTTTATCGTGTTTAGTTCGTCTTTGTAGTCTTTTTCGTCTAAGGGAATGTTGTTAAGTCTATGTATCATGGTTCTGAAGGCAGCTAGTTTGTGTTGTATTGGGTGATTGGAGGTGTTGTGTATTAGTGTGTCAGTTGTAGTTGGTTTTCTGTATATACTGAATTTGTGCCTGTGTTCTAGTTTTGTGATGGTGAGGTCTAAGAAGTTTATGGTATTGTTGTGTTCGTATTCGGCAGTAAAGGTTATGTTTTTATGTATTTTGTTTATGTGCGTTAGTAACTGTTCACATTGTCTTTTGTTTCCCCTGTATAGTATTAGAATGTCATCAACGTATCTATAAAAAATATAGCGAATGAAATTTATGAAATGAGTTAGCTTAAGTACCATAAATAAAATTAAATTTCTTCTAATATGACTCCGTCATTCCGAATATCTATAACGAGTGTATCTTCATTCTCCTTTACCTCAGTGATCCTATTGTTAAATGTTCTACAAACAAGGTGAATATGTTTGCACATATTGTTTCGTATGGCAACTGTCCATACACGAACACACAAACTCATGAAAGCAAGAGTTACAGTGTATGCACTGTAAATGACATGATGTGCAGTGTTTAATACGTTTAACAAATATAATATGGCACAGATTATTTTATCCAGTCGTTTAATCCGTTTTCCTTTTAGATAACAATATTTTATTAAAATTTTCTATTGACATGTTGTTAGTGTTTATGCCTAAATAAATCCGATAACAGTAGGCCCATGATCTGTATTGTTTCTTAACAATACAGATCATTGTTATCCAGATACTGATACTGATTGTTAACAATACAGATTATTGTTTTATAAAATATTCATAAAATGAATGTGTTTCTTCATCACTTAACAGTCTTTTTAAAACTTCATGGAGCATTTATAAAAAATTAGTGTTCCTAGTCAGTAGTGATATATTTATAATCAGTGGACAACAAAATCCAGGAAATCAAATTACATTAAGGTACTAGGCCTACATGAAAATTGAAATTTTTATTATTAAATAGAATAATATCATAAATGTTAAATATGATTACGTTAAGGTAATATTTATTATTAAGAAAAATCACTGCATGTGCCAACCAACTAAATTTCTTATAAAACCGCCAAATAAATTTCTTACAAAACCGCCAATATCTCGAAAACGAAAAAGCCGATTTTATTGAAACAAAACCACAATAAAATCTGGAATTTTCTATAATTTTCACTCGCTGACACCATATAGCTATCTCTCATAAAACGAATGTTTGTCGCATGCTGAAAATTTCACTACTTGAAAATTAAAAAAGAAACTTAATGACGTGGAACCGTCTGAAGACTCTGTTTTTGAAAATTGTTAAAACTATCAATTAAAATTTATGCCTAAAACCATCCTCAAACTTTAAGAAACACGGTGGTGAAAGAATTTTAAAAATCAGATCAGCTGTACTACTGAACTTATGTCGGGCAATGAAATACATTCACATTCTCTCGTGCTCTCCGCCCCACCGAGCGGCTCGGTTCTCGCCCCACCATGCCGCCAGATTACAGGCTCCGACACGACGCTATGGCTCATACACAGACGCAAGTTAATTTTTGGTTGCGGGAGACCCAAACTACGGCGGCAATGATAATGCAGTTCAAAATAAAATTTAACCCACTTCTCTAAAAAAAAGTATAATTTTAATTAATTAAACATACACATATTTTAATCAGCTTATACTCATTATAGTTTGTAACATTTATCTCATAGATTGAATTTTTGCCCTGTGTCTACTTGGTCCGGGAATAGTATTCATACGAGACTTATATTCTTCAGGGGCGAACCTAGGGGGTGATATGGGGGATATATCCCCCCCCCAAAATCAAAAAATGTTCGAGCAAAAATTTTAGACTGCTTGTGTTTTTTTAATGTGATTATTTTACAAAGTCTGACAATCATTATATTTTTTAACAAAATTAAATTAACATTATTTGGCATCCTGTAAAATTTATATCCATAACCCTGTTGTTGTGAATACATTTATGTCCACAGCAGTTGTATACATGCTGGTAACCCTCACTTTCTTAATTTTAACGTTCTCTTTAAAGTATTTATATTCCACAGAAAGGTATTAGTAGGCTTGCAAGACATACTGGAAGCTTATCTGATGTATGTTTTTAATTTATTTTAATGAAATTATTGAATTACAGCTATTATTTATCTAAAAATGAAACTTTTTCTTGTGAACTTACTGTTTATTCTCTTCTCGTCGAACGCGTTTCGGCGTACGTATTCACCTTCTTCAGCTTAGAGACAGACTGCCATCATTTAGTAACGGTTGTTGTGTGGAATGTGTAGTGGGGGTGGTGCGTGGAGGAAGGGGATTGGCGCAGGGATTCAATTTAATGTTTGTTTTTTGTATAATTGTGTCAAAAAGTGTCAACACAACTGAACAATACGAAATATATAAACACCACACAACACAACCAAATGACATATTTAACGATCAATTACAATATAAATCACATACACTTTTTGACACAATTATACAAAAAACAAACATTAAATTGAATCTCCGCGCCAATCCCCTTCCTCTACGCACCACCCCCCACTACACATTCCACACAACAACCGTTACTAAATGATGGCAGTCTGTCTCTAAGCTGAAGAAGGCGAATACGTACGCCGAAACGCGTTCGACGAGAAGAGAATAAACAGTAAGTTCACAAGAAAAGGTTTCATTTTTAGATAAGTGTTAGTGCTGTGAAAGATGTGATGAATAATCAAGACAGCTATTATTTGCCTATTAGTTTTAATTTTTGGTACGATTTTCGTTATAACATGAGAAAAACAATATTATATATATATATATATATATATATATATAAACTTTCACTATGAACTTACTTTGAATTTATTTCCCCAAACGTTTCAACGTGGTATACGTCTTCTTCAGTTCAGTGGGAGTAAATACTGAATGCCTTTACAGAGTAACGGTTATGGACTGTAGGTATTACAACCTACTACTATAACCTATTACAACCCCCACCACACATACCTACAGTATATATATATATATATATATATTGTAACGTAACAAAGTTAAGGTCCCCGACGTTACATAAAAACTTTGTTTGACGAGGGATGCCAAATTAATTAAAATATATGAAAAAACAAACGAAGAAATTTTGTATTAAAATACTAAACCTCACTTTCTACAACCGAACGAAGTCTTAATACAACACAAATTCCATTGGGACCTGCAACTACCAGAACCGTGAAGAATAACAAAGACTAGAACTGAAACTTCTACTACATTCTGGGACATCAATACTATACTTTTATTGAGAAGCTGGAGGCTGTTTTTATTCAAGAGCTGAATCGCCATTCTGTTCTCGTCTCGTCATAGCAAAACACTGTCACATTAAGTATCTGGTCCAAGTTGGTAAAAAACCTGCTTATATTTAATTTTATATAATAAGATTCTATAACAATATTGTAATACTTAGTAACCTTAAAATTGCATTACCTGACCTTACTAATAGTTAAAAGAACTACATGTACCCTGAGATAAAAAACAAACTGAAAATTATAATTAAATTTTAACCCATCTAAAACCCGAATTCAATAACAAATCGATTACGTATTGTGTAATCGATATGGTGTATTAGTAGCAAGACGAAGCAGCTGTTGGAATTAAAACGTATATAAAATAAAGAATCCTTGAATTTGATGATTTCTTGTTATTTGTAGAGTAATTAGTGTATTTCGAATAGGGTGTAATTTACAGAGAAAGGAACGTGAGAAACACCTCAAGCGGAACGACTTAACCTAGAATAACTGGTCGTTCGCAAACCACAGCGCTCGTTTGTTGACAGCTGGTGAATACGGGAGAATAGAGAACTAACTTTATTTCTCTGCTCTCTTCTCTTTACACTTACGATAGTATATACAGACTAGGGTTGGCGAAAAATATTGCTTTATTCAATATAATAACTGGAATAGAGCGTTTTTCTCTTGTAAAACCCTTAATAACTATTTAATACAGATCTATTATCAAGAACCGAATAATATCAACCACATAATAAATATTTTTCTTTATAAATACATTAACATTGATTTGCAGGAGACCTCATCTAAAGTAAAATATTACAAATTGATGCATTCAACAGTGGGGCTTTTGAACATAATATAATTCAATAAATACATCGAGTCTTATTTGTTACAAATTGGCGAACCCAACAGTGGGGCTTAATTAGGCGAGAGGTTCGAAGAGTATAAGGAGTCTCAAATTCTATTTGTTACAAATTGGCGCCCAACGTGGGGCTGAAATAACTATAAACCCGCAACAGTATTACACTCGTAATAAATAAGTATCATGAAGTTTTATTTGTTACAAGTTGGCACTCAACGAGTGGGCTTTAGTTAAGTAAAAAATCGACTATATCGCTATTACTTAACTTGAGCAGGCAACTATTAGAGGCACAGGAATGCATACGAGAGGTGTTTCTAAAAGGATGGCGAAGGACCAAGAAACGGAAGAAGATAGACGGGAAGAAGAAGCAGAGGTAGTTACAGACACCGAAATGGAACAACAGGCGGGCGATAAAGAGGAAGTCAGAGGAGGACTAAATTGGGAAAAATTAATGGAATTAATGAGTAGAATGAAGGAAACAAATAAACAAACAAATGAAAAAATAGACAGTATCAAGGAACAAAATAGACAGTATCAAGGAACAAAATAGACAAATAAATGAGAAATTAGACAGTATTAATGAAGATTCCAAGAAACAGCAGGAAGAATTAATTACAAAATTTGCCGGAAACTTAGGAAAGCTAGAAAATAAAATGGACAGTATAAACGAAAATTCAAAGAAACAAAACAAAGTTTTGAGTGAGAACTTAATAAAACTAAGGAACGAGAAGTTTGACAAGAATAAAGAGGAAACTAATGAGAATAAAAAAGACAAAAGTGTACTGTTATCTGAAAAAAAAACTAACAGAAATAATGAAATGAAAACAAAGAAAATGAGACAAAAACGTCAAAGGAAATTAATAAATACACGGGAAGATTGGAGATGATTAAAGGGGGATTAGTTAAGATGCATAATATACCAATTACGGAACCAAGAGAAGCATGTCAATTTAGAAACTCTAAACGAACCACAATTGAATTCTCGGAGAGATTAGAAGGACCGAAAAAGCCAAAATTAACCGAGGAGCATGGAGGACTTATGGAGATTAAGTATGAACCATTTGAACGATTAAGAAACAGTATGGAAGACGATGGTAAACTTTAGCATAAATGAAAATTTTATAGTGACAAGATGGAAGAACCAGATGATAGTGAGATACGTCACAAGGACGGAAATAATTCTACACACTAGAGAAATCCGAACAATCAGTACAGAGGAAATAATGGACCACGGTTAAACAGATTCCAAACAGAATATAGAGAAAAGGGACGGATTTTATGGATAACAAATAAAGCAAACCAAAGGAAAATAATGAGAAACTAATTAAAATATATTAAACTAACTATTAAATGAAATAAACTAATTACACGATACTTCAGAGGAATTAGTTGGAATCAATTTTAAAACCACAAAATTCAAAAATAAGTAAGAACACCTTACTATATAATTCAGAAGAAATTATTTTAAACTAATAAACATAAAAAAAGAGAAAGAAGGGTTAGAAATGAGTTAGATGAAGGAAGAATATGCCATACAATTTATGATAAGGAGGAGATTCAGTGTTTAATTGCAGAAGTAAATGGGAGTGAATTAAAAATAGTAAAATACGTATGCTAAAGAATAATTAATTGACAGCACGGAACTAAGAAGAATTTAAAATGAATTTGAACAGCTTTAACTACTATACTGGTGAATAATATGATAAATGGAACTACAGAACAACGAGATAAATAAGTTAAGAAAAGTATTAGGATACCTCAGAAATAATAGTAATCATCCCTTGAATATAAGTTTGTAGCGAAGGAGCTACCTTATAGGTAATAATTATATGTATTGTGTTGTGATCTTGCAACGTTTATTTTTTTTCTGGACAGAGATGAAGTTCCTCTGATCTCAGAAGATATAGTTAGGGAAACGGCAGAGTAATGGAAGCCAATAATGCCCCTCTGATTCCGTACCAGCTATGATATTAGGGAAAATGTTAGGGAAATATAGTATTTTAGGGATTATACACCAAGCGAGGTAATTAAATATAAATATGATAATAAGAAATGATGGCGTAATAAGCTAGAAGAAGTTATGAGTTCCAGAGAAAAGGACAGGCCTACAACTGAGGGAGGTACCAGTAGAGAATTAATGACCAGATATACAATGAGTATCAACACAGTTTTTTCCGGTGCAATTAAAGTTTAAGGAATAGAAATAGAAAATAAACCCCAAAGAACCCATTGAATTGCGTACTAAAACAGAAACAATAAAAAACTGAAACCATTATAAATTGATAATTTTATCAAATAAATATTCCAAGGCATGAAGAAACTATAAGTTTATTTCAACTAAATGATATTCAGCTAAAATAAACTTCTTTCGGAGGGGGAGTATTATGTAACGTAACAAAGTTAAGGTTCCCGACGTTACATAAAAACTTTGTAAATATAACTTAAAACAATACCCAATGTATGCCGTAATTAAGGTCAGGAAGGTAAACCTCACCTAATAAATATATTAATAATACCTAGTAAGGTTACTAGGTAATAAAATAGTAAAAATGTCTATAATTATAAAATATGGAGTGATCAGTGGAAGATGTAAACAATAAACAGGGTCTAATGAGATGAATTTACTATAGACAAGTTTGAAAAGAGTAGACTGTTTAATTGATATTTAATGTTTTATAATGATGTACATGTTGTTGTGCTTTATCATGATATTTTGTTTACATGGTATTTATTCTGTGTTTTGTATGTAGCAGGTGTGAAGCCATTGCTTTAAGAAAGTATTGAATAATGGATACTAATTTCATTCATGTTAAACTTGTATTTAAGTAATTAAATACAAGTGTATTTATTATGTATTGTACTGTATCATGTTAAGAGTATTTACAGTAAAAGAGTAATTAATGAAGATATTGTGAGATAATATTTGTAAACTTGACCAGGAAGACAATAATTGTTAATAAATTGTCAAGGGGTCATTGTAATTATGTTACAAACAGATGAAGGGTTCAATGATAAAATAAATAATAATAATAAATTGAAATCAGGAAATTAAAATTAGAGTAATTGGCCATAAGCCAGTGACTCATTATACAGTACGTCAGGTCAGAAAAATTAAATTAAAAACAAAAAATTATAACACATGTAATAAAACCAATAGGCCTAAAATTAGTATTTTGTAAAAGGAAATTAATACCTTTTAAAATAAGTTGATCAAGAAGAAAATGTAGTAAAATGTATATGGTTTAATAATGCATATTAGGTGAAAATTTTATGTGATTTAATGTAATTCTAATAAGGGAGTATTTTATTAAAAAAGTGTAAGAATATTTCCTAATTATGGCTCTAGGATAACAAATATTATCCAATAACAGAAGAAGAAATGGTTGTTAGGGACGACTGAATGCAAGATATCTTGTTGATTTTCAACACTCAATTGTTATATGTGAATGGGTAAAGTTCAGAATACAGATTTAAAAAGAGAAAACCAAAACTAAATGAATCAAATTAAATAAATCAAATTTCATAAAAGAAATCCATTAAAAAGGACTGAGTAGTAACTTCTGAATCTATCTCTCAGCAAATATAATTCTATATATCATTAAAGTTAACCGAATTCAAAAAAATAACTCATTCAACCTACTTGCAGTAAAAGAGTAATGATGAAAATGAACTATAATTAAATAAAGATGATCCATAGACGAGGGATGCCAAATTAATTAAAATATATTAAAAAACAAACGAAGAAATTTTGTATTAAAATACTAAACCTCACTTTCTACAACCGAATGAAGTCTTAATACAACACAAATTCCATTGGGACCTGCAACTACCAGAACCGTGAAGAATAATGAAGACTAGAACTGAAACTTCTACTACATTCTGGGACATCAATACCAAACTTTTATTGAGAAGCTGGAGGCTGTTTTTATTCAAGAGCTGAATCGCCATTCTGTTCTCGTCTCGTCATAGCAAAACACTGCCACATTAAGTATCTGGTCCAAGTTGGTAAACAACCTGCTTATATTTAATTTTATATAATAAGATTCTATAACAATATTGTAATACTTAGTAACCTTAAAATTGCATTACCTGACCTTACTAATTGTTAAAAGAACTACATGTACCCTGAGATAAAAAACAAACTGAAAATTATAATTAAATTTTAACCCATCTAAAACCCGAATTCAATAACAAATCGATTACGTATTGTGTAATCGATATGGTGTATTAGTAGCAAGAGGAAGCAGCTGTTGGAATTAAAACATATATAAAATAAAGAATCCTTCTTGAATTTGATGATTTCTTGTTATTTGTAGAATAATTAGTGTATTTCGAATAGGGTGTAATTTACAGAGAAAGGAACGTGAGAAACACCTCAAGCGGAACGACTTAACCTAGAATAACTGGTCGTTTGCAAACCACAGAGCTCGTTTGTTGACAGCTGGTGAATACGGGAGAATAGAGAACTAACTTTATTTCTCCGCTCTCTTCTCTTTACACTTACGATAGTATATACAGATTAGGGTTGGCGAAAAATATTGCATTATTCAATATAATAACTGGAATAGAGCGTTTTTCTCTTGTAAAACCCTTAATAACTATTTAATACAGATCTATTATCAAGAACCGAATAATATCAACCACATAATAAATATTTTTCTTTATAAATACATTAACATTGATTTGCAGGAGACCTCGTCTAAAGTAAAATATTACAAATTGACGCATTCAACAGTGGGGCTTTTGAACATAATATAATTCAATAAATACATCGAGTCTTATTTGTTACAAATTGGCAAACCCAACAGTGGGGCTTAATTAGGCGAGAGGTTCGAAGAGTATAAGGAGTCTCAAATTCTATTTGTTACAAATTGGCGCCCAACGTGGGGCTGAAATAACTATAAACCCGCAACAGTATTACACTCGTAATAAATAAGTATCATGAAGTTTTATTTGTTACAAATTGGCGCTCAACGAGTGGGCTTTAGTTAAGTAAAAAATCGACTATATCGCTATTACTTAACTTGAGCAGGCAACTATTAGAGGCACAGGGATGCATACGAGAGGTGTTTCTAAAAGGATGGCGAAGGACCAAGAAACGGAAGAAGATAGACGGGAAGAAGAAGCAGAGGTAGTGACAGACACCGAAATGGAACAACAGGCGGGCGATAAAGAGGAAGCCAGAGGAGGACTAAATTGGGAAAAATTAATGGAATTAATGAGTAGAATGAAGGAACAAAATAAACAAACAAATGAAAAAATAGACAGTATCAAGGAACAAAATAGACAAATAAATGAGAAATTAGACAGTATTAAAGAAGATTCCAAGAAACAGCAGGAAGAATTAATTAAAAAATTTGCCGAAATCTTAGGAAAGCTAGAAAATAAAATGGACAGTATAAACGAAAATTCAAAGAAACAAAACGAAGTTTTGAGTGAGAACTTAATAAAACTAAGGAACGAGAAGTTTGACAAGAATAAAGAGGAAACTAATGAGAATAAAAAAGACAAAAGTGTACTGTTATCTGAAAAAAAACCTAACAGAAATAATGAAATGAAAACAAAGAAAATGAGACAAAAACGTCAAAGGAAATTAATAAATACACGGGAAGATTGGAGATGATTAAAGGGGGATTAGTTAAGATGCATAATATACCAATTACGGAACCAAGAGAAGCATGTCAATTTAGAAACTCTAAACGAACCACAATTGAATTCTCGGAGAGATTAGAAGGACCGAAAAAGCCAAAATTAACCGAGGAGCATGGAGGACTTATGGAGATTAAGTATGAAACATTTGAACGATTAAGAAACAGTACGGAAGACGATGGTTAACTTTAGCATAAATAAAAATTTTATAGTGACAAGATGGAAGAACCAGATGATAGTGAGATACGTCACAAGGATGGAAATAATTCTACACACTAGAGAAATCCGAACAATCAGTACAGAGGAAATAATGGACCACGGTTAAACAGATTCCAAACAGAATATAGAGAAAAGGGACGGATTTTATGGATAACAAATAAAGCAACCCAAAGGAAAATAATGAGAAACTAATTAAAATATATTAAACTAACTATTAAATGAAATAAACTAATTACACGATACTTCAGAGGAATTAGTTGGAATCAATTTTAAAACCACAAAATTCAAAAATAAGTAAGAACACCTTACTATATAATTCAGAAGAAATTATTTTAAACTAATAAACATAAAAAAAGAGAAAGAAGGGTTAGAAATGAGTTAGATGAAGGAAGAATATGCCATACAATTTATGATAAGGAGGAGATTCAGTGTTTAATTGCAGAAGTAAATGGGAATGAATTAAAAATAGTAAAATCCGTATGCTAAAGAATAATTAATTGACAGCACGGAACTAAGAAGAATTTAAAATGAATATTGAACAGCTTTAACTACTATACTGGTGAATAATATGATAAATGGAACTACAGAACAACGAGATAAATAAGTTAAGAAAAGTATTAGGATACCTCAGAAATAATAGTAATCATCCCTTGAATATAAGTTTGTAGCGAAGGAGCTACCTTATAGGTAATAATTATATGTATTGTGTTGTGATCGTGCAACGTTTATTTTTTTTTCTGGACAGAGATGAAGTTCCTCTGATCTCAGAAGATATAGTTAGGGAAACGGCAGAGTAATGGAAGCCAATAATGCCCCTCTGATTCCGTACCAGCTATGATATTAGGGAAAAATGTTAGGGAAATATAGTATTTTAGGGATTATACACCAAGCGAGGTAATTAAATATAAATATGATAATAAGAAATGATGGCGTAATAAGCTAGAAGAAGTTATGAGTTCCAGAGAAAAGGACAGGCCTACAACTGAGGGAGGTACCAGTAGAGAATTAATGACCAGATATACAATGAGTATCAACACAGTTTTTTCCGGTGCAATTAAAGTTTAAGGAATAGAAATAGAAAATAAACCCCAAAGAACCCATTGAATTGCGTACTAAAACAGAAACAATAAAAAACTGAAACCATTATAAATTGATAATTTTATCAAATAAATATTCCAAGGCATGAAGAAACTATAAGTTTATTTCAACTAAATGATATTCAGCTAAAATAAACTTCTTTCGGAGGGGGAGTATTATGTAACGTAACAAAGTTAAGGTTCCCGACGTTACATAAAAACTTTGTAAATATAACTTAAAACAATACCCAATGTATGCCGTAATTAAGGTCAGGAAGGTAAACCTCACCTAATAAATATATTAATAATACCTAGTAAGGTTACTAGGTAATAAAATAGTAAAAATGTCTATAATTATAAAATATGGAGTGATCAGTGGAAGATGTAAACAATAAACAGGGTCTAATTAGATGAATTTACTATAGACAAGTTTGAAAATAGTAGACTGTTTAATTGATATTTAATGTTTTATAATGATGTACATGTTGTTGTGCTTTATCATGATATTTTGTTTACATGGTATTTATTCTGTGTTTTGTATGTAGCAGGTGTGAAGCCATTGCTTTAAGAAAGTATTGAATAATGGATACTAATTTCATTCATGTTAAACTTGTATTTAAGTAATTAAATACAAGTGTATTTATTATGTATTGTATCATGTTAAGAGTATTTACAGTAAAAGAGTAATTAATGAAGATATTGTGAGATAATATGTGTAAACTTGGCCAGGAAGACAATAATTGTTAGTAAATTGTCACGGGGTCATTGTAATTATGTTACAAACAGATGAAGGGTTCAATGATAAAATAAATAATAATAATAAATTGAAATCAGGAAATTAAAATTAGAATAATTGGCCATAAGCTAGTGACTCATTATACAGTAGGTCAGGTCAGAAAAATTAAATTAAAAACAAAATATTATAACACATGTAATAAAACCAATAGGCCTAAAATTAGTATTTTGTAAAAGGAAATTAATACCTTTTAAAATAAGTTGATCAAGAAGAAAATGTAGTAAAATGTATATGGTTTAATAATGCATATTAGGTGAAAGTTTTATGTGATTTAATGTAATTCTAATAAGGGAGTATTTTATTAAAAAAGTGTAAGAATATTTCCTAATTATGGCTCTAGGATAACAAATATTATCCAATAACAGAAGAAGAACTGGTTGTTAGGGACGACTGAATGCAAGATATCTTGTTGATTTTCAACACTCAATTGTTATATGTGAATGGGTAAAGTTCAGAATACAGATTTAAAAAGAGAAAACCAAAACTAAATGAATCAAATTAAATAAAGCAAATTTCATAAAAGAAATCCATTAAAAAGGACTGAGTAGTAACTTCTGAATCTATCTCTCAGCAAATATAATTCTATATATCATTGCAGTAAAAGAGTAATGATGAAAATGAACTATAATTAAATAATAGACGAGGGATGCCAAATTAATTAAAATATATTAAAAAACAAACGAAGAAATTTTGTATTAAAATACTAAACCTCACTTTCTACAACCGAACGAAGTCTTAATACAACACAAATTCCATTGGGACCTGCAACTACCAGAACCGTGAAGAATAACGAAGACTAGAACTGAAACTTCTACTACATTCTGGGACATCAATACCAAACTTTTATTGAGAAGCTGGAGGCTGTTTTTATTCAAGAGCTGAATCGCCATTCTGTTCTCGTCTCGTCATAGCAAAACACTGCCACATTAAGTATCTGGTCCAAGTTGGTAAAAAACCTGCTTATATTTAATTTTATATAATAAGATTCTATAACAATATTGTAATACTTAGTAATCTTAAAATTGCATTACCTGACCTTACTAATAGTTAAAAGAACTACATGTACCCTGAGATAAAAAACAAACTGAAAATTATAATTAAATTTTAACCCATCTAAAACCCGAATTCAATAACAAATCGATTACGTATTGTGTAATCGATATGGTGTATTAGTAGCAAGACGAAGCAGCTATTGGAATTAAAACATATATAAAATAAAGAATCCTTCTTGAATTTGATGATTTCTTGTTATTTGTAGAATAATTAGTGTATTTCGAATAGGGTGTAATTTACAAAGAAAGGAACGTGAGAAACACCTCAAGCGGAACGACTTAACCTAGAATAACTGGTCTTTCGCAAACCACAGCGCTCGTTTGTTGACAGCTGGTGAATACGGGAGAATAGAGAACTAACTTTATTTCTCCGCTCTCTTCTCTTTACACTTACGATAGTATATACAGACTAGGGTTGGCGAAAAATATTGCATTATTCAATATAATAACTGGAATAGAGCGTTTTTCTCTTGTAAAACCCTTAATAACTATTTAATACAGATCTATTATCAAGAACCGAATAATATCAACCACATAATAAATATTTTTCTTTATAAATACATTAACATTGATTTGCAGGAGACCTCATCTAAAGTAAAATATTACAAATTGACGCATTCAACAGTGGGGCTTTTGAACATAATATAATTCAATAAATACATCGAGTCTTATTTGTTACAAATTGGCGAACCCAACAGTGGGGCTTAATTAGGCGAGAGGTTCGAAGAGTATAAGGAGTCTCAAATTCTATTTGTTACTATATATATATATATATAGTAACAAATAGAATTTGAACGAATTTTATATATATATAATATTTATAAAAGTGAACGAAGAGGATGTACCAACAAGATTAGAAAAACAATACTCTAAGAAAACGATATGTGGTTGAAAAAATTAACCCCCCACCTCCCCGAAATGAAATCCTAGGTTTGTCACTGATATTCTTGCATGTCATTTGTACTGAGTTAACTTTAGGAGCCGTAATATTTTTACTTCCATATTCCTTAAGGAAATGGAAGTATGGTGATGGCAAAAAAAATCGTGTTCGAGATTATTGCAGATTCTGATTGTACTACACTCAAAACATGAAAATATCGGTATGGAGAACCATACATGACTTCCATATTCTTAGATTTATATTTAAAATCATTTTCAGCCAAACAGCCAGGCTGTGTCTTACCTGCCTTTTTATTGCTGTATTAAATGAAAAATATTATATTACATTAAAATGAAAAAATTATAATTTTATTGCCTGGCAACAAAATTATTTTATTTTTAACAATTACCATTGTTTCAAAAAGTTTAAATAAATTTTCAAGTACTTTACTCTTGTTAAAACGTAAAAGGTTGCAGGTAAACTACCCCTTCCCCTTAACCGATCTTCACCAAAATCGAAAGTCATTGAGACCTCTACAATTCAGGGACGTATGCAAAACATTATTTGATTCTGTTTGAATTTGCGGCTGTTATCGTTTGCCATAGAAATTACCCTTGTGAAAAAAACGTTGCAGGTAAACTACCCCTTTCCCTCAACCGAACTTCACCAAAAACAATAGGTCTTGAGAACTCTACAATTTAGGGCTGTATGCAAATAATCTTTTGATTATGTTTGAATTTGCGGCTGTTATCGTTTGCCATAGGAAATACCCTTGTTAAAACATAAAACGTTACAGGTAAACTACCCCTTTCCCTTAACCGATCTTCACCAAAATCAATAGGTCTTGAGTACTCTACAAATCAGGGCAGTATGCAAAACATTATTTGATTCTGTTTGAATTTGCGGCTGTTATCGTTTGCCATAGAAAATACCCTTGTTAAAAAAACGTTGCAGGTAAACTACCCCTTTCCCTCAACCGAACTTCACCAAAAACAATAGGTCTTGAGAACTCTACAATTTAGGGCTGTATGCAAATAATCTTTTGATTATGTTTGAATTTGCGGCTGTTATCGTTTGCCATAGGAAATACCCTTGTTAAAACATAAAACGTTATAGGTAAACTACCCCTTTCCCTTAACCGATCTTCACCAAAATCAACAGATCTTGAGAACTCTACAATTCAGGGCTGTATGCGAAACATTATTTGATTCTGTTTGAATTTGCGGCTGTTATCGTTTGCCAAACAAACAAAATTACCCTTGCTAAAAAAAACCGTTGCAGGTAAACTACCCCTTTCCCTCAACCGATCTTCACCAAAAACAATAGGCCGCGAGTACTCTGCAAATCAGGGCTGCATGCAAAAAATTATTTGATTCTGTTTGAATTTGCGGCAGTTATCGTTTGCCATAGAAAAAAAATCTACAGACACACAGACACATAGACAGACAGACACACACACAGACACTTTTCGGAAAACGACTTTTTTCATGTTTTGAGTGTAGTAGAATCAGAATCTGCAATAATCTTGAACACGATTTTTTTTGCCATCACCATTCCTTAAGGAATATAGAAGTAAAATATCGGTATGGAGAACCATACATGACTTCCATATTCTAAGATTTATATTTAAAATCATTTTCGAAATGAAATATTACCATAGAAACTACTTCTTTCTACTTACTGCTTCAGCCTTAACCACAGTACTGTGGTCACTAACGTATACCACCAGTAGAGGGATATTGAGAGTTCTGACCCACAAAGGCATGCCGCCTTTCTTAAAAAACATAAAACATCGGTATGGAGAACCATACATGACTTCCATATTCTAAGATTTATATTTAAAATCATTTTCAGCCAAACAGCCAGGCTGTGTCTTACCTGCCATTTTATTGCTGTATTAAATGAAAAATATTATATTACATTAAAATGAAAAAATTATAATTTTATTGCCTGGCAACAAAATTATTTTATTTTTAACAATTACCATTGTTTCAAAAAGTTTAAATAAATTTTCAAGTACTTTACTCTTGTTAAAACGTAAAAGGTTGCAGGTAAACTACCCCTTCCCCTTAACCGATCTTCACCAAAATCGAAAGTCATTTAGACCTCTACAATTCAGGGAAGTTTGCAAAAAATTATTTGATTCTGTTTGAATTTGCGGCTGTTATCGTTTGCCATAGAAAATACGCTTGATAAAAAAACGTTGCAGGTAAACTACCCCTTTCCCTTAACCGATCTTCACCAAAAACAATAAGTCTTGAGTACTCTGCAAATCAGGGCTGTATGCAAAACATTATTTGATTCTGTTTGAATTTGCGGCTCTTATCGTTTGCCATAGAAAATACCCTTGTTAAAAAAACGTTGCAGGTAAACTACCCCTTTCCCTCAACCGATCTTCACCAAAAACAATAGGTCTTGAGAACTCTACAATTTAGGGCTGTATGCAAATAATCTTTTGATTCTGTTTGAATTTGCGGCTGTTATCGTTTGCCATAGGAAATACCCTTGTTAAAACATAAAACGTTACAGGTAAACTACCCCTTTCCCTTAACCGATCTTCACCAAAAACAATAGGTCTTGAGTACTCTACAAATCAGGTCAGTATGCAAAACATTATTTGATTCTGTTTGAATTTGCGGCTGTTATCGTTTGCCATAGAAAATACCCTTGTTAAAAAATCGTTGCAGGTAAACTACCCCTTTCCCTCAACCGAACTTCACCAAAAACAATAAGTCTTGAGAACTCTACAATTTAGGGCTATATGCAAATAATCTTTTGATTGTGTTTGAATTTGCGGCTGTTATCGTTTGCCATAGAAAATACCCTTGTTAAAACATAAAACGTTACAGGTAAACTACCCCTTTCCCTTTACCGATCTTCACCAAAATCAACAGATCTTGAGAACTCTACAATTCAGGGCTGTCTGCGAAACATTATTTGATTCTGTTTGAATTTGTGGCTGTTATCGTTTGCCAAACAAACAAAATTACCCTTGCTAAAAAAAACCGTTGCAGGTAAACTACCCCTTTCCCTCAACCGATCTTCACCAAAAACAATAAGTCGCGAGTACTCTGCAAATCAGTGCTGCATGCAAAACATTATTTGATTATGTTTGAATTTGCGGCTGTTATCGTTTGCCATAGAAAATACCCTTGTTAAAACATAAAACGTTACAGGTAAACTACCCCTTTCCCTTTACCGATCTTCACCAAAATCAACAGATCCTGAGAACTCTACAATTCAGGGCTGTCTGCGAAACATTATTTGATTCTGTTTGAATTTGCGGCAGTTATCGTTTGCCATAGAAAAAAAATCTATAGACAGACAGACACACAGACAGACAGACAGACAGACACACAGATACTTTTCGGAAAACGATTTTTTTTCATGTTTTGAGTGTAGTAGAATCAGAATCTGCAATAATCTCGAACACGATTTTTTTTGCCATCACCATACTTCCATTCCTTAAGGAATATGGAAGTAAAATATCGGTATGGAGAACCATACATGACTTCCATATTCTAAGATTTATATTTAAAATCATTTTCAGCCAAACAGCCAGGCTGTGTCTTACCTGCCTTTTTATTGCTGTATTAAATGAAAAATATTATATTACATTAAAATGAAAAAATTATAATTTTATTGCCTGGCAACAAAATTATTTTATTTTTAACAATTACCATTGTTTCAAAAAGTTTAAATAAATTTTCAAGTACTTTACTCTTGTTAAAACGTAAAAGGTTGCAGGTAAACTACCCCTTCCCCTTAACCGATCTTCACCAAAATCAAAGTCATTGAGACCTCTACAATTCAGGGACGTATACAAAAAATTATTTGATTCTGTTTGAATTTGCGGCTGTTATCGTTTGCCATAGAAAATACGCTTGATAAAAAAACGTTGCAGGTAAACTACCCCTTCCCCTTAACCGATCTTCACCAAAAACAATAGGTCTTGAGAACTCCACAAATCAGGGCTGTATGCAAAACATTATTTGATTCTGTTTGAATTTGCGGCTGTTATCGTTTGCCATAGAAAATACCCTTGTTAAAAAATCGTTGCAGGTAAACTACCCCTTCCCCTCAACCGAACTTCACCAAAAACAACAGGTCTTGAGAGCTCTACAATTTAGGGCTGTATGCAAATAATCTTTTGATTCTGTTTGAATTTGCGGCTGTTATCGTTTGCCATAGGAAATACCCTTGTTAAAACATAAAACGTTACAGGTAAACTACCCCTTTCCCTTAACCGATCTTCACCAAAAACAATAGGTCTTGAGTACTCTACAAATCAGGGCAGTATGCAAAACATTATTTGATTCTGTTTGAATTTGCGGCTGTTATCGTTTGCCATAGAAAATACCCTTGTTAAAAAATCGTTGCAGGTAAACTACCCCTTTCCCTCAACCGAACTTCACCAAAAACAATAAGTCTTGAGAACTCTACAATTTAGGGCTATATGCAAATAATCTTTTGATTGTGTTTGAATTTGCGGCTGTTATCGTTTGCCATAGGAAATACCCTTGTTAAAACATAAAACGTTACAGGTAAACTACCACTTTCCCTTAACAGATCTTCACCAAAATCAACAGATCTTGAGAACTCTACAATTCAGGGCAGTATGCGAAACATTATTTGATTCTGTTTGAATTTGCGGCTGTTATCGTTTGCCAAACAAACAAAATTACCCTTGCTAAAAAAAAACCGTTGCAGGTAAACTACCCCTTTCCCTCAACCGATCATCACCAAAAACAATAGGTCGCGAGTACTCTGCAAATCAGAGCTGCATGCAAAAAATTATTTGATTCTGTTTGAATTTGCGGCAGTTATCGTTTGCCATAGAAAAAAAATCTACAGACAGACAGACACACAGACAGACAGACAGACACACACACACAGACACTTTTCGGAAAACGACTCTTTTTCATGTTTTGAGTGTAGTAGAATCAGAATCTGCAATAATCTCGAACACGATTTTTTTTGCCATCACCATACTTCCATTCCTTAAGGAATATGGAAGTAATATCGGTATGGAGAACCATACATGACTTCCATATTCTAAGATTTATATTTAAAATCATTTTCACCCAAACAGCCAGGCTGTGTCTTACCTGCCTTTTTATTGCTGTATTAAATGAAAAATATTATATTACATTAAAATGAAAAAATTATAATTTTATTGCCTGGCAACAAAATTATTTTATTTTTAACAATTACCATTGTTTCAAAAAGTTTAAATAAATTTTCAAGTACTTTACTCTTGTTAAAACGTAAAAGGTTGCAGGTAAACTACCCCTTCCCCTTAACCGATGTTCACCAAAATCGAAAGTCATTGAGACCTCTACAATTCAGGGACGTATGCAAAACATTATTTGATTCTGTTTGAATTTGCGGCTGTTATCGTTTGCCATAGAAAATACGCTTGATAAAAAAACGTTGCAGGTAAACTACCCCTTCCCCTTAACCGATCTTCACCAAAAACAATAGGTCTTGAGTACTCTACAAATCAGGACTGTATGCAAAACATTATTTGATTCTGTTTGAATTTGCGGCTGTTATCGTTTGCCATAGAAAATACCCTCGTTAAAAAAACGTTGCAGGTAAACTACCCCTTTCCCTCAACCGATCTTCACCAAAAACAATAGGTCTTGAGAACTCTACAATTTAGGGCTGTATGCAAATAATCTTTTGATTCTGTTTGAATTTGCGGCTGTTATCGTTTGCCATAGGAAATACCCTTGTTAAAACATAAAACGTTACTGGTAAACTACCCCTTTCCCTTAACCGATCTTCACCAAAAACAATAGGTCTTGAGTACTCTACAAATCAGGGCTGTATGCAAAACATTATTTGATTCTGTTTGAATTTGCGGCTGTTATCGTTTGCCATAGAAAATACCCTTGTTAAAAAAACGTTGCAGGTAAACTACCCCTTTCCCTCAACCGATCTTCACCAAAAACAATAGGTCTTGAGAACTCTACAATTTAGGGCTTTATCAAATAATCTTTTGATTCTGTTTGAATTTGCGGCTGTTATCGTTTGCCATAGGAAATACCTTTGTTAAAACATAAAACGTTACAGGTAAACTACCCCTTTCCCTTAACTGATCTTGACCAAAAACAATAGGTCTTGAGTACTCTACAAATCAGGGCTGTATGCAAAACATTATTTGATTCTGTTTGAATTTGCGGCTGTTATCGTTTGCCATAGAAAATACCCTTGTTAAAAAAACGTTGCAGGTAAACTACCCCTTTCCCTCAACCGAACTTCACCAAAAACAATAGGTCTTGAGAACTCTACAATTTTGGGCTGTATGCAAATAATCTTTTGATTCTGTTTGAATTTGCGGCAGTTATCGTTTGCCAAACAAACAAAATTACCCTTGCTAAAAAAAAACCGTTGCAGGTAAACTACCCCTTTCCCTCAACCGATCTTCACCAAAAACAATAGGGCGCGAGTACTCTGCAAATCAGGGCTGCATGCAAAAAATTATTTGATTCTGTTTGAATTTGCGGCAGTTATCGTTTGCCATAGAAAAAAAATCTACAGGCAGACAGACAGACAGACAGACAGACACACAGACAGACACACAGACACTTTTAGGAAAACGACTTTTTTTCATGTTTTGAGTGTAGTAGAATCAGAATCTGCAATAATCTCGAACACGATTTTTTTTGCCATCACCATACTTCCATTCCTTAAGGAATATGGAAGTAAAATATCGGTATGGAGAACCATACATGACTTCCATATTCTAAGATTTATATTTAAAATCATTTTCAGCCAAACAGCCAGGCTGTGTCTTACCTGCCTTTTTATTGCTGTATTAAATGAAAAATATTATATTACATTAAAATGAAAAAATTATAATTTTATTGCCTGGCAACAAAATTATTTTATTTTTAACAATTACCATTGTTTCAAAAAGTTTAAATAAATTTTCAAGTACTTTACTCTTGTTAAAACGTAAAAGGTTGCAGGTAAACTTCCCCTTCCCCTTAACCGATCTTCACCAAAATCGAAAGTCATTGAGACCTCTACAATTCAGGGACGTATACAAAAAATTATTTGATTCTGTTTGAATTTGCGGCTGTTATCGTTTGCCATAGAAAATAAAACGTAAAAGGTTGCAGGTAAACTACCCCTTCCCCTTAACCGATCTTCACCAAAAACAATAGGTCTTGAGTACTCTACAAATCAGGGCTGCATGCAAAACATTATTTGATTATGTTTGAATTTGCGGCTGTTATCGTTTGCCATAGAAAATACCCTTGTTAAAACATAAAACGTTACAGGTAAACTACCCCTTTCCCTTTACCGATCTTCACCAAAATCAACAGATCTTGAGAACTCTACAATTCAGGGCTGTCTGCGAAACATTATTTGATTCTGTTTGAATTTGCGGCAGTTATCGTTTGCCATAGAAAAAAAATCTATAGACAGACAGACACACAGACAGACAGACAGACAGACACACAGATACTTTTCGGAAAACGATTTTTTTTCATGTTTTGAGTGTAGTAGAATCAGAATCTGCAATAATCTCGAACACGATTTTTTTTGCCATCACCATACTTCCATTCCTTAAGGAATATGGAAGTAAAATATCGGTATGGAGAACCATACATGACTTCCATATTCTAAGATTTATATTTAAAATCATTTTCAGCCAAACAGCCAGGCTGTGTCTTACCTGCCTTTTTATTGCTGTATTAAATGAAAAATATTATATTACATTAAAATGAAAAAATTATAATTTTATTGCCTGGCAACAAAATTATTTTATTTTTAACAATTACCATTGTTTCAAAAAGTTTAAATAAATTTTCAAGTACTTTACTCTTGTTAAAACGTAAAAGGTTGAAGGTAAACTACCCCTTCCCCTTAACCGATCTTCACCAAAATCGAAAGTCATTGAGACCTCTACAATTCAGGGACGTATACAAAAAATTATTTGATTCTGTTTGAATTTGCGGCTGTTATCGTTTGCCATATAAAATACGCTTGATAAAAAAACGTTGCAGGTAAACTACCCCTTCCCCTTAACCGATCTTCACCAAAAAAAAAATAGGTCTTGAGAACTCCACAAATCAGGGCTGTATGCAAAACATTATTTGATTCTGTTTGAATTTGCGGCTGTTATCGTTTGCCATAGAAAATACCCTTGTTAAAAAATCGTTGCAGGTAAACTACCCCTTTCCCTCAACCGAACTTCACCAAAAACAACAGGTCTTGAGAGCTCTACAATTTAGGGCTGTATGCAAATAATCTTTTGATTCTGTTTGAATTTGCGGCTGTTATCGTTTGCCATAGGAAATACCCTTGTTAAAACATAAAACGTTACAGGTAAACTACCCCTTTCCCTTAACCGATCTTCACCAAAAACAATAGGTCTTGAGTACTCTACAAATCAGGGCAGTATGCAAAACATTATTTGATTCTGTTTGAATTTGCGGCTGTTATCGTTTGCCATAGAAAATACCCTTGTTAAAAAATCGTTGCAGGTAAACTACCCCTTTCCCTCAACCGAACTTCACCAAAAACAATAAGTCTTGAGAACTCTACAATTTAGGGCTATATGCAAATAATCTTTTGATTGTGTTTGAATTTGCGGCTGTTATCGTTTGCCATAGGAAATACCCTTGTTAAAACATAAAACGTTACAGGTAAACTACCACTTTCCCTTAACAGATCTTCACCAAAATCAACAGATCTTGAGAACTCTACAATTCAGGGCAGTATGCGAAACATTATTTGATTCTGTTTGAATTTGCGGCTGTTATCGTTTGCCAAACAAACAAAATTACCCTTTCTAAAAAAAAACCGTTGCAGGTAAACTACCCCTTTCCCTCAACCGATCTTCACCAAAAACAACAGGTCGCGAGTACTCTGCAAATCAGAGCTGCATGCAAAAAATTATTTGATTCTGTTTGAATTTGCGGCAGTTATCGTTTGCCATAGAAAAAAAATCTACAGACAGACAGACACACAGACAGACAGACAGACACACACACACAGACACTTTTCGGAAAACGACTCTTTTTCATGTTTTGAGTGTAGTAGAATCAGAATCTGCAATAATCTCGAACACGATTTTTTTTGCCATCACCATACTTCCATTCCTTAAGGAATATGGAAGTAATATCGGTATGGAGAACCATACATGTCTTCCATATTCTAAGATTTATATTTAAAATCATTTTCACCCAAACAGCCAGGCTGTGTCTTACCTGCCTTTTTATTGCTGTATTAAATGAAAAATATTATATTACATTAAAATGAAAAAATTATAATTTTATTGCCTGGCAACAAAATTATTTTATTTTTAACAATTACCATTGTTTCAAAAAGTTTAAATAAATTTTCAAGTACTTTACTCTTGTTAAAACGTAAAAGGTTGCAGGTAAACTACCCCTTCCCCTTAACCGATGTTCACCAAAATCGAAAGTCATTGAGACCTCTACAATTCAGGGACGTATGCAAAACATTATTTGATTCTGTTTGAATTTGCGGCTGTTATCGTTTTCCATAGAAAATACACTTGATAAAAAAACGTTGCAGGTAAACTACCCCTTCCCCTTAACCGATCTTCACCAAAAACAATAGGTCTTGAGTACTCTACAAATCAGGCCTGTATGCAAAACATTATTTGATTCTGTTTGAATTTGCGGCTGTTATCGTTTGCCATAGAAAATACCCTCGTTAAAAAAACGTTGCAGGTAAACTACCCCTTTCCCTCAACCGATCTTCACCAAAAACAATAGGTCTTGAGAACTCTACAATTTTGGGCTGTATGCAAATAATCTTTTGATTCTGTTTGAATTTGCGGCTGTTATCGTTTGCCATAGGAAATACCCTTGTTAAAACATAAAACGTTACTGGTAAACTACCCCTTTCCCTTAACCGATCTTCACCAAAAACAATAGGTCTTGAGTACTCTACAAATCAGGGCTGTATGCAAAACATTATTTGATTCTGTTTGAATTTGCGGCTGTTATCGTTTGCCATAGAAAATACCCTTGTTAAAAAAACGTTGCAGGTAAACTACCCCTTTCCCTCAACCGATCTTCACCAAAAACAATAGGTCTTGAGAACTCTACAATTTAGGGCTTTTTCAAATAATCTTTTGATTCTGTTTGAATTTGCGGCTGTTATCGTTTGCCATAGGAAATACCTTTGTTAAAACATAAAACGTTACAGGTAAACTACCCCTTTCCCTTAACTGATCTTGACCAAAAACAATAGGTCTTGAGTACTCTACAAATCAGGGCTGTATGCAAAACATTATTTGATTCTGTTTGAATTTGCGGCTGTTATCGTTTGCCATAGAAAATACCCTTGTTAAAAAAACGTTGCAGGTAAACTACCCCTTTCCCTCAACCGAACTTCACCAAAAACAATAGGTCTTGAGAACTCTACAATTTTGGGCTGTATGCAAATAATCTTTTGATTCTGTTTGAATTTGCGGCAGTTATCGTTTGCCAAACAAACAAAATTACCCTTGCTAAAAAAAAACCGTTGCAGGTAAACTACCCCTTTCCCTCAACCGATCTTCACCAAAAACAATAGGGCGCGAGTACTCTGCAAATCAGGGCTGCATGCAAAAAATTATTTGATTCTGTTTGAATTTGCGGCAGTTATCGTTTGCCATAGAAAAAAAATCTACAGGCAGACAGACAGACAGACAGACAGACACACAGACAGACACACAGACACTTTTCGGAAAACGACTTTTTTTCATGTTTTGAGTGTAGTAGAATCAGAATCTGCAATAATCTCGAACACGATTTTTTTTGCCATCACCATACTTCCATTCCTTAAGGAATATGGAAGTAAAATATCGGTATGGAGAACCATACATGACTTCCATATTCTAAGATTTATATTTAAAATCATTTTCAGCCAAACAGCCAGGCTGTGTCTTACCTGCCTTTTTATTGCTGTATTAAATGAAAAATATTATATTACATTAAAATGAAAAAATTATAATTTTATTGCCTGGCAACAAAATTATTTTATTTTTAACAATTACCATTGTTTCAAAAAGTTTAAATAAATTTTCAAGTACTTTACTCTTGTTAAAACGTAAAAGGTTGCAGGTAAACTACCCCTTCCCCTTAACCGATCTTCACCAAAATCGAAAGTCATTGAGACCTCTACAATTCAGGGACGTATACAAAAAATTATTTGATTCTGTTTGAATTTGCGGCTGTTATCGTTTGCCATAGAAAATACGCTTGATAAAAAAACGTTGCAGGTAAACTACCCCTTCCCCTTAACCGATCTTCACCAAAAACAATAGGTCTTGAGAACTCCACAAATCAGGGCTGTATGCAAAACATTATTTGATTCTGTTTGAATTTGCGGCTGTTATCGTTTGCCATAGAAAATACCCTTGTTAAAAAATCGTTGCAGGTAAACTACCCCTTTCCCTCAACCGAACTTCACCAAAAACAACAGGTCTTGAGAGCTCTACAATTTAGGGCTGTATGCAAATAATCTTTTGATTCTGTTTGAATTTGCGGCTGTTATCGTTTGCCATAGGAAATACCCTTGTTAAAACATAAAACGTTACAGGTAAACTACCCCTTTCCCTTAACCGATCTTCACCAAAAACAATAGGTCTTGAGTACTCTACAAATCAGGGCAGTATGCAAAACATTATTTGATTCTGTTTGAATTTGCGGCTGTTATCGTTTGCCATAGAAAATACCCTTGTTAAAAAATCGTTGCAGGTAAACTACCCCTTTCCCTCAACCGAACTTCACCAAAAACAATAAGTCTTGAGAACTCTACAATTTAGGGCTATATGCAAATAATCTTTTGATTGTGTTTGAATTTGCGGCTGTTATCGTTTGCCATAGGAAATACCCTTGTTAAAACATAAAACGTTACAGGTAAACTACCACTTTCCCTTAACAGATCTTCACCAAAATCAACAGATCTTGAGAACTCTACAATTCAGGGCAGTATGCGAAACATTATTTGATTCTGTTTGAATTTGCGGCTGTTATCGTTTGCCAAACAAACAAAATTACCCTTGCTAAAAAAAAACCGTTGCAGGTAAACTACCCCTTTCCCTCAACCGATCTTCACCAAAAACAATAGGTCGCGAGTACTCTGCAAATCAGAGCTGCATGCAAAAAATTATTTGATTCTGTTTGAATTTGCGGCAGTTATCGTTTGCCATAGAAAAAAAATCTACAGACAGACAGACACACAGACAGACAGACACACACACACACACAGACACTTTTCGGAAAACGACTCTTTTTCATGTTTTGAGTGTAGTAGAATCAGAATCTGCAATAATCTCGAACACGATTTTTTTTGCCATCACCATACTTCCATTCCTTAAGGAATATGGAAGTAATATCGGTATGGAGAACCATACATGTCTTCCATATTCTAAGATTTATATTTAAAATCATTTTCACCCAAACAGCCAGGCTGTGTCTTACCTGCCTTTTTATTGCTGTATTAAATGAAAAATATTATATTACATTAAAATGAAAAAATTATAATTTTATTGCCTGGCAACAAAATTATTTTATTTTTAACAATTACCATTGTTTCAAAAAGTTTAAATAAATTTTCAAGTACTTTACTCTTGTTAAAACGTAAAAGGTTGCAGGTAAACTACCCCTTCCCCTTAACCGATGTTCACCAAAATCGAAAGTCATTGAGACCTCTACAATTCAGGGACGTATGCAAAACATTATTTGATTCTGTTTGAATTTGCGGCTGTTATCGTTTTCCATAGAAAATACACTTGATAAAAAAACGTTGCAGGTAAACTACCCCTTCCCCTTAACCGATCTTCACCAAAAACAATAGGTCTTGAGTACTCTACAAATCAGGCCTGTATGCAAAACATTATTTGATTCTGTTTGAATTTGCGGCTGTTATCGTTTGCCATAGAAAATACCCTCGTTAAAAAAACGTTGCAGGTAAACTACCCCTTTCCCTCAACCGATCTTCACCAAAAACAATAGGTCTTGAGAACTCTACAATTTAGGGCTGTATGCAAATAATCTTTTGATTCTGTTTGAATTTGCGGCTGTTATCGTTTGCCATAGGAAATACCCTTGTTAAAACATAAAACGTTACTGGTAAACTACCCCTTTCCCTTAACCGATCTTCACCAAAAACAATAGGTCTTGAGTACTCTACAAATCAGGGCTGTATGCAAAACATTATTTGATTCTGTTTGAATTTGCGGCTGTTATCGTTTGCCATAGAAAATAGCCTTGTTAAAAAAACGTTGCAGGTAAACTACCCCTTTCCCTCAACCGATCTTCACCAAAAACAATAGGTCTTGAGAACTCTACAATTTAGGGCTTTATCAAATAATCTTTTGATTCTGTTTGAATTTGCGGCTGTTATCGTTTGCCATAGGAAATACCTTTGTTAAAACATAAAACGTTACAGGTAAACTACCCCTTTCCCTTAACTGATCTTGACCAAAAACAATAGGTCTTGAGTACTCTACAAATCAGGGCTGTATGCAAAACATTATTTGATTCTGTTTGAATTTGCGGCTGTTATCGTTTGCCATAGAAAATACCCTTGTTAAAAAAACGTTGCAGGTAAACTACCCCTTTCCCTCAACCGAACTTCACCAAAAACAATAGGTCTTGAGAACTCTACAATTTTGGGCTGTATGCAAATAATCTTTTGATTCTGTTTGAATTTGCGGCAGTTATCGTTTGCCAAACAAACAAAATTACCCTTGCTAAAAAAAAACCGTTGCAGGTAAACTACCCCTTTCCCTCAACCGATCTTCACCAAAAACAATAGGGCGCGAGTACTCTGCAAATCAGGGCTGCATGCAAAAAATTATTTGATTCTGTTTGAATTTGCGGCAGTTATCGTTTGCCATAGAAAAAAAATCTACAGGCAGACAGACAGACAGACAGACAGACACACAGACAGACACACAGACACTTTTCGGAAAACGACTTTTTTTCATGTTTTGAGTGTAGTAGAATCAGAATCTGCAATAATCTCGAACACGATTTTTTTTGCCATCACCATACTTCCATTCCTTAAGGAATATGGAAGTAAAATATCGGTATGGAGAACCATACATGACTTCCATATTCTAAGATTTATATTTAAAATCATTTTCAGCCAAACAGCCAGGCTGTGTCTTACCTGCCTTTTTATTGCTGTATTAAATGAAAAATATTATATTACATTAAAATGAAAAAATTATAATTTTATTGCCTGGCAACAAAATTATTTTATTTTTAACAATTACCATTGTTTCAAAAAGTTTAAATAAATTTTCAAGTACTTTACTCTTGTTAAAACGTAAAAGGTTGCAGGTAAACTACCCCTTCCCCTTAACCGATCTTCACCAAAATCGAAAGTCATTGAGACCTCTACAATTCAGGGACGTATACAAAAAATTATTTGATTCTGTTTGAATTTGCGGCTGTTATCGTTTGCCATAGAAAATACGCTTGATAAAAAAACGTTGCAGGTAAACTACCCCTTCCCCTTAACCGATCTTCACCAAAAACAATAGGTCTTGCGAACTCCACAAATCAGGGCTGTATGCAAAACATTATTTGATTCTGTTTGAATTTGCGGCTGTTATCGTTTGCCATAGAAAATACCCTTGTTAAAAAATCGTTGCAGGTAAACTACCCCTTTCCCTCAACCGAACTTCACCAAAAACAATAAGTCTTGAGAACTCTACAATTTAGGGCTATATGCAAATAATCTTTTGATTGTGTTTGAATTTGCGGCTGTTATCGTTTGCCATAGGAAATACCCTTGTTAAAACATAAAACGTTACAGGTAAACTACCACTTTCCCTTAACAGATCTTCACCAAAATCAACAGATCTTGAGAACTCTACAATTCAGGGCAGTATGCGAAACATTATTTGATTCTGTTTGAATTTGCGGCTGTTATCGTTTGCCATAGAAAATACCCTTGTTAAAAAATCGTTGCAGGTAAACTACCCCTTTCCCTCAACCGAACTTCACCAAAAACAATAGGTCTTGAGAACTCTACAATTTTGGGCTGCATGCAAAAAATTATTTGATTCTGTTTGAATTTGCGGCAGTTATCGTTTGCCATAGAAAAAAAATCTACAGGCAGACAGACAGACAGACAGACAGACAGACACACAGACAGACACACAGACACTTTTCGGAAAACGACTTTTTTTCATGTTTTGAGTGTAGTAGAATCAGAATCTGCAATAATCTCGTACACGATTTTTTTTGCCATCACCATACTTCCATTCCTTAAGGAATATGGAAGTAAAATATCGGTATGGAGAACCATACATGACTTCCATATTCTAAGATTTATATTTAAAATCATTTTCAGCCAAACAGCCAGGCTGTGTCTTACCTGCCTTTTTATTGCTGTATTAAATGAAAAATATTATATTACATTAAAATGAAAAAATTATAATTTTATTGCCTGGCAACAAAATTATTTTATTTTTAACAATTACCATTGTTTCAAAAAGTTTAAATAAATTTTCAAGTACTTTACTCTTGTTAAAACGTAAAAGGTTGCAGGTAAACTACCCCTTCCCCTTAACCGATCTTCACCAAAATCGAAAGTCATTGAGACCTCTACAATTCAGGGACGTATACAAAAAATTATTTGATTCTGTTTGAATTTGCGGCTGTTATCGTTTGCCATAGAAAATACGCTTGATAAAAAAACGTTGCAGGTAAACTACCCCTTCCCCTTAACCGATCTTCACCAAAAACAATAGGTCTTGAGTACTCTACAAATTAGGGCTGTATGCAAAACATTATTTGATTCTGTTTGAATTTGCGGCTGTTATCGTTTGCCATAGAAAATAAAACGTAAAAGGTTGCAGGTAAACTACCCCTTCCCCTTAACCGATCTTCACCAAAAACAATAGGTCTTGAGTACTCTACAAATCAGTGCTGCATGCAAAACATTATTTGATTATGTTTGAATTTGCGGCTGTTATCGTTTGCCATAGAAAATACCCTTGTTAAAACATAAAACGTTACAGGTAAACTACCCCTTTCCCTTTACCGATCTTCACCAAAATCAACAGATCTTGAGAACTCTACAATTCAGGGCTGTCTGCGAAACATTATTTGATTCTGTTTGAATTTGCGGCAGTTATCGTTTGCCATAGAAAAAAAATCTATAGACAGACAGACACACAGACAGACAGACAGACAGACACACAGATACTTTTCGGAAAACGATTTTTTTTCATGTTTTGAGTGTAGTAGAATCAGAATCTGCAATAATCTCGAACACGATTTTTTTTGCCATCACCATACTTCCATTCCTTAAGGAATATGGAAGTAAAATATCGGTATGGAGAACCATACATGACTTCCATATTCTAAGATTTATATTTAAAATCATTTTCAGCCAAACAGCCAGGCTGTGTCTTACCTGCCTTTTTATTGCTGTATTAAATGAAAAATATTATATTACATTAAAATGAAAAAATTATAATTTTATTGCCTGGCAACAAAATTATTTTATTTTTAACAATTACCATTGTTTCAAAAAGTTTAAATAAATTTTCAAGTACTTTACTCTTGTTAAAACGTAAAAGGTTGCAGGTAAACTACCCCTTCCCCTTAACCGATCTTCACCAAAATCGAAAGTCATTGAGACCTCTACAATTCAGGGACGTATACAAAAAATTATTTGATTCTGTTTGAATTTGCGGCTGTTATCGTTTGCCATAGAAAATACGCTTGATAAAAAAACGTTGCTGGTAAACTACCCCTTCCCCTTAACCGATCTTCACCAAAAACAATAGGTCTTGAGAACTCCACAAATCAGGGCTGTATGCAAAACATTATTTGATTCTGTTTGAATTTGCGGCTGTTATCGTTTGCCATAGAAAATACCCTTGTTAAAAAATCGTTGCAGGTAAACTACCCCTTTCCCTCAACCGAACTTCACCAAAAACAACAGGTCTTGAGAGCTCTACAATTTAGGGCTGTATGCAAATAATCTTTTGATTCTGTTTGAATTTGCGGCTGTTATCGTTTGCCATAGGAAATACCCTTGTTAAAACATAAAACGTTACAGGTAAACTACCCCTTTCCCTTAACCGATCTTCACCAAAAACAATAGGTCTTGAGTACTCTACAAATCAGGGCAGTATGCAAAACATTATTTGATTCTGTTTGAATTTGCGGCTGTTATCGTTTGCCATAGAAAATACCCTTGTTAAAAAATCGTTGCAGGTAAACTACCCCTTTCCCTCAACCGAACTTCACCAAAAACAATAAGTCTTGAGAACTCTACAATTTAGGGCTATATGCAAATAATCTTTTGATTGTGTTTGAATTTGCGGCTGTTATCGTTTGCCATAGGAAATACCCTTGTTAAAACATAAAACGTTACAGGTAAACTACCACTTTCCCTTAACAGATCTTCACCAAAATCAACAGATCTTGAGAACTCTACAATTCAGGGCAGTATGCGAAACATTATTTGATTCTGTTTGAATTTGCGGCTGTTATCGTTTGCCAAACAAACAAAATTACCCTTGCTAAAAAAAAACCGTTGCAGGTAAACTACCCCTTTCCCTCAACCGATCTTCACCAAAAACAATAGGTCGCGAGTACTCTGCAAATCAGAGCTGCATGCAAAAAATTATTTGATTCTGTTTGAATTTGCGGCAGTTATCGTTTGCCATAGAAAAAAAATCTACAGACAGACAGACACACAGACAGACAGACAGACACACACACACAGACACTTTTCGGAAAACGACTCTTTTTCATGTTTTGAGTGTAGTAGAATCAGAATCTGCAATAATCTCGAACACGATTTTTTTTGCCATCACCATACTTCCATTCCTTAAGGAATATGGAAGTAATATCGGTATGGAGAACCATACATGTCTTCCATATTCTAAGATTTATATTTAAAATCATTTTCACCCAAACAGCCAGGCTGTGTCTTACCTGCCTTTTTATTGCTGTATTAAATGAAAAATATTATATTACATTAAAATGAAAAAATTATAATTTTATTGCCTGGCAACAAAATTATTTTATTTTTAACAATTACCATTGTTTCAAAAAGTTTAAATAAATTTTCAAGTACTTTACTCTTGTTAAAACGTAAAAGGTTGCAGGTAAACTACCCCTTCCCCTTAACCGATGTTCACCAAAATCGAAAGTCATTGAGACCTCTAAAATTCAGGGACGTATGCAAAACATTATTTGATTCTGTTTGAATTTGCGGCTGTTATCGTTTGCCATAGAAAATACACTTGATAAAAAAACGTTGCAGGTAAACTACCCCTTCCCCTTAACCGATCTTCACCAAAAACAATAGGTCTTGAGTACTCTACAAATCAGGGCTGCATGCAAAACATTATTTGATTCTGTTTGAATTTGCGGCTGTTATCGTTTGCCATAGAAAATACCCTCGTTAAAAAAACGTTGCAGGTAAACTACCCCTTTCCCTCAACCGATCTTCACCAAAAACAATAGGTCTTGAGAACTCTACAATCTAGGGCTGTATGCAAATAATCTTTTGATTCTGTTTGAATTTGCGGCTGTTATCGTTTGCCATAGGAAATACCCTTGTTAAAACATAAAACGTTACTGGTAAACTACCCCTTTCCCTTAACCGATCTTCACCAAAAACAATAGGTCTTGAGTACTCTACAAATCAGGGCTGTATGCAAAACATTATTTGATTCTGTTTGAATTTGCGGCTGTTATCGTTTGCCATAGAAAATACCCTTGTTAAAAAAACGTTGCAGGTAAACTACCCCTTTCCCTCAACCGATCTTCACCAAAAACAATAGGTCTTGAGAACTCTACAATTTAGGGCTTTATCAAATAATCTTTTGATTCTGTTTGAATTTGCGGCTGTTATCGTTTGCCATAGGAAATACCTTTGTTAAAACATAAAACGTTACAGGTAAACTACCCCTTTCCCTTAACTGATCTTGACCAAAAACAATAGGTCTTGAGTATTCTACAAATCAGGGCTGTATGCAAAACATTATTTGATTCTGTTTGAATTTGCGGCTGTTATCGTTTGCCATAGAAAATACCCTTGTTAAAAAAACGTTGCAGGTAAACTACCCCTTTCCCTCAACCGAACTTCACCAAAAACAATAGGTCTTGAGAACTCTACAATTTTGGGCTGTATGCAAATAATCTTTTGATTCTGTTTGAATTTGCGGCAGTTATCGTTTGCCAAACAAACAAAATTACCCTTGCTAAAAAAAAACCGTTGCAGGTAAACTACCCCTTTCCCTCAACCGATCTTCACCAAAAACAATAGGGCGCGAGTACTCTGCAAATCAGGGCTGCATGCAAAAAATTATTTGATTCTGTTTGAATTTGCGGCAGTTATCGTTTGCCATAGAAAAAAAATCTACAGGCAGACAGACAGACAGAGACAGACACACAGACAGACACACAGACAGACACACAGACACTTTTCGGAAAACGACTTTTTTTCATGTTTTGAGTGTAGTAGAATCAGAATCTGCAATAATCTCGAACACGATTTTTTTTGCCATCACCATACTTCCATTCCTTAAGGAATATGGAAGTAAAATATCGGTATGGAGAACCATACATGACTTCCATATTCTAAGATTTATATTTAAAATCATTTTCAGCCAAACAGCCAGGCTGTGTCTTACCTGCCTTTTTATTGCTGTATTAAATGAAAAATATTATATTACATTAAAATGAAAAAATTATAATTTTATTGCCTGGCAACAAAATTATTTTATTTTTAACAATTACCATTGTTTCAAAAAGTTTAAATAAATTTTCAAGTACTTTACTCTTGTTAAAACGTAAAAGGTTGCAGGTAAACTACCCCTTCCCCTTAACCGATCTTCACCAAAATCGAAAGTCATTGAGACCTCTACAATTCAGGGACGTATACAAAAAATTATTTGATTCTGTTTGAATTTGCGGCTGTTATCGTTTGCCATAGAAAATACGCTTGATAAAAAAACGTTGCAGGTAAACTACCCCTTCCCCTTAACCGATCTTCACCAAAAACAATAGGTCTTGAGAACTCCACAAATCAGGGCTGTATGCAAAACATTATTTGATTCTGTTTGAATTTGCGGCTGTTATCGTTTGCCATAGAAAATACCCTTGTTAAAAAATCGTTGCAGGTAAACTACCCCTTTCCCTCAACCGAACTTCACCAAAAACAACAGGTCTTGAGAGCTCTACAATTTAGGGCTGTATGCAAATAATCTTTTGATTCTGTTTGAATTTGCGGCTGTTATCGTTTGCCATAGGAAATACCCTTGTTAAAACATAAAACGTTACAGGTAAACTACCCCTTTCCCTTAACCGATCTTCACCAAAAACAATAGGTCTTGAGTACTCTACAAATCAGGGCAGTATGCAAAACATTATTTGATTCTGTTTGAATTTGCGGCTGTTATCGTTTGCCATAGAAAATACCCTTGTTAAAAAATCGTTGCAGGTAAACTACCCCTTTCCCTCAACCGAACTTCACCAAAAACAATAAGTCTTGAGAACTCTACAATTTAGGGCTATATGCAAATAATCTTTTGATTGTGTTTGAATTTGCGGCTGTTATCGTTTGCCATAGGAAATACCCTTGTTAAAACATAAAACGTTACAGGTAAACTACCACTTTCCCTTAACAGATCTTCACCAAAATCAACAGATCTTGAGAACTCTACAATTCAGGGCAGTATGCGAAACATTATTTGATTCTGTTTGAATTTGCGGCTGTTATCGTTTGCCAAACAAACAAAATTACCCTTGCTAAAAAAAAACCGTTGCAGGTAAACTACCCCTTTCCCTCAACCGATCTTCACCAAAAACAATAGGTCGCGAGTACTCTGCAAATCAGAGCTGCATGCAAAAAATTATTTGATTCTGTTTGAATTTGCGGCAGTTATCGTTTGCCATAGAAAAAAAATCTACAGACAGACAGACACACAGGCAGACAGACAGACACACACACACAGACACTTTTCGGAAAACGACTCTTTTTCATGTTTTGAGTGTAGTAGAATCAGAATCTGCAATAATCTCGAACACGATTTTTTTTGCCATCACCATACTTCCATTCCTTAAGGAATATGGAAGTAATATCGGTATGGAGAACCATACATGTCTTCCATATTCTAAGATTTATATTTAAAATCATTTTCACCCAAACAGCCAGGATGTGTCTTACCTGCCTTTTTATTGCTGTATTAAATGAAAAATATTATATTACATTAAAATGAAAAAATTATAATTTTATTGCCTGGCAACAAAATTATTTTATTTTTAACAATTACCATTGTTTCAAAAAGTTTAAATAAATTTTCAAGTACTTTACTCTTGTTAAAACGTAAAAGGTTGCAGGTAAACTACCCCTTCCCCTTAACCGATGTTCACCAAAATCGAAAGTCATTGAGACCTCTACAATTCAGGGAGGTATGCAAAACATTATTTGATTCTGTTTGAATTTGCGGCTGTTATCGTTTTCCATAGAAAATACACTTGATAAAAAAACGTTGCAGGTAAACTACCCCTTCCCCTTAACCGATCTTCACCAAAAACAATAGGTCTTGAGTACTCTACAAATCAGGGCTGTATGCAAAACATTGTTTGATTCTGTTTGAATTTGCGGCTGTTATCGTTTGCCATAGAAAATACCCTCGTTAAAAAAACGTTGCAGGTAAACTACCCCTTTCCCTCAACCGATCTTCACCAAAAACAATAGGTCTTGAGAACTCTACAATTTAGGGCTGTATGCAAATAATCTTATGATTCTGTTTGAATTTGCGGCTGTTATCGTTTGCCATAGGAAATACCCTTGTTAAAACATAAAACGTTACTGGTAAACTACCCCTTTCCCTTAACCGATCTTCACCAAAAACAATAGGTCTTGAGTACTCTACAAATCAGGGCTGTATGCAAAACATTATTTGATTCTGTTTGAATTTGCGGCTGTTATCGTTTGCCATAGAAAATACCCTTGTTAAAAAAACGTTGCAGGTAAACTACCCCTTTCCCTCAACCGATCTTCACCAAAAACAATAGGTCTTGAGAACTCTACAATTTAGGGCTTTATCAAATAATCTTTTGATTCTGTTTGAATTTGCGGCTGTTATCGTTTGCCATAGGAAATACCTTTGTTAAAACATAAAACGTTACAGGTAAACTACCCCTTTCCCTTAACTGATCTTGACCAAAAACAATAGGTCTTGAGTACTCTACAAATCAGGGCTGTATGCAAAACATTATTTGATTCTGTTTGAATTTGCGGCTGTTATCGTTTGCCATAGAAAATACCCTTGTTAAAAAAACGTTGCAGGTAAACTACCCCTTTCCCTCAACCGAACTTCACCAAAAACAATAGGTCTTGAGAACTCTACAATTTTGGGCTGTATGCAAATAATCTTTTGATTCTGTTTGAATTTGCGGCAGTTATCGTTTGCCAAACAAACAAAATTACCCTTGCTAAAAAAAAACCGTTGCAGGTAAACTACCCCTTTCCCTCAACCGATCTTCACCAAAAACAATAGGGCGCGAGTACTCTGCAAATCAGGGCTGCATGCAAAAAATTATTTGATTCTGTTTGAATTTGCGGCAGTTATCGTTTGCCATAGAAAAAAAATCTACAGGCAGACAGACAGACAGAGACAGACACACAGACAGACACACAGACAGACACACAGACACTTTTCGGAAAACGACTTTTTTTCATGTTTTGAGTGTAGTAGAATCAGAATCTGCAATAATCTCGAACACGATTTTTTTTGCCATCACCATACTTCCATTCCTTAAGGAATATGGAAGTAAAATATCGGTATGGAGAACCATACATGACTTCCATATTCTAAGATTTATATTTAAAATCATTTTCAGCCAAACAGCCAGGCTGTGTCTTACCTGCCTTTTTATTGCTGTATTAAATGAAAAATATTATATTACATTAAAATGAAAAAATTATAATTTTATTGCCTGGCAACAAAATTATTTTATTTTTAACAATTACCATTGTTTCAAAAAGTTTAAATAAATTTTCAAGTACTTTACTCTTGTTAAAACGTAAAAGGTTGCAGGTAAACTACCCCTTCCCCTTAACCGATCTTCACCAAAATCGAAAGTCATTGAGACCTCTACAATTCAGGGACGTATACAAAAAATTATTTGATTCTGTTTGAATTTGCGGCTGTTATCGTTTGCCATAGAAAATACGCTTGATAAAAAAACGTTGCAGGTAAACTACCCCTTCCCCTTAACCGATCTTCACCAAAAACAATAGGTCTTGAGAACTCCACAAATCAGGGCTGTATGCAAAACATTATTTGATTCTGTTTGAATTTGCGGCTGTTATCGTTTGCCATAGAAAATACCCTTGTTAAAAAATCGTTGCAGGTAAACTACCCCTTTCCCTCAACCGAACTTCACCAAAAACAACAGGTCTTGAGAGCTCTACAATTTAGGGCTGTATGCAAATAATCTTTTGATTCTGTTTGAATTTGCGGCTGTTATCGTTTGCCATAGGAAATACCCTTGTTAAAACATAAAACGTTACAGGTAAACTACCCCTTTCCCTTAACCGATCTTCACCAAAAACAATAGGTCTTGAGTACTCTACAAATCAGGGCAGTATGCAAAACATTATTTGATTCTGTTTGAATTTGCGGCTGTTATCGTTTGCCATAGAAAATACCCTTGTTAAAAAATCGTTGCAGGTAAACTACCCCTTTCCCTCAACCGAACTTCACCAAAAACAATAAGTCTTGAGAACTCTACAATTTAGGGCTATATGCAAATAATCTTTTGATTGTGTTTGAATTTGCGGCTGTTATCGTTTGCCATAGGAAATACCCTTGTTAAAACATAAAACGTTACAGGTAAACTACCACTTTCCCTTAACAGATCTTCACCAAAATCAACAGATCTTGAGAACTCTACAATTCAGGGCAGTATGCGAAACATTATTTGATTCTGTTTGAATTTGCGGCTGTTATCGTTTGCCAAACAAACAAAATTACCCTTGCTAAAAAAAAACCGTTGCAGGTAAACTACCCCTTTCCCTCAACCGATCTTCACCAAAAACAATAGGTCGCGAGTACTCTGCAAATCAGAGCTGCATGCAAAAAATTATTTGATTCTGTTTGAATTTGCGGCAGTTATCGTTTGCCATAGAAAAAAAATCTACAGACAGACAGACACACAGGCAGACAGACAGACACACACACACAGACACTTTTCGGAAAACGACTCTTTTTCATGTTTTGAGTGTAGTAGAATCAGAATCTGCAATAATCTCGAACACGATTTTTTTTGCCATCACCATACTTCCATTCCTTAAGGAATATGGAAGTAATATCGGTATGGAGAACCATACATGTCTTCCATATTCTAAGATTTATATTTAAAATCATTTTCACCCAAACAGCCAGGATGTGTCTTACCTGCCTTTTTATTGCTGTATTAAATGAAAAATATTATATTACATTAAAATGAAAAAATTATAATTTTATTGCCTGGCAACAAAATTATTTTATTTTTAACAATTACCATTGTTTCAAAAAGTTTAAATAAATTTTCAAGTACTTTACTCTTGTTAAAACGTAAAAGGTTGCAGGTAAACTACCCCTTCCCCTTAACCGATGTTCACCAAAATCGAAAGTCATTGAGACCTCTACAATTCAGGGACGTATGCAAAACATTATTTGATTCTGTTTGAATTTGCGGCTGTTATCGTTTTCCATAGAAAATACACTTGATAAAAAAACGTTGCAGGTAAACTACCCCTTCCCCTTAACCGATCTTCACCAAAAACAATAGGTCTTGAGTACTCTACAAATCAGGGCTGTATGCAAAACATTGTTTGATTCTGTTTGAATTTGCGGCTGTTATCGTTTGCCATAGAAAATACCCTCGTTAAAAAAACGTTGCAGGTAAACTACCCCTTTCCCTCAACCGATCTTCACCAAAAACAATAGGTCTTGAGAACTCTACAATTTAGGGCTGTATGCAAATAATCTTATGATTCTGTTTGAATTTGCGGCTGTTATCGTTTGCCATAGGAAATACCCTTGTTAAAACATAAAACGTTACTGGTAAACTACCCCTTTCCCTTAACCGATCTTCACCAAAAACAATAGGTCTTGAGTACTCTACAAATCAGGGCTGTATGCAAAACATTATTTGATTCTGTTTGAATTTGCGGCTGTTATCGTTTGCCATAGAAAATACCCTTGTTAAAAAAACGTTGCAGGTAAACTACCCCTTTCCCTCAACCGATCTTCACCAAAAACAATAGGTCTTGAGAACTCTACAATTTAGGGCTTTATCAAATAATCTTTTGATTCTGTTTGAATTTGCGGCTGTTATCGTTTGCCATAGGAAATACCTTTGTTAAAACATAAAACGTTACAGGTAAACTACCCCTTTCCCTTAACTGATCTTGACCAAAAACAATAGGTCTTGAGTACTCTACAAATCAGGGCTGTATGCAAAACATTATTTGATTCTGTTTGAATTTGCGGCTGTTATCGTTTGCCATAGAAAATACCCTTGTTAAAAAAACGTTGCAGGTAAACTACCCCTTTCCCTCAACCGAACTTCACCAAAAACAATAGGTCTTGAGAACTCTACAATTTTGGGCTGTATGCAAATAATCTTTTGATTCTGTTTGAATTTGCGGCAGTTATCGTTTGCCAAACAAACAAAATTACCCTTGCTAAAAAAAAACCGTTGCAGGTAAACTACCCCTTTCCCTCAACCGATCTTCACCAAAAACAATAGGGCGCGAGTACTCTGCAAACCAGGGCTGCATGCAAAAAATTATTTGATTCTGTTTGAATTTGCGGCAGTTATCGTTTGCCATAGAAAAAAAATCTACAGGTAGACAGACAGACAGAGACAGACACACAGACAGACACACAGACAGACACACAGACACTTTTCGGAAAACGACTTTTTTTCATGTTTTGAGTGTAGTAGAATCAGAATCTGCAATAATCTCGAACACGATTTTTTTTGCCATCACCATACTTCCATTCCTTAAGGAATATGGAAGTAAAATATCGGTATGGAGAACCATACATGACTTCCATATTCTAAGATTTATATTTAAAATCATTTTCAGCCAAACAGCCAGGCTGTGTCTTACCTGCCTTTTTATTGCTGTATTAAATGAAAAATATTATATTACATTAAAATGAAAAAATTATAATTTTATTGCCTGGCAACAAAATTATTTTATTTTTAACAATTACCATTGTTTCAAAAAGTTTAAATAAATTTTCAAGTACTTTACTCTTGTTAAAACGTAAAAGGTTGCAGGTAAACTACCCCTTCCCCTTAACCGATCTTCACCAAAATCGAAAGTCATTGAGACCTCTACAATTCAGGGACGTATACAAAAAATTATTTGATTCTGTTTGAATTTGCGGCTGTTATCGTTTGCCATAGAAAATACGCTTGATAAAAAAACGTTGCAGGTAAACTACCCCTTCCCCTTAACCGATCTTCACCAAAAACAATAGGTCTTGAGAACTCCACAAATCAGGGCTGTATGCAAAACATTATTTGATTCTGTTTGAATTTGCGGCTGTTATCGTTTGCCATAGAAAATACCCTTGTTAAAAAATCGTTGCAGGTAAACTACCCCTTTCCCTCAACCGAACTTCACCAAAAACAACAGGTCTTGAGAGCTCTCCAATTTAGGGCTGTATGCAAATAATCTTTTGATTCTGTTTGAATTTGCGGCTGTTATCGTTTGCCATAGGAAATACCCTTGTTAAAACATAAAACGTTACAGGTAAACTACCCCTTTCCCTTAACCGATCTTCACCAAAAACAATAGGTCTTGAGTACTCTACAAATCAGGGCAGTATGCAAAACATTATTTGATTCTGTTTGAATTTGCGGCTGTTATCGTTTGCCATAGAAAATACCCTTGTTAAAAAATCGTTGCAGGTAAACTACCCCTTTCCCTCAACCGAACTTCACCAAAAACAATAAGTCTTGAGAACTCTACAATTTAGGGCTATATGCAAATAATCTTTTGATTGTGTTTGAATTTGCGGCTGTTATCGTTTGCCATAGGAAATACCCTTGTTAAAACATAAAACGTTACAGGTAAACTACCACTTTCCCTTAACAGATCTTCACCAAAATCAACAGATCTTGAGAACTCTACAATTCAGGGCAGTATGCGAAACATTATTTGATTCTGTTTGAATTTGCGGCTGTTATCGTTTGCCAAACAAACAAAATTACCCTTGCTAAAAAAAAACCGTTGCAGGTAAACTACCCCTTTCCCTCAACCGATCTTCACCAAAAACAATAGGTCGCGAGTACTCTGCAAATCAGAGGTGCATGCAAAAAATTATTTGATTCTGTTTGAATTTGCGGCAGTTATCGTTTGCCATAGAAAAAAAATCTACAGACAGACAGACACACAGACAGACAGACAGACACACACACACAGACACTTTTCGGAAAACGACTCTTTTTCATGTTTTGAGTGTAGTAGAATCAGAATCTGCAATAATCTCGAACACGATTTTTTTTGCCATCACCATACTTCCATTCCTTAAGGAATATGGAAGTAATATCGGTATGGAGAACCATACATGTCTTCCATATTCTAAGATTTATATTTAAAATCATTTTCACCCAAACAGCCAGGATGTGTCTTACCTGCCTTTTTATTGCTGTATTAAATGAAAAATATTATATTACATTAAAATGAAAAAATTATAATTTTATTGCCTGGCAACAAAATTATTTTATTTTTAACAATTACCATTGTTTCAAAAAGTTTAAATAAATTTTCAAGTACTTTACTCTTGTTAAAACGTAAAAGGTTGCAGGTAAACTACCCCTTCCCCTTAACCGATGTTCACCAAAATCGAAAGTCATTGAGACCTCTACAATTCAGGGACGTATGCAAAACATTATTTGATTCTGTTTGAATTTGCGGCTGTTATCGTTTTCCATAGAAAATACACTTGATAAAAAAACGTTGCAGGTAAACTACCCCTTCCCCTTAACCGATCTTCACCAAAAACAATAGGTCTTGAGTACTCTACAAATCAGGGCTGTATGCAAAACATTGTTTGATTCTGTTTGAATTTGCGGCTGTTATCGTTTGCCATAGAAAATACCCTCGTTAAAAAAACGTTGCAGGTAAACTACCCCTTTCCCTCAACCGATCTTCACCAAAAACAATAGGTCTTGAGAACTCTACAATTTAGGGCTGTATGCAAATAATCTTATGATTCTGTTTGAATTTGCGGCTGTTATCGTTTGCCATAGGAAATACCCTTGTTAAAACATAAAACGTTACTGGTAAACTACCCCTTTCCCTTAACCGATCTTCACCAAAAACAATAGGTCTTGAGTACTCTACAAATCAGGGCTGTATGCAAAACATTATTTGATTCTGTTTGAATTTGCGGCTGTTATCGTTTGCCATAGAAAATACCCTTGTTAAAAAAACGTTGCAGGTAAACTACCCCTTTCCCTCAACCGATCTTCACCAAAAACAATAGGTCTTGAGAACTCTACAATTTAGGGCTTTATCAAATAATCTTTTGATTCTGTTTGAATTTGCGGCTGTTATCGTTTGCCATAGGAAATACCTTTGTTAAAACATAAAACGTTACAGGTAAACTACCCCTTTCCCTTAACTGATCTTGACCAAAAACAATAGGTCTTGAGTACTCTACAAATCAGGGCTGTATGCAAAACATTATTTGATTCTGTTTGAATTTGCGGCTGTTATCGTTTGCCATAGAAAATACCCTTGTTAAAAAAACGTTGCAGGTAAACTACCCCTTTCCCTCAACCGAACTTCACCAAAAACAATAGGTCTTGAGAACTCTACAATTTTGGGCTGTATGCAAATAATCTTTTGATTCTGTTTGAATTTGCGGCAGTTATCGTTTGCCAAACAAACAAAATTACCCTTGCTAAAAAAAAACCGTTGCAGGTAAACTACCCCTTTCCCTCAACCGATCTTCACCAAAAACAATAGGGCGCGAGTACTCTGCAAACCAGGGCTGCATGCAAAAAATTATTTGATTCTGTTTGAATTTGCGGCAGTTATCGTTTGCCATAGAAAAAAAATCTACAGGTAGACAGACAGACAGAGACAGACACACAGACAGACACACAGACAGACACACAGACACTTTTCGGAAAACGACTTTTTTTCATGTTTTGAGTGTAGTAGAATCAGAATCTGCAATAATCTCGAACACGATTTTTTTTGCCATCACCATACTTCCATTCCTTAAGGAATATGGAAGTAAAATATCGGTATGGAGAACCATACATGACTTCCATATTCTAAGATTTATATTTAAAATCATTTTCAGCCAAACAGCCAGGCTGTGTCTTACCTGCCTTTTTATTGCTGTATTAAATGAAAAATATTATATTACATTAAAATGAAAAAATTATAATTTTATTGCCTGGCAACAAAATTATTTTATTTTTAACAATTACCATTGTTTCAAAAAGTTTAAATAAATTTTCAAGTACTTTACTCTTGTTAAAACGTAAAAGGTTGCAGGTAAACTACCCCTTCCCCTTAACCGATCTTCACCAAAATCGAAAGTCATTGAGACCTCTACAATTCAGGGACGTATACAAAAAATTATTTGATTCTGTTTGAATTTGCGGCTGTTATCGTTTGCCATAGAAAATACGCTTGATAAAAAAACGTTGCAGGTAAACTACCCCTTCCCCTTAACCGATCTTCACCAAAAACAATAGGTCTTGAGAACTCCACAAATCAGGGCTGTATGCAAAACATTATTTGATTCTGTTTGAATTTGCGGCTGTTATCGTTTGCCATAGAAAATACCCTTGTTAAAAAATCGTTGCAGGTAAACTACCCCTTTCCCTCAACCGAACTTCACCAAAAACAACAGGTCTTGAGAGCTCTCCAATTTAGGGCTGTATGCAAATAATCTTTTGATTCTGTTTGAATTTGCGGCTGTTATCGTTTGCCATAGGAAATACCCTTGTTAAAACATAAAACGTTACAGGTAAACTACCCCTTTCCCTTAACCGATCTTCACCAAAAACAATAGGTCTTGAGTACTCTACAAATCAGGGCAGTATGCAAAACATTATTTGATTCTGTTTGAATTTGCGGCTGTTATCGTTTGCCATAGAAAATACCCTTGTTAAAAAATCGTTGCAGGTAAACTACCCCTTTCCCTCAACCGAACTTCACCAAAAACAATAAGTCTTGAGAACTCTACAATTTAGGGCTATATGCAAATAATCTTTTGATTGTGTTTGAATTTGCGGCTGTTATCGTTTGCCATAGGAAATACCCTTGTTAAAACATAAAACGTTACAGGTAAACTACCACTTTCCCTTAACAGATCTTCACCAAAATCAACAGATCTTGAGAACTCTACAATTCAGGGCAGTATGCGAAACATTATTTGATTCTGTTTGAATTTGCGGCTGTTATCGTTTGCCAAACAAACAAAATTACCCTTGCTAAAAAAAAACCGTTGCAGGTAAACTACCCCTTTCCCTCAACCGATCTTCACCAAAAACAATAGGTCGCGAGTACTCTGCAAATCAGAGGTGCATGCAAAAAATTATTTGATTCTGTTTGAATTTGCGGCAGTTATCGTTTGCCATAGAAAAAAAATCTACAGACAGACAGACACACAGACAGACAGACAGACACACACACACAGACACTTTTCGGAAAACGACTCTTTTTCATGTTTTGAGTGTAGTAGAATCAGAATCTGCAATAATCTCGAACACGATTTTTTTTGCCATCACCATACTTCCATTCCTTAAGGAATATGGAAGTAATATCGGTATGGAGAACCATACATGTCTTCCATATTCTAAGATTTATATTTAAAATCATTTTCACCCAAACAGCCAGGATGTGTCTTACCTGCCTTTTTATTGCTGTATTAAATGAAAAATATTATATTACATTAAAATGAAAAAATTATAATTTTATTGCCTGGCAACAAAATTATTTTATTTTTAACAATTACCATTGTTTCAAAAAGTTTAAATAAATTTTCAAGTACTTTACTCTTGTTAAAACGTAAAAGGTTGCAGGTAAACTACCCCTTCCCCTTAACCGATGTTCACCAAAATCGAAAGTCATTGAGACCTCTACAATTCAGGGACGTATGCAAAACATTATTTGATTCTGTTTGAATTTGCGGCTGTTATCGTTTTCCATAGAAAATACACTTGATAAAAAAACGTTGCAGGTAAACTACCCCTTCCCCTTAACCGATCTTCACCAAAAACAATAGGTCTTGAGTACTCTACAAATCAGGGCTGTATGCAAAACATTGTTTGATTCTGTTTGAATTTGCGGCTGTTATCGTTTGCCATAGAAAATACCCTCGTTAAAAAAACGTTGCAGGTAAACTACCCCTTTCCCTCAACCGATCTTCACCAAAAACAATAGGTCTTGAGAACTCTACAATTTTGGGCTGCATGCAAAAAATTATTTGATTCTGTTTGAATTTGCGGCAGTTATCGTTTGCCATAGAAAAAAAATCTACAGGCAGACAGACAGACAGACAGACAGACACACAGACAGACACACAGACACTTTTCGGAAAACGACTTTTTTTCATGTTTTGAGTGTAGTAGAATCAGAATCTGCAATAATCTCGAACACGATTTTTTTTGCCATCACCATACTTCCATTCCTTAAGGAATATGGAAGTAAAATATCGGTATGGAGAACCATACATGACTTCCATATTCTAAGATTTATATTTAAAATCATTTTCAGCCAAACAGCCAGGCTGTGTCTTACCTGCCTTTTTATTGCTGTATTAAATGAAAAATATTATATTACATTAAAATGAAAAAATTATAATTTTATTGCCTGGCAACAAAATTATTTTATTTTTAACAATTACCATTGTTTCAAAAAGTTTAAATAAATTTTCAAGTACTTTACTCTTGTTAAAACGTAAAAGGTTGCAGGTAAACTACCCCTTCCCCTTAACCGATCTTCACCAAAATCGAAAGTCATTGAGACCTCTACAATTCAGGGACGTATACAAAAAATTATTTGATTCTGTTTGAATTTGCGGCTGTTATCGTTTGCCATAGAAAATACGCTTGATAAAAAAACGTTGCAGGTAAACTACCCCTTCCCCTTAACCGATCTTCACCAAAAACAATAGGTCTTGAGTACTCTACAAATTAGGGCTGTATGCAAAACATTATTTGATTCTGTTTGAATTTGCGGCTGTTATCGTTTGCCATAGAAAATAAAACGTAAAAGGTTGCAGGTAAACTACCCCTTCCCCTTAACCGATCTTCACCAAAAACAATAGGTCTTGAGTACTCTACAAATCAGGGCTGCATGCAAAACATTATTTGATTATGTTTGAATTTGCGGCTGTTATCGTTTGCCATAGAAAATACCCTTGTTAAAACATAAAACGTTACAGGTAAACTACCCCTTTCCCTTTACCGATCTTCACCAAAATCAACAGATCTTGAGAACTCTACAATTCAGGGCTGTCTGCGAAACATTATTTGATTCTGTTTGAATTTGCGGCAGTTATCGTTTGCCATAGAAAAAAAATCTATAGACAGACAGACACACAGACAGACAGACAGACAGACACACAGATAATTTTCGGAAAACGATTTTTTTTCATGTTTTGAGTGTAGTAGAATCAGAATCTGCAATAATCTCGAACACGATTTTTTTTGCCATCACCATACTTCCATTCCTTAAGGAATATGGAAGTAAAATATCGGTATGGAGAACCATACATGACTTCCATATTCTAAGATTTATATTTAAAATCATTTTCAGCCAAACAGCCAGGCTGTGTCTTACCTGCCTTTTTATTGCTGTATTAAATGAAAAATATTATATTACATTAAAATGAAAAAATTATAATTTTATTGCCTGGCAACAAAATTATTTTATTTTTAACAATTACCATTGTTTCAAAAAGTTTAAATAAATTTTCAAGTACTTTACTCTTGTTAAAACGTAAAAGGTTGCAGGTAAACTACCCCTTCCCCTTAACCGATCTTCACCAAAATCGAAAGTCATTGAGACCTCTACAATTCAGGGACGTATACAAAAAATTATTTGATTCTGTTTGAATTTGCGGCTGTTATCGTTTGCCATAGAAAATACGCTTGATAAAAAAACGTTGCTGGTAAACTACCCCTTCCCCTTAACCGATCTTCACCAAAAACAATAGGTCTTGAGAACTCCACAAATCAGGGCTGTATGCAAAACATTATTTGATTCTGTTTGAATTTGCGGCTGTTATCGTTTGCCATAGAAAATACCCTTGTTAAAAAATCGTTGCAGGTAAACTACCCCTTTCCCTCAACCGAACTTCACCAAAAACAACAGGTCTTGAGAGCTCTACAATTTAGGGCTGTATGCAAATAATCTTTTGATTCTGTTTGAATTTGCGGCTGTTATCGTTTGCCATAGGAAATACCCTTGTTAAAACATAAAACGTTACAGGTAAACTACCCCTTTCCCTTAACCGATCTTCACCAAAAACAATAGGTCTTGAGTACTCTACAAATCAGGGCAGTATGCAAAACATTATTTGATTCTGTTTGAATTTGCGGCTGTTATCGTTTGCCATAGAAAATACCCTTGTTAAAAAATCGTTGCAGGTAAACTACCCCTTTCCCTAAACCGAACTTCACCAAAAACAATAAGTCTTGAGAACTCTACAATTTAGGGCTATATGCAAATAATCTTTTGATTGTGTTTGAATTTGCGGCTGTTATCGTTTGCCATAGGAAATACCCTTGTTAAAACATAAAACGTTACAGGTAAACTACCACTTTCCCTTAACAGATCTTCTCCAAAATCAACAGATCTTGAGAACTCTACAATTCAGGGCAGTATGCGAAACATTATTTGATTCTGTTTGAATTTGCGGCTGTTATCGTTTGCCAAACAAACAAAATTACCCTTTCTAAAAAAAAACCGTTGCAGGTAAACTACCCCTTTCCCTCAACCGATCTTCACCAAAAACAATAGGTCACGAGTACTCTGCAAATCAGAGCTGCATGCAAAAAATTATTTGATTCTGTTTGAATTTGCGGCAGTTATCGTTTGCCATAGAAAAAAAATCTACAGACAGACAGACACACAGACAGACAGACAGACACACACACACAGACACTTTTCGGAAAACGACTCTTTTTCATGTTTTGAGTGTAGTAGAATCAGAATCTGCAATAATCTCGAACACGATTTTTTTTGCCATCACCATACTTCCATTCCTTAAGGAATATGGAAGTAATATCGGTATGGAGAACCATACATGTCTTCCATATTCTAAGATTTATATTTAAAATCATTTTCACCCAAACAGCCAGGCTGTGTCTTACCTGCATTTTTATTGCTGTATTAAATGAAAAATATTATATTACATTAAAATGAAAAAATTATAATTTTATTGCCTGGCAACAAAATTATTTTATTTTTAACAATTACCATTGTTTCAAAAAGTTTAAATAAATTTTCAAGTACTTTACTCTTGTTAAAACGTAAAAGGTTGCAGGTAAACTACCCCTTCCCCTTAACCGATGTTCACCAAAATCGAAAGTCATTGAGACCTCTACAATTCAGGGACGTATGCAAAACATTATTTGATTCTGTTTGAATTTGCGGCTGTTATCGTTTGCCATAGAAAATAC